>JAUPMV010000019.1:17007419-18207419 GCA_030848855.1 Branchinecta sandiegonensis | reverse complement strand
TAAATATACTGAATGAGAATTTCAGTGTTTACGTTAGAATAGCCTATTTGCAGGTTTGAATGTGCTACCTATCAATGAAAAACAGATCTGTAAAGATATGGATGAATGCATTACCTACGATAAAAATAAGTTTCAATTTTGGTCCAGTAAGGGATTTAGTGCCAATTTAAGAATGCTTGGAACCTTGAAAGAAGAAACTAAGACTGAGGCAAACATTCAATATTTTAGAAAACCTCATTAAAAGTTTCCAGCAAGAGCTTTACATTAAGAGTTTCCGGAAAGAATTTTTCATTAAAAGTTGCCATTCAAATAAGCAAATCTATACTCCTGCAGTTACTTTCTTTGTTTACCTCACAAAGGAAAAGTCTGCTGGTACCACAACAGAGCCTAAAATGGTCTAATTTAAATTGTTCCGGAATTCCATACTAGAGCCTATACTATTTCTGTTGGTTTCTATTTCCTTATGCACCCGATGGAATTGGTTTTCTAGCTTAGATGTGCCTTAGATGCACCACAACCTGTCTTAACTAGTTAAAAATGTTGAAAGATGTGTGTTAATAATCATTTTCACTGATAAATCTTTCTTAATTCAGATATTTAGGCACTGTTGTGACGGAAATGAAATCACAGCATCCGGCATCATTACAGTACAAGAGAGTCAACGTCAATGTCTGTAAGCCAAAAAGACAAAGATCTTCTCTGTTTAAAACACTAACTGATTTTCTTAAATTGAACTCATGTTTGTTTCTAACAACTATGCAATTTGCTTTCACATTTTTCCAAGTATCTACGGTTAAACAATGATTATGTGACCGAAAAATAATTCGGGTGATGCAGCTGTAACGGTAACAAAGTCCCCAGAATTTTTGTAAGTCATCACAGAAATTCATTTACTGGCAATGCAGCTTGCACACTATTATCTCCGGAAAAAATCTAAAATGAAGAAAAAGAAGAAGGCTTTCTTTTGACATACTGTTTACCTTTTTTGGAAATTTCTGTGGTGCGATAAAGACAACCAAAGCTGGGCAATGGAATAGGCAGGTTAAATTCTGATGGAAACAGTATAGGCTCCAGTACAAACATGAGTATGACATCATCGCACCCATTTGATCTATTTTTCCTTGGAACACGAAAAATTATAGTTTGTCCGTGAATATATATTTGAATCTATGTATATATAAAGCCAAGCGGCCACACACCAACCCAGGGACAATCAAATACCATGTTCAGTCCTCAATCAAATGCATCACGACTGTATGGTGTTCCGGAACAATTTGTATGACACCCCTACAATATACAGTGCAAACAAAAACTTACTAAAGGACTTCTTCAGTTTAAAAATTAACAAACCTGTTGCTTATATTTCACTAGTTTCTTTACTAAGCAAGCCTCAGCTAACCTTTTTTTTAAATAACTGTTGTTTTTTTCCGGCTTTCAATTTGTTGCAGCTGAGGGTGCTTAAAAAACTCTTTGATGTGGCGAAAGCGCGACAAGAAAGCGTTACCAACAGTTAGAAACATTGCGTTTTTCACTGAAAGCAAAAGGCTACGGAAGGATAAGAGAACCATAGTAAAGAAAGCAAGAAATACGGTACACTACTTATTATTAAAATAGGCAGGGTTTTTAGGCTTATCCACACGTGCCCACAAATTTTCGGAGCCCATTCTCTTGCAGGCCCTGTTGGTTGCAGTTTCGATCATGAGTTACTGTTTGTCTCTTTGGGATGAAGGCCTACACTTAGTCTACAGTACAGCCCTTGTCGTTGTCGCAGAAAAATCTAGACGTGCTTTGCAACAAGAGCCGGAGAGTACTTGTCCTAATGTTCGAAAAATCTATATACTACAATACTTATTGAGCGAATGCTAATGTCCTAGACGATTTTAAACGTCCGCATCAAGGCAATAATTTTCTTCTGATCTCGTTTTGGTAAAGGCGACAAATACTGATTGTATTATTTCCGACCACGGCAGCACCAACATTTTAGCTGCACTTCACTGCCTGATATTTGATTTTCCCTCATGTCGTCGGGCTTCAAGTATCAGCATTCGTCTTTTATTCCGTGGACAGACTATCAGGGTCTGGCGCTCGCGGGTTGGAATTCCTGCCAGAATTTTCCGCAGCATCATCAGTTCCGGACGGAATAGTGAGTTTTGTTTCAACTTTGTGAAACGGAAGTGGAGATAACAGGGTTGGGGAAACCGAATATTTTTTTCACAACACTTGATTCCTAGTATGAGAGTGCAGGAAATCCGACGGGGAAACCCTGATCGTGAGCTCCCGGACTGGAACTCCTTCTAGAATTTTCGGCACCATCATCACTTCAATGTGGAAACGTCGAAATTTTTTCAACTTGACGATGAAAATGCAGGAAATCCGGCTGGGACATTTTGACCGCGTATTCGCACTTTAAGTTAACTATCGCTGTCTGGAAAGCTGCGATTTAAGCCGCGTTCGATTTAACCTTGTCCCGGTCCTGTCTCAGTCCTGTCATCCAAACGCCGTTTTATTTAACTGCCTTGTCCGCTTGATGCCGTTTTATTTGTCCTGTCAGCTGACAATTGTCAGTGCCCTGTCAGACAGGACGCCGTGAATGATGACATGCTCTCGGAGCAAGTTTCGGTCCTGTCACGGGTAGATTTCTCGATTGCGTTTTATTTGCGATGCTTGTCCGCTGAGTCATTCACCTGACAAGGGTAAATAAAACGGGTTTAAACAGTGACAGGGCAGTAACAAGAAGACAGGACCGAGACAAAGAGGAATCAAATCGAACGCAGCTTTAGTTCGCAGCTTTCGCGGCTGTTCTTGCGCTTTACCAATTCTGGAAGTGCGAACTCTCAGTATTCGAATTCGTTTAGCCCCCTATTAGCCCAGCCATGATCAACACCATCGTCAACGTCTTACTCAAAGATTACAAGGAAATGATTAAATTTGATCAGCAGGAAAAAAAAGGTGCGAATCCCCAATGATAACGGTTTCGCACTACCATTCAATTTAAAATTAAGCTTCTCTTTTCTGTTCGATAACTTGTTGATCTATTGTACTACCTCGGGGTGCTGATTATAAGGTAGGAAGGGCAGGCAGAAACTAATCCACTCGGAGTGCTAGCGACACTGGTACAAAACCAGTTGTTCTGGAAAGAGAATCCACGACGATAGTTGAAAGTGATATCGGAAAGTTGTATCGTCCGAGCGACAACTTTTTTTTGCGTGGCGGATTTTGGTTTTGATTTTCGAAAAGCGAATCTGTGGGATTGTCTGAAAAGCAGCCGTGTCCAACATTAAATCACAGCAACCTTTTTAACTCCAAGCAACTCTCACAAAGGAATTCACGAAGTCCTAAGCTAGAATCTTTAGTTTGTTTTCCCACAAGTTCGTATTTCCAACTTGAGTGGCTTCGAGCCTGAAGAGGACCCTTGCCAAGAAGGGACGAAATATAGCTCCAATAAAATTCAGCTGACGTATCCGTTTTGCACTATCAAATATTGTCTGAATCGCTCTTCAGTAAACCGTTTTTTTTCGGAAACAGCTTTTATTGCTCCAGATATATGTTTATGATATAAAACTATATATAAAGATATAAAACTCCCTGTTACGATGTAACACACACAACATGAGTAGGCTACTTATAAAAAACATGTATTACCATAAAGGTACTATAAATAAACAACATTTGTTCCATTTATTTCACCTACCGTAATAATTACCCGTAAAAACGGCTTTTATTGCAACAGGTGAAAAACTTCCATGTTATGGTGGATTTACACACTGCGTAAAATCCGAGTGTATTTTGAAGTAAGAGCGTATTTTACGCACATATTTGGGCTTGAAAAGATCTCTAGCAGTACGGACGTATTCATACACACAACGGACCGATTTCTCAAATACGTCCGTATTGCTAGAGATCTTTTGAAGCCCAAATACATGCGTAAAATACGCTCTTATTTCAAAATACGCTCAGATTTACGTAGTGTAAACGTACCATTACGGTGTAAGAGGAAGTTTTCACTTAAGCGACGTTTACAAGGAGGGTATTTACCCGTACTCCGCGGTTATTTTTCCCCGCAACAGCAACAAATCCCCGGGTATTTTGGACTTCAATTAAACGAAATTTTACCCGGATATTTGTTTGTCGAAGGGTATTCTTCGACCTACCTTACTTTTGTCAATTGTATATGAAACAGTAAAAGAGATTTTTTTTTTTATAAACTTAATATCAGCTAACAGCCAAGTATTTCAGGGTTATCCCAACACAAACTTGAAGCAGAAATTCAATCTATTTTCTTTGATTTTGTATTTTAAAAAAGCCTTCTTCCTCTTCTGACTGCATCTGCAGGTTCGGACCGCCATCTTTTCGATTGAAGTTGCGTTCCACTTGGCAAAATTTTCAAAATTAACAAAGGAAATCAGCTGATAGTTCAGTCACTTTCATCACTGAATTAGCAAATATTCAAAAAGTGCAAACGGCGTGAATGGTTATTATCAGTATTTATTGGAAAAGTGCCTTGTTTGGGTTTTAGTTTTTTCTTCGACGATAGTTCACAATTACCAGACGTTCACATAAGCATACCTCTACTGTACATAAACTGGACGGGTGTGTAGCGGTGTGGGAAGACGCGACAACATTCCATCAGGGTTGTCATGCCGGAAAAAAAAATAAATCCCCCATTTTAAAGAAAAAGTAACAAAAAAGAAAGAGCGGTGAAGCCGCACCATATAGCCGAAAGCTAAACATCTTTTGATTTTTTCTTTTAATAAGTATTTTTACGACGTTTTTTTTAATGAACCGCCCTACAACTTTTGCTTCCTCGCTCGAAGGTTGAAGCAACAGCTCGCACAATCTTTCGCTTGTTCGAATAACTGGGACAGAAGTCTGGAATGTCAACTCTACCACACAGCCTGATAAAAATAAATCCCCCGTTCTAAAAAAAAATATCAAAAGACGAAAGAGCGGCGAAGCGCATCATATAGCCGAAAGGCAGAAATCTTTAAATTATTTCATATTAGATTAATTTTTTTTACGACCTTTTTTTTATTGAACCGCCCCTCCAACTTTTGCTTCCTCGCTCGAAGGTTGAAGCAACAGCTCGCACAATCTTTCGCTTGTTCGAATAACTGGGACAGAAGTCTGGAATGTTAACTCTACCACACAGCCTGATAAAAATAAATCCCCCGTTCTAAAAAAAAATATCAAAAGAGCGGCGAAGCGCATCATATAGCCGAAAGGCAAAAATCTTTAAATTATTTCATATTAGATTAATTTTTTTTACGACCTTTTATTTATTGAACCGCCCCTCCAACTTTTGCTTCCTCGCTCGAAGGTTGAAGCTACAGTTCGCACAATCTTTCGCTTGTTCGAATAACTGGGACAGAAGTCCGGAAAGTCAACTCTACCACACAGCCTTTAAATTGTCTGATATTAGATTAAGTTTGCTTTTGCTTCCTCGCTTGAAGGTTGAAGCAACAGCTCTAACAATCTTTCGATTGTTCTACTATAACTCGGACAGAAGTCTGGAGTGTCAACTCTGCCACAGGGCCAGACAAAAATAAATCACCCCTTCTTAAATAAAGTCACCGAAAGAAGTATTATAGTGGCAAAGCCGCGCTATATTTTTTCATATTTTCAAGGAATCGATTGACTGATTGAACTTGCCGAATTTAGTGGTATACGACATAGTATTGTGGAGCATTCATTCAAACAATGTTTACAACGGATACGTCAGCTACGATGGTTCATCAGCGATATTTCGGCCCTTCTTGGCAAGGGTCCTCGTCAGGCTGTCAATCCTTTGGGTCAACGTCGGACCGAAACAACGCTGATGAACCATCGTAGCTGACGTATCCGTTGTAAACATTGTTTGAATAAATGTTTCAAAGTCAGGTTGGGCTCAAAGAATATTTAGTATTGTGGAAATCACCAAACCCGAACTTTATAATTTTCTAACACATAGATTCTTATTAAAATATAAAGCCTTTTTGATCCATGCAAAGAAGCAGAGTTGCGTTTTTGTAGATACCATGGTATCTGTCCAAGGTAACTGAATCTGCAATTAGTCGTTTTTGCAGTTACCGTGGTATCTGATACACGGTTGCTAGGCAAAAACAACTACTGCTGAAATTGCACTTTTCGAAGTTATCCCAAAAGAAAAACTGATGTCCAGTTACATCATTAAGTGCTAAACTTCTTTCTCACCAGTTTAACAAAATTTGATGAACGCGAGATGACTTTTTAGATACCACGGTCGGATCGTGGTATGTGAATATCAGATACCACGATAACTGGCCAGATACCACGATAACTGCAAAAACGCCTTTTGACCGTGGTATCAGATATCACGGTAACTGCAAAAACAACTTTAGACCGTGGAACCAGATACCATGGTATCTGCAAAAACCCAACTAGTGAACGTGCGGTAAGGCAACCGAATACAACAGACTTGCTTAATTAAGAGATGTTCGAAGTTGTCTAGGAGATTGGATTCACGAGCAAAAAACACCTCACTGAAAGCCGAAGGTCGAGGGTTCAAGTCCCACCCTAGGAGAAATTTGCTTTGTTGGAGCGCGTCGCCACTGAAAGTAGAAGGTCGCGGGTTTAAGTCACGCCCGAGGACAATTTTTGCTACCAGTCAAAATTACTTTAGTAGGGGTTGGAACGCATCCAACAGTTAATCCTGATGATAAGGGCATAGACCAATTACAGGATTATTTGACGACGAAGTATCATAAGTTACACCGACAAAATATCCGCACATAACGTGGAACGAAATGCCGCAGGAGGGTTCACAGCATTTGAGGCAGCTTGGTTTGGTAAATGTGGCGTTGGGTTTGCAGAAATGACAAGTCTGGAACGAAAGAAACTGGGTCAGGTAGGCCAACACTAAACAACAGACAATCTGATGATTATGATTACAGGTTTATTTTCTTCCCCGACGTTGACCCTGAAGATTGACAGCCTGACGCGAACCCTTGCCAAGAAGGGCCGAAATATCGCGGATGAAGCATCGTAGCTGACGTATACGTTGTATACATTATTTGAATATATGTTTCAAAGTAAGCTTCGGCTCAAGGAATATTTAACGGACAAAGGGTACAAACTCTGCAGCAACAAGAAAGTCCTAGGGAGTTGCGCTGCAATTGACTACATTTACAACTAAACTTATCACTTCACAATTATCTACCTAGCCTATGACTTCCATACAGAAATAAACAGACAAACACGATCGAAATCCTTAAAGGCCCCATCGAGTTTTTACTGGAAGGCAATGGATCTGGGAAAAAAAAACTTAAAACAGCCAAAGCCGTGGATAATTTGTTCAAAGCACAGCCTAGTTTTCCGGTATTCAAACAGTCTGGGATATTGGAACAAAAACATTAAATAGTGCAAGGTGTGCTTTAATATTAACTCGTTAGAAGTTACAACCCCGAACAAATGCCAAAGAAAAAGCTTACTTATCCATTTGGTGCCATACTTAATAACAATATAATACAATAATAAGAATATAATTAAAAATAAAGGCTTTCACTATATAAATTTCTCACGACCATGTGACGGTCCACACCTGCTTTTAAATGATTAATATTTTCTGCATTTATGACACTTTCAGGATATGAGTACAGTATTCAACTACCCGATTTCTTAAGCTACACATTACAACCGTATAGTTTTACAGATGATTCGCGGTCAACTTCACTGTCAGTAGTTTCATAACAGACAACACAAGGATGCGAGGTTTCAACAGACAACACTTTGGATGTTAACGTTTGTCGCGACAACAGATAACATTCCAAGTGCTGTCTGTTGAAACCGCTCATCCTTGTGCTGTCTGTTATGAAACTTCTGACAGTGTAGTAGTTACTCTTTGTAATTGATTATGATCTTGTTCGGTTCTTTTCTATTATTTGTGTAATCTGGTTTTGTCCTCTTTTTTTTTCCTATACCGCTGATTTCATCTTATTCCTGGTAACTGGTAAGGGTCTAACCTGTGCGGTTTTTTACGGAAAGTGTGGACCTTAGGCCGGATTGCTGAATATGACATTACATTTTGGAAAGCTCCGTAGAACTCTTGCCTGGGGCCAAAAACGATGGATTTTGCTTGTCCTCGAGCCAGAGCCTATGGTGTGCGAAGTTGAGTGGAGTTATATAGCCCATGCCAGAGAGGACTATCTGAAGTTTTGCAAGCCAAGCTTTCATTTCATCAAACCATGTTTCTGCTTTCGAGTGGAAAGCTCCGTTCTCGCAAGCAAGCAGGCAAGCACCAGTTTCAAATTGAAGATGTACTAAAATCTGTAAAGGATCATTTACACGGCAGGTATTTTTCCCTGGAGACGAGACGGGAAAGTGTTCACACGGTACTCGGGTATTTTTCAAGGAAGAGTACTGTCATGTGGCAATAAATTACAAGGTTGTAAGGCTCAGGATATCTCTCTACAATGGATACCAACATGTGTCCATTTGGACCACTTTTTACATGGGCATAATCAAAATTATTCCTCGAAAATCCAATTTTATTGTTGCTGACGTCGAAGAATACCCTTCGACAAACAAATACCCGGGTAAAAAATTCGCGAAATTGAAGTCTAAAATACCCGGGTTTTTGTTGCTGTAGCGGGGGAAAATACCCGTGGAGTACGGGTAAATACCCTCCGTGTAAACGTAGCTTAAGTGTTAAATATATGCGGCAGCTACCCCGCCCCACAGCCAATATATCTTCTTTGAGTGATAAACAGCAACATTAACAGAAACAAAAAAGTGGCTTTTTCCCAGGGGTCCGAAACTGCTGCCATCTATTGTTTCTACCCATTTCTGTTCGCGATTTCAGCTGAGTTTATCATTCGTTTTTTTGCACCTGGGATTGCGGTAGACAAGTAGTATCAGATGTGCCTCTTAAACTTTAGAAGTTCTCTCACTGCTAAAGAAACTAGAGCTTATCCTTTGCTCCTTTCTAAGTGGTGACGTTAGAAAGTTGGCCTACGGCAAAAAACTCAGCTTTTGAACTAAGACAGATGGAATTTCTTTTTCGACGGCAATCGATAGCTCTTTATGAGCTGATCAAAGTATATATCATCCATTTTTTGGTACAAAAATTCTTCATGAGATACACCAGTTTGAAAGTTTCAAGGGGTTGACAACTTCAGTAGTAAGGTACACAGTGAAACCAAAAATAGGCCGATACCGATTATGAGACGTGTAGGAGACTCGTAAGCAACAGTCGGCTGTTAGCTCATAATCATCTTCGGCAATGTGTGGTTTGAAACTTTGCTAGTTGGTCTACCTATTATCTGTTTCCGGTGTATTCGATGGTAAGAACAATTGGTTACCAATTGTAAGACATGCAAGCGACAAGTAATAATCGGCTGTTGTGCTACAATCATCTTCAGCGATGAGGGGTTTGCAACTTTTGCTAGTTGGTCTATCTATTATTTGTTTCCGGTGTATTCGATGGTAAGAACAATTTGGTTCCCAATTTGTGAGACATGCAAGGGACTTGTAAACTTTTAAGTAATGATCAGCTAGTATGCTACAATCATCTTCAGCGATGAGGGGTTTGCAACTTTTGCTAGCTGGTCTACCCATTGTTTGTTTCCGGTGAACTCGATGTCTATCACGGGAGAGGGACTTATAAGTAAGAATCGGTTCACGAGGGGCTAGAAATTTGTGCAAACTGGTGCACACTGTATTCTATTTCTATAAATCTGACGGTAAGAAAGTTCGTATCGATGGTCCATCGCTGTAACCTAGAATTAAGTGTTTGCGCAAAGGGTACAAACGATAATATAAAACAATGAGGTAGTTTCGTAATATTTAATAGTGTCATATATGGTATTTCAATCCTAAAAAGTTACGGATAGCTTTATAATACCAACTAGATTACATAGGATATTGTTCAAAGTTTTCATCCGTCACGATTTCTACGATTGAAAAGAGTTCAACTGGCTGCAAAGTCAATTTAGTCCCTTCTTCCAATATTCTTTTGTTGTTGTTTTTACAACGCCGAGGAATAGCCTTCGATCATGTGATTAATGATTGTGTTCTTCTTAGAACATACCGTTATAAAAGCTTTGATAAGTTGACAACTTCAGCATTTACCGTTATGAAAGCTTCGATACGTTGACAACTTCAGCATTTAACGACAGCGAAGAAACAAAACCAAAGTGTTGCTCTCGCAACACTTTAGTCGGCGAAGCCGGACGAAGGTTGCCGCATCACTTCACGTTGCTCAGGCAACATAGGTCTAGTTTTCTTTCTTTTCGTGATACTCCGTCGTATGCTTTTGTAGCTATTATACATAATAAATATATACATACATTATTCTCGTTAATATTATTAAAGGACCCCTCGCACTATTTACTCTTCAACTTGTAGTATTTTAAAATATTTGAATGCTTTAAAACTAGGCTGTGCTTTCAACAAATAACCCACGGTTAGGTTATCCGTTGACTTGTAGCGAAAACAGGGAAACTATCTACATAACCAGTTTTTTTTATGGAAAAACTTCTCGCAGACAACCGTCGACAGCGTGATACACACATACGAAGGTAGCAAAACACGGCAAGGGAGAAAATCAGCGTGGTTTTGTTAGAGGGGTTAGGATGTACCGTACCCCGGGGTCTCCGGGTTAAAAATATATGGAGTGATTATGGAAGTAGGTTGCATTAGTACTATAGGTAAGATAGGTCCTTTAAGTCCTGAAACCATCGTCACAGGAATAAATAATAGGGCTGGCAATGAAACCATACGGTACGTGGGCCTTACTTTACTTACCCTGTATTCTTCTTTGCCAAGGGTCTTCCGAACAATATGTCCCCTCTCTGACGGGCGGCGGAATATAACAGATGGCAGGACAATCGCACACGTCATGTGAATCCAGTCCTGCGTCCAGTTGACGCGTTTAAAGAGGCCACCACGAACTGGGCAGTAACAGCACGACTAGAAGTTAATACAATTATAGTTTTTTAAATAATATAAAAATAAGTTAAATAGCAAAAGACACTAAAAAAATTAAAATAGAGTGGGTCATGTATATTTTGACTACCGATTTGGAAGTACCTTAGCCTTTGGTAGGTTTATCAGAGAACACAGGCCCGTCTGCTTTCAGCCTGGCACAGCCCCCTTGGTTTTGATGAGAAAAATCGGAGAAACCTGTATAACCAATATTTTTAACCAATGAGCTCATCACAGCGATGGGCGACCATAGGGTAGCCAATCCTTAGAGGAATTTAGGAACCTCGAAAATGATCTGGAACGTAGCCTTAAGGTTAATCAGTAGTATAGGTTCAAAGCTGGTTCGAAGGCTACGACAACGAACGAATTCACAGAAGATGCATAACCTTTTCGCCAATAAGAAGTTAATAACAAAACAAAGCATCCGGGGGGAAGGGGGGAAACATGGCGGCATAAAAGGGAAAGAGGGGAAACATGGCCGCATAAAAGGGAAAGGGGCTATTACTGATAATATTAAATACGTCCGTAGTGGGAAGAGTTTCCGGCTAAACCACCCGCCCCCCCCCCCCCCAATGCAAATATATAGGAAATTAGAAAATCTTGTTAAAAACTGCAGTTTGGACCGCAAGCACAACTTATGCTTATTCATAATCAGTAAATGCTTCACACAATATTACTTTAACGGCTCTTTTCTGTATTGACTCAAGAGCATATATTATGCTAGACAGCTAGAGCATATAATTAAAAATCACGAAAATCTTTAGCACTATCCAAACAATTCAGTGAATTCAGCTAAATGACATAAAACCAAGTTAGCTTTTAAATATGCAAAGCACCTGCTCCACTTGTTGAAATTATGTCATAACCACACATTGACGGAGAAATTCAAAATTCAAGACGCGAGTGTTACCCTTTTGGATGTTTCGTCATCACTTTCAAAACTCATGGACAACAAGGCCCAACCAGCACACGATGTCGTCCACTGCTTCCTGACCTAAGATTAAAAATTAAGTGTCTCTTTCTGTGTGTATATATGTGTTTTGTTTATTTTCTTTATTTTCGTCATTTACTCCGCCTTTTCAAAATGGCGGGTCATAAATAAATTACTTACTTACTTACTTACTTTAAGAAGGCAGTCTTACCACAGAGATGTTACCGACAACGCAGCAATCGCATTTCCAAGGCATCCGAGCATTATGAACGCCGTAACAGGAACTATGTACCACTACATTGCAATCGACGCATCGCAGAAGATCACTGAAGTCAGCCTGGTCTGAGTCGCCACTGAACTCCTGAAGAATTTAGGTAAATTTCAAACCAAAAGTAGCTCGTTATACATCATTTTACCCCACGTTCATTCAGTACTTCCCGGCAATTTAAGAAAGAAAGACGACACAAGCCGAGTACTGCACTACTAAGCACCGATTCAGTTCAGTTCAGTTCAGTGGGTTTATTAGGGCAAAGAATACAAAAATCAGTACAAAATACCATCTTGCCGACTGCGATTGAGGCAAGAATAAAGAAGTTTGAAAGTTCATTAAACAGAGCCCACGGTTTATACAACTCATTTACGTGCTAATGTTCGTATCCTCTTAGATTGTTGTTACATTAAAATGTTGTATTGCGTGTTGTTGTTGTTTTTTCTCTTCTTTTCTATTTTGTTAACTCCGTCTAGGTCCCCTCGGGCCAATTTTGATGGGAAATAAATTTTTTCATTCATTCATTCATTCATTAACATATAGGACGATAGGTCACACATAATCAACACACTAAGTCCACTCCTGGACGCCAAGAATTGGCTGTATTTATTTTATGACAATTGTATATATGTTTTAGTTGTAGGTTAATGACAAGTGCGAATTAATTTGCTCGCGCATGAAATGTTGTGCCGCATTTATTTTGAAATTAAATTAAATTAAAAGAACCACATCCTTTATATTTTAAACGTAATACGCAGAGTGGTCACTGCTTCTACTCCCAGACACAACCTTACCTCTCAATTTACAAAATAGCTAATCAGTTTCTTTTTTACCTTCCTGCACCTTGCCCCAGGGGATTAGAGATAGTAAACGCCAGTTTTTTTTCTTAGACTACATGCATATGGCGTATAAATACCTATACAGACTACATCCACATGGCTTAGATACTGACTGCACCCAGCAAGTTCGCATTAAGACAGGTGCCCACAGAACGCGAATTCGCGTTCGCCAAGGCGAATTTGACGTCGCTAGCGGGAAAAATTCGCTTCGCTAGGCACAAGTTTCGCGTCGCGCCGTTTCACCTCCAAGTCAAACTATTTTCGCGTCGCCTCAGTTCGCGCTGCGGAAATTCAGGAAATCAATAATCAACCTGGCCAAAGTATATAACCGTAAAGTTGACTTTTCCCCTATTTTCTTTCTAGTCCTACGTATCGTATCCACGCATACGTATTTAGTCCTGGCGGATCCGTTGACGTATTCGGTGCCAGTGGGGTTTGCAAAACGAATTCCCTGAGCGGCGCGAAAGAACAAAATTCGTAGGCGGAAAAAAATCGCGTTCTGTGGGCACCTATCTTTATGTGTGTTGTCCCCCGATGAGACTCCTATTCTGCCCTCCCCTCCCGTCGTCCGTGCGTCGGTCCGAGAGGAACACTGTTTTGCGCACCGTATGTTAACTTCCTTGCTGGATTGCATCCTATACTCAGAAGAAAGGACCTTCGACGCATACGCTCGACAACTTAAGATATCTGAGATTTCTTCTCTACCTACCACGGCGCACGCGGAACCGCTACCTGATCCGCCGTTTGTTGATTTCCGACCCGTTGTTGTCGCTCGAAGCCCTCTCCTCTAATTTGTGTTCTCCGATTGGAAACTTACCTGTCCACGATCCCATCAATGTGATTCTAAATTAGTTTGAGTGTTCTGTGATTATTTTATATTTCTTTGTCCTTTTTACTGCACTTACGCCCTTGGGCAGTGCGTCATAAATCCTTCATTCATTCATTCACTGGAAATCAGTTTTTGGCGTATCCTGCCAATCCGTCAACCCAATGTTACACTGTTTTATTCCATCATTTATTTCAGGTCATATCTTGTAAAGTGTCATAAGGAGGGTTTCGCGAGATCTCGGAATCACTTTCCGGCGAGCGAAACTTTCCACTTTCCCGCTGGACTGATCGCTGGAGTGATCTTTACTATTTAGTGACTCCACTAACCTCGTGGAATCACTTTCCGGTAAAGCTGCTTCGGTTTCCAAAGCGCAAAAACCGGCTGGGAGAGTTCGGCAACTTTCCGAAGTAGCGTGAAAACCACTGGAAAGTGATTCCGACTTTGCTTTCCAGCTCGCGAAAACCCTCCTATAGTTAATTCATTGTCGTTGTTGTGTATTTCTTCAATATTTCCGTATCGACCACGTCTAGCTTTAAACTATTTGGAAGTAAATTCGACTGATAGATTATGTGGCAAAATTATCTAAAATAAACCAACAAACAAATTTTCAGGGGCAAAAAAACACAATAAACACCTTAGTATTTACCTCATTCTTATGAAAGGCATTTTCTGGCATGAAGACTTGAGAACGGGGAGGCAAAATAAGCCCTTTGGACCTTCCAGTACCATCCATGAAATCGTGCAATCTCTGAAACAAAGAAGAAACATAAAAATAAAGAGCAATGTAAATAATGCCTTATTGTTCGCTTCTCTTTCTGCAGAGCTTTCTGATCGCCTGGAAAATGTCCAAAGAGAGCAGTGAGAATCATTCTGGATGATCATAATGTTTCATATAAAGAGGCTCTCATTAAACTTGACGTTCCTAAATTAACTGACCGCAGAAATACTTTTTCAAACATTTTTGGAGCAAAGATAATGTGTTGTGCCAAGATGGCCCATCTATTCCCCCCTCCCCTCCCGTCTTGCCTTCCCTGCGTCGGTCCGAGAGGAATACTGGCAATAAGTTCTCTCCATATCCTTCTAATTCTTCTGCCCAATTTTTACGTGTTTTCATCCCATCATTTATTTCTGGTCATATCTTGTAAGTGTATTAGTTAATTTGTTCGTGTCTGTGTATTTCGTAAATTTGTATTTCTTTTCTAGCTTTAAGCTATTTGGATAATAAACTTGATTGATTGATTGATTGTTGTTTTCTTTAAATTATTTTTAACTTGAGACCCTACATCATAGCAGGGAGAGGCTGGGAGGTCTCAAGTCCCTATAGAACTCGTTCGTTCACTCCCTTCTGCCACATCTCCCAACCTCAAAGATCGCGCATGTCGGGAGCGAAATTTTATGGTAGAACCTTTTTCAGTCTGTATTCCATATTTTAACATGACGTAACGGCTTTGGACACGATATACCTTGACGTCATCAACGCGTTATAAACTCAAACATAAGTTGTGTTTTTGTAGATACCATGGTATCTGATACCACTGTCTAAATAGATTGTCCTTCAGCCCAAGCTGACTTGCAAAACGGATAAGTCAGCTGCATTATATTAGAGCTATATTTCGGCCCTTCTTGGCAAGGGTCCTCTACAGGCTCAAGCCGCTCAAGCTGGACAATGAACTTGTGGAAAAACAATTAAAGGACCCCTCTTGCTTATTCTGCCTTTTGTAATATATCTAGCTCCCTTACGGAATTATAAGCTTCTAAAATCCCCACCTTTCTCCATTGTTTCGTTTTATTCCTATAAATTTTTAGCCCTTTTTGAACCGTGCCGGGTTTTGTCCGTTACACAACGCAATAATTGCCAAAATCTTCAATGTCCGTTGACAGCCCTTTCACACATAAGGATATTATAATCTTCTGTTTTTTACTTCTTTTCTTTGCTTAGTTTCCATACTTTTTAACCACGGCGCTTTCAATTTTCGAATCTTTTGCGCCCAGCCGCCGCGTCGGAGAGCAGGGTGGCTGGATAGATTCGACAAGCGCTAACAAGAAAATCGCTAAACCCAGGTAAAAAGTAGTAGTATTTTCAAAAAAAAAATTTCTCATCATTCCATAACGAAAAGATTATTCTAGTAAGAGTTATGCTTTAAAGATTCTTCTTTAAATATCTAATTTTAAGAACTTCTTCTCTGAAAATTAGTGGGAATTAAAGCTGGTGCTGTGATTTCTTTGTAGAAAGGGCTGCTGTTTTTGCTGTTCGATTGGGTCGTCGAAAGGGTAGCCTACAGATTCTTCTGCATTTTGGTTTTGGAGTCGCCTGTCTCTTCTTCTTTCCAGCTTTCCGTTCCGTACTGTGGTGATAGATTGTCCTTCAGCCCAAGCTGACTGCGAATCATATATGACGGTGAAGAGGACCCTTGCCAAGAAGGGCCGAAATATAGCTCTAATATAATGTAGCTGACTTAGCCGTTTTGCACCGTCAAATATCACTGTCTAAAGTCGTTTTCGCAGTTACCGTGGTATCTGATACCACGGTAACTGCCGTTTTTGCACTTATCGTTGTACCTGGCCAGTTATCGTGGTATCTTATATACCACGGTCCGACCGTGGTAAATGATCGTGGTATCTGAAAATGTCATCTCACTTTTATCATTATCAACAATAGAGACTAGGATTTTGTAAATTTGGAACTTACTTATATAAGGGGCTTAAGGGGTACTCTTTTTCAGAATGGGGGGGGGATGAGCTACTTCTAGGTATCCTTAAGTCTACAAATGCTAGGTCTGTAGTGTGTTTTGGAAACATGATAGAAAAAGTTATTAGTTTAGCAGAAAGTCGGTAGGATATTAAGTTAAGAATGTGAGGTTGTTTGTTAGTTGAGATTGTTGTTTGTTTTGTTTTTCTGTATATGGCTTAATAGCTTTCAAATACAGATATATTCGGCAATTGTCGTTTTTGCAGAGCGAACTTGGTATCAGATACCACGGTAACTGTAAAAACGACTAATTGCCGATCCAGTTACCGTGGTAACAGATGCCATGGTACCGGCAAAAACGCAACTATAGTGATTCCTATCCGTGAGGAGGACAAATGACCAAGTTTACTTTGGCGAGGTGTACCAGCACACTGACTAACAGAACCCAAACGGGGACCCGTCTATTCGCCCACCCGTCGATTCGCCCAACCGTCATTAGACCCAAAAAATACGTCACATCCCCCACTTTTTCCGACAGTTCGCCTAACAGTCACAAGACCCAAAATATCCGTCGATTCGCCCACCCGCTGATTCGCCCACCCGCTGATTCACCCACCCGTCGATTCACCCACCCGTCGATTCACCCACCCGTCGATTCACCCACCCGTCGATTCGCATACCGTCGATTCGTCCAACCTCGGTTTCGTGAAGCGTCGATTCACCCACTTCTAAAATCCGTCGATTCGCCCACCCGTCGATTCGCCCACCCGTCATAAGACCCAAAAATCCGTCACAACCCCCACTTTTTCCGACAGTTACCCTACCCGTCACAAGACCCAAAATTTCCGTCGATTCGCCCAATTTTCAAAATCAACCTCTGACCTGGCGCGGCCTTTATCATTGAACGCGGTATCAGAAAGCGACTGAGTCGCAGGGGAGTAATTAAGAAGGCTACGATACCGTCCCATGTAAATAAAGGTGAAAACTAGTAAATATAGCTTGGGGCAGATTGATCAGAAGCATCAAAAAGAGGATGAATGCAAGAGTAAAACATCAGAAAAAAGAGCTACCATTTTTATGACACTTGCAGCTCCGCTCAAGTGCCATATACCGATCACTTTTCGGTCTGTCTGTCATGCCACTGTCCTCAAGTTAGGGTACTTCCAGACGTGCTAGGACCATGAAACTTGGCAGGTATATCAGGGACCCGACCAAACCAACTTGAGAATAGTCATCTGCCCGATCCGACCATGGGGGGGGGGGGGGGAGACCGTGGAATCCGGAATTTAGCAGCATGCATAACTTTCGAACAGGTGATCGGATCTTAATGAAACTTGATATTTGGAAAGACCTCTTGTCTCAGATGTCTCCCTTCAAGTCCGGAATGGATCCGTTGACTTTGGGGGGGGGGGGAGGGAGCTGGAGGGTGGAACCGGAAATCGTGTGACATGTTCATAGTGGACGGATCGGGATGAACTTGGTGGGAAGTTCAAGCACAAGCCCTAGATACATAGTTGACAAGATCGAACCGGATCCGAGCACTGTGGGGGGAGTTGGAGGGCGGGTTCCGGAATTCCGGTGATCCCGACTTAAGGTGCTTACACATGTGCTAGGACGATGAAACTTGGCAGGCATATTAAAGACCCGACCAAACTAAACTGGAAATCCGACCCGGTGGTCGGAAGATCCGACCTCCGTGGGGGGAGTGGAGGGAGGGGAAATCCGGAATAATGACGTATTTACAAATTTTGAACGGGGAATCGGATCTTAAAGAAGCTTTTATTCTTGGAGAGACCTCGTGTCTCAGATGTCACAGTTCAAGTCTGTGATAGATCGGATGACTTTGGGGGGAGTTGGAGGGGGGACCAGAAATTGTGTGACATCTTCAGAGTGGACGGATCGGGATGAAACTTGGTGGGAAGAACAAGCACAAGCCGCAGATACATAGTTAAAAGACCGTACTGGATCTGAGCACTGTGGGGGGAGTTGGAGGGAGGGTTCCAGAATTACCGTGATCCCGACTGAAGATGCTTACACATGTGCTGGGACGATGAAACTTGGCAAGCAGTTAGCGACTCCACAATTTTAACTTAAAGGACCCCTCGCACTATTTACTCTTCAACTTAAAGTATTTTAAAATATTTTAATACTTTAAAACTAGGCTGTGCTTCCAACAAATAACCCACGGCTTTTGCTGTTTTAAGCCTTTTCCGAGACCCGTTGACTTGTAGCGAAGACAGGGAAAAAATTTACATAACCGGTTTTCCTGATGGAACATCGAAGGCAGCAAGACACAGCAAGTGAGAAAATCAGCATGGTTTTTTTATTAGAGGGGCTAGAATGTACCGTACAAAGTTGGGGTCTCCGGGCTTAGAAATATATGGAGTGATTACGGAAGTAGGTTGCGTTAGTATTATAGGTAAGACAGGTCCTCTAAGAACAGCCGTTTCTCCGATTTGACCACCGTGGGGTGAGTGGAGGGAGGGGGAATCCAGAATCTTCAGGTATGCCTAACTTTTGAACGGGTGATTGGATCTCAGTGAAGCTTGATATTCGGAAAGAACTCATGTCTCAGATGTCCCATTTCAAGTTCGGACAGGATCCGATCAATGTGGGGGAGCCGGGGGGGGGGGGGGGGGCGGAAATTTTGTGACACGCTTCGAATATAGCGATTGGGATAACACTTGGTGGGAAGAACAAGCGTAAGGCCTAGATACATCAGTGACAGAACCGGACCGGATTCGGTCACTCTGGGGGAGTTGAAGGGGGATCCAGAATTCCGGTGGCCGCAATTTAATGTAGGCTACTTCCAGATGTGCTAGGACGACAAAACATGGCTGGAACATTAGAGACTTGACAAGATTGGCTTAGAAATTGTCACTTCCCAGGTCCGACCATCCCTTAAAGTACTCATCTTAACCGCAAAGTACACAAAATTCTTTTCAGCAAAACCTACATTTTCATGATCCCCATGAGCATATGATCATTTTTGCCAAAATGGTTCTGCTTAGAAATGAATTTCTGCACCCTTAAAGTGCACATCTTAACCGAAAAGTAAAAAAAAATACTTTTGACCAACCACATATATTCATGATCCTAAAGGGCCCATGATAATTTTTTTGTCAAGGGTTTTGATTACAGAAGAATTTCTAGCGCCCTTAAAGTGCACATAATCACAGCCAAGTGCAAAAAAAATTACCAAACAATACATTCTCGTGATTCCCAAGAGTTATAATATTCAGTATGTACCCAACAGTTGTGAAATCATAACAGAAAATATCACAAGTGTAGCGAAGTGTTATTTGTTATTGAACTAAATTACGTCACAGATCTGTAATTTTTGATGCTAGTAAGACCATCCGCCTTACATGAGGGGAAGCTGGAGGGGGGAGGAGGGGGTATGGCCACAACATGCCCTTTCAACATCCTAACCACAGGCAGTTACGGTTCGGACCTAGAAACGGGTCAATTAGCTCATCAGCTCTTACGACAAGTCTCATTAGAGCCAAGCATTTTCCGGAAATGTTTTCCCCACTTTAAAACCTCCCGCAAATGAGTTTTTCATCAATTCCACACGCAATCTGGCAATCTACTAGTGATACTTTTCGCACTTCTGTGAAACTGGATACTGGATATTCCAGTTTTCCCTTACTTGATAAAAGCTTTGGTCTAAGGCCAAGTATCAGGCTGGAGAATTAACACACATATTCTCGTGCCGTTGAAAAACGGTAAGTAATGTCTTGTAAAAGTTTGACCAGAACCGATCAGAGTGCCGAGATAGGGGCATGAAAACCCTAAACAAACAAAAATGGGGATATCATAGACGTTTTTCGGGTGGTTCCCAAAATCAGCACGATCTTTTTGCCCACCTCACAATACCCACGACTCAAAATGCCGTAATTCAGGGTGAAATCAAAATTGTCAAAAATGTCCTTCCGACAGTTGAAAATGCTATCAGGGAAGGCTAAAATCGTCCTGGTTCAAAGTGCCGACGACTAACTGTCGGTAGGGGAGGTCAAAATGATCTGGGACAACGGACAGCGAGATTAAAAGGGACAGGATTACTACGGAAAATTATGAAAGGATTATTTTATAATTCATCAAACTAGAATGATTTGCGCGAAAGTACGAAGAAATGGCGATCTAAACCTTGCACCCTGAAGGTAAGAATCGTTAAAAATAACAGTTTTGAGCTCACTGTTGGTGTTTCATTTCTATTTTCAGAATTCGAAATTACATTGTAACTTAACAGTTTCAAAGCACGATTATCGCCATCCTGATTCTCGGTCAGCACCTTTCATTTCACATTCATCACTAGGTCCAATTTACTACGGCCTGAACACCTCAAACTGTACGATCGTGGGCATTCTGAACCGTGGGCTGGGTCGTAGGTATTTTGAATCGTGGACATTTTGAATAGTGGGCATTTTGAGTCGTGGGCCTTTTGAGTCGTGGGCGTTGTGATCATGGTCATTATGAGCGTCAGCCCATTTTTCCTGCTGGACCGATTCAGCTAAAATCAGGTTCAGCCCGGAACAACAAAAGAAATCCGGTAATAACTTAAGTGAAAAAGTTGACTTATAATTGTCGTCGGCCAGCTGTTCTGCAGAAGCTTGTAAAGCTACCGACTAATTAGTACAATTTCCGATTCATCCGACAAGGGTCATATATAAGGAAGCATAAAATGGATCAGAATATCCCTTAGAGCTTCAGTATTCCAGCTGTAATAGTTTCAAAAATATTCTCCTCTGGGTTTCTGTCAGAACCTTTGGTATTCCTGCCGCCCAACTTCTAGCCGACTTTGGGTCGAGTCTGCCGACCAAAGGAGTACCAGTCAAATTTTAATCTATTGAGAATCGAATGATCGTGTGGCGTTATAATTTCCTTTAACCGACCAAATAATCGCAACATGTAGCCTACCGCTTTCGGTACATGTTGTACTTAAAAACATGGTAGCTCATTGATATTTTACTCTTGCATTCATCCTCCATTTCCTCTTTCATTATCAGCACCGAGGTCTTATATCATGCTTCTCATCATTCTGGCTCAAGTTGTATTGACTAGTTTTCACCCTTATTTACATCGGACGGTATTGTATCCTTCTTAATTACTCCCCTGTGACTCAGTCGCTTTGTTCCATCGCGTTCAATGAAAAGAGCTGCGCTGGATCAAAGGTCGGTTTTGAAATTGGGCGAATCGACGGATATTTTGGGTCTTGTGACGGGTAGGCGAACTTTCGGAAAAAGTGGGGGATGTGACGGATTTTTTGGGCGAATCGACGGATTTCTTGGGTCTTGTGACGGGTAGACAAACCGTCGGAAAAAGTGGGGGTTGTGACGGATATTTTGGGTCTTATGACGGGTGGGCGAATCGACGGATCATAGAATTGGGCGAATCGACGCTCAAGCAACAGGACGTTGGGTGAATCGACATTGGGCGAATCGACGGGTGGGCGAATCGACGGGTGGGCGAATCGACGGGTGGACGAATCGACGGGTGGGTGAATCAGCGGGTGGGCGAATCAGCGGTTGGGCGAATCGACGTTGGGCGAATCGACGTTTGGGTGAATCGACGGTTGAATGAATCGTCGGATTTTTGGATTGGGTGTATTGACGGGTGGGTGAATCGACGGGTGGGGTAGTGACGGCGACCCACCCAAACCGCAGTTGCCACATTTCTAGGCTTATGAGGGTTCTTCCCGATGAAAAATTTGTAGCCTGCATAGTAGTATGGTAGTAGTACGAAAACGTTGCATGTAATACTATGTAATAGCAAAGAATACTATCATTAAATGTTCCTCAGACTGGTCCAATCTCATGTAGTAGTATCCAGTAGCATACTGTCTTGCCATAGAAGCATCCAGTCTTGCTAATGGTAGCATATAGTAGTATGCAGTAACACGGTAGAGTTGAAGTAGAAGCATGTAGTAGCATCGTTAGTACTGCATGCAACTTTATCGTACTACTTCATAGTACTATTTTGAGATAAATTTTTCATCGGGTTCCCATAATGGCGAAGGTTTCCTCTCAGCTACCAGGAATGAATTTGGGTTTCAAATAATACAGAGAAATGGCCTGGTATCTCTTTGCAAGCATGCAATCATGCAGCCTATAGAGACAATGAAGGATTGTAGATATAATAATAACAATAATAAATTTATTGCCCATCATAATGCACAGACGTCCAAAAAGACGGAGTAATTAAATAAAGAAGAAGAAAAAGAACAAAGAAGAAATGAAAAAAAGAACATTACCTCAGGTTTCACGAATATCAAGCAAATGGCACAATGAGGTGTCTGCAAACTCGACAAGAGGTTGAACTTTCGCTCTTTATCGAAGTCGGGTGGATCGTTACAAAACAAGGTCACCCAGCTCGGCCTGGGACCAGTAGAACCAGATTTATGGGCCGGAACGAAGGGGTCCCGTGTTCGATTCTACAAGAATAATCTTATTATACAAAGTCGTTGCGTCGGACCGGCCATATTACAGTAGCGAGTAGTTCTTAAAATTTAACCGAGAAGGGCTGGGATAGGACAATCTAGTTTTCCATCACTTATTCACTTAAATTGGCTTGAAGACCCGCTGAGAAGCTTTACGGAGAGAGAGAGAGAGAGAGAGAGAAAGGTTATTTACACAACAATCGTAGCTCAGTGGCTAAATTTATGTTGTAGGCTACTACAAAACATGTTATTATCCACTAATAACTTTTTTCGAACAGGTATGTAATGCATATCCTCCTATGACCCACGGTCAGTTATTTTACGATAATCTTCACACAGAAAGTTAGCGGTAGATATGAGAGGATGATAAAGTCATATCAGCCTCCAGAGAGGATGTTATAAATCAAATCAGCCTCCAGAGACGATGTTATAAGTCATACCAGCCTCCAGAGAGGATGATAGAAGTCAAATCAGCCTCCAGAGATGATTTCTGTTCGAAAAAGTTATAACAGTTAACACACATCCATCTCGGTTGATATCTGAATGACAACCTCGATGGCCATTTCAAAATATCAACCTCGCCTTTGGCTCGGTAGATATCCATCTCGGTTGATATCTGAATGACAACCTCGATGGCCTTCGGCTCGGATAGGTCATTTTCAATGACCGTCTCGGTGTTATTTTCCGATATCAACCTCGATGTCTGAAGTTAACCTTTATTATACAAGGACGTAAAAAAGGGCACGAAAGAGTTCTGGTAGCGATTTGTCCGAGCACGCACAGGCACAAGTTTTATTCTGTCTCATCTGACTGTCTGGGCTTCTGGGGGACGGTGAGCAGGGTTAGACAGCAGCATTTTGCCAAACCTCAGGATAAGGTCACCCAACCGGAGTTCCAGACTTTGGAGTTAAAGGGTTGCGAGGGCATCGGTATAGGAAATGTCTCCATTACTCAGGCTGATCCTGATTGCCCGTTTCTGGACCGACTCCAGTTCCAGCATTAAAGTTTAACTGAAAAGCCAACTTATTTTTGTGTCATTTAACTGAATGCACTGAATTATTTGGATTATGCAAAGGGATTTTTTTGATTTTCCACCATCTGCTATAGTTATGACGTTCAGAATATCTGCGGCCGTCCCCAAAGCGAAAATGACGCGGAAAATTTCAATCTCAACTCAAACGCGGCTTTTGAGCGGGCAGTAGTGAGATTCGTGAAGATTGCTTAGTGCCTGAACAAAAAAAATAATAATAATTTTTTCTCGTAAGGCATACAACAAATATACAAGCGCATATAGATACTACTAATCACATGGAAATTCCACTATTTGAAAATCAATTATTCGTGAATAGCGGAACAACGGAGTAACGCATTTTCAGCGGGTCTTCAAGCCAATTTTAGTGAAGATGTGATGGGTAACTAGATTGTCCTATCCAAGCCATTTTCGGTTAAACTTTAAATAGGCTTTACTCCGTTGTTCCGCCATTCACGAATAATAGAATTTCAAATAGTGGAATTTCCGTGTGATTTGTGGTACCTGTATGCGATTGTGTATTTGTTGTGTGCCTTACGAGAAAAATTTATGATTTTTGTTTGTTCCGGCACTAAGCAATCTTCACGAGTCTCACCACTGCCCACTGAAAGCCGCGTTTGTGTTGAGATTAAAATTTTCCGAGTCATAGCAGAAATTTACGTTGCAGGGGAGGCCGCAGATATTCTGAACGTTATAAGTAGAGCAGATAGTGGAAACTAAAAAAATCCCTTTGCAGAATCCAAATAATTCAGTGTATTCAATAAAATGACAATAAATAAGTTGGCTTTTCAGTTAAACTTTAAAGGACCCCTCTTGGTTATTCTGCCTTTTATAAGCTTCTAAAATCCCCATCTTTCTCCATTTTTTCGTTTTGTGCCTACGAATTTTTAGCGCTTTTTCAGCCGTGCCGAGTTTTGCCCGTCTCACAACGTTAAGTTTGACGGAATCTTCAACGTTTACCGACAACTCTTTCACACATAAGGATATGAAAATCTTCTATTTTTTACCTTTTTTATTTGTTGTGAAAAGATCATTTGTAGTAGTTGTGCTTTAAACAAGTGAGCAAGCGCTCAAACGTGTAGCGTTTCGAAAAACGTCGGATCCTTGTTTGGGTCCTTGTGTCGTCCATGCTCTGGGACCGGGCTCAAGAGGGATTTAAGAAGAGTTCTAGGATCTTGGAACCCCTTAAATCGAACAAACTTGCAGGCAAGTAGTCTCACTGTCAAAAGTTTCCTAACATGTAACAATGATGCGCTGCTTCAACAGATGCCACTTAGGATGTTAACTGTACCACTTGGGATGTTCACTTTAATGTTTTTCAAACGTTACGAATTAAAATTTCATGCATGCAAGAACAACCGAAACACCATCGAAAAAATATCTGCTGACTTTTTTGTTTGTCATCATGACATCGGAAAAGTCGGCAGATGCTTTTTCGGCTCTTACTGGCAATGCACAACGTTTTAATGCGTTAGGTTTGAAAAAAATAATACATAACATCCTAAGTGCTATCTGTTGAGACCGCGCATCCTTGCATTATCGGTTACAAAACTCCTGACAGTGTAGGGGCCGCAACGAAGGCTGAAACTCTGAATGGAGCTGGGTGTCAAACTCGTCTTAAGCCTCGCAGGTTTTCGGTGAATTAAAAATATGTCTATCAGTAAATGTTTTGTTATTTGTCACCTGGTCGTGTTTCAAGTGACCGAACTGTCTTAAGGTTTAACTGCAAAGCCAAACTTATTTTTGTATCATTTAACTGAATACACTGAATTTCTAGAATATCTACGACCAACCCCACAACAAAAATTCTACTATGACACTGAAATTTGAATCCCAATCCAAACGCGGCTATTCAGTTGCCATCCAGCTCATGGAAGGGGGCTCACTGTGTGTACAGTTCTTGTCGCAAACCGTTTTCGTCAAGCATACAAAAAAAGGGACAACGGCCTAGAGGTAACACAAATCCAACAGAGAAAGTCTACTAGTAACATATTTCATCGGGTTTAAAAGCCTATTTATGTGAATAAGTCATGGGTACTAGATTGTCCTATCTCAGCCATTTTCGGTTAAACTTTAAAAAACTCATTAAATTCAAGTAAGTAGTTGCGTTTTTGTAGATACCACGGTAACTGGATCTCGAATTTAGTCGTTTTGCAGTTACCGTGGTATCTGATGAATATCAGATACCACGATACCTTGCTAGATACCACGGTAACTGCAAAAACGCCTTTTGACCGTGGTATCAGATACCACAGTAACTGCGAAAACGGCTTTTGACCGTGGTATCAGATACCATGGTATCTGAAGAAACGTAACTAGTAACTTCAGGATCAACTCCACGGAGGCCAACGTGAAACGTGGCTAAGTGCCCTACAAGAAGACCTCGAGTCCACTTGAGGTTTTGCCGGCATAGAAGGAGAACGGCTTCAACCCTCGATACTCTTCACCAGAGCAAAACAAAACTAGGCTAAACCAGAGCATTATAACACTAGCGAGTAGCGCCAAGACCTATGCTTTCCATTTATCGGAAACGGGCCTTACTCGTAGAACCGCCACTGTGTTCGGGATATTCAAAGCGAAAAAAAAAACACACAGGTTAGAAAATTTCTAGTACAGCCAAGATGCGACCTGCACTCATCGAGGTAACAGGGGATGTTGTATCTTTTTTTTTTGCTGTGTTCGGAATATGGAGCCAGCGCTGGTGCACGTCTAATTGAGTTTCAGTATTCAGTAGGGGCGTTCTCTATCGCTAGTGGTGCTAGTGCTGCTACTATACGAATGTGTGTCACTTTTGCAGCTACTCCCTAGTAGGATTAAACCTAGCGTTATTTTACTCTCTTCTTCATGAAAGACCCAGAGATCGTTAAAGGAGCTGACCAAGAGATTGCCGTATCTTTTCCTCGCTAAAAGCTCGGCTCAAGGCGTCAGTGGCGGCTTGGCGGCAAAATGGCGACTCAAATGGTGGCGGCAAAAATGGCGACTCAAATGGCCAGAATTATTTTGTACTTATTTCCTTTTCGTTCTTAATGTCCGAAACCTCATAAAATGATCTGCCAAAGCAATTATGTGGCCTTATCAAGAAACTCCGTGGGTCTTTTGACGTCGCTCAATCAATGATTCTAAATTCATTATATTCTCCAAATATTCTTTCACAACGAATACCGTAGCATAGGACGTCAACGAAAATAATAACCCTTTTTGATTTATCTTTGGATAAATCTTTGGATTTTCGATGGTTTGATCCCCAAAATATTTTAATCCCACAGAAGACTGATTGCAACTCCGGATACAAAAAGAAATCCGCGAAAATAGGATTTTGGTGACTGAAATTACTGGCACGGGTGCTTTTAAGACCACCAGACTGAAATAAAAGTAACTTACGGCTGACAGAAAATCCAAGAGACTAGCAGGCATGGTCGTTAAATCTTGACTCATCAACGACGGGATTGGCTGATTTACGCAGACAGGGTTGCCAGGTACTTTCCGAAACGAAGATCGCTTTGCACCGTGCAGCTGAATGGACGAAGACATATCTTCTTGAATAGGTTTTGGGCAATCAGGGTTGTCAAACGCGCTCTGAAATGAATTCCGTGTTTGCGCTTGCCGGTGACTAGACGGAGATGTTCCATATTCTTGCAGTTTGGGATTCCCTGATGGCTTCCGGAAGATGGACTGCTTTTCGCCTCTGGCCTGGAGGGACGAAGATGTGTCACAGTGTGGATCTTCTACACAAGCAGCGTTGTCAGGCATACTTACACTCAGGAACGAGGACCGCTTTTGGGCATGCTGGTGAAAAGATGGATATGCACCATTTTCTAGCGCTGCTTGTCTAGTGTTGCCAATTACCTTCCAAGACGACGACCGCGTGTCTCCTCGCAGTCGTAAGGATGCAGATGGGTCACCTTGCAGAGACTCCAGATAGGCAGGATTGTCAAGTAGGTCTACACTCTGAAATGACGATCGTTTTTGGATTTGATGCTGGAAAGACGAAGATGGACCATGGTCTTCAACATTTGCGTAAGAAAGGCCCTCAGATATATTAAACTTTTGGGCGTGCTCATCGAAGAACGGAGACTTGCAACGAAGCGAATTCTTTCTGGGACTGGGTAACGTGAACGAATGCCCAGGGCCTCCTAACAGTTTCTGGTATATAGATCGTTCTTGGTAGTCAAATAACTTCCCAGAAGATGGCCAATCTTCGCTTTGCGCTTCAAAGGATCGTGAGTCGTCACCGCGCAAACATTCCGCGTCTACATGGTTGTCAACTACACCTGGAAACGAAAGCCGCTTTTGACCTTGCTGGTAGAAAGACGGAGGTACAAAACCCTCTTCAAGCTTTCCGTGACCAGGGTTGCCAAATGACTTTCCAGACGTGAACCGCTCTTTGCCTCGCACTTGGAACGATGGAGAATTGACACTGTGCATAGATTCCAGGTGGGCACGGTTGTCACGTAGTTCTGAACCCCGAAATGGGGACCACTTCTCTACAAAAGGTCGACCATCTTCTAATGGGGCTGGGTGGTCACGGTTGTCAAATAACTGCTCAGAAGAGAACTGTCGTGTGCCTAGCACTTGGAAGGATAAAGGCGTGTCATCGTAGTTCAGTTCCGGCTCGGCAGGATTCTCACGTAAACCTGTCCCCCGAAAAGAGGACCACTTTTGGGCTTCGTGGTGGAAGGATGGGGGTACAACTTCTTCTTTGAACTTTCGGTAGGCGGTGTTGTCAGATGCCTCTCGAACCAAGGACCACTTTTGCGCTTGTATTTCAGAAGACGAAGATTTGCCATCGTGAAATTTTTGTCGAAGCATACTCTTCAAAGAGCGGGGTAACGTGGAGGAACGCCTACAGCTTTCTATCACTTTCGGGAGTACAGATCGTTCTTCGTAATGTTCTGGAAAGTGTGAAGATGAATAATCGTGAACTGGTAAATGTGGGGAGTCTGAGGTGTGCCGAGAATTAAGTCCGCCAGAAAACCTCGTTCGGGCGTCAACACTGCCAATATAATGCGTTACACCTTGAAACACTGGACCTTCATGAGGAGGTAAATATAAGGAAGTGGTAGGCCCAGGGTTGCCATGTGCTTTATAGTGCGATCTTTTTCGTTCTTCTTTGGAATTGACCTGCGACTCGTCTTCTTGACCTACGCCATGAGAAAGGAATCTATACCCATCGAGCGCAGGGTTGACAGAAGCGCCAAAGTGCGATCCTTTACGACTTTCAGTTGCACCAAAACCGTAGCGTTTTGCATCTTGAAACACTGTACCATACGCCAGGTCAGATTGAGGGGATCGAAAGCCAGATTTCACCCTTTTAGAAACACGAACCTCATCTTCAGATTCAAAACCTCTCTCCATTGGGTAAGAGCCTTCGATTTCTCTTTTACCAAGCCTGGTGAGATGAAACCCTCCCGCAGCACACACGGGAGGGTTGTTGTAGAAGTCACTCTCATTAGCCTGACCCTGGATTTGGCCTGAAATGGTATGCTGTTGGTTGGGTTGCAGCCCGAGAGACTGAGACACAAGCTGAGTCAGCCCGAGCAGATGAAGGGCAGCTTGAAGAGAGGTAAGCTGCTGAGATGCATCTACCGTGCTCAGTTCTTCCTGCACTGCTGGATAAGAACGATCATTGTAGTAAGAAGTGTGGCCGCGATAGGTTGAAGCAAAGGACTGAGAGACGTCCTCGTATGAATCCCACTTGGTCTCATGCTCCAATGAAGGTTCAAAGTTTTCTCTCTTAACCTGGATGGTCCCACTCAAATGCTTCCTTCTATTCGACTCATCTCGTTTTATTCCATCTCCTACCGTCACAAGAAAATCGTCAGGAATGTGGGCTTCGCACTTTACTTTATCCATCGAAGCCTCTGCATTTACTTTCTTAGGCTCAACGTTTCTACACACTGAACAATTTTGCTTTATTCCGTCTGACGTCGGTGAAAAATTGTCCGGAATGTGGGCATCGCACTTTCTATCCGACAAAGTCTCGATATTGCCTTTCTTAGGCTCAACGTTTTTTCTACTCTCATGACTCTTTCTCACTGAATCACTCCGCTTTATTCTATCTGACGTCGGCGAAAAATTGTCCAGAATCTGGGTCACACACTTTATTCTATCCAACGACGTCTCGGTAATTCCTCTCTTCAGCTCTCTGTTTCCACTCTCATTATTCTCTCTCACTGGATCATCCCGCTTTACCCTGTCTGGCGTCGTAGCATGATCGATGTCACGAATCTCTGTCTTGGACTTTCTTTTATTCGATTTCCACTGTTCAACGTCTCGATTTCTGCTATTTTGGGATCTACAATCCCATCTGTCCTTTTTCCTATAATTTACTGTTCTGCCTCTCCGTGACCCATATCCCTGAATTTCCCCTCTACCTTCACTTTCATGTCTTCCACTTGTTTTTTCTCGTCTGTCCTTTTTACTTTCCAGTTTTCCTCTTTCGCTGACACCTTCATTTTCAGCAGGCACATCGGGACTTCCTTTGATTTCGTTTTCACCCTCTCCGGCTTCCGCTCTGTCGCCTTCTCTTTCCGAACCGGATTCCGGTATAGCCTTTTTCGGGATCCGGAAATTTATCAATGAGCCGTGAAACATTCGGCGGACATCCCGTATTTGTTTGACGGGATGATGGAGCCGTCTTCGTCTCTCTTCTCTTCGCTCTTCTTTCAGCTTACGCATTCTTTGGGTCTCTACTTTCAAACTCTTCTTTCTTTCTTCTTCCTCTCTCCGTTTTCGTACTTTTTCCACAATTAGGGCTCTGTCGATCCTTTTTGTGAGATCTGTTTCCTTCGTGCGCGCTTTAGCTTCACCACTCTTCAGTCCTTCAGCTTTCTCCAGGCTCCTCGCAGCTTCATTATTTTTGTCTCTGCTAGATGTTGATTCTTCAGTCAATTTGATTCGCTTGGACCCATTTTCAAGGCCACAACGCACATTACTCGAGCGTTTCTTTACGTCTTTGTTCCATTTCATATTTTCCACTCTTAAGTCTTTACTTTGATCGATTTTAAATTCACACTGTTTCTCACTTTCAGACACTTTGCTCTCTGTATCTGTCGCTCTATCCTTTCGCAAACCTCTTGACTTTCCACACTCATAACGATGCACAGGAGAGGTTTTCCGGATCCCTTCTGGATCGCTGCCATTTCGGATACTTTTTCCTGAACATCGATTGCCATTCTCATCCCACGATTGAGCTTCACTCAGCTCTGGATCTATAAAACAAACAAAACAAATAAGACTTTGGTATGTACTGGTTAGGAGAAAGATGGGAATGGGTGATAAAGATCGGGGAACTGGAACTTAGCATATCTGTAGTTAGGCCAGACTCACTGTATAGCTAGATCCACTAAACCACTACAACCGCCAGATAAGAGCGTTGTTTGCGAACAATGCTCACACACCCCTAGGTGGCTCAGTAGTTGGCGCTACAGCAATCGAAGCCGAGGGCCGTGGGTTCAAAACCCGCCCGACGAATGTTTTTACCTTTCCGTTCACTGCTTCTACGGCTTTTATCTTAAGGCCACACTTACTCGTCAAATTATGCTGAGATGGAACTTGCATGCATGCGCAGTAGGGAATGGTAACAGCTAAGATTCTTGCTGTGTTGAGCTAAAGACGATTATGGACCTTTTGGATGCATGAAAATGTATGGCTTAGTAAAAATATGCCATGCAATTTAAGGGGGCTAGGAATCTATTTTAAAAGCAAATGCACTGGTACAAAAATGATCATGGGCCCTTGGGTCACGAAAGTATATCATTCGCTCGAAAGTATTATTTTTGTGGCTAAGATGCGCACTTTAGGGGGTTCAAGCTGAATTTGGAAGCAAAATACTTGGGGCACGGGTGATCATGGGCCCTTGGGGATCTTAAAAATGTTTAGTTTCTTAAGAATATTTTTTTCAACTTTGTGGTAGCATTGGTGCTTTCAGTATGTTGAATATGCATTTGAAAGCACAACCCTTGAGGCAAAATATTCACGGATCCTTGGGAATCACGAAAATGGATCTTTTGGTCAAAAGTATTTTTTCACTTTGCAGTTAAGATATGCACTTTTAGGGGGATAACGCTCGACATACTTCAGATATCTGAGATTTCTCGTCTACCTACCGCGGCGCACGCGGAACCGCTACCTGATCCGCCGTTTGTTCATTTCCGATCCATTGTTGACGCTCGAAGCCCTCTCCTCTAATTTGTGTTCTCCGATTGGAAACTTACCTGTCCACATCCCATCAATGTGATTCTAAATTAGTGAAAATATTTTTGAGTGTTTTGGGGTTATTTTATATTTCTTTGTCCTTTTTACTGCACTTACGTCCTTCGGCAGTGCGTCATAAATCTTTCATTCATTCATTCCATTCATTCAAGGTCAATTTGCATTTCAGTAAATACTTCTTCTTTCCAGCTAAACTTGAGGTGAAAATGATCATGGGCCCTTGGAGGGTTATAAACGTGTTCCTGAGATCAGAAACACGTCCTTTAGTCAACTGTCAAGTTCCTTCGGATCAGACCAATCGTTTAAAAGTTACGCATGAAACTCTGGTAGTCCGGATTCCAATTCCCTCCACTCCCCCAAGATAGTCGGATCGGGGAAATGACTGCTTCCAAGTCAATTTGATCGTTTGTCCAATACACCAGCCGAATTTCATCGTCCACGTGCATCTGTAAGTACCTTAACTCGCGATCAGCGGATTTCCGGAAAACTCCTTCCAAGATCCCCACATTTCTGTCAAAAATGTATTTACAGCTTTTTTTGTTCTTCTCACCAAGCTTCATCCCAGTCCCTCCAGTCTAAGCCTGTTCCGAGATTTCCGATCCCTCTCCAATCCTCCCCCCCCCCCCCCCCCAGAGTTATCGGTTCCGGTCCGGACACGAAATGGTAGATTCGTAACAGGAGCTCTTTCTAACTGTCAAGTTTAGTTTGAGTTCGATGCCCCGTTCGAAAGTTATGCTTGCCTCAAGATCCCGGATTTCCCCTCCCTCCTCCCCCTCTCGATGGTCGGATCGGGGAAATGACTTTTCTTAAGTCAATGTGGTCGGGTCCTGGTAAGTCTGCCAAGTTTCATCGTCTAGCACATCTGGAAGAACCTTAACCCGTGATAGCCGGAAATCCGGGACCCAGCATCCACCCTCCACAGTGCCCGGATCCGATCCGGTTTATTATGAGTCTTGTATAAAGCTCCTTAGAGTGGGCTGGCCTGTAAGGCCTAGTGTCTGATAGGTGGTTTATAGCCAATTGTGGTTCGGTACGCAAACCTTAGTGTGAATCGACCAGGGGAATCCATTATGAGCCCGTGAAGTCTGCACGTGTAGTCAGTCACCAGACGCCCTAGGCTGTCCTGACTCCGACGAGTCATGGTTAAACATTTGTATATTACAAAGCTTGAACTTACCGCTGACCAACTTCGTCGCATCAAACCAGCATTCACCGTCATAATGCCGCTTGAGTTCGTCAAAGCTTCGGAAGTCTCCCCAGCAATCGAAACAGCGGTGCCCCCCGCACAGTCCACTCTCTATATGGGCCAGAAGGTGCCCTTTTCCGTAAAAGGGCAACTGGCAGTCTTCATGTGTTACTACTTCCACATTCGTTGGTTGACTGGGCGGAACGATGGAAGTATCGCTCCTACGGGCAATGCAAGTCATTTTAATGCCGTCATCTGAAAAAAAAAAAAAATGAATTTTACAATTTATTTCGTCCGAAATCAGTGAACAGATATAAAAGTAGTACGTAGAAAACAATAATCAATAAAAACATAGGACACTGTGAAAAAATCTTGCAGTATTTGCTACTGGGATTAATATTGTCTCTACTGAGATAAGATTATTTCTAATTCGGATTAATCTTATCCGAGTACATGTAAGATTAATCCCAATAGCAAATACTGCAGTTAACTTTAATCATAATTTTTTTTGAAAGCTCAGAGAAACTTTTTACAGTAGACTTTGCTAAGGAAGCATCCTTTCACCGTTTATTTTCAACACTGCGCTTTCAACTTGTTCAAATACACTAGCAAGCACTTTTATTTTTCGAGGTTTTAATTTATCGTGGTTGGCAAAGGCGGATGACATCCTATTGTTGAGCCGATCCCTAGTTAATCCTCAGTTTTAAGTTAAAACGAAAAGGGCTGGGATAGGGCAATCTAATTACCCGCATTCAACATTGCGCTTGCAACTTGTTAAAATACATTCGCAAGCACTTTTATTTTTCGAGGTTTAATTTATCGTGGTTGGCATACGCGGATGACGTCCTATTGTTGAGCCGATTCCTAGCTAGTCTTAAATTTAAAGTTAAACCGAAAAGGGCTGGGATAGAGCAATCTAGTTACCCATCACTTATTCACTAAAATTGACTTGAAGACCCCCTGAAAATGCGTTACTTCATTGTTCTGCTATCCACGAAAAATCGATTTTCAAATAGTGGAATTTCCGTGTGATTTTGTGGTACCTGTAGGTAAGTAAGTAAGTAATTTATTTCTGACCCGGAGTTCTTTTCTCAAAAGACTCTCGCCAGAACTTTTTAACACCTCTCCCTCATGTACTTATCGGTAGCTCTGTGTTCCCCTTTCTGACTTCTTCAAACCTTTCTCACATTACAACTTCTTTTTTTAAATTTGGCAAGTGGCTGTTTGGCAAGCTCTAAAAGCAAGATAAAATAAGTGGCAGTTAGAGTCATCTTGGCCACCATCTGAGCCGAGCCTAGAACTTCCTAAGTTGTGACATAAGACAAATATTTCGTCGATATGGTTGGTTACGACGCAGTAAACAAAAAGGTCAACTGAAAACATCATAGCTCCCTTTTCGTCACCGGGTCAACAGAAGACATTATAGCTCCCTTTTCGTCCCAAACCTGCAAAGCGAATGTTATGCAGCATACTTGGTATCCTGGTGTGTGATCTAGTTTAATAAATAGACTTACGTATGGGATGAAAAGAAACAAACCTCCTTGGGGAGTTCTCTTAAGATTCTTATTCCTCTCCTTCCATCTCAAAGCTTTTGAATCCTTGTTTGCTCTTCGTTGATTCTTTCTCCAGTTACTTTTGGAGCTCGGAATAGATGCTGCCACATTTTTCTTCTGTAACTTTTCTGCACCCGAGTTGGCAGAAATTGCTTCAGAAAGAATTTTGTTCGAAATTCCTTTTTGCTGCAAGCTGAACTGTTCCATTTTTGCTAATTTTCCTTTCTTTTGCAACTGAGATTTCGTGCTTTTATTTTCTCTGTTCCCATCCTGAGCACTTTCACAACTGTTTTGCATATAGCTCTCAGTGTGAATGTCACTGGATCCGTTTCTCACAACTGCAATCCGTTTCTCACAAACATCGTTTCTCACAACTGCAATCCGTTTCTCACAAACATCGTTTCTCACAACTGCAATCCGTTTCTCACAAACTTCGTTTCTCACAACTGCAAGTCCAATTTTAGTTCTCAGTCTGTGCACGGTCTTTGCAGTATCAATCTCCCCATGAAACTTATTAGATATTTGGTAGTTTATTACAAGGCTTGAAAACGGCTGTTCTACAACAGGGTCCAATTTTCTAGACAAATCTCGATACCATGTGATCATGACAGCTGCTTTGTCTAGATCTTTGTCTCTCTGAATGACAACCACTGGAAGGCGACTGCTGCATTTGTTTTTCGAAGAATCCATCAGAGTAATGCTGCAGTCAATACTGAGATCCAGACTGTAAAGACAAAAAAGGTAAAATAAGTCAGACTACAGGACCAGGAACTGCTCCTGAAAAGGGGGCGATAACCTGTGGTAAATGAATCAATCAATCTGACTCTTTGTACCTCAAAGAATTTAAAATTGGATCCCTTTCTTCCCGCCGCAAAAAACTATGCCGCAACTTTGGCTCCTTCCTTCTATAGCACCCCATGTACTGTTCATTACTTCCCCCACCCTTTGTTCCTGTAAGATCTCGTCCCCCCGAGAAGTGGCTGAAAAGGTTCCCAAACTGACCCCAATCTACTGTAACACTATGCGCTACAGTAGAAGCTTTGTGCCGAGCTTCGTAAAGCAGTACAATGATCGTTAGCATTTTTCTACCTTGTTATTTTTTTTTTCTTTTAAATTATCTGTTGACAACTTATTTTATCTTTATTTATGACTATAAAAACATCGTATTTGGGCTCTGCCCACGAGAGATATGTTTTGCTTTATTATTAAATAAACTGAAAAATTGAAAATTGACGATTCAGTGGTGCAAAATTCAGATCCAAACTGCCAATACGGGATAATTTATGTTTAAGTACTGAATAAGTACTGTAAGTACCACCCCGAGTAATAAGTACTCGGGGTGGTAGGGAGGGAGTAGGGTTGTTGGGAGGTTTATTTTTATTTTGGAGGTGATAATGTGAAGGAGTTTGGTCTGTTGTTGTTGTTTTTTTTTGGGGGGGGGGGGGGGTCTGTTCTTTTCTTTTTTTTTGTTTATTTATTAGTTATTTATTATGTTGTTTGTTGGTGTGTTTAGAAAATGGTTAACCTTTACTACTGCACGCCAGCAAAAACGTAGGTTTTTCCATTAGTGCAGTAGATGTAAATACAAAGAGTTAAATTATGTTTATTAATAAAATAAGTATCAAGTATCAAGAATAGACAATGTCTAAGACAGTGCTACTGAGGAAGGATATATTATCCCAGTCATACATAATTACAAAAAAATGGGGCATGGAGCTCCAGCCTCATTGCATGCCCCAACCCAACACGGTCTATGAGCAACAGTGCTCATGTGTTTGACACCATGTCCTGCAGCAGCTATACCTATTGCTGCCAAAGCATGCGCAGCTGACATTTCCTTTTTTTCCACTGTCTTAACACATGTATGGTAGCCAGGGGCGTCGCGAGGGGGGGGGGGGGGCAGCCCCCACCAGCTCTTTCAGATTCGGTAATGTTTTTTTTTTTTCGAAGTCAGAACTATTCGGTATATTTACGGAGATTCGGCAGTTATACTGAATCCCAAATAGGCTATCGGTACAAATCTATTCCATATACCTAATGATCGGGATTCGGCATGACTGCCACGATTCGGTACCGTAGTTATCACGAATTCGGTGAGCGAATTTGCTGAAATTATTTAGTAATTTTTCGATGCCAGAACTACCCAGTATATTTATGGCGATTCGGTAAGGTAATCACAAAGAATCCCGATTAGGCTATCGGTCCAAAATACTCGGTATCATGATTGGGATTCGGTAATGGTGTAATTTTCAGGATTCGGTAGTTACAACGAATCCCAACTTTTGATCCAGTTTCGACAAAACTATACCGATAACGAATATTATTCGTAGTTTTTCGATAATAAAATATTCGGTATAAAAACTGGGGTTCGGTAATTTATTCGATATAATGCCAGATTTCGGCAAATCGAAGATTTCGGCAAATCGAAGATCTCGACTGAAGCATTGCTCACACACAAAAAGACTGATCTATGATTTCATCGACAGTCCTTACTTTTATTTTAGATCCCAAAATATACTCTAATCATAAATGTTTCGAAAATTCGCGTCGCGTCGACGGAAAAGGGCGCAGTTTTAGGAAAATGAATCTCGCATGTACGCTCGCTTTATGTGATCATGGGTAGTATTGGCTAGCCTACAGTAGCTGCTGCTGTCGGGACGTCACCCAATCCGGTTTCTGGTGTTTTAATCCGGTGTTTAATCCACGGTAAAAGATACAATTAGTATAAGAAGAAACTGAATTTTAGCCTAAGCCTACAATCAACCAATCAATCAATTTACTACCCGTCAAGAGAAACACAATGAAGGGCGTGTAAAAAAAAACAAAAAAAAACAACAACAAGAGAACAGACAACGTGCGTAGCAAAACTTTTCACTAAACACAGCATAAACATAACTACAGATTACACGAAGAGGGAAGATCACTGGTGGTTCAGTTTACTAGCGGAAGGTTTGAAATCTTCCCCTGTTTTATCAATAATCCTAGAAATAATGCAGCACTGGAAAACTTAATTTATTGGCCTAGAAGTAGAAAAAACTTGTGTAGGCCTAGCTAAACTACAACTTGAATACTAGAAGAAAATAAAACACAAGCGAAAGAAACATACAAAAAAGAGGAAAGCAGAACAAAAGAAAAGGTGCAAAAAAGAGACTGAGTAGGTGTGAACGGACGAAGAACAGAACACTCTTTGAAAAGAGTGTTGAAATCTGTTGATTGGTGAAGGCGCCCAATGAAAAATTTGTAGCCTGCGTAGTTGTATGGTAGTTGAACGAAAAAGTTGCATGTAACACTATGTAGTAGCAAATAATAGTATCATTTAATGTGCCTCAGACTAGTCCAATCTTATGTAGTAGTATCCAGTAGCATCTTGTCTTGTCATAGTAGCATCCAGTCTTGCTAATAGTAGCATGTAGTAGTATGTAGTAACACGGTAGCCTTGAAGTAGAAGCATGTAGTAGCATCAGTTAGTACTGCATGCTACTTTTTCTTACAACTTCGTACTACTATTTTGAGATAAATTTTTCATCGGACGTGTGGGTATACTGTTCCATAGTTTAATGCTCTTGTATATCGCAGAATTCCGATAGGCAGTTGAAGAATAAATTGATGGAGAGTAGAACGCAGGGAACGACGTTGGTATTCAATACGGCAAGGTATGTATTAATTCTGGAGAGAAGCGGGTAATTTATCCCAGTGAAGCAGAGTGGCCCAGGCGAAGAGTCTGAGCGGTGATTATCTCGCTGAGCGGTTTGAGGACCGTGTCATTATAGAGCTGATCTGTAGGGTACAGCTTTGGAAGTCGAAATGTCGCTTTAATACATCGGTTTTGTGCGTTACTAACAGTTATACGTATTTCCCCAAGCTTGACAACAGGACATGAGGTATGGTACAAAAAAAAGCATTGTACAACATCAACATGGCATCTGGATCAAGGACCTGATTCGCTCTGTGCAGCATTCAGGACTGCCTGGAGATTATTAACGCCAGATTATAAATCTGCTGTCGAAACGGTAATTTCTCTCGAGTATCACGCTCAAAAACATAGTGAAATGTAGAAATGGCAGTGCGCATCCATCAATATAAATTGAGGACTCTGGGTCCGAACAACTACGACGACTCTTAAATTCAACTATGCCAGTTTTTTGCCAAATTTTCATCCGGTTGGTGGAGCACCAGCTTTTAATCCGGTCGATAACTGTTTGGTACTTGGGAGCAAGTTCCGCACACGAATCAGGCACCACCAAAGCGTTGCTCTCACCAGCGTAAAGTAGATTTTTCGACTGCGTTCTATTTGTAATACTTTTCCGCAAGCGCAAGAATCACGTGACAAGGCTAAGTAAAACAACGTTAGACCCTGACCGAGTCGAGGAGGACCTGAATCGAACGTGGCTTCGATTGATGAGCAAAATAACAATAGGGAGTAGCGCCAATACCTATGCTCTCCATTCTTTGCAACCGGGCCATACTCATAGCACCATCCACTACGACTGCAGCATTTAAAGCGAGACAAACTTTCGGGTTCATAAGTTTCTAGTAAAGCAAAGGTGAGGTCTGCACACACCAAGGAAACAATGGAGGCTATCTCATTTTTTCGCTATGTTCAGAATATGAAGTTATCGGAGCCAGCGCTGGTGAAATGAAAGACTGATTGAGTTTCAGTAGGGACGCTCTATATCGCTAGTGGTGCTAGTGTCCATGTTATTTGTCAAGTCTTGGCACTACTCCTTACTGTTATTTTGCTCTGTTCGAGCATCTGATCCGGCAGTGCTAACAAGGTCATTTATGCAAAAGATGAACAAAAGCGGACGAATTACTGAGCCATGGGGCACACCTGATACAACATGGGTTAACGATGATTTATTTCAATCTACTTCAACATACTGATTTTGATCACTGAGGTAAGATCTGAACCAAGCATGTGCACTGTAAAAAGTTTCTCCGAGTAAGGACTAAAGTTAACTGCAGTATTTGCTACTGGGATTAATATTATCTCTACTGGGATAAGAGTAGTCCAGATTAGATATAATCTTATCTCGGTAGAGACAAGATTAATCCCAGTAGCAAATACTGCAAGATTTTTTTTTACAGAGTGGTGATCCGAAGATACCGGATCGACGGAGCTTCTGAAGAAGTATATCGAGACATGCCAAGCCGAAAGCTTTGCAGAAGTCCACAAATATCCCCAAAACCTTCGTGCCATGTTGAAGAAGTGAACAGAGTAAAGTGTACAGACTAAATGGACAGTTTATGTGGACCGATAAAAGTGGACAGACTAAAGTGGACATACTAAAGTGCACAGACAAAAGAGCATGGACAAGGTATAATTTTCGCTCTCTTAAATGACTTAGGAAATACACCTTGGACCAGTGGCAAATTAAATACATGAGTTAGTGGTGATAGCAGGTAATCGAAGGAGGATACCCAAGCAAGTTAGTGAATATAAAGCTCTGCAAGAACGAGTGATCCGAACGCATATGACCTTTCGGTCGAACGCGTCAAACCCCAAACAACAACAACAACAACAATCGGAGAAACCTTTTAGAAGTGCGTTAAGTGATACCGGAGTTGTTTACATACATTTTGTTGGCGAGCCGGTGAATTAAGAATTTTATTTCTTTTTCTGTATCTAACCGGTGCTAGAAAAATATTTGATTAGCAATTGTTTTGTTGCGAGATCGTGGGCGGAGGTGTAGCTGTGGGGATCGGCAGTGTATTAAAAACAGCAACAAATAGGCTACATTTGGACGACTTTCAGAATGTAGGCTATAGCTGATCCATTCCGATTTTGTAGATTAGTGGGTATGGTCGAAGTGGATTTCTTACGACTGTATGACACCTTTAATCACTGACCAAACCTTACGAAAGTTATTTTAATCAATCCTCCGAGCCACATAGGCTACTGTTTTTTTTTTTAGCGAAACGGATTGTCGACGTCAGGACGTTTTTATTTGCCTTATACTCGTGTTGGTCTCAGTGTGATCGGGTAATGGAAAGCAATCAGAAACAATTTGTTTTTATGGATGGTAGCCATTATCAGTCCATGAGACATCCACAGTTTTTTTGGTACGTTCTTGGTTTTCATTTTTGTAAGTGGGAACTTTGTTTCAGCCAGGTTTATTAGTCTGCTAAGGAATAGCCTAAATCAGTAGCTTGGTCAGTGTCATTTGATGAAATAACAGATGACCAATCCTTTGCTTTCAGGCATGAAGGGAAGCGGCTTATATTTTGGTTCGAATATACCCGTGTGTACCAGTCACTTGAAGAACATTTGGACACCAGGTTTACTTTCCAAGGTATACTGCAAAATGTCGGTAAATGGTCCGATAACAATACCTGATGACAAATTTGAATGATTAAGAGGGGGAATGAAAATGTGCTGCTACTCCCCGCTACTCCAGCAATATATTGTCCAAATAGGCTTCGCAAAATCAATGCCTAGTCGCCTAATTGCTGGCTAATCATCATTCATGCTGCCCTTTAGTGTTACTCTTTGTACATTATACTCTTTCTGTTCTGTAATTTAAAACAAACTGAAGCTCAAATTCTTGGTTTCTAGGATTTGGTATATTTCTGAAAGAATAAACAGAAATTTTGGCCCTGCACACACCAAGGAAAATGCACTTGCATTTCCTACTTATTTTCCAATCTCCTACTTATTAGTTGCATTTTTGCAGATACCATGGTATCTGATACCACTGTCTAAAGTCGTTTTAGCAGCTATTGTGGTATCTGATACCACAGTCAAAAGGCGTTTTTGAAGTTATCGTGGTATCTGGCCAAGTAGAGTGGTATCTGATATTCAGATCCTACGGTCCGACCTTGGTAACTGGTCGTGGTATCTGAAAAGTCATCTCACTTTCATCAAATTTTGTCAGATTGGTGAGAAAGAAGTTTACCACTTAGTGATGTGACTGAATATCTGTTATTTCTTTTGGGATGAGTTTGAAAAGCGCAATTTTGGCCATAGTCGTTTTTACAGAGCAACCGAGATACCACAATAACTGCAAAAAACACTAATTACAGATCCCGTTATCGTGGTAACAGATACCATGGCACTGCAAAAATGCAACTATTGTCTCATTTTCATTGAGATTTTACATGAATTTTATTTTTATTTTTAGATATCTGAAATTACCGCCCAAAAAATAGACAAAACTGGGACACAATTGCCTTTCCACAACCAACACTCAGAAGTGTGTGGCCCACAACTTGTTATGGAAAAAGGCCTTAGGTCACTGACCCTATTGACAATTGTTTTTATTTTAGTTTAAGAGAGCGTTATGGCTACCAAAATACCGAAATCACCTCTAGACTAGTCAACATAACTTCAAATAACTTGTTAAACTAACTGTTAAGCAACGCTTATGTGAACATTTGTTGACAGTGCACTTTGCCACTTCTGTGTTCAAAGCTAACTAGCCTACAAGTTAGCCAAAGTAGGTAATTAAGGGCATCTGAAAATACCATTATCGGCATTTTGCATCTTCATTCTACCATTTAGATCAAAACTGCACTGTTCACATTAAAGTAACTGCTCACATAAGCATACCTCTACCTTACTATGGTTTTTGGTTTCCCCTTTCTCTTGGAGTCTCCCTTCTTGGAAACTTTTGAATTCTCCGCCACATTAGAAGCTTCTTTCTTCTTGTTCGGAATTCGGAAAATCAGCCGCTGATTTTCCGAATAGGCGCTTATTTTCATCGCGGTCTCCGATCGGGATAAACTAAATCCTTTGGAATGTGACCTTTGATGACTCTAGGGACAGTAAACAGACCGTAATTATGAGAATTAGTTCAAACTTGGTGAGGTTTAGGTCAATCCAGTTCAAATTCTGTCAGACTGATGTGAACATATCATGGTTTTACACTAAGCATCTCAGGATTACTAAACGATTGCAAATAAAAGGTAGAATAATTTTCTAATTACAACAGCGTATGTTCTGTTTATGTCTAACATTTATTTTCGTTGTTTTTCTTTAAAAAAAATTAAAAATTTGAATAACTTTGTCATTCAACCTTCACTGAAATGTTACTGAACATCAGTAAATGATGGCATACTGTTCTCATATTATTTATATCTATATTATTAATTATATTTTAGGTTCTCCTTCAAAAATAAAAATATTTAAATTATTTTTATTTGCTTTTTAACTTAAAATTGCTGAATCGCCTTAAATCTATCAATATTCAGTTTGTGACTTTTTCCTCGTATTAAGACTACAAGTCAACTAGATTTGACTTTGACTAATTCACAAGATGTTTTTTTTTTAATTTTATATATTTTGTTACAAACAAAAAGAATATTCGGAATTAGGTTTTTCTTTTTAATTCTCCCGTCAACCCCAAACAGCCGATCCGTCGTCTGAACAGATCAGCCGCTGTTTACGCGCTTATTTCGGTCCCGTGTGAACAAGCTATCTCTGACATGAGCCTCGTTTTTGTTGCATGCTGCAGATCCACTTCTCGGCCGATTCCGGACTGATTCTTTCTGTATCCGTTTTTGCACTGCAGCGCTTCCGAGGAAGACGGCAGCGCTTCTCAAGAATCACGGACTTGCTCATAGCCTGTTCACACGGGGCTGAAACAGCGGCCGATTCTCGATCAGCGGCTGATTTACGCGCGTAAATAGCGGTTGAAAAAAATCCAAAAATCAGCCGCTGATTTTCCAAATAGGCGCTTATTTTCATCGCGGTCTCCGATCGGGATAAACTAAATCTTTTGGAATGTGACCTTTGATGACTCTAGGGACAGTAAACAGACCGTAATTAGGAGAATTAGTTCAAACTTGGTGAGGTTTAGGTCAAAGAAGATTTTTCAAAGAAGAAGGTCAATCCAGTTCAAATTCTGTCACACTGATGTGAACATAACATGGTTTTACACTAAGCATCTCAGGATTACTAAACGATTGAAAAAAAAAGGTAGAATAATTTTCTAATTACAACAGCGTATGTTCTGTTTATGTCTAACATTTATTTTCGTGGTTTTTCTTTAAAAAAAATTAATAATTTGAATAACTTTTTCATTCAACCTTCATTGAAATGTAACTGAACATCAGTAAATGATTGCATACTGTTCTCATATTATTTGCATCTATATTATTAATTATATTTTAGGTTCTCCTTCAAAAATAAAAATCTTTAAATTATTTTTATTTGCTTTTTAACTTAAAATTGCTGAATCGCCTTAAATCTATCAATATTCAGTTTGTGACTTTTTCCTCGTATAAAGACTACAAGTCAACTAGATTTGACTTTGACTAACTCACAAGATGTTTTTTTTTAAATTTTATATATTTTGTTACAAACAAAAAGAATATTCGGAATTAGGTTTTTCTTTTTAATTCTCCCGTCAACCCCAAACAGTCGATCCGTCGTCTGAACAGATCAGCCGCTGTTTACGCGCTTATTTCGGTCCCGTGTGAACAAGCTATCACCGACCAAGTCCGTGCTTCCCTGCAAGATGCTGAAGCGCTGCCGCTTCAATCAAGAAGAAAGTGAATCCAAAAACGCATATTGTGCAAAAGCAAAGAAGTGCTGCAGCAGCGGGGAGGGGGTAAATGGGGCCGGGGCTGGGCCCGACTGTACCTCATTACTAGATTGATTTCGTGACATTTCACTGTTGCAACGAAGCTATCCATAAATCAACTGAAACGCAGCAATAACGCTAAGTTGTTGGCGCACACAACTTTTTCTTTTATCATTTGGCCCATTTGGGGAAAGTTCTTAAAAACAGCTTGCCTCTTATGTGTCCACGGATTGGGCTTACGGATCCTCTTATAGGCTTACGGATTGCAAGAAGCTCGGATTCATGATGTTGTAAGGTTGTGTTCTGACTAGGAAGGAGGGGCTGCTGACTGAAATTTTAATTGGCCTCTACAACGGGACACCACCATTCAGCCATTTTAAGATTGATCAGTTTATATATAAATGAAATGTATGTAGCTGATCATACTATACTACCAAAAGTTTGTAGCCAGTTAGTTGGCTACTCTTGGTGTGCCCTATACAAACAAGCTTAGTTACAATTGTCCCCCCAGAAACACTCTCAGTAGCCAGTTAGTTGGCTACACATGTCCCCTAGAAACACTCTCAGTAGCCAACTAGTTGGCTAGACATGTCCCCCCAGAAACACTCTCAGTAGCCAACTAGTTGGCTACACATGTCCCCTCAGAAACACTCTCAGTAACCAGTTAGTTGGCTACACATGTCCCCCCAGAAACACTCTCAGTAGCCAGTTAGTTGGCTACACATGTCCCCATACAAACTTTCTCAGAAGCGACGTACATGGCTTCTATAAAAGTGTTTCTGGGAAAATTCTTCTTCTTCCGTTAAGCATAGAAATTGGCTTACTAAAACGTCCGCCAGATAACGCTGATGAGCAGGAGGAAAGTCAAGGATTTGTATTTTTTCTTTCCAGGATCTGACGACATAAATACTAAAAAGAAATGAGAAAAGATGGAGCTTGGAAGAGAGCGGGGATTATATGAGCAAGTTTAGTTCTTACGTTCTGGTCACGACAGCAGAGCAACTGACATTGTTTTGGGATCCCAAAACGTAAGTGGAAGGATACCTGTGACAGCAAAAGTTGTCCATCCGTCCGTCTGTGAGTACGATAGCTCGCGAAGGGAATGAGATATTTTGATGAAACTTGTTGTGAGGGTTCTTTGGGTCAAGGGTAGGGTCGAGTTCGTAGATGGGCTCTGTAGTCCTAATTTAGGGGTAGGGGAGAGGGTTCAAATTACGGGGTAAACAAAATATTTATAAACAGCTAATGTGATAGTCGGTTTTGTGGGAAGAAGTCATGCTGAACACGACGATGAAAACCATTTTGAGAAATGGAAAACCATCAAAAAAAGAAAAACCATCATTGAGAGAAATGAACTGCCTGACAATGAAAAATCTTTGGGAAGTGGTTCTTGTTCAAGCCTCACTACTGGAATGTTTTCTGGGGAAAGGGTATGCATGAAGCGGTATGTTGGATGCAAGGGGAATCCCGAGTATGAAAGTAGACTCCTTAAAGAAGGGTCCACAGTTTATTTGCTCAACCACCAAAATATTATAAAGTTAATGTTTGTTTGTCCTTCCGAAATGATCATCGGGTTAGAATACTGTTGTAAAATCTTTGATTTTGGAAATGGAGAGAACAGGGAAATTAATTCTGGCAGGCAATTGACCGGTCTTATGACGGATATTGAAAGAGACGTCAGTACAAGTCTTGCTCCTCGTTTGTTTAATGAAATGGCAAAACAGATAGCAGTCGGGCTAGAATTTCTGCACTCAAAAACAATTGTTCACGTTGATTTAAAATCAGGCAATATCCTTGTGACTGTTGGTTGGGCCCGACGACCCAAACTCTTGGGTATTTAAAATCACCAATTTCGGAGAAAGTAGGCTTTCCATTGTAACGTCGTTGGTTGATAAAACTTTTGCCTGCGGCAAGTTTTCCGGTTTCGGCCAGATTCCGGGCGAACCATATGTCCGAGAAGAAAACAGTCGTCGTATACGGATTCGGCATGTCTTCTTATCCATAAATCCAACATTTAATCAACTTCAAATAAAACTTATAATTTTCCGTTTTTTGCCGGATTCTGGGTGAACTATTTGTCCGGTGAGAAAATGAAGTTCAGTTCTGGATTCAGCATGTCTCCTTTACCCCAAATCTACTCTCGCATCAGCTTGAAACAGATATTTTCTTCATCCCATAATTTAAAATCCGCTCCCCAGCCCCTACACATTGGGCTACAGGGTCCATCTACGAACTTTGACCCAATGGATCCTCACTTCAAGTTTGAACAAAATATCTCAACCCCTTCGAGAGTTATCGTGCTGACAGATGGATAAACAGACAGGCGGAAAACTGTTAGGAAGTCATAGGTATCCCACCACTTACGTTTTGGGATCCCAAAAAATAACATGAGAAAACACTAAACAAAAATACACAAATTTAATCACAAATAGGAACTAAGCCAATGGGGGGGGGGGGGGAGGGTGAACATGTAAACGGCCAATCAGAGTAGGTAATTTCTAAGTCAGATTTTCCATTGTCAGTAGTGGGTCGTGCACCAACAAACGTAGAATCAAATATCAGTTTCGCGTGCGACGTGGTAAATAACAGGAAACGGAAGTATTTGAAATATGTGGAACGTATGTGACGTAGGTCTTTTTTCCTTAGTATACCATGTAGTCTGGCCAGAAAGTTTACCTATGGTGCACAAAAGGCAGTGTATAGCTTACCGAGTCCTTGCCTTATCTGTTATACCACGAAAGGTTCAGCACAATTTTACTTTTAACCAAAACGGATACCATTAGCAATTGACTTAAATTAATTAGCAGTTGATTGTCTTGGCTACTTCGGGATTTTGTATGTTTGTTTTTTTTGTATGGTACTTGCAGACTTTGGCTCCAGTGTCAGATACCAATAATTTCTGCGAAGCTCGATTGGTTTCGGGATTCCTAAGGGCCCATGACCATTCGTGCCACAAGGATTTCGCTTATAAATGAATTCCTAGCATCCCTAACAAATGTCTAACGTCACCGCACAATGAACTAGACCAGAGGTTTCGATGGGATCCCGAAAAATTAGTATCTGATCCAGACAATTGAGTCTTGTAACATTTGGGTCATTAACTAAACTCGTTACAACTCTACTATTATAATTTTGAAACAGGGTCAGGCCAATGGCTAATCATCTGAGAAAACAAAGTTTGGATACGGATTCAGCATGTGTGATTACCCTTACGTACGTCTATCGACTTTGACGAGATTGATACAACTTGTTGCCTTACTTCTACCGAATTCCTGTTTCGGCCGGGATTCCAGGCAAACTACGTGTCCTGCAAAAAAACTAAAGCTCAAAACGGATTCAACATGTCTTCTTACCCCTACATTCAACCTCTAATCAACTTCAGATAAAAAATTTATTTTCCGGTTTTAGCCGGATTCCCGGTAACATAATGGTCCGGCAGAAAATAATTTCATATACGAATTCAGCATGCCTACTTACCATTACATCGCACCTCTGATCGATTTCAGATAAAACTTTTACTTATAAAAAAATTTCCGGTTTCGACCGTATTCCGAGCGAACCACATGTCCTGGTAGAAAATAATTAACAAATATGGATTCGGCATATCTTCTTATACCTAAATCGAACATCTAAGTGCCAAATTTCTGCCCTTCTGTCAGTCGGTCGCTCTGGGTTTTGCTAGTTCGGTCACTTCCACATAAGCTAGGACGATGAAACTTGGCAGGTATAGCAGGGACTCCAAAAGCTTAACTTCGAAAGAGTCCTTTCCCCGATCCGACCATCATGGGGGGGTGGAGGGAGGGGGAATCCGGAATCGTGAGGTATTTATGGCTTTAGAACGTGTGATCAGATTTGTCATGAAACTTGATATTTGGAAAGACCTCGTGTTTCAGACGACCCACTTCAGATTAGAACTGGATCTGGTAACTTTGGAGGGAGTTGAAGGGGGGAGCCGAAAATCTTGGGAAACGCTTAGAGTGGAGGGATTGGGATGCAACTTTGGTGGAAGAACAAGCAAAAGTCTTAGATACTTCGTTAACATAACCGGACCGGATTCGGGCACTGGGGGGGGGGGGGATTCTGGTGATCCAGCGAGTTTAGTGCTTCCCGATGTACTAGGATGATGCAACTCGGCAGGAATATAAGAGACCCGAGTAGACGGACTAGAAAATAGTAGTTCGCACGATCCGAACATTGTGTGTGTGTGTGGGGGGGGGGGGGGTGAAGGGATGGTGAATCCGGAATCCAGTGGCATTCGTAACTTTTGAACGGGCGATTGGATTTGAATGAAACTTGGCAAATAGAAAGAGCTATTGTCTCAGATGCATGCCAAGTCCAGAGCGGATCCGATACTAGGAGAGGGGGGGGGTGAAGGGGGGCACCGGAATTTTTGTGAAACGCTTAGTGCCGTGGGATCGTGACGTTCTTGACAGAACCAGATCATGAGGCTCTTTCAGGGGTAGTTGGAGGGGTTTCCCGAAATTCCAGTTATGATACTTCCAGATGTGCTAAGGAGGGTAAAACTTCGCAGGCATATTAGTGACCCGATCAAATAGACTTAAAGACACGATGCGATGCCCTAGGTTAGGGGGGCTAGGCCTAGGGGCTAGGCCTAGGCCTTCCGTTAATGGATCCGACCATTTTTCGGGTAGTTGAGGGAACGGGGAATCTTGAAATTACAGACTTCCGTAGGCTGGAACAGATGGTTCGATTTAAGTGAAACTTTATGAGTTATAAGAACTGATTAGTGGGGGGGGGGGGGTCCGAAAACTTTCTGACGTGCACAAAAACCAAACGGATGGGCCGATTGTGATGCAAGTTGAACAGTAGGGGAGATTGGTATATACTGGGTCAATATTTGGAAAAGTTAAATAACTTCTTAGGAAAATCGGCAATATGGATGAATCTTACACAGTTTGAAAGACCCTCGAAAACTCTATCTAGACCGATTTTTGGGGAATTTTCATACCAGAAACCGCCCTTTTACCCCCTATATCTTGTATGTACCACTTGACCTTCTATGTACCGGGGGGGGGGGGGGTACATACTAGATCGGGGGCACGGTATATAGTGGGTCATTTACATATTCTCTATGTTCTGTCAAATATATTCTCCAGTAGGATGGGATATACTATCATTAGATTTTTATTTAACTTCAGATAGTTGGACAAACTTTCGATATATACTTCGATTAAAACTTTCAAATATAAGTTGAACTAAACTCAAATTCAAATCAGTCCATTCTAGTCACTGTACCAGTCACGAAAAATGAAGAACGCTGAGGCTCTAGAAGCCGTACCGGGGGCTGGCTCAGGGTTAGCCAGCTTTTTCATGACATCTTCTTTCGGATAAAATAGCAAGTCTTCTCTATCAGGCCACTTCCACCGCGAGATGCCTGCCATGGCCATCACTTTAACTTGGCAACAACCTATACCTCGGTAGACCAAGGAGCTCATCATAGTGATGGTGGAGGCTGGTTGAGATGTTGCAAGATAGATATTCCAAATTTTTATGGCACTTGCAGCCTCTGGCTCAAGTGCCATATACCGATCACAATTCCGTCTGTCGGTCTGTCGGTCGGTCCGAGTTTTTTGTCCCACATATCCGAGTTAGGGTACTTCTAGATGAGCTAGGACAATGAAACTTGGCAGGAATATCAGGGACCCGACCAAACGAACCTGGAAATAATCAGTTTCCCGATCCGACCATATGCGGGGGAGGGGGGGCGCTCGAAACTTGAAAATTTAGGGCATTTTGTCACACTTTTTCGAGTTAGGGTACTTCCAGATGAGCTAGGACAATGAAACTTGGCAGGAATATCAGGGACCCGACCAAACGAACCTGGAAATAATCAGTTTCCCGATCCGACCATATGCGGGGGAGTGGGGGCGCTCGGAACTTGAAAATTTAGGGCATTTTGTCACTTTTTTCTGAGTTAGGGTACTTCTAGATGAGCTAGGACAATGAAACTTGGCAGGAATATCAGGGACCCGACCAAACGAACCTGGAAATAATCAGTTTCCCGATCCGACCATATGCGGGGGAGGGGGGGCGCTCGAAACTTGAAAATTTAGGGCATTTTGTCACACTTTTTCGAGTTAGGGTACTTCCAGTTGTGCTAGGACCATGAAACTTGGCAGGCATATCAGAGACCCGACCAAACAAAATTAGGAATAATCAGTTTTCTGGTCTGACCATTTTGGGGGGGGGTGGAGGGCAGGGGAATCCGGGAAACTGAGAAGTGTGTAACTTTCGAACGGATTATCGGATTGTAACGAAACTTCATAACTGAAGAGAATATATATCTGTAATGTCCCGTTTAAAGTCTTGACCGGATTCGGTAGCCAGGGGGGAGTTGGGGGGGGGGGAGACCGGAAATTTCAAGAAACGGTTAGAATGGAGGGATCGGAGTGAAACTTGCTGGGAAGAACAAGCATCTGCTCTAGATAAGTCCTTTAGACCATTGTACTGGATCCGGACACTTATGGGGGGGGGGGTCCCGGAATTCCGGTGATGGTGGTTTTGGGGATTTTCACGATGAAACTTGGCAGGCATATCAGGGACCCAATCAAACTGACTTCAAAATAAAAATTTTGTCGATCAGATAATGGTGGGGGAGTGGAGGTAGGGGAATCCGGGAAATTGAGAAGTGTGTAACTTTCGAACGGATGATCGGATTGTAATGAAACTTCATAACTGAACAGAATATATATCTGTAATGTCCCGTTTAAAGTCTTGACCGGATTCGGTAGCCAGGGGGGAGTTGGGGGGGGGGGGAGACCGGAAATTTCAAGAAACGGTTAGAATGGAGGGATCGCAGTGAAACTTGCTGGGAAGAACAAGCATCTGCTCTAGATAAGTCCTTTAGACCATTGTACTGGATCCGGACACTTATGGGGGGGGGGGGGTCCCGGAATTCCGGTGAAGGGTGGTTTTGGAGATTTTCACGATGAAACTTGGCAGGCATATCAGGGACCCAATCAAACTGACTTCAAAATAAAAATTTTGTCGATCAGATAATGGTGGGGGGAGTGGAGGGAGGGGAATCCGAAATTTTCAGTCATGCGTAATTTTGGAATGGGTGGTCGGATTCGAGTGAAATTTAAGAATTCAACAGAGGACATTTCTCCGATGATTTTTTTTTCAAATCCGGACCGGATCCGGCAACTATTGGGGGGGGGGCGGAAAATACGTGACCCGTTTAGAATGGAGGGATCGGGATGGAACTTTGTAGGAAGAACAAACAGATGCTCTAGGTAAGTCATTTGCTGAATCGGATTGGCTACGTGCACCGCGGGGGAGCTGGGGGGTGGGGGGGGGGGGGTGGACCGGAAATCTCGAGAAACGGTTAGAATGATGGTATCGGAGTGAAACTTGCTGGGAAGAACAAACATCTGGTCCATGTAAATCTTTTACATAATTTGACTGGATCCGGACACTTGAGGGGGGGGGAGGAGGGGGTATCCCGGAATTCCGTTTTGGGGGGATTTTCACGACGAAACTTGGAAGGCATATCAGGGACCCGGTCAAACTGACTTGGAATAAAAAAAAAATCCTCGATATGATAATCTTGGGGGGGGGAGTTGAGGGAGGGGAATCCGGAATATTGAGTCATGCGTAACTTTGGAACGGGTGATCGGATTCGAGTGAAATTTAATAATTAAACAGAGGACATTTTTCTCTTGTGACCTTTTTCATTTCCGGACCGAATCCGGCAATTATTGGGGGGAGGGCGGAAAATACTTGACCCGCTTAGACTGGTGTGATCTGGATCGAACTTCGTGGGAATGACAAACAGATGCTCTGGATTAATCATTTACAGAACCGGATTGGCTCCGGTTATTGTGGGTGGAGTTGGAGGAGGGGGAGCGGGGTCTGGGATTCCGGTGATCGCGCGTTAAGGTACTTCCAGATGTGCTAGGACGATGAAACTTCGCTGGAATACTGGAGACTCAACAACATTTGCTTAGAAATTGCTACTTCCCAAATCCGATTATTCCTTAAAGTACCAATCTTGACCGCAAAGTAAAAAAAATACTTTTAAGCAATATATGCATTTTCCTGATGCCCATCAGCCTATTAGCAATTTTGCCTCAAGGGTTTTGCTTACAAATGAAGTTCCAGCTCCCTTAGAGCGCGCATCTCAACCGCAAAGTCGAAACTTACTTTTGATCAATCAAATCATCTTGACACATGCAAGTGCCATATGAGCTTACAGCTCTTGTTCATCTTATGAGGGTCTTTCTGTGCAGTTTATCGTAACCAGCGGACCTTAGTATGCTATAGCAGCTTTAAAGATACGGATGAGAGATAATTACCCCACTACACAAAGAAATTTAGCGAAAATATGGTTAAACCCTAAGCTAAATCCTATTTATATCGTGACCCAGTATGTACCACCCATTGGTGATTCACTATGTACCACCCCAACCCTATTGGCAGAAACTGGAAAACCTTTTTGAACTTTCAAAAATTTGAATGTTAGATGGCGCTAATCTGTAGCCAGGACATAGTTCTACTAACCTGTGGAAAAATCTCTTAATTCTGCCATACCTTGAAGAAATTATGAATCAAAACAGAATCCCAAAATATGTTTTGGGTAAGAGTTTAAAGTCAGATATCTCGAAAACAAAGATTGCAACATACCTTTATAAGTGAATGAAATTGGTGGCCATATGTCAAGAATTGCCATGTGCTACTGAAATTATTATTTTTTGTCTCACGAGATGACAGATAATCTCACTGATCTACTATGTACCTATACCCAGTATATACCACTCTCCCCTACCAAGCTTATGCGGCCTAGATTTGTCATTTGGCGTCCGAACCGGATCCGACCAAGGTAGAGGATGATGAAGCGAGAACTCGAACGTTGCAGATATGCTCCGATTGGAGTAAAACTTCATGAACATGAAGAAGAGATGTCGGAGATGCGGAGTTTATGTGTCCGAGTCGTGTTCGGCCACAGTGGGGGGGAGTTCGAGGGGGAGTCCCAGAAATGTTTTGGCTCGCATAGGGGCTGAACGAGTAGAGTGATTTGAGTGAAACTTTGGAAGTAGAGAGATTGTATACCTTAGATGTCATATTTTGTTGTCCGGGCTGGATCCGAGCTCGGTGGGGACGGGTGCCGGGATTTCCGAAAAAAGGCTCAGATTATACTTTCTCGTTTTTCACACCACCTACTCGTGACAAGTGAAATATGAGGTCGTAACTCTTATTTAACTTGCTAGGGGCAAGAAAACAACAAGAAAGACATTTGTTTTTGTTTTTAACCTCTGGGAGCCTTGCTTGTTAAGGGGATTGTGGTCGAATCTGTAAGCTGAATCTGGCTTCATACTATATTATCCGCTGCACAAAAATCCTGTAATTGAATTAGGGCAACGTATTTGCAATTATTTGTGGTTATTATCTCACAACACAGACGCGACTAAATGAAAAGAATGCTGTTTGAGGTTAAACAAGATTGGTATGAAGTGTAGAATGTTAACAGATAGGTAGTCATTGTTGGCTGCCTTGCGTATAAACTAATAATATAGTTATTTGTAGAAATTATAGAGTGGAAACAAAGTCTGCTGAATATATACCCATTCAGATAAAAACTTACTGTCGTGCTCCTTACAGTCAGTTGTGTACCTTGCAGAAGAGCCAGGCAAGTCCGGCAACATTAACTCCTTCTAAAAGAAAGAAAATTTTAAGTGTTATATTGTACGCTCGAGGTATAAACGGTAATTAACAAGAGTCTAATGGATTTACAAAGCAACTTTCAATTCTTTTGTTTTTTTCTAGTGGCTGTGGTGAGGATGTTTTTTTCACTCTACACCACAACCCCAGTCTGGTTTTTCATCTGTTGTTCGCTACAACTACAAAAAGTCTTTTTGGAAATGGCTATTACAAAAAGTTCGCTTGTGTATCGTGAAGCTACAGGTAAGTACCAGGTTTACTGTTTTCGAGTCAGAAATGACGCGGAGCGACTGGGATGAAACTTGGAAGGTGCAGCAGGTCATATGCTCTATGTAATGATCTGTTTTTGGGATCCCAAAACGTAAGTGGAGGGATACCTATGACATCGCAAAAGTTGGAATCCGGCCAAAACCGGAAAGTTTGTCAAAAATAAAAGATTAATCTTAAGTTGATTAGAGGTTCGATTTCAGGATAGTGAAACATGCTGAATCCGAATATGAAAATTACTTTGTCGCCGGACAAGTAGATCGCCCGGAATCCGGCCATAACTGGAAAATCTGTTAAAAGTAAAAGTTTTATATGAATTTCATTAGGTGTTCGATTTACGGGTAAGAAGGCATGCTGAATTCGTGTATGACAATCATTTGATACCTGGACACATTTCACCACGAATCCTGCTGAAATCGGAAAATTTGTTAAAAGTTGAAGTTTTATGTGAAGTTGATTATGGAGATATGGATGGTATGGAGATACGCTGAATTTGTTTTTGAATTTCATTTTTTTGCGAGACAAGTAGTTCGCCCGGAATCCGGCTGAAACCGGAAATTTGGCAGAAGTAAGGCAGGAACTTTCGTCAAAGTAGACATGATGCAGGCAATAGGGTAAATTCACATGCTGAATCCATATTTGAACTTCGTCTTCTCCGATGATTACCAGTGGACCGCTACAAGACCCGATTGTCTGTAAATATTAAATTTTTGGGATCCCATCGAAACCTTTGGTCTTGTTCGTCCCGGTCCGATCCAACCTCGGTAGGGACGGGGGGGGGGAGGGCAGCCTCAGTTTTTTTTTCTATTTCCAGTTCAGCTTTCATAGAGAGACATCAACTACTGGACAGAGATACACAAACTAAATCATCGTACAGTAATGACGTAAAACAAGAAGGAACAAACAATTGTGTAGAACAATCTATGAGTGTGATGCATGGGGCAGAACAAAAAACGATTAATAAGTTTTTATTAACTTCTTACCAACCATTCTTGGCAACCATTCTTGTCCAGGAGCAGTGTTGTGCCAAGTACTTCTAATTTTTACTTAAGTACAAGTACCAAGCACTCGAGAAAATTTTACTTAAGTATAAGTATTAAGTGCTTTTTGAAAAATCTACTCAAGTAATAAGTACTTTTAAAAAAGTACTTCAGTACTTAAGTACTCAAGTATTTAGGTAGTTAAATACTCTTTCAGCCAAAGCTGACTGCGAATCATATTTAATAGTGCAAAACGAATACGTTAGCTGAATTTTATTAGAGCTATATTTCGGCCCTTCTTGGCAAGGGTCCTCTTCAGGCTCAAAGCCGCTCAAGTTAGAAAAATGAACTTGCGGGAAAACAAGTTCGTGTTAACTAGATTGATGATCTTTTTGGGATAGGCTGGATCTGACCTCCATTCGGGCGGAGAGGGGGGAGGATACTGGACGTTTTTCCTGAATGAGCCATTCAAGTTTCCAGAAATAAAATAGAGAATCACCAAATATTCGCATGTTATCAGTGATCATGTCAGACCGATTATGCCTTGTCGTTAAATATTTCCTTCGTAGACATCGTCATTTCTGGTCTTGCAGTTGCTGATAGTTGTGCAGAACAAGAATTCGATCAGCCTATACCCTTCGGAGAGCGCTGGTCATGTAGGCCAAGGTACTTCTCCGTCAGGATCATCCTAACAGCTTGTCTTTTTTAGTCGGCCAACAAAATGGAATCCATATCTTACATTCAAACGCAGTCGTGAAGCTTGTGGGATCCATCAACTTTCAGCTCTTGTCAGATAAAGATTGGACTTGGTGTTAGTGAAAGTTTTATCGGTGTTTAGTGCGTGAATGTAAATTCTCTCAAAGTGCAATGAGCAATAACCGTTATTCTTCCTTACATGACAAAGTCGTAAAATTACGAAACCATTAGTGAACCCTCACAGTGGGGACACCAAGACGTCTGATCACTGCAAGTCTGTAAGTTTCGCTAGATAAGTTTCGGCTCTAGTCACGGTTGGTATATCGAACAGAAGCGCAGTGTTATGAAGAATGTGTTTAACCGAATCTGTTCCCGTGGTAACTAGAGTGGACCTGTTTTACATCTGCGTAAAGGTATCTCGAGGAAGAAGTTAATCGTTGAAGGCTAGGATAAGGCCTCTCAAACTGGCATTAAAATGCTACTGTGGTCTTTGTGGATTCGAGTTGGTGTTGCAGCGGGCAGTTACGGTTTTTTTCTCGGAGTGTTTCCTTAACGGATTGATTGGCTTGAGCGTAGTTACTGTCAAAGCAGATAGTGTCCAGATTGCGCAGATCGTCCAGCTTTATTTACTGTGTTAAGCTAGCCTGCGCAGTTTGGCTGAATGCGCCGATCGCGGTTGAACTTAGCCATGCTAGAATTTACCATTACTTACGAGATAAAACGAGGCTTTGTTGCCTGTGGCTTAGTATTGAGATTTGAGTACGTGAATGGTTTTGACGAATAGTAAAGCCTTGGGGGTATATATTTTTTTTGTTTTATTTGTGCTTTGACTGTACTAGGATCTTATAAATACTTATAGGCCATCAGTATCTTTGTTTTTTCGGGATTAGAAAAGATAAAAAGCGGAGTACGTACAACGAGTATCCTGTAAACGTTAGCTTATACAACGAATTGAAATAGGATGTGTCTGGCGCAGACGCTTAGGGCCCTTGCTCGAGCACCTACTTCCGACGTTTGTACTTGTATGTAGTTTTTATTGTTTGCGTTTAGCTAGAACTCCGTGAACTTTAGAGAGCGACGCAGAGCAGAAATTTGGCGTACTTGTAGTGTGGTGTAATATCAGTTGCTCTGTCGGAGTTTCCACATTAGCGAGAACATTGAAATTTGGCACGCGTACAAAGGATCCTGACCCGTCGAAATACTTCAGGAAAGCTTCCTGTCCCTACACCGACCATCAATGTTGAGGGAATGAGCGGGGAAACGGGATTCTTTGACACATGTAACTTGCGAACGCCTCAAGTGATACTTGATGGAGGGTAGGATAGGCTTACATTTTCGAAGTGCATCCGATGTAGTTGGAGGGGGAGGGCTACCGGAAATTTTTGACATGCCTAGAGGACAGACGCATGGAGGAAATGGGATGAAATTTGGAAGGCACAAATGTCGTTGAACCTAGATGTGCTATTTTTAGGTCCGGACACCATTCGACCCCGGTGGGGGAAAATTCTGGAAGTTCTTTGATTTCACCGAAATTTGATGAATAGTGAGAGGAAATGCCCTAGATGTTTCGGCCCTTCTTGGCAATAGTCCTTTTCAGTTTCCAGGCAGGCAAAAGCTTGAAAACGAACCTGCGAAGTATCTCTAAAATATCAGTTGACCTATTGGCTGAAGGAGTACATACGAATTATTTTGTATTATTGTAGACCATTCTTTTAGCGTGTAGCGACACGAAATATAAAGTTCAAAATGTTTATCGTGACCTCGCAAGTTGCCCGTTTTTGGCGCAGCGCTCGTGAGTTGGCTGTTTTTAGCGCAGCGCTCGAAAGTAGTATTTTTTGTCTTGTCTCTTATGCAAAGAGCAGAAACCAGGTATATAAGGAGCAGTGTACATGCACTGAGAAAGTCAGTAGTGAATCAGGAGAAGTCAGTGTTAGAGTGGGTAGCAGATGTATTCAGTGTATGCGGAACTTCACTATTAAACACAAGTGTTTTTTAAATACTGTTTATTGAATTTAGGACCCAGGACCACCGTCAGAACTTCTCCTTTAGAGTAACGAACCAAGCTAACCACTCGGACTACCGGTATAGTCCAAATACGTTACCACCAGCTAGGATACACGTTATACGTATGTTAGTTACTTGGTATCGTACCACAAGTAAAGACCAGAGGTAAAACCGAGATAATTCACACAGACACGAAGTTCAGATAATGGCATTGTTATTCGTTGTCATGCAAAAGTCCGGTTCATTGCTCTCTCACGACTGCCAGCTATTGCGAGAAGTTTCAGCAACCTTTGATACTCGGAGCAAGTGAGGGGGGTGGGGTAATTTTTTGTTTACTGTCGCAGTTCCTGTAGTTGGTCTCGTTGACTTGACTATTTGCCAGCTCAAGTGCTGAAAGCGGCTGACAAACTCATCTTGAAAGGAACCCTATAATCAGTAGTTGCGTCTGGAAGCTTCCATGCTACCTAGTAACAAAGAGCTGCATTCGTGAGGCAAGTGTCATCCACTTTCAGAGCAAAAACAACAAGACCAAAGGTGTCGATGGGATCCTAAAAATCTAATATTTGATTCAGGCAATCGGGTCTTGTCTTCGCCAGACCCAGTCTTCGCCAGGCTAATCATCAGAGAAAACCAAGTTCAGATATACATATAAGCCATATCTATTTTGACGATACTGACCGAGACTTCCTGCTTTACTTCTGCCAAGTTTCCGGTTTCGCCCGAATTCCGACGAACTACTAGTCCAGCAAAAAAAGAAAATTCAGAAACAAATCCAGCGTATCTCCTGATCCCTGTAAAGAACATCTAATCAGCTTTGAATAAAAGTTTGACTAAAAAAAAAATCCGGTTACAACCGGATTCCGGACTAACTGTATGTCCGGGTAAAAAATGATTGTCATATATAGACTCAGCCTCTCTTCTTACCCCTTAACCTGTCATCTAATCGAACTTTTGCTTTTAACAAATTTTCCGGTTTTGGCCGGATTCCGGGCGAACTAGATATCCGGCGAGAAAATTGTTTTCACCATCGTGTTCAACATGTCTTTTTACCCCTGAATCGAACATTTAATCAACTTCAAATGAAACTTTTACTTTTAACCAACTTTCCGGGTTTCGCCGGATTCCGGACGAACTACTTGTTCGGCAAGAAAATGGTTTTCACTATCGTGCTCAGCATGCCTTCTTACCCCATAATCAACTATCACATTAGCTGTTTAAAAAATATTTTGTTTGTCCCTTAATTTGAATCCCCTCCCCCACCCCTAAATGTAGAGCTACATAGCCCATCTACGAACTTGACCTTGCCCTTGACCCAATGAATCCTCACGCCAAGTTTCATCAAGATATCTCATTCTCTTCGAGAGTTTCGTGCTCACAGACAGACGGACCTTTTTTGCGATGTCATAGGTATCCCTCCACTAACGTTTTGGGATCCCAAAAACGAGTTTACAGTAGCCATTTACCATCCGATTGCGGCAACTGGACCCCTGAAGGGGGGGGGGGGTCGGTATAAGGGTCTTGCCGGCTTCACTATCTGGCCCTGAAACCGGTCGCATTTAAAGCGGCTGACAGATCCATTTTAAAGGAACTTATGTAACTCAAACCCGGAGGGGGGGGGGGGGGGGGTCATCACGGGTATAAGGGTGCAGCTTCTTTAACCTGTCTCATTGGCTTAACTATCTGTCCGTTCAAATACTGATTAAGTGGTTTTAGAAGCGATTCACTCTCTCGGCAGGTTCATGTTTATTGTCGCAAAAAGCGGCTGACAGACCCATTTTGAAAGGAGACCCTTAATCTAGAAATCGAAGAGATATTGTTTTTCTTTAAGCACGTGATCTGCCCCTATAGCCGTGTGGAGTGATTGCTTTATGCAATTTCCTGTTTCCTCCTCCCCCCATACTCACAGATTACGTTTTATAAGTTCCGCATACAGTCCTCTACTACTTGTATACTCAGTGTACAACTTGTATACTGTGAGGCAGAAAAGTAACTGTGAGGCAGAAAAGTATCAGAAAATCGTTTTAAATTAGTGCAATACTATCAGGCTTATGTTAAGGTAGATATCATCCTGTTTTATGGCTGCGCTGTTGTAAAAACAGTGATTTTCGATTTGCCAGCGACATCCTTTTTAGACTTGTTAGGAGCCGTCGATGTTACTATAGATGGCGGTGTTTCCCATTCTCCAGATGGCACCAATAATAAACAACAAAACTGAGCAAACAAACCAAATTGACTGTCGAGAAACTTTTTAACAAGCCAGTTTCCTCTCCTTTCTACGTGGGATAATCGCTTTCATCAAAGACGGACAGGAGCCCCGAGCGGTAGCCCTTAATCACCTGGCCGTGTGTATTCCCTCTCCTGCGGGTCTTCACTTTGCTCGCAGGTTCTCACAACAGATTTACTATATGGTGTCTGGCCAGCAGGGTGAGGAAGCCGAAATATCAAAGCAGAAAGGGCGTGGTATTCCAGTATGTGCTATTCCAGACCAAGCGTGGTGAAACGGATCGCACGCTTCCCGAGATCAGCCTGATACGCAGCAGAAACCTAAAATGACGTTTTAGTCTCTCTAGTACCTGGCTGACTCAATGGACTATTTCAAGTGGTCTCTGATACAACGGGCAGAAAAGCTTCTACATGAAAAGGGATAAATGCTGCTGCATAAATGTATTTATGCAGCAGCAACCAGGTTTTAAGGAAGCCAGTGCTCCGTGTAGCAGTGACTGTGCTCCAGTTAACGAGTAAGTGAAGTAGCAGGAGATAGAGACCCCAAGAGTCCTCCATGATATCAGACCAGACGTCACTCCTCTTCTTTACAATCCCGTACCACATTCGGATCACTGAAACTTGCAGGACAAGCTTTTATTGTACGAAATGTGACAGTTGGGACCTACTCTAATATCTCTAAATTCGCAGACGCAGGGATGCACGTTTCCACCCCATGTAGATCATCAACCTCAATAGCGTCAAGGCCTTAACCACACGTTGTCCTGCTTGGCACCCTGGTCTGACCAAGGAATAATCTGCCCAAATGAGTCGGTCCAAGAAAGGGCTCAGAAAATAAGATTAGGCCACGATTATACAAACTACACTGTCAGAAGTTTCATAACAGATTGCGCATAACACTTTCAAGAATAACACCTTTTCACTTAGAAAAAAAGTGTTATTACCAATTAAGTTTATACTATTTCGTGCCCAGATCTCCAACAACACCTTCAATAGGTAAAAATACTACACTGTCAGAAGTTACGTAACGACAACAGCAGGATGCGCGGTTTCAACAGATAACACTTTGGGATGTTATATGTTATGTTTCTTTCGTTCCCGTTAGTATTTTTTACCAATTGAAGGTGTTGTTGGAGATCTAGGCACGAAATAGTGTAAACTTAATTGGTCATAACACTTTATTTCTAAGTGAAAAGGTGTTATTCTTGAAAGTGTTATGCGCAATCTATTATGAAACTTCGGACAGTGTATGACAGCGCCTAAAAGAACTTAACTTATTGTCATCGGAAAAACGCCGACATGAACTAACTGTCAGATTTGGACTGAAACGTCTTGAATCGCCTTTCCACCGTCGACTACTGTCAGACTTCGAAAATCCTACTGCTGACTGGCCGAGGACAAGGCGTCGAGAAAAGAGAAAGAGTTGTCAACTAATATCTTCTTACCCAGCGACTAGTACGCAACGTTGCATCAAGTCATTCGTCCCGTACTTTACTGATTATTTTAACAGAGCAACGCTAAATGAAGAGTTTTTATGCGTTTTACCTACTATCTTAGTTAAGCAAATTTGTATTGAAATATTTATTGTGGTTCTATTTATGTCTTGACTCGTGTATTTATCTATTGACATGCCTGCGCTAGCTAACGCTATTTTGGTCAAATAAACCATTCATTCAACCGCGACGGTAGCAAATCTTTTCTTCTAATGCATTGCATTATAAATGGCTTTCGCCTCTACAGATCGCGAAGAAATTTGCAACGAACGTAGGAGCCAAACCTACCGAGCGGGTATACAAAAAAAATTCCACAATATATCACTACATACAAATGTACAGTACGATTCCGCCTTAAACCACATCTTCGATAAGACTCTTCAGCGGTCCAGCGATTCTGTTTGCAAACTCCCCTTACACACATCCTTGCGGAAACGCGATTTGACACTCTGGTATCCGTGCCCCGACGAAGACGGTTGCAGTCAATTTGTACGATTCCGCTCGCTTTAGTGCTGTCATGACCGCTGCTAATTAGTTTCGACATTTCGATCAAATCTCGTCTAAAATATCTGTGCGCGCTGGAGCGAAGACATAACTGGCCAAGACTTTCAGGGTAGGTTAGACCACATAGTAATAACACTGTAACTCTGCTTTCAATTTTCTCACAGGCATAATATTGCATTTGCAGTAGGTGAACATCCAATAACCGGGACAGCCAGTGGAAACGATTGCTCTTGCTTGAATGTAAAGTCTCTTTATATTCCTTCCATTGTAAAAATGGAGATACCGTATTGCACTAATTATGCCAAGACTAGTCAACAATCACAGGGCTCAACATGACCGGTCGACGTTTTCAGCATGGCGGTCAGACGGCTAATTTTATCTGATGCTGGAGAGGGTGCTGGTTGATTCGTCTTGTACCATGTTATGCCACCTGAAAAAGAGGAAGGTCACCTTACAATAAAGTTTTACAGTTTACATAACAGTGCTTGTCTGCCAACCCAGTCGAGCTATAAATGATAACAATATAATATAAACGGTTAAGGAGATGGGCCTCAAAAGCCAACCGTGAGAAACGTAAGAATAAGTAAAATGCCGTATGTATCAAGAGTGGGTATGCAAAACCGTACGAATGGGATCATTCCTTCCGTTTGCTTATAATTAACCGACGACGGGAAAAGGATACAGCTAGAATGCGGAGATCTGAATCAAATCTGATCTCAATCATCACCCCCTTTCTGGGGGACACACAAAATAGAGGTCGTCGAGGCTTCGAGGACCCGGTCGCGGCCTACCTCTGTCACAAGGCCCTGGCGGAGCAGTTGCACCCCTGATGTTGCTGGAACAACGACGATGCAGCCTCTGAATGTCGAACTTCACTCAAAAATCGCAGTTTTGCTTCTATTGAGTTCAGCTAAGCACAGGACTGTAATAATCCATGAAAGATAAATAACATCTACCGTACCTTTTGCCATCTTTGGCCTCGCCTGAATATGACAGCTTGCATTCTCTAATCCCAGGGAAGTAGGCTTGACATAATGGCTTGTGTTGTAAAACGAATCAAATCCAAATCCGGTAATGATGGTAACCGGCAAAAGCTTAGATGAACTTATTTTCTGGAAACTGGCGATTTGCAGTGACCGATTCTTGGGGGCAGCAGGCAAGACCGGAAAGCATGCTGCAAAATCAGAATTAGGACTAGGCCAACAATTCAGAAACACCTTTCGTTTCAAACAGCTTTTGCCCGTTACGACGAATTCTGCTTTTTTCTACGACTTGAAGGTTCAGCTTTAAAATAATATGCCATATGGCATCTGCTTACATGACTGTTCCATTTGCCGGCAACTTGAAAGCCACCAGAGCCTCCTACTCATTTTACTTTAAAGGGACAGAAAACTGAAGTTTTACTGAAAGCTAAACAAAATGACAGAAGAAATTTAATCTATTTGAAAACAAAAGTGCCCCCCAGTTTAATAGCAGATGGTGGATAAAAGTGAAACACAATAATGATAAAAGGTAGGATAAAAGTAAAACAAGGAACTTGCAAATAATTAAGTTACTGACACCTAGGGGCTGACAATATTGCTAAGTCAAATTATCATCATCAATCATGGACTTGTCTACTCTTCATTTCCAATTAATTTAACATCATATCAATTAATTAACTAAGTAATTATTCTGCCAACTAACTTCTGCCAAAATAACTTTACAAATTACATTGTGACATAAGTCGAATTAGTGAATTAGTATTTTCAATATATCAACCACACATTGTATCAATATGTAAATTATTGGCTCATATTTTTATTTTTCTGAAAGGAACTTTTCAATTAAATAAGGTGCTCCAAATACAGGTCTTTCACGGGTAGGAACGAACCTTCTACTTAAGGGTGGGGATGGCCTAAGTGCAGTAGTAACGGGTGAGAATCATGTTCTCATCCCTGTTTTCATCAGGAATTTAGCCAAAAGAAGACTTTCGTTGGTGCTTATAATTCATTGGTCAAGTGGTTTCGAGCTATGATAAGTTGTCATGAATCAATCTATCTAGTTTATGTGCTTGGTTGATGATGTGGACAAAGTAGTCCAGAGACAAAGTAGATCAGGACCAAAGTAGCCTAATGAAAATGCAGCACCAAGTCTGATAGAAGAAGGAGACCTCATAGCTGTTGCTTGAGCTCAGAAGATTCTTTTTAAACTTTCAAAAGACCTGAGATCTTAACAGGTAGGCTACTAGTTAGTTACTACTGATGACTTTCTGCCTGAATAATTATTTCTTATATGACAGGTTTAAGACTAGCTTTCTCTTGTTACTTGCTTGACAGGGTAGGCCATGATTCAAGTCCACAGTGAGGCTTCACCTTCCAAATTTTTCTTCTGGATTCCAGACAGTCTTATTGGTCGAGACGGGTCTGGAAGGTGAAGCCAAGCCAAAACGTCTGGACAAGACACAATAAATATGCAGACGAAAATGTTGGAGAATAGCATCATTACTTAGCTGTCATCACTATCATCAAATCTAGAATCAGTCTAGAAGAGTTAGCTTGACTATCTGTAAGCCCCAGACATCTAGGAATCTGGAAGGTGAAGCCTGGCTTTCAAATCTTGTACAAATAAATAATTTTCTTGCATGCCTGTAAGATCTGTGGCTGTGTAAGACAATGAGTAGACGACCAAAATCTGGTAGATTCCTTCTACACTCTACGTGTCAACTCCCGGAATGCTGCCAGGATAAATATAGATTCATGATCAGGTTAACTACAACTTACTGTGTGTACTGTACAGGAGGGGTACCTAACCTAATTTTTACACTACCTTGATTTTTGCCTCAAAAATGTTAAAATGAAATGTACATGCTGTCCTGGCAGTGAAGAGGCAAAATATGACTTTTTCAAAGTCATCTGTCCATAAATTCTGTGCCTTTTCATTGTTTTGAAGCTGCTTTGGAATGAATTTTCTGGCTATTGACTTTGCTAACTCTATCTTTTTCATAATTTTGTAAGGCAATTGAAATAAGGTTAGAATGAAGGGATCTTGTTTGAAAAGAAAAATATATTTAACTAGAAATGTTGAAGCAATAGTTATTTATCCACTATGTAAACCAGTCAGCCACAAACCCCTGATTTTTGGATACCCAATGCCAAACGCTGGATATATCTAGCGTTTGGCATACCCTATGGCCAAACGCTGGATAGCCTACCTGTTGTTAATCTAACCCTGACCTATCTAACTACAGATGAACTCTGATTGGTTGATATCTGAGCTTCAGTCAAATCATCAATATTTACTCAATTATAGTATCCAGCATTTGGCATAGCCTAGTGTATAAAGCGTTAGGCATAGAGTACAAACCGCTAGATATACCAAGCGTTTGGCATAGGGCTGGCATAGGGTATCCAAGATCAGGGGTTTGTGGTAGACTGATGTAAACCATTTGATTAGCTTCAATCTAGTATGTTTGTCATTTTTATTGGTTCCTTTCAAGCCAGATTGAGCCAGATAGATTATTCTGAAGGCCTTTCCTTCTTGTTTGTCTTGCATTATCAAGAATGTGTTTTGGCTCAGCTTGGCAAGGTAAAAACACACGGCATTAGCTCTCTGCACCACTAAACTAAAGAGATTCGTAAATATTTTGGCAGATAACATCGAAAATCATCGAAGCCGAAGGAGTGATTGAGAAATCACATGTAAGACAACAGTCCTGTTGGGGACACAAAATCAAAGAGGGCAGAGAGGATCTGCCGTTCTACTTCTCCTTTCAACCGTCCAAAACCCAAAATATTCCTAGTATTAACCCTGTACTAACCTGAACAGACAATGATGAAACCTTTCTCGTCAATGTGTTTTAACTTTGAAATACAATGCCATGAAACACAAAACAGTAGCCAACTCTCCTTCAGGCTGCGTAGATCTGCTTCTCATACATCCTTTAATCTAGTAATGTTCACTGCTTCAACATATCATCAATGGGCCCGGCCCGGTTTACCTTTTCCCGCAGCAGCGATGCGGCAGCGCTATTGCAACAAAAACGAGGCTATGTACGTACCCTATGGTCTTTTTGCAGACGCCAGTAAATTCAAAAACAGCGGTTCTTGCTTGCCACGCTTCTCAACAGTCTTTTTTTTATGTAAGTTCCCCAAATCTTTTAGTTAGCTTGCAGCCAAGTTTATTGGATACGTAATACTCCGCCGTCTTAAGTAGTCTATATACAGTACTAGAGAGGTGAGTTTAGCCTATTAGGCCAGATCTGAAAAGGTTACTTAAATGTGAACAGTGCAATTTTGGACTAAATGGTTGAATGAAGATCCAAAATATCTGTAGAGAGATTGCAGCCTACCCGAGAAAAGCCACTCTGCTTATATACGTAGCTCTAATAAAATTCAGCTGATGTATCTGTTTTGCACTATCAAATTCTATTTTGCCATTAAGAAGAATCCAGAGCTCAGATTAATGTTTCCAGCAACTCACCATTCTAGTACACTAGCCCCTTTTCAGGCAAGGTGCTCAAATGTCTAGTACCATGCCTGGGTGCTAGACGTTCAAGCACTGTACCTTGGATTTCATGCATGGTGCATCAAAGAAATCAAATCATAGATAATCAAAGACAGTCCTTATCAAATTTTTCATAACAAAAACAACATTGCTCGGCTGATGACAGACGTGAAAACCTCATTTCCTTTTCTACATAGTCAAGGGTTTTGCATGCAAAGTAACCTGTGCCTCAGCTTTTTCTACCTAGCAGCCAACCAGAATATTGGCTCTTGGGGCACTCTACATGGCAAATAGATAGGGTGCTGTTAGGTTTTGCATCTCCATCATCAGTCGAGCCCTTTTGTTTTTGTTGTGAAAAATTCGATAAGGATTGTCTTTGATTTTTCTAATTCATGGTAGTAATTTCCACCCTGTCCGAGCTGGTGCTCAGTTGTGATGACAGGAACTGTGTTTTTCATGCAGGGGGGGGACGCCCCCCCCCCCAATGCTGCCGGCCAGTGGGTAAAAAATAACCGAGTCCGCGAGATGCCCCCCTATTTTTCGTTAAAATAGTTGATTTTTCCATGAAAACAGTCGTTTTTTCTGAAAATTAGTCGATTTTTCATCAAAATAGTCGGTTTTTCGTCAAAATAGTCGTTTTTCTGAAAATCAGTCGATTTTTTTCAAAACTGTCATTTTTTGTTGTTGAAAACAGTAGTTTTTTCTGCAGAAACAGTCGGTAAAAATTACCAGCCAGTCGGTAAATGCCTCGTCCCCCCCCCCCCCCCCCCAAACATTTTGGCTAGTGACGCCTCTGGCACCCAGGCATGGTGCTAGACATTTGAGCACCATGCCTGAAAAGGGGCTAGTAGAAAAAAGTGCTGTTCACTATAAAAATAATGTAAAGTAAGTATCTTTTTGGTTGAATTAAAAAGGAAAAGGACATCAAACAAATGCTTCTTTGTAGTTTTTTTATGGCACTTGCAGCCTCTGGCTCAAGTGCCATATACCGATCACAATTCCGTCTGTCGGTCTGTCGGTCTGTCGGTCGGTCCGAGTTTTTTTGTCCCACATATCCGAGTTAGGGTACTTCCAGATGTGCTAGGACAATGAAACTTGGCAGGCATATCAGGGACCCGACCAAACTAACCTGGAAATAATCAGTTTCCCGATCCGACCATATGGGGGGGAGTGCGGGGCGCTGGAAACTTGCAAATTTAGGGCATTTTGTCACTTTTTTTCTGAGTTAGGGTACTTCTAGATGAGCTAGGACAATGAAATTTGGCAGGAATATCAGGGACCCGACCAAACGAACCTGGAAATAATCAGTTTCCCGATCCGACCATATGCGGGGGAGTGGGGGCGCTCGAAACTTGAAAATTTAGGGCATTTTGTCACACTTTTTCGAGTTAGGGTACTTCCAGATGAGCTAGGACAATGAAACTTGGCAGGAATATCAGGGACCTGAACAAAGTAACCTGGAAATAATAAGTTTCCCGATCCGACCATATGCGGGGGAGTTGGGGCGCTGGAAACTTGAAAATTTAGGGCATTTTGTCACACTTTTTCGAGTGAGGGTACTTCCAGATGAGCTAGGACAATGAAACTTGGCAGGAATATCACGGACCCGACCAAACTAACCTGGAAATAATCAGTTTCCCGATCCGACCATATGGGGGGGAGTGCGGGGCGCTGGAAACTTGAAAATTTAGGGCATTTTGTCACACTTTTTCGAGTTAGGGTACTTCCAGTTGTGCTAGGACCATGAAACTTGGCAGGCATATCAGAGACCCGACCAAACAAAATTAGGAATAATCAGTTTTCTGATCCGACCATTTTGGGGGGGGGGGGTGGAGGGCAGGGGAATCCGGGAAACTGAGAAGTGTGTAACTTTCGAACGGATGATCGGATTGTAATGAAACTTCATAACTGAAGAGAATATATATCTGTAATGTCCCGTTTAAAGTCTTGACCGGATTCGGTAGCCAGGGGGGGGAGACCGGAAATTTCAAGAAACGGTTAGAATGGAGGGATCGGAGTGAAACTTGCTTGGAAGAACAAGCATCTGCTCTAGATAAGTCCTTTAGACCATTGTACTGGATCCGGACACTTATGGGGGGGGGGGGGCCGGAATTCCGGTGATGGTGTTTTTTTTGGATTTTCACGATGAAACTTAGCAGGCATATCAGGGACCCAATCAAACTGACTTCAAAATAAAAATATTGTTGATCAGATAATGGTGGGGGAGTGGAGGGAGGGGAATCCGCAGGGGAATCCGGGAAATTGAGAAGTGTGTAACTTTCGAACGGATGATCGGATTGTAATGAAACTTCATAACTGAACAGAATATATATCTGTAATGTCCCGTTTAAAGTCTTGACCGGATTCGGTAGCCAGGGGGGAGTTGGGGGGGGGGGACCGGAAATTTCAAGAAACGGTTAGAATGGAGGGATCGGAGTGAAACTTGCTGGGAAGAACAAGCATCTGCTCTAGATAAGTCCTTTAGGCCATTGTACTTGATCCGGACACTTATGGGGGGGGGGGGGTCCCGGAATTCCGGTGATGGTGGTTTTGGGGACTTTCACGATGAAACTTGGCAGGCATATCAGGGACCCAATCAAACTGACTTCAAAATAAAAATTTTGTCGATCAGATAATGGTGGGGGGAGTGGAGGGAGGGGAATCCGAAATTTTCAGTCATGTGTAATTTAGAATGGTTGATCGGATTCGAGTGAAATTAAAGAATTCAACAGAGGACATTTCTCCGATGATTTTTTTCATATCCGGACCGGATCCGGCAACTATTGGGGGGGGGGGAAATACGTGCCCCGTTTAGAATGGAGGGATCGGGATGGAACTTTGTGGGAAGAACAAACAGATGCTCTAGATAAGTCATTTGCTGAATCGGATTGGCTACGTGCACCGCGGGGGAGCTGGGTGGGGTGGGGGGGGGGGGGGTGGACCGGAAATCTCGAGAAACGGTTAGAATGATGGTATCGGAGTGAAACTTGCTGGGAAGAACAAACATCTGGTCCATATAAATCTTTTACATAATTTGACTGGATCCGGACACTTGAGGGGGGGGGGAGGAGGGGTATCCCGGAATTCCGTTTTTGGGGGATTTTCACGACGAAACTTGGAAGGCATATCAGGGACCCGGTCAAACTGACTTGGAATAAAAAAAAAATCCTCGATATGATAATCTTGGGGGGGGGGGGAGTTGAGGGAGGGGAATCCGGAATATTGAGTCATGCGTAACTTTGGAACGGGTTATCGGATTCGAGTGAAATTTAATAATTAAACAGAGGACATTTTTCTCTTGTGACCTTTTTCATTTCCGGACCGAATCCGGCAATTATCGGGGGGAGGGCGGAAAATACTTGACCCGCTTAGACTGGTGTGATCTGGATCGAACTTCGTGGGAATGACAAACAGATGCTCTGGATTAATCATTTGCAGAACAGGATTGGCTCCGGTTATTGTGGGTGGAGTTGGAGGAGGGGGAGGGGGGTCTGGGATTCCGGTGATCGCGCGTTAAGGTACTTCCAGATGTGCTAGGACGATGAAACTTCGCTGGAATATTGGAGACTCAACAACATTTGCTTAGAAATTGCTACTTCCCAAATCCGATTATTCCTTAAAGTACCAATCTTGACCGCAAAGTAAAAAAAATACTTTTAAGCAATATATGCATTTTCGTGATGCCCATCAGCCCATTAGCAGTTTTGCCTCAAGGGTTTTGCTTACAAATGAAGTTCCAGCTCCCTTATAGCGCGCATCTCAACCGCAAAGTCGAAACTTACTCTTGATCAATCAAATCATCTTGACACATGCAAGTGCCATATGAGCTTACAGCTCTTGTTTGGCAGAAAATGACAAATCGATGAGACAGATGGCATTTTGGCATCTAGAAACTCTTTACCTTTCTCCCCAAATAGCTTAGGTTAATACTGGGATGTTGGAAACAAACTCATGATAGCTCAGTTGACACTAGCCCAGCATAATTAAAACTGAATTGTTGGAAAACTGGTCAAGTTTCGATTTTACAAACCTAATTGCAGTCTGCTCATTATCCCCAAGCTTCCCCAAAGCCATCAACCGTCACATCCTCTGAGGATTTTCAGAACCTCTCGGGCGACCGACCCAATCTGCGCGATTTGTAGACCCATTTTCAGCTGAGAAATCTGTGCAGATTTCTGTGCAGGTTGTCAAATCTGTGCCGTTTTGAGCCCAGTGTGACCGGGCTCTAAAAGAAAGACCAATAATTTAGTCCAAAATTGAAAGTCCTATACCTTCTAATGTTAATTTTTTTTCTGTTATGCTCCTGTGATGATGATGTATTTATATTTGTTTTCTTCGGGATAGGGTGTAATCTCTCTATTCAGGTGTTGTAAGAGGTCCCAAGTACCTACTTTGGCTATCTGGTAGATATCTTTAGTCACAGCAAGTGCATGTAAATGGCAAAGTTCACAGTCAGCAAACATTGAAAGGGTCAACAGCTTGTTTTTCCAGCAAATTTCTGCAAATATCTTCAGCAGAAACCGGCCGCCCCCCCCCCCCCACTAAAAGGCTAGTGACGCTCCTGCCTATTTTTCCTCTTCTTTACTCTGATTAGCACCCCAGATAAGCATTCAGATCAAAATGCGAGTACGTTGAGATTGGTTAATCCTTTGGCCAAGTGCCATGTAGAGATTAAAATTTCACGATTCTTAATCAGCGATATTTCAGTCTTCTTGGCAAGTTTCCTAGTCAGGCTGTCAATCTTCAGGTCCAACAATGTCGAAGGAAACCAACCTGCAATCCTGATGAGCCATCTAGACATCCTTCCTATTTTCCAAACTTGTGACCTGTGACACAGTGTATAGTAATTAAAATAAAGTAGCCCTATAGCAATGTAGCAACAGTACACTGTAAAAAAAAATCTTGCAGTATTTGTTACTGGGATTAGTCTTGTCTCCAAAAAGATAATCTTAGCTCTAATTTGGATTAAACTTATCTCAGTAGAGATAAGATTAATCCCAGTAGCAAATACTGCAGTTAACTTTAATCTTACACGGAGAAACTTTTACAGTGTAAACAGAACATAAAAATAACCCGTGAAAAATCGACCCTTTCCTAACACAAAATTTGGAATGGTGCTTCAACAATCAGTCAATCTATCTATATTATTGGAAAACATTCCTTACGGTATTAACAAGAAACAAATGATTATTCTCTCTTTAAATATAACTATACATAATTGCGCTTTTACATTCTCGAATATTCATTCATTACACTAAAACAACGATTGCAACAAATAAAGCGCAAAAACTTGAGTAATTACCTCTAAAAAGAGGAAAAGGATTTTACTTAAAATTTCGCGTTGAAAATACTCAGGTTATATGCCGCACACTCGCGCGATCTTTGAGCTCGCGTCGTGGCCCAGTCCAAAATCTGTCCTCGTTCAGGAAATGAGTTCGCGCTTTTTTTGTTATTTGCCTTTCCCCATCATTCGGGCTTATTTCACTAGTCTATCTCGCTCGCTTGCTACCTGCTGTCCCTTATGTACCGGAGCGGCAATAACCGTGTGGGAATCACTGTCACTGTTGCTGCTGCTGATAAGTGAAATTTCAGTGTTTTTGGGAACTGGTGGAGTTTCTGATTCTTGTTTTTGTGCTTCCTTTTGCTGTGGAGCCCCACCCTTCTCAGTCGGAGCTTGCATGGCCTTTTTTTCTATGGCCGTCTATCTGGAGCCTATCACCTTCAACTGTAGGCGCCTGTTCTCTTTAGTCGCATTCTCGAGCAAAGGCTTGAGGGCACGTCGAGCTTCTCGCTGAATGAATGTATGATTAGGTGAGATGCCCACACCGGTTCCTTTCCTTCCTTTCCTTTCCTTCATTCAATTTTTCAGGACGTAATTTCTAAGTGTGAGGCAAACTTTACTATTATGGGATCGCTACGGAGCCTAAATGCGTCCGCTATGTCATAAAGGGGTATCTCAAGGGTAGCGAGACAATACTCAAGGAAAGGGATCACGTGTGATCTCAGAGACTGGCCCGGTCTCGCATCTGTAAGGTTGTGTACTACGAGATTGAGTCTCTGCTTCAGGTTCGATGCGAGATATTAGAGATTCCGCTAAATCCAGGACTCTTCGTAGTTGGACGACTTCGGCTTGCGTGGTTTCACCGATCACTGAGCTTTCGGACATCTTGACCGACATGCCTTTAATCTACGACTGGATTTCGGCTATGTCTACTGAGACTTTAGGTAGCAAATCCAGCTTAAAATTGATCTCTTGCATGTATTGGGTATCCCTCATGGTGGCTTCATCCGCATTCTGGTTATTTCTCGTTCCTGCAGTTTCCATTCTCCTTCTTGATTCTTTTTCTACAAACGAGTCGTAAAAATCCCTTGATATCTCCCAACAATAGGCGTTCCGGGAGCAGAGTTCTTAGGTTGTATCGCGCTTTTGCCTGAGATATGGCTTATTACATCCACGTGGTTCCTGTAAGGTCACTCTATCCGCTTATAAATGGGTAAATCCAGAGCTCAAGGACAATACCAATTAACTCTCTGACTGCTGACAGTTGCACTTTTACATAATCAGATATTTATTATTTACGCAAAAATTGCAATAAATTAAATCGCTAAATTTCAATAATTAACGAAGGACAAGGATTTTACTTAAATTTTCGCGCTAAAAAAATTCTGGCGGGACAAAACTTCTTTCGTAACGCGCATGAATTTCCGAGTGGGTTGGATCTTAGGAACTGGTTGTGCTGCCATTCTCTGTGGCACGGTCGGGCATGTGGGAAGGGGAAGGATGTGACGATGTTTGGGGTCTTCCAGTATGTGGTCTTCAAACTTGGTAGAAAGTTGGTGTCTACGGTTTTACAACGAAACGAGACCAAACTCGTTAAGAAGGGAAATGTACGGGACTCTGGGGGATTTTGATATTATTAGTGGAGAACGGTACTGGATCCTCTCAAGGCAATCCTCTCAAGAAGGATTGGACTTGAGAAAAGATACAGTTAGAACGGCTGATTTGTCTTGGTTGACGGTCATTCGGTTGACTGATAAAGGTGTGACAACTGTCAACCGTCACTTCTGTTGCACCATGCGGGATATTCTAGTTCCAGCGTTTGCTCACTCCCAGAAACAGTGTACACCACGTGGTGCGGTTGCCTGCCGGTGGCGCCAATGTCGCTAAGCTTTACGGATATTTAGTTTAAACTACTTTCAGCTTGCACAGTGGTTATTGACAATGTCAAACACACGGAAAACATAAGCGGGATCATGAAAACGTCCGTAAACGGAACTATCTAGACACAAATAAACATGAGCTAAAATTATTAAAGAGAGTTCCTGCACTCGGTGCAGCACTGACCTTTTATTCATGTGCTTCACGAATAGATGTGACTACCAAAAGACGAAATCGATATATAACACAAATTCACCATACTCAGGCACGGATTTACGGATAAATAATTGAAAGAACTTTCATCGTGTACATTTGTTGTCACTGCGCTAATTTACCCTGATAAAACACGCGAAAAACACAAGCACATGAAAACGTTCGAAAACGCAACTATCATGACATGAGCTAAAAATTATTACAGGAAGTTCCTGCACTCGGTCTAGGACTGACCTGTTATTCGTTTGCTTTACGAATAGATGTGCTATGACTATCTGACATGAAAATGTCAGAAAATGGAACTATGCATACACAAATAAACACGAGCTTAAATTATCAAAGAGAGCTCCTGCCTTCGGTCCAGCAGTGACCTGTTGTTCGTTTGCTTCACGAGCAGATGTGACTATCGAAAGACGATACCGATAAATAACACAAACTTCACCATACTCAGGCACAGGGCCTGGTATAGCTAGCTGATACAACGACGAATAATAGTATCCCTGATCAATGACGGCGGATTCCATGCGACCGCCGGGCCTAATTCAGTTCAAGACTTTTAATCCAGCAAGATGCCTTATACTAACAATACAAGAACCAAACAAAACTGAGCAACGTAATCACACGACCGTATAGATTAAATGTAAAGTGAAACCCATTGACCTCAGTGAAACCCATTGACAAAGACAGCCAACGTTGTTTGTCTCAAGATCCATGTCATTCTCGTTGAATCCGTGTATTTGAGCTCCAGAAAGGTATCGTAATTGGAGGTTTTGACCAACTAGGACCTTGTCTAGAACGTCTAGACTTGGTCTAGACGATATCGTTATTGATTAGAGCTGTTAGCTATAGCGTTGTTGTTAACTAGCATGTCGGTCACGTTGATAGTATCACTACTCAACTTTGACTGTTATTTCTCGCAATAGCTATTAAGTGTGCTTTTTCAAATAGTAACGGAGGGTCGCCTGTAATGCCTCGAAATATAATATAAGCAATATAATATAAAATAATAATAACAATAATATTGATTTGTGACCCATTGTACAGATTTAAGATAGTGGAGAAATGAAAGAAATTAAATTAAGAGAGTACAACGTACCACTCACAACAGAAAAGCACTCAATGAAAAAGCCGGATGAGGCCGGACCCATATTCGTTAGCTTTTATCAGTTTGATATTGCTCTGTTCAATATTGGCAATTAACTTTCGGTTACTTGAGAGAACAGCAATATCATCATCGATCTCCGATGCCCCTTCAGTCTCAGCATCCTCTGATTCCTTGTTTGACAGTATATCTTCTGTGCCACCATATTTGTCGTCGGTATCATCTTTAGCGCTTCTTCCTGCAAGAAACGGGACCTGAAAGAATGAATTACAATGCTCAGTTTTTTGAATTATAATGAATTACTGCTCCGTACAAGACGCTCATTCCAATGACCCGTTGGGCTCATGGGGATTTACCATCTTTCCATTTGATGGTCCTTGTCTGAACCAGTGGAACGGAAATTGGTTATAGACTGCAATGCTCTCGACAGCGCTGGGTTCTGTTTAGATCGAACATAACATGGTGACATGGCAAAGCTGAAGTCTTAGACAGGGTGGGGTGTTCACTAATGTTTCAGCAATGGGCGACTTAGCGCTCCGACCAGTCTGTAGTACTGAAACACATAATGATGAAACATAAAAAGTTGTTATCGATTTTCAAATCGTTTATGAATGTGTTTCCTGAAAGACCTGGTGGCGGAGAGTGAGCACTCCCTCGCGTTTTTCAAGGTAGATACATTTTCTTAGTAGCACTTATTTTGCGACAGTTCCGGTTCCTCTGTGGAATCTTCCAACGCTGTCTTGGTAGCGCTAATTTCGCCACATGTCTTGTCCCTCTTTCGAACCTCCCATCCCCTGTCCTCTTGGCCGTTAATTTTTATGTAATGCGACAGGGGCGTGGGAACGTTCATTGCCCATAATTTTTCACATTGTTTTGGAACTATTAGAAATATGCGTGTGTTCTCTCTTCCAGAAAACGTGGTGGTAGGACTTCTTACAGCCTGGATGGCATTTTCTTATTGATCATTGCAGCCAAGGCCGTATTCAGGAAGTTATTGTGGGGGGATGCATTACCATGGGTTTGAACTAATCCCCTCGAACAGTCAGACAAGAAAATCCTTATCTTATTTCATCCTGTGCCTCCAGGGGCGCCCGAGGAGTCTAAGAAGAGTCAAGAACGTAGACCGGAAAAACGCATTTTATGTAAACAAGGCACATAAATGTTACGAAACAGATTTACAGCACTAAATCACTTCGACATTTTTTTTTAGTGGCAAACTTGTCAACTTGAACATCTCTATCCATTGAAAGCAAAGCTGGGCCTATCAAACCAGTTGCATCGCGAAACCAAGTTTTCAGTCGTCTCAAAGTAGAGCAGGTCCTCTCAGGCGTAGCATTTGACACTGGCCTACAAGCTGCAATCGTAAGAAGCCCCTTTTATGTGTGGAAAGAAATCATCGCTACGTGCATCAAGTGCTGCCACAGCCGAGGCTAGTTTCTCTCTGCAATTTATGCTCTGCTGTTTCGTTTTCCACAACTTGGTCTCTTGGCTTAGGATGCCTGGCAGAAATCAAAGAAAACATCAATACTCTGACTGTTTTTTGAATTTCTTCTTCCCTGCAAGTTGGCAGGTATAGGCAGCCTAAAGTTAAAAAAAAAGTACGATGAGCAGTTAGTCTTCCCCTGAGTTCAGATGCGACGTGGTCCAAGAACGGTATGTATATTGAATTGAAGCCCTATCAGGTTCATTCGTAGAAACACTATCATAGTGATCGTTTCGACTACGTCCAACTCTTGACGATACTAGATCTACGTCCATTTCGCTCGCAAAATCTTCGATTTTCATATGAAGTGAGCCAAACAAAGATCAGCGTCTCCCCGTAAGTCCGCAACTGCCCGCAACACTGTGTCAGTATGGTCGCATGCTCGCACAAAATCCCAGTCAACTGCTTGAGGAACCTTACACAGCAGTAACGTAAGCTCCAAAACTTCCTTTGCAACGAATAAAACTTGTTTCTAACTGTCCCTACTCTATTGAGCTTGCCAACTGGTGTGCTTTTGCAGAAGTCTCCTCATTTATGTTTCCTTCTTGAAGCTTTTCCAGAAAGCTTTTCCTCAACCCATAATGTGAAACGAAAACGACCTTGTTTGGTTTATTTATTTTAAATATAGCCAACTGGGCTGCTACATAACAACTCCTTTTACATACATTAAGAAAAGAAAGATAAAACCATGTTGAAGGCATGAAGCCTCCAACAAACAAGGCAGACAAAACTCGATCAAGATTGGTCGAACCCACAGTAAATTTCTTCCGACCAAGCTTGCCACAGAGGCAGAGGCAGGCGTATTTGCGGTCCACACAGGACCAGCAGCAGAGGATTGATCGACGCCAGAATTCGACACTGAAGAGAATTAACACTGCCTAATACCGTTTAGGAAACGAAATGGGGAGCAGCATCCCATCCCATTTCACTTAAAATCTTTGGCTTTTAAACCAACGTCCAAGGGTTAGTACAATACGGGGTTCTACTATCATGCAGCTTGCGAAGAAATTTCTCGCAGTTAAAACGATCGAAAGCAGCCTTTGCGTCATTCATACAAGCTAATACAAGGGTTCAAAAGGCCCAAAAATTGTCCACGGTCGATTTTAATAGATATATACAAAATTCATACTTGAAGCCAAATTGGTAAGCTGATGACCATATTTGAGGTTCGACAATCCCATACAGGCGTTATTCAAAAACCTTAGGTATCACAGTGCCAACGCAGTTGGTCTGTAGTTAGTATACCTTAAGATCGAGCACCGAGAATTTGGGGATTGGGACTAGAGCGGGGAATATGCAAACTGGCGTTGGTCCTGCATGCTTCAGGTGATTTGCAGTCAGTTCATCCAGACCAGTATACAACTTTTTAATATAGTGTAAACTTAGAAATATTAACAGCCGGGTAAAAATGCAGATACGTGTTCATGGATAGTAAACGCTTGTCACCGTCATGATCGAGTGGCAGTTGTAACTAGCGATACGGATGGCAATCATTGGTTTTCGGCGGAGCTAGAAGCCTGCTACTGGGCTTCGAGTCTTAAAATTGTTGCCAAAGGATCCCAGCAGGCCAGAGATCAGGAGATACAGCTCGAACCTGGCAAATGCTAGGCAGCTCAATTTCACAGGATATTTCTTAACTTTCTTAAACGAGGCAAATCTGGAGACAAAGGTTTTTGACTTACGACGCTGCCGTAGATTGAAGGAGACACTTCTTAAAAGAGGCCCCAACCACATGGGACCACGTCATAGGTTTGGTTTTGCTGTTAGCCTCACGTCGAGGTTGCTTTCTGGGTCACACAGGAAGAAAATCTTCCGCTCAAGCATCTTTCCGCATCCCGCTTTCTACCGACTCTGCGTATAAGTTCGCCGGTTATCTTCGACCTTTCCAACAGTTTAGACGGGCACCGAGTTTGCTTGAGAGGCACCTTCAGAAACACTTAGTGGCAAAGTATGCTCAGTGTTCTCAAGAGCTTAAGACTAGATGGCGTGTTTGCACCGAGTTTGCTTGAGAGGCACCTTCAGAAACACTTAGTGGCAAAGTATGCTCAGTGTTCTCCAGAACTTAAGACTAGTTGGCGTGCCCTGTGCGCATGCCTGGGCGTTAACTAAGCTCTGAACGATCTGCCTCCGCTTGATACTGTCAAATGACGCAAGAACCGTGGCTTTTCAATGCGAGAGGGCGCTTGTCCACAAATTATTAATCCGATATGGTAGGAGAGTTTCTACAGTGAACTCATTTAGCAATCCGAACTACGTCGATAATATTACTATGATGTCTGCGAAACCTCAGTGATGGTTACTGAAGTCAGCCGCTCTGAACATGGAAGACTTAAGGTACTAGACCAATATTTCACTCTTCTTTGGACTTTCTGTACTCTATATTCATCGGTCACATTCAAGGTAAGGTAAGGTAAGGTTTATTAGACAAAACTTGATATCTAGCTCATTTGGTTGTCTTTACAAAAATTACTTTCTTTTAATCACTCACGAGTAACATAAATACTAAATACGGTACTACAAATATTAAAGTCACACTGACATTTTATTGAACATGTTGACGAAAAATGGCACAAATGTGTTACTCTGTCTCCTTGTTTTGGTTTTTACCGTTTTTAGTTTCGGCTGTGAACGCGTACGATGGTTCATTGGTGCATCAGGTGGGAGGATAGTTCGGTGTTGGACAGATGCAAGGATTTTACACCCAAACTTAAGAATTAGAATGTTACGACGTTCATGCAGTGAGGGGAGGGATAATTCAGTTAGAAGAGACCCATATGAGCCGGAAGTCGCTTGCCGATCCAGTATAACTGAACAAAGGAAACTAGATTGAATTATTCTGTTCATCGATATGACGCACCCCATATAACAACAGAAAAATCCTGAGATTGAACAAACACTTAATCACAATTACATCAATTTGAACAATGTTTGTATGTATAGATAAGATAAGATAATCTGTATTTGAAAGCCGTATGGCCATATACAGTAACAATCAACATACATAAATACAACCAACATTCATTCACCACTACTATAATTTCTACGGCGCACTTGCTCTATCTCTTTCCTCAATCTTACTAAACTCTAAAGCCCTTCCAACAAAATTCCCTACTGCGATAATATACCTCGGCGACGTTGATTTCAAGATCCCAGGGAGAAAGCCATCATTCCCCTTTTCAAAGATACTTCCCCTCAAATGTGAGAGGCTACGACACCGCAGGAGAATGTGGCCAAGCCCATACTCACCTTCCCCACAAACCGGGCAAGACCTATGCATTTCCGGATTCCTCTTTCTTTCCCAAACTTTCCCGAAAGGTAGACAATTTGCTCGCACCTGCAACCAAACCTTCATAAACCTTTTGGGGATATCCAACTTAAAATAATATTCCTGACCATACGTTTCCTTCACTTGGCTATAAAATTGTAGACTTTTGGATGCCTTGATGTCCAGCCAGTTTAGAGCAGTTTAGTTTCCAACAGTTTAGACGGGCACCGGGTTTGCTTGAGAGGCACCTTCAGAAACACTTAGTGGCAAAGTATGCTCAGCGTTCTCAAGAACTTAAGACTAGATGGCGTGCCCTGTGCACATGCCTGGGCGTTAAATAAGCTCTGAACGATCTGCCTCAGGGAGCCCCGGCTTGATACTGTCAAATGACGCAAGAACCGTGGCTTGGTAAACCCGTGATTTTCAATGCGGGAAGGCGCTTCCGCAAATTATTAATCCGATATGGTAGGAGACTTTCTTCTTTTAACAATCCGAACTACGTCGATAGTATTACTACGATGTCTGCGAAACCTCAGTGATGGTAACTGAAGTCAGCCGCTCTGAATATGGAAGACGTAAGGTACTAGACAAATCTTTCGCTTCTTTGGACTTTCTGTACTCTATATTCATCGGTCACATTCAAAGGAAACTAAATTGAATAATTCTGCTCATCAATATGACGCACCCCATATAACAACAGAAAAATCCTGAGATTGAACTAAAACTTCATCACAATTACATCAATTTGAACAATTTTTGTAACTCGCGCTGCATGCCTTTAGTTCGCTATCTTCCTCTCCGTAAATATATAAAGTAAAGGATACTTTCCAAATAAATCTGTTTTCTGACAACAGCAGTTTCTCGTGAAGTGTAAGTCGAAAGTGCAAATTGCACTTGCATTATTTACCATCGGTTGTTAATTTCAGAGTCTGTAACCCCTTGTTCTTCGCCTGCCGCTCTTTCCGACGACCCGGCGAGGCCGGTAATAGTAGATTCATACCATGACCAGAATGAATCATCTGGAAATACATAGCAGTGGCAATTGAGACACGATCTTTGTCTCTGTCCTTTTTGTTTACTGTCTTGTTTGGAATTTGACGCTACTGAGGACAGAAGCATTTAGTTCCTGAAAGCTTGTCTAGCCTTGACGCTGTTCTACAATAGAGGGTAGATTTGGATGATGTGAGTCTAGGTGGATTCATTGCAGCCTTACTTCAAGTAAACTGTTCATTCACATCCGGCAGCTGGTCTAAAGTTGCCATATCGTTCTGAGAAAATGCTGGTATTAAGTCAATTTTTTCATACAAGGAAATTCCACTATTTCGAGTGTTCGTGACTAGGGGAGCAACGAAGTAACGTATTTTCGCCGGGTTTTCAAGCTTCTTTCAGTGAATAATTGATGGGTAACTAGATTGTCCTGTCTAAACCCTTTCCAGTTAAAAGAATTCCTTTCGAGTTTCTAACCAGGTAATGATACGATTTTTATCCACCAGCTGAAGAGCAAGTGTGTTATCAGTAAAGAGCGTATGATATTACGCTATTCCTCTGCCGTCTTGATTGGTCAAATGCTGGACGAAGTTAAATTGTTTGTTCTTCCATCGTATCCGTTTTTTTGTGGGCCACAAATTTCGAACAGAAACCTTCAAATTCACTGTGATTTTTCGGAGAATTATTTCAACTATAGCTACAGATTCGCGCCCAAAAAAAAGCTAGGAAAATGGATATAATTGTTAGAAAAATCATGCTAGCTGTCAAATGTCAGCCAGTTATACATGAAAATAACAGAAGACACAATTAAAGACATTTGCTCCTCAAAGACTGGGAGTAAGTTGCTTCCGAGATGGGAATTTAAGGAAGAAAAAGGAAACAATTTGCCACCATTCCGTAGCTGAACCCAATCCTCGTGTGTGAACCTTGCTGCGGTTTTATAGCTGCTATAAAACTACAACGCAATAAATTTTCGTGCCGGATTCTTGTGTGAACGCAAAGTAATGAGTCAGTGGGTCATGTTTGCGAGTGCTCATTCGTGAAATGTTAAGTGAGATATTTGTGGGTGGGGAAGGTGTAACTCCAAATCGCATTTTTAGACCCTACGATATGTATTTACAGGAATTTTGTTCTCACTACTTCTAAATTTGTTATGTAAAGTATATAAGCCGCTAGGAAATATCTTAACAGTTGTCTGTTGACAGGGAGGATGTGGGGTGACTTCTGTATAGCATGTGAACGTTGCCCAAGTAGCTCAGCAAAGGGTTGTAGGTAGATATGCTAACGCTTTCAAGTTCTTGGGATTTTTGTAGGGAATTTCATCTCTATCATTCAACTCTACCAGCTCAAGGTATCAAGTTATTTAAGCAACTGTTGGATAATTTAACTCACGTTAACATTTTATTTCATCTCGCTTATCATGAAGCTGCCAAAGTCTTCATACAGTTTGGAAAAAAGGAGCGTAAACGGAACACGTTTAGAAATTCAAAGAGTTCCTTGCCAGCGCTGTTTCTGTGCTAAAAGGCAGTGTTGCTAATCGAACTATTCTCTTTTCTCTGAGCACTTGTTATTGATGGGACGTCTCGATTTTCATGTACAAAACATTATCTCAAAACGGAAAAGTCAGCTATGATAATCGTCAGCGATATTTAAGCTCTTTGGACACGAATCTGCAAAAAAAATGAAAATTCGAGAAACTATAAATATCCCGTTTTCTTTTGGAAATTTCTGTAGGGGAAAACTAGTGCTAAACTGTAATTTTTTTTACGCAGTTACTGTTTTTGTCGCATCATAAGGGTTATGCCAGGATTTTAGGCTGGGTTTCTCACTTTTTGTTTGTTTGTTTGTTTGTTTGATGATGATTTTGAGCCTGACTGGTCGAGTGAGAAGTCGTCGGGGACAGCGATGGTTCCGTCAGCGTGGAGGAAGAAGATGAAGCTGACGGAGTAAAAATCGTGGGGATGAAGAAAGGGGACGTGAGGAATGTTGTCAGTGAAGAGATCAGCAATGGTGACTTCAGCTGAAGAATCATTAAAAACTGGCGAGTCTTTGAGCATGGTGAGTACTTTCACAGAAAGAAGTTTGACGTTACCAACCTTGATAGGTGGAAGGTCGGAATTCTTTTGATTTAGAGAAAAGATGTCGAAAGATGTTGCCTTATCGATGACATGTTGCACGGTTAGAAAAATTTTCTCGGCGAGGCGGAAGGCCGTGCCTTGGAGGTTTATTGGTTCTGAACGGACGATGAGCAAGCGGTTGCTCAGTTTGCTGCAAGTCGGAAAGAAGGGTTGGGTTACGAACCAAACGTTATAAGCGTACAAGCATTACTTCTATTCAAACAATGTTTACAACGGGTACGTCAGCTACGATTCTTCATCAGCGATATTTCGGCCCTTTTTGGCAAGGGTCCTCGTCAGGCTGTCAAACTGGTGGTTCAACTTCTGGGAAGGAAACAAACCTGTAATAAATAACTAAAGCTTCTACCGACTATAAATATCTTATTAAAGTAAGTTATCTTCAAATACTACTATAATGAAAAAACTAGTCCTGTGATTTTATTTTTGACACGGACGCTGTTTTTGCTGGACGATTGGGGCGATGACAGGAAAGGGTGTTTTCTGCATTTTGGTCGACTTAGGTTTTTTTATTAATAAGGTTTTTTTTATTAATAAACCCATCTGCAGGTGGTGTAGAGCGATAAGCATCGTTGTGCTAACCAAGCCCTTCGAATCAGGCTCTAGATTAGAATCACGCAGTAATGCATTTACATCATTACCTAGCGGGAAGTCAAATTCCATCCCGACTCCGCCCCTCTGGAGGTTCCTGAAATACCGCATTTAGCCTTAATTCTCTTCTAGTTGCCATTCTCAGTGGTTATGTTTCCTCTGTTTTTTTGTATGCTCCCACGCTGTTTTTTTATTAATAAACCCACCCACAACGATCGATACCTTCCATACGATTCTTACCAGCCCGAATATGTGAAACGCGGAGTAGTTATTTCACTAGTTGACCGAGCCATCAAAATTTGCGGCAAAGATCTCCTAGATGACGAACTTAGCCACATTCGGGACGTCCTATTTGGAAACAAATACCCCGTTCAACTGGTTGAACAGATCATCAGAAGACGACTGAAGCTGCATTCATCCCCCAAAGATCCTGTAAGTTCTACTAGTAATGGTGAGGCTGAGGAAAAAAATGCCCGCGTTTACCTTCCGTACGTCCGCGGAGTAACCGAAAATTTTTCCAAAAGTTTGAAAAAATACAACATCCAAGTCTTTCACAGAACCCAAAATACTTTGCTGTCCTACCTAAACTCCGGAAAAGATAAAGTCCCAAATCAGTACCAAAGAGGCATTTATTCAAAACCTTGTGATTGCGGAAAGCGTTACGTAGGAAGGACAGAGAGAACTTTCGGAAAACGACTTGCAGAGCATGAGCAAGAAATTGACCACGCCCTCTCCAACGGACACCGTCATAACTATACTTTCAAATCTGCACTTGCAGAACATATTTTCGAAAACCCATCCCATTCAGTATATTTTGAAAAAGCTGAAATTCTTGCAACGTGCACCGGACTCCATCAAACCATTCGAGAAGCCGTTGAGATAAAGAAAAACCGAGCAGGCATTAACCGAGATACAGGCGAGTACTCCCTACCGGAAACGTGGAACGTGGTTATTAAGGGAAGAAAATTTAGTCCTCAGTCCCTTATTAACAACAAAACCGAAGTTGATCAAAATGCAGAAAAAAATGTTTCTTGCCGTCGCCCCAATCGTGCAGCAAAAACAGCAGCCGTGTCAAAAATTAAATCTCAGCACTAGTTTTTCCGTGCAGTCATTATTCAAAGTAATAGATACAGACGAGTATTCGATAATAGAAACGTAGAACGAGGTTATTAATAAAATAATATTTAAGTTTTCTGTCCCTTATTAATAAAAAAACCTAAGTCGACCAAAATGCAGAAAAAACCCTTTCCTGTCATCGCCCCAATCGTCCAGCAAAAACAGCGTCCGTGTCAAAAATAAAATCACAGGACTAGTTTTTTCATTATAGTAGTATTTGAAGATAACTTACTTTAATAAGATATTTATAGTCGGTAGAAGCTTTAGTTATTTATTACAGGTTTGTTTCCTTCCCAGAAGTTGAACCACCAGTTTGACAGCCTGACGAGGACCCTTGCCAAAAAGGGCCGAAATATCGCTGATGAAGAATCGTAGCTGACGTACCCGTTGTAAACATTGTTTGAATAAATGTTTCAAAGTCACCTTGGGCTCAAAGAATATTTAACAAGCATTACTGGTATTAGAATATTTTCTGGTGCTCTGATTTGCTTCTAGATCATCGTCACATTGATCAAGGAACCGTGTGTAACAGTAACGGGGTTCAGTATTTCACGGAGATGATCTTCCCAGGTCATTTTCCGCGTTTCATCCTTTTGCGCGGTCCCAAACGATTTTCTGAGCACTGGTTGTTAGCGAAAACCATTACTCCCTGCAAGTAGTTGTAGATGATTGTCCTTTTTGTTAACCATTGAGTATATTGTTCTCATTTTTATGGCACTTGCAGCCTCTGGCTCAAGTGCCATATACCGATCACAATTCCGTCTGTCGGTCGGTCCGAGTTTTTGTCCCACTTATCCGAGTTAGGGTACTTGCAGATGTGCTAGCACAATGAAACTTGGCAGGCATATCAGGGACCCGACCAAACTAACCTGGAAATAATCAGTTTCCCGATCCGACCGTATGCGGGGGAGTGGGGGCGCTCGAAACTTGAAAATTTAGGGCATTTTGTCACACTTTGTCGAGTTAGGGTACTTCCAGATGAGCTAGGACAATGAAACTTGGCAGGAATATTAGGGACCTGACCAAAGTAACCTGGAAATAATAAGTTTCCCGATCCGACCATATGCGGGGAAGTGGGGGCGCTGGAAACTTGAAAATTTAGGGCATTTTGTCACACTTTTTCGAGTTAGGGTACTTCCAGTTGTGCTAGGACCTCGAAACTTGGCAGGCATATCAGAGACCCGACCAAACAAACTTAGAAATAATCAGTTTTCTGATACGACCATTTTGGGTGGGAGTGGAGGGCAGGGGAATCCGGGAAATTGAGAAGTGTGTAACTTTCGAACGGGTGATCGGATTGTAATGAAACTTCATAACTGAATAGAAGATATATCTGTAATGTCCCGTTTAAAGTCTTGACCGGATTAGGTAGCCATGGGGGAGCTGGGGGGGGGGGGGGAGACCGGAAATTTCAAGAAACGGTTAGAATGGTGGGGTCGGAATGAAACTTGCTGGGAAGAACATGAATCTGCTCTAGATACATCCTTTAGACCATTGTACTGGATCTGTACACTTATGGGGGGGGGTGTCCCGGAATTCTGGTGATGGTATTTTTGGGGATTTTCACGATGAAACTTGGCAGGCATATCAGGGACCCAATCAAATTGACTTCAAAATAAAAATTTGTCGATCAGATAATGGTGGAGGGAGTGGAGTGAGGGGAATCCGAAATTTTCAGTCATGCATAATTTTGGAATGGGTGATCGGATTCAAGTGAAATTTAAGAGTTGAACAGAGGACATTTCTCCGATGATTTTTTTCATATCCGGACCAGATCCGGCAACTATTGGGGGGGAGGGGGGCGGAAAATACGTGACCCGTTTAGAATGGAGGGATCGGGATGGAACTTTGTGGGAAGAACAAACAGATGCTCTAGGTAAGTCATTTGCTGAATCGGATTGGCTACGTGCACCGCGGGGGAGCTGGGGGGGGGGGGGGTAGACCGGAAATCTCGAGAAACGATTAGAATGATGGTATCAGAGTGGAACTTGCTGGGAAGAACAAACATCTGGTTCATGTAAATCTTTTACATAATTTGACTGGATCCGGACACTTGAGGGGGGGGGGGGACGAGGGGGTTTCCCGGAATTCTGTTTTGGGGGGATTTTCACGACGAAACTTGGAAGGCCTACCAGGGATCCGGTCAAACTGACTTGGAATAAAAAAAATCCTCGATATGATAATCTTGGGGGGGGGGGAGTTGAGGGAGGGGAATCCGGAATATTGAGTCATGCGTAACTTTGGAACGGGTGATCGGATTCGAGTGAAATTTAATAATTAAACAGAGGACATTTTTCTCTGGTGACCTTTTTCATTTCCGGACCGAATCCGGCAATTATTGGGGGGAGGGCGGAAAATACTTGACCCGCTTAGACTGGTGTGATCTGGATCGAACTTCGTGGGAATGACAAAGAGATGCTCTGGATTAATCATTTACAGAACCGGAATGGCTCTCGTTATTGTGGGTGGAGTTGGAGTGGGGGGGGGGGGGAGTCTGGGATTCCGGTGATCGCGCGTTAAGGTACTTCCAGATGTGCTAGGACGATGAAACTTCGCTGGAATATTGGAGATTCATCAACATTTGCTTAGAAATTGCTACTTCCCAGATCCGATTATTTACCAATTACCAATCTTGACCGCAAAGTAAAAAAAATACTTTTAAGCAATATATGCATTTTCGTGATGCCCATCAGCCCATTAGCAGTTTTGCCTCAAGGGTTTTGCTTACAAATGAAGTTCCAGCTCCCTTAGAGTGCGCATCTCAACCGCAAAGTCGAAACTTACTTTTGATCAATCAAATCATCTTGACCCATGCAAGTGCCATATGAGCTTACAGCTCTTGTTAAAGTCCCGGGTAATGTTGTGATTTAGCATCCAAGGGTCTCCCGACAAGCCTCTAGGATGGGTTTACGCTTGGCCAGGCCATACTGTTAGTGATGGTTTCGGAGAATCCTGCTTTTTCCATGGCTTCTTGGTTCCTAGCCTCTTCACCTTCTATATTTTCGGCTGCATTTCTCGTAGGAGTCGGTTCATCGGACCGATATCCGTTCGACAACGCAAGTTTAGCAGCTTCCTTGCGCCGGATAAGGTGGATGCCCGTGTTTTGATGATTCTCTCCACCGTATGCGAATTTGTGTTTATTTGCCGATCCAGTCCCTCGAATCCCCAACTTTTGGTAGGGGAGCAGAGAACATACTTTAAGAGGCGAGCGAGTCTTTCGCCGGACTCTTGTCTGTCAACTCGGACGATCCGAATATTTCCGCAAGCAAATCTTACATTGACATCTGTGTTTACAGCTGTGATTGTGGAACCGTCGGTCCGTGCATTCGCTTTTTCTTCTGTCACTTTTACTTAAGCCCCAAGTATTCCTTCCGAGTCTGGTCCACATTTGTTATTCACGACCAGTCCTGAAGGATCAGTTTCTGGCTCATATCGGAATGACAGATGTTGTGATAAATCAATGTACCATAAGCAGCTTTTTCACATTAATGAAGAAGGGATTATTGGTTTGGCAGTAGCAGGTTGTTTTCTTCTTCTTGGATTTTGGTTAGGACGTTTCGGAATGTTTCTCCTCCATGCTCGACAATATCTCCCGCCATTGTTTCGAGAGACGGTCTACACCGATCAGCTGGTCCGGATCAAAGTAAGTCTCCATAGTAGAGTAGGTCTAATAAGCTTCTACCGTTATTACAGTATCCATTAGCTCCGATCAGCTGGTCCGGATCAAAAGAAGTCTCCATAGTAGAGTGGGTCTAATAAGCTTCTACCGTTACTTTATCCATTAGCTCCGTCCAAAAGTCGATTTTGAGCCCGGGGCCAGATGGCTCGTTGCGATCTAAATCGTTGCTCGGAGAACTGACATCAGAATTTGTGCTAAACTTGTTTTCATCTGAAAAAATAACATCAATTAACCAAAGGTTTCCGATCGCAACTTGGTTGTTTCTTGAAGAAGTCGAGGCTCTAACTTAATAATATATCACAAAATCATTTGGAGTTATCGTATATCTCACTATACTACCGGACCCCGTATGAAATAGTAGCTTCTAGTACCCAAGTTTACTTTGTTTGCCAATGATCATTGGTTACTGAAAATGTGACTAGAATCTGGACCGGTAAATATACTAAGAAGTCACTCTGCACCTGAGCTGATAATTTTTTGCAAAAGTTTTTTTTATTTCCTTGACAATGTTTAATCAGTGCCAGCTGGCTGGTGCTCTGCGTGGGATTTGGGGTTGGATTCCAAGTCCCTAATAGCGCTTCTGCTCACGGCCGTTAGCCGGAGCAGTAGCAACACCAGTCTGAATTGTCCTAATCGCTTTTCGAGTAATACCACCATCAGTTCGGACAGTTCAGAAAAATCCAGCGGAAATGCCGCTCGTCAAAGGTTCTGGACGACACAGCCATTAAGAGCTCAAACAGATGTGGTCGGTTAAAATGTCACTATTGATTGGATAGATTCCAGACACTACGAAGCCCGGCTGAATAGGGAATGATTGCACTTTATTGCCTGTGAAAGTGTAAAAACACAAAATACGGAGTAGTGTAAATAAACAAAAACGTTATATAATATTAAAACTAATTAACCAGCAACAATAAGGAAAAAGGGCCATAGAGGGTAGTAAACGTAAATCACGTTTATGGTCTTTCACAAAGACCTTATATTTTCCCGAAAGCCACGCTTGTCGCGTAGACTTTTTACGGCTTGATTCAATAGTGGATCACGTACTGGAAAGTGTTTGACCGAAAGACAGACCAAGCCAACTAACAGAAGAAAAACATAGTAGAAATGCAGTTCCCTCAACAAGTGGAGTGAGCGTACAAGGTCTATTAAAACAAATAAACTCACATTTTGATGCATTAACTGAGAATCTAATCTGATAATCCAGTTGATTCGTTAATACACTATGGTTGGAAAGAAATCCGTGGCGATTCCGGGCAACAAGCAGAACGTTATCAGCATATGCGACGTGATAAATACCAGTTTCGCCATAAAAACCAAAAATTTAAGCAAACATTATATTATGAGGCCTGAAAGCGAGTGAAAAATTGCTACCCAGCATTTCAGCTATATTGTCGATTTTTTTTTAACTGCGTTAACTTAACTTGCGTTAGCAACTCTGTTGACATGACCTTTCAGTTTCCCGCAACCGGATCTGAGAAGGGGCTGAAGCTTGTGACTCTTTTTGGGGAGAATGTTAGCATCATAATCCCATTTCTTTCGCATATTCGTGGGTTTTGGATTAATATGGCTCACACGGTTATCCAGGTGAAGTATTCAGTGTTCTTTTTCCAACACCTTTCGTGCCAGTACGGACGCCTTTGATCATGAGCTCTTTCAATTAGACATTTGGGAAAATCAAAGAGAGAGGAATAGCAACCCCGCGGAGCATGCTTTTTCAAGTTCACCCACCTCCCCTCATTTCAGCTGGCCAACTTGCTTAGTACCCCACTTTCAATGTTTTTTGTGAACTCGTAAGGCCAGTTTCATCCACAATCAAAATGCTATGGGCTTGGGTTTTCTCCTTCCCTTGCATACTAGGGGTTCTTTTCAGGAATGGCTGTAGCGGCAAGTTATTCATAATCCTCGATTTCAAATTATCGCTGATCCTTCCATATCTTCATCCCATATTGCACAGACACAAGGGTAGGGTTGTTTGACCAACCCTGGACTTCAGAACGTTTCCAGACGCGATTACACAGGGCTGCTTTTATAGTCTTCAGCGCACCTCATTGCTTGGCCTGTTTCTGCTAAATAAATAGTGAGTTCTCTGGCTATTCTTTTTTTTCCAGATTGCGTGTGCAGCAAATGGGAGGGTGCCTTTATTTCATTCAAAATTCCGGCGGTCTTTTCCCTTTAGCAGATTATTTTGTACATGTACCCGAGTAACATATCGTTCAGAAAGAAATTACACGACTGAAACAGTTGTTACAACTGATGTCTTTATTAAACACTCACACATGCCGTCAATTCGTTTCACACTCCAGGCTTCGAAGTCTTTGACCACGAGAACCGCACCAGTGTCTATGGTGGTGCTTCTCATATTTTTATTACCGCGTAGTTTGGTTTCAAAATCTGCCAAAGCTCCCAAACGACTGAACGCCAGATTCAAATGAAACCTGAAACTAACTCACTGATGAAGACAATCATATACCACTTAACAGGGGTCAAACATTTTTTCTGCAGATTGGGAAGGGGGTGTACAACCTTTTGGACGTCGGGTCTCAGCCTTGTATTTTTATCGGGTATATCACCATATAAAATAAAGTCAACAGACATTACTAATGAAAAAGAGTAAAACACTGTCTCGATTTTGGAAACAGAGAAAAAGTTGACACTTGATGCAGTATACTTTTTTACGCATTGGGCAACCTGGACAGCGAACACTATTCTTCAGGGTACCGTCGAATGATGGAAGACGTTTGGCTGCTACGAGCGCTTTAGCTCTGAGGGCAAAGGACAGCGCTTTCTCCGCTTCGATTACGCTTCCTCCTTCATTTCCGTGTCTTCGTTCTTAGTTTCTGACTGAAGAAAATCGGCTGAAAATCGGCTGCTCTGGCTCTCTCGATGGCTAGGTACTCACCCACGTGGAACCTGAGGTAAATGGGTCGCTTACAGGAGCGGCCAAGTTTCACTGAATCTCTCCTGTACAGCAACCAGGCAGTGGAAAGAGCCAGAGTAATGAATTGGTGAAGAACTATCATCAGGTAGTTTGCGATACTGATTGATTGGCTCCTCATCAGTGTGCCTGCTCTTTTGATCTTCAGGGCATCGATGTCATCAGGAAGTTTCATCGAAGTAAAGAACCTGGCGAAAAATAGGCTTGTGCTTCTTTGATGTCTTGAATCAGATGCAGGATCGCAGCACTTCCTCGCCCCTTAACTTGCAGGTCTTCTGTGAATGTCGTCTTCCCCTGGTATATGATGAAGTCGTAGACTAAACAAGACCATCCAGCTACCATGAAGTTCTTCAAACCTAAGTGTTTGGGCTTATTTGAAGCAAACTGCTTCAGTGAACATCGTCCAGAAAACGGGATCAGTTGCTTATATATACTCAGGAACTCATCTCTTTCAAGGGATAGGCACATGTTCCTGGTGTCTGGTCCACAGACGATCAGAAGCCCTGGCGTTCTAGTCATTTTCGTCTTCTACCACAAACTTCTAGTTGCTCCGAAGCTTGAAGATATCGATTTATATTCTCGGCAATGATTGGGACTTCGAATCTTTTTCTCCAGAACATTCTGATCCTCGGTGAGCTTTCCAGTCGCTTCGAGTAGCTGGTCCCTGACCTTCATCAGTGGGTTCAGAATCAAACTTTGCACCTCTAAAATGGTCCGAAGCCTTCCACTTGAACAAAGGGGGACGTGTTTTTCCGATTTTTTTTTTGAGCTGGTCGAGTACTGGTTCTGAATGCTGAAAGTGGAATCTCATCCTCGTCTTATTCGAAGACTGAACCAAAATTATTTACAGCGGATGTGTCCAGTGAAGCAGTCTCTTCAGACAGTCATCAGTGCGAAGACGGCCGTCATCCTCGAAAGGCCTCCATTCATTGCCGCCATCTTCGCTATTCTCCAGTTCTAAAGCACTTAAGGTCACTATCATCTAGTAAACCGATCGCCTGGTTTGCCTGTGACCGAAAGAAAAGAACTGTAAGGAAACTATAAATGCTAAATCGAAGACAAATCGAATACTGAGTTTACGTACCCAACCCCAACACATCAAAAGAAACTGAACTATGTACAGCCTGACAAGGAACCCAGAGTCAGGTTAGAGCTCCGCGGTCCTAGAACGTTATCGAAAGCGCCAACTGTTTTAACAAGCTTAGCTCTACTTACTGGCATCAGGCTGTAGCCTACTACCAGGAAGCTGAGACCCAGTGTCCAACCCAGTGGAGAATTGACACAAACCTTCAGCTAGATGGCAATCCCTGAGACCAGTTCACGTATTTAAAACATAGAAGTGTAAAATAAACTCCGCCTAGCTTCTCTGATTCTTTTTTGTATCTATATGGTAACCTTTAAATATTTATTTACTTTTCTTGCGTTTGCCACTTTTTCTGCTTCTCGAATATTGCTGTTACCTGTTTGATCAGCCATTTTTAGTAGCTTAATGGAAATATTCACAGATGGCCGCCCGTTGCGCTCTTTCAGAATTTATCAACTTAAAGCTCGCGTAGACAACAGGTTGGACAAGAAAAATTCGAGAACTTAGACGGCCATACGCAATGCGAATTAGTTTTGAGGTATAAGTTATAAGTTCAGGTCTTTGTGAGCCTTATTAAGATTGAGGGAAAGCCGCTCTAACGAATCAGATACTGGAACTGGAATCAGACCTATGGACAGCGTCAATGGCGCACTGAAAGATAAAAAGATTAGATCATGGATTTTCACTTTTCGAAAAGTTATCAACAAGAACAACTCGAAGAAAAAGCAGGTACAACCACAACTCATCACAACAACGAATGCAAAAAAAGAAGAAACACACTTAACAACTTTAAGTAACAATTTACAGAAAGGCGCTGAACAAGCTATTTGTCTAATGTAACGATTTCTCAAACCGCAATCTCCGTTCCGCGATGGGTTTCATCGGATCTGCGATCCCATACAGAGAAACAAGGCGCCGGTTTCTGTCCCACAGAGGTATACCAAGCAAGAACTTGGCATACCGAAAGAACAACGATCGCAGCGTCCTTTTATCAGAGAAAGTGAATACATTCCAAAAAGGCGACATAGCAAGCAAATGGGGCACAGCAAATGCATTATAGATTTTAGGTAGTATACTTCTTTTATATCGAGCTTTACTCGGAACAAGCACACCGTATGTCTTACGAAGCTTTGAACCTACAATTTCTAACAAAAGCGATCGGGTATGTCACAAAGCACTCCCGATGGAAAGTCCCAACTAATTGATGCTTGGCGACAGCGGTACCGGATGACCAGTCTTCCCAGCAATCGAGATACTAAGGACCCACAAAAAGGCATACTCAGATGAGCTACAGCAACGCATCCTGAGGAAACTCGCCAAATCGAGGGGCACGAAATGTACGACGTCCCCGCAGTACTTCGACGCCCAGCCAGAAAGAAAAAGGGACCGCAGGATGGTTGGCTACAAAGTCAGTACCCAGCTAAACCAGAAAGAACAGATGAAAAAATAAATAGACGAGCCCTCGACAAGTAGCGCCCAGAAGCCAGCATCCCAGGAAGACACAGACCCAAGCTGGTCCCTAGACTTTCTAGACAGCACTGGGGCACCAATGCTACTCCCAACCCTGGAGGACATAGAACACTGGGAATTGCTCACCGAGACAACCTTACAAAAGGAAGGTGCAGCAGCAGAAGGTACAGCAACCAATCCTGAGACCTAGGTAAACCCAAACCTTACTCGTAAATTAGCCAGAAAAAACAGACTGCATGCCAACGATTTAGTGCTGTGACCACTAACAAAATGCACGATATTCATTATCCATGTACGAGGTCGAGAAAATCCCTGCTTCTATAATGAACTAACGTACCACGCCAATTTAGTCAATCTGGAAAAAGCTAAATTAGCAAGCCTGTTAATGACTTCATCATAGACCCGAAAACTAGCGTTCATTAATGCACGAGACTTGTAACCACACTTGATTTTTTTTTCTTTGCTTCCTATTGTTTAGCTACGCTCGCTTAAAGTAATGTTGCTTGGCTGCAGGGAGAACCCCGACGACAATAGAATTGAAAAGTCTATCAATCACCAGTGGATATCTGACGCAAACTTAAACTCGCAAAATGATTAGCGAGAAGCTTACTTGGCATTTGGGACCATTTAAAGGTCACGGTCATTATATCTTTAAAAAAAAAAAATCCAGCCAGACCAGATCCTCACCTTACCAGCTCTCCGAAAAATTTATGAGATGTATATATTTATGTTTATAGAGTGTCCTATGACGTTAACATGAATTAAGAACGATCCGTAGTGCACTTAACCATGAAATAAAAAGAGAGTCTACCTGTAAAAGAAATCTGATACTATGAAAGGGGGGGGGGGGGGGCTGGGGGGAATCTCAACCAACCCAGACCGACACTCTCCACCCCCACTAACACAAGACACCACGGAGTCAAAGTTACCCTATTCTGGAAGATAGGACCAACAACTGCAACGACTCCTCACTGGGAAGTAAGGGTACAATACCCTTAACACACAACAACAGATCCCTCAGGAGAGAAAGGTCAGAACCTTCAACGGCAGGGTCCTCTATGCCGCCTATTGACGCATTATACCGTGAATAGTGTGGGGGGAGGGACCGATGGGAAAGTGCGGACGACGGGAGATGCAGGGAATCAGTTAAAATCGCGGAATAGCTCCGCAAGACAGTATCAGATTCCTTTTGGTTATTTAACTACGTCTAATTTCGATTAGCAAAGCCAAAACTAAATGGCTAGATACACCCCACACCCCAGGAACGGACTTCCCATCCGACTGTGAAAGGGGAGTAGGTGAAGACCGATTTTATCTGACAGTGAGATTAGCATAAAAAAAAATATATATATTTCAGTGTAGAAACCAAGTAGCACCCATGTAATAACAGCGAGAGGGCACCCTGAGAGCCCCGCTAGCACCAGTGATACCTGTTTAGTATATGAATGGCAGGACCCGAGTACTCCCTGAGAGGAATTGGATACAAGTTTTGCCAGTGTTGTGTATATCATATTTTTTCTCAATTATCATTTTTAAATGTCTTTATTATTATTAAGGGGCACCCTCCTAGTGGATCCCGACGCAGATACCAAATGTATCTGGAACCATTGTTGTATATAATTTAATGTCCCAGTTTTAGTGCTATCAATTAACCGTAGGTGTTGGTTAGCCCGGAAGGCTAAAGCTGGTAAGGTTAGGCGACTGTAGCGAGAGAAACCCCTGCGCTCCCTTACCCAGGAAATGATGCCCAAACCCGCGAAAGTCTCCTGAATCATCGGTTGATTCAAGAGACTCTCTCAAAGTTCCTCCGTGTCGAATAAACCTCTTTTCCCCAAGTATCTTGAGCACTTCATGCTCCAAAGAGCTCTCAAGAAACGGAAACAACTCAAGAAAAAGCAGGTATAAAAGAGCAATGTATTTTGTACCTCAGTCCTCAGACGTAAGTTAGTCGACTAAGACCAGTGAAACAGTGTATGCACTCCATGTATTGAGTAAGTTGAAACTGTTACTAAACCTATTCTCACACTCTAGTTTGTTTGACTCTATAACGCCTTAGGAGTTAGACCCCACGAGCATCCCCCTACGATACCGATCACAGTCCAGGACCGAGGTCCAAAGGTGATACATCTTCTTTCACCCCCCGTATTACACGGGGAGGGCCGATTACGTGTTTTACCAATCGCGACAACCTCACTCTTCTCCGCATTAAACTTCAATCCAATCTTCCTGTACTCTACAGATAAAGTAGAGACAGTCCTTCTTAGATTCAATATATCTTTAGCATAATTCAGAAGCGACAGGTCAAGGCCTCGGTAAATAAATGTCGTGCGAACTTTCTTCTGAGCCTCCAGTACACTGTTGTTGTATATTGGAGGTGAAGAGACACCACCCTGCCTAATACCTTTGCAAACAAGAATTACAATCTTCGATATTATAAAACCATGCCGCGTTGGCACTTTAAGAAGAACATACAGTTTGCTGTACATATGCCTATAAACACAGCGATCCAGACCACGATCCTTAGCACAGATTAGAAGCTGAGGATGTATTCCAGAGTCAATCGCACGAGATACATCGTGACACCGCTCGTCCGGCTCTTGAAATTGGTGACCAGTAAGTAGCCACGTCCCGCTGGATAGGAGGACTCACCACCTCCGTTAAAACTAATCGTGCTGTATAGGGAGGACCGAACCTCATCGGGTGGGTGGAGCCCACCCCAGTGGTTAGTAAACCCCAGGCATAGGGTCGGTTGGGCTAGCGACCCGCCACCTGAAAACAAGCGCTACGCATAGTGAAAAATCAGCCTCGGATACGGACTCCTTTTCAAGAACACGACCGCAGCGCGTCAACGGACATGTTGACGACGTCAGAAAGACCGACGGATTTACCTACTATCCATAGAACTACGTAAGAACATGATAGCTATTGCAGGGCTGATCGAGAACCGGCTGACCCACAGTGGCGAAGAACGAAGACATTGTTCTCCACCCAAATTGCACAGCGCACCCTACGATGGTACGGTCACCTCAGAATACCATCACATCGACCTGCGAAAAGCCGCGCTGGACTTCAACCCCGCAGAAGCCGGCTGGAAACGACCCCGTGGCAGACCGAAATATCGATGGTCCGATAGTCTTTCCAAATACTTGAAGCTGGCAAATATTGATATCCGCGACGCACCAGCGCTAGCTGCTGATCGCACCAGTGAGGAAGCTGACATCACTCTCTACGCTGAGCGACGCCCGGCAGCAGACATAAGTCAAAAGTAACTCATAATCATAATATCATCTTTCTCATCAACATCAACTAAAACATCCGCAATAACTCAGTGTACTTGTTCACGGCTGTAACCTTTTTTAAAGCCAAATTGATTTTCTGGTGTCGAACAAACTTCAGTTATCTCATCAGTAACTATCAGCTATAGCAATTTGCACATTACTGGCAAAACTGTGATTGGCCGATATGAACTACATTTGCTTTTATCTTTTCCTTTCTTAACTACCGGGGTTACAACACCGGCACAAAACACATCTGGGACTAGCCCACAATTGAATATCATTTGGAACAGTAGACCCAAATGGTGTAACAGATTTATACTTCCGTGATTGAGCTGCATACCACTTTTTAGATTGCAATTTTTTCCAGACTAACTGTGAAACTGGGACCCGAATCACAATCACCCAGTGCCGCATCAAGCTGTGAAGAGAACTCATCCTAGAGATCGGTATCGGGGGGGGGGGGGGTGAAAATTCACTACTATAGTATTTAACCCATTCTTGCTCTGACGGTATCTTTTGGTAAATTGACTCACAATCACCTTTCTTCTTTAATAGTTTTGTTTAATATACGTCAATTGTTATTTATTGTTATGAAAGTTATTTGTGACAGTGTTTTTTAAATTTATTTTATTACTCCTCATTATATATTCTTTGAGGGAAATAAATAAATGAATGAATGATATTTCATTAGGGTTATCAATCACCGCTGCTTTATGTTTTCTAAGAATTTTAGAAAACTGACGCTTGGTATAAAGCCTTACATCATTAGCAGCGCCAGATCGGGGTCTATTCCACAGTCGATACCAAATTTTGGAAGACCCACACGCGTGAGCCAGCTCTGGAGTAAGAGCCCACTTATGAACTTCAGACCCTACGCGCACTTTACGTTTGGGCACAGCAGCTGTGTCTGCACATCGTGTCGCTTGGGTAAGCTCGGAGCAAAGTATATTTAGGAGAATCTGCTTTTCACTGACTGGTATTTTCACGTTCTGCTGTAGTAACTGGAAAAGGTATCTTAGTTTTTGCCAACACACTATCAAGAACACTAGTATATGAATCAGCGTCGGCTTTATTCCATTCGGACTTACCACTTTAGCTGGTTGTAGGGAAATGATCAGAAACCGATACGCCAGTATCGACATGGCTAGCTCAATGGGATTTCACACTGTTTGAGCAGACAAAGAAATCCAGAGAGCTAGTTGAGACTGAATTGTGCACATAAGTGTAACAGCAGTCGTTTGGTACAGGTTGCAGGTTGGCAAGAGTGGGCAGTAGAATTTGAGTCCTTGCGCTATGCCTATCGGTGAGATCACAGTTGAGGTCTCCCATAACAATCACCTGCCCATGCGTATCCTGGCAGTCCTGGACAGAGCGCAGTAGTTGAGAGCATGCAGCGCTATATCTCTCCTCAGAAGCAATGTCGCGGTAATCGGTTGGGAGATAAACAGAGAATACATAAGTTCCAGTGATTTTCACAGCCACAGAATGTGCATTTTCACTAAACAGCTGGACAGATAGGCGAGAATTAACGAGTATGGCAACGCCGCCTAAAGGTTCTCCTCGACCCGAAGTCAAAGAAGGCACCGAAAAACTTGAATATTGTCGCTGAATTTTAGAAGAGACGCCGAGGATGTTGATAGGAAGTGCTCCTGCAAGCAGAGCACTTCGTTGCAACATGACGCGCTTTCAAGGAAGGTTAGTTTTTCAGTAATCTTGCCGTTAATGTTCCACGAACAGACCTTTAACTGGGGAGCAGTCATTTACTAGCCAAGATTTTCACTGCTACTGGGCATTTAGTACTATAGCAAGGATGGTCTTCAGAACCGCACAGTTAGCATTTCACATCATTGTTGCAAGGATCCTCTTGAGGAAGTCAATCTTGCTGTCAAAAAGCAACTTGAACGATCGAGTATTTCGTATCCTTTCTGCTTTAACACAGTTCTGAATCATACTACACAGATCAGCATCCTCGGTGTCAACAGGGATATGACGTATAATTCCAAAGTAAGAAGGGGACTTCAGTTTTGCTTCTTTGACTGCATTAGCAAGGTAGGTCAAGGCGTTCTTATCGTCAAGCACAATCCACCACTCTTTCTGCAGAGGTTTCAGGTCCAAAATATGAGAACAACAAGCAGCATTCGCGAGGCTCTCAACATAGCGGTTGCGGTCATCCGGTTTTACAAGACCTTTCGATGGTTGTTTCAGGATAACCGTGTGTGTAGGTTTCGGCTGGGGAGTGACACTGGGGCACGAAGCTATGCTGAGATGTCAGAGAGGTTACATGTTGTTTAAGGTCTTTGACACTACTGCAGACTTCGTTCAGTTTCCTGGTGATCGTAGCAGTAACCTCACCAGAACCATTGGCACTTCATCGGGCTCACAAATGACAAACTTGAGAATAGCTATTTTCTTTTCGTCACATTGCCGAATAGCTCCTATTAGATCAGACACAATATCCGACGCCTTGACACGGTCTGCTGACACACGAGTAGTCTTACCGGTCAGAGGCCAGATAACTTCCTTGGCTTTCAACAGTATATCAGGCTTGTAATACTGTACCGCTGTCGAGATAATATCTACACTTGGATTTCCCGCCTTATTCGCGCGATAAACAAAGTTCAGGACAGATCATTTTTATCTCTCGGATCAGCTGACGCCATCCTTACTTTGAAGTAGCAGTGTTGATTTCTGCGACCGCTAGATGGCAAAAGCGTACGCAGCGGGAAGATTTGAAGAGCGGTCGCCACGTGCGCGAAGGGTCACGTAGACAAGGTCGATCAAGGTCACTCGACGGAGACCGCTAGATGGCGTTAGAAAATGTCAGATTTCAGAAACAAATATCTACACTGTCACTGGAGAAACGGGAACGTTACGCGGCTGTAGGGTAACATGCTCAAATGTGGTCGTTTACAATCACTGCTTAGTCCATCATGAGCTATATTTTCACTGTTTATCCACAATCCGAGATTCAGGTTTCAAATTTCGTGCAACATCCAGTGTTGCCGTGAACTATGATACGGTAATCAACCGGAATATGATACGGTAATCAGCCAGAGGCTCTTGTAATTCTCTGGCTCTTTTGAACACTGAAGTAACATTGCCTATTATAATACTTTTCGGGGCAATTGACTGGGCCAACATCATTTTGAAAAGCAGCTGAAAATGACTGGTCAAGTTGAGACGTTCAGTTTTGAAAAAGTCAGCGTCATTAGATCCCGTTTTCTTCAGCTTTCTATTAGCAGTTCTGATCGCTCCTCTTTAGACCCTCGACGTTATTTCATGATTTTCTTATTAGTAATTTCTCTACCACTGTTGGAGCCTTATATAGCCTATTTCCCAAAAATACTGCGGTATTGGTTTAACCAGTCGGTGGAGGTCAGTTTGGAAGGTGCCTGGGCCGAAGCATTATTACTCCGGATCACATTTCCCCAGCATTATGTGCCGTAAGTATCCGCCACGGTTTTCGATTTAGAAATAGACTTTCCAACATCACTCAAACAGATAGTTGGTGATCGTAGGATCCGAGCTCACCTAATGTTCCATTGCGCTGCGTCTGTTTAGAGTAAGATCATGATTAGCAAGCAAGGCCGAGAGGAGCTGCTTTCAGCGTAGTCTTGAATTCACGTATGGTTTTGGTTTTAATCTCAAAGACATTACCACTATTGCTTTCCTCTGTATACTTCTATTCAAAGTTTTTTTCTTACGTTTTTGATCCTGTTTCTAAGATCCTAATTACCCGACTCGTCATCTTAAATTCTATATTTATTTGCTTTGTCACAGGATAAGAACCAACTGTCGACAGGAATTCTATATTTGTTTGCTCTGTCACGGGATACCGTCAAAAGCACCTTGAAGTCTGAACACCAAGACCAGAGAGACATATCCACAAAAACATAATCAACTGTACTTGGCATCCTACCGTAAAACATGAAAAATCGCTCACATATTTGTCATAACCCAGTCTACCATTCAGTTGAACGAAATTTTCTTTTCCACAATAATTAGAATTTTTCATCCCATTTCTTATTCTTTCGATCTCGGTCCTTACTTGTTCCTTCCACCACACGTGCCATTCATCCATCCGCGGTATCCTCGTTGCCACTTTTTTTTTTAAATGGACACATTCCCATGCAATCGATTATTCTATATTTGACGACGCAAAACGGATAAGTCAGCTACATTTTATTAGAGTTATATTTCGGCCCTTCTTGGCTCAAGCCGCTCAAGCTGGAAATGGGATCAAGCGTGGAAAAACAATTAAAGGTTCGTCCTTTACCCTTTAAGTACTGACTTACGAAATCAAACGATAAAAAAATATTCGAAGGGTGTTCCTAAAGCAGAAAAAAATACTGCACTCGAAACTGTTTTTATTTTTTCCGTACCTAGTACACGGTTCGAGTTACGTCATGTCCTTTTAAAAGGACGTCCGTCCTGGATGGAGCATATGTTCTTTTTTTCCATTCATTTTATTGAACTGGTCGAGTCTAAATATAAAAAAAAACAAAGGCAGTTCACTTGTTGTTATAAACTAGAAAACAGTTCCTGCCGGAACAAGGCAGAGTGCTAAGCTTCGATATATTTCTTGGCAGAGGGCTCGACACCGACGTAGTTTGATACAAGAGATTTGTCGTACCATCGCACCAGGGAGACTTCCGACGATCTCTCCACTCGCCAGTCAACATGACCCCGTCCAAATCTCTTGAGTTCTTTTTCTTGCATCAGTTCACATCCTGAAAGTCTGTTTTACCGAATTGTACCGGCACAATCGAAACCGACTGCTTTCAGGTTTACGACGAGGTCGACGCTCGAAAACCAATTCTCGAAGTAGGTCTTGTGAACATTGGTTACCACTTTTGAAAATTGGTTGGAGTTAAAGCTGGTGCTGTGATTTCATTCTGGACACGGCTACTGTTTTTGCTGTTCGTTTGGATCGTCGAAAGGGTAGAGATACTTCTGCATTTTGGTTTTCGAGACAGGTGATATCTAGGAAGGACCCGTCTGAGCTCTCTGTATCAGCTCTCTCTCAACTTGCGCTGGGTTTGTCGACCAACTAGTCCTTGGCTTAGTTCCTAGCCCTTCCGTTTGCTTCCAAGCGTCATCAACCTGAAGCAACTGATGTTTTTCGATACCACTGTCTTTGGCTCTACTTTGGGTGTTTAAACGCCACAGGAAACGCGAAATATTCAATAGTGGGAAGCAATATATCAGTAGGGAAATAACGTCTACCGTCAATGATAGGTCTAGCCTCTTGGTTCTTAAGTTCTGGACAACTAGGTTGGACCTTTTCTTAGATTAGTTGACCCTTTACCCCGTTGACCCTTTGTTGAAAGACTTAAGTCTCGTTTAGTCGACATCGGATTCCAAGGGTGGATTTAAACCCCCAATGTTGGAGATTGTTTCTTGCAGTTGCATTTGTCTTCGTGGTATCGCTGAGGCACTTGTGAAAATTTTTCTCTGTTACTTCAAATACCGTCCTTTCTTTTTTTTCTGTTCCCGGCTGCTTTCTCTGTGAAAAACTGAACGAACATATGGCAGTAGGTACGTAGTGGCTTTCGATGGTAAACAAACAAAAACTTCTGCTAACACAATTCTCTAAGCACAATTGACAGGTGTGAGTTGTGGCCTTCTGAAGATACAAAATTAGCGCTGGATCTCTTGCTGTTCCATTTGCTTGTCGAAATTTTTTGACAGGAGCCTTCATCCGGCTTACCGACGAAACGTCCCCATGGCAAAACGTCCCCACGGTAAAGTGTTATCATGGCGCAACTTCTCCATGTACAAATTTAAAGTTCGCCTCGGCCTTCAGGCTCATGACCGAGGTAAAACAACTTCATATGTGTGCATTTCAGATATGGAGCAGCAAGGCAGGAAAGATCAGACATTGGACGCGTTGCTTAATAAAGTCACTGTTTCCAATCAAAATATAGAGTTTAATATGGCCTGCACTGGGCTCGAAGCTAATCAGCCCTAGGTCGTTTGAAGCGACATGCACACCAGGCATTTTTGAGCAATAAGCTCCTCGGAGGCAAGGGGAAGCCTGCTATGAAATAACAGACATACACTACGATTCAGTATTGAACACCGAAGTAAAAAAAAAAGGCGGACTTTAAGCTGTGAAAAATTCAGTTTCTCAAGGGCTCGTTCATACGGTGTGTCGCGGTTTTGGAGTATGATCCGCGTTGCTCTTTCCTGGACGGACTCGTGTAATAGGTACGCTGTGTGGAAAGCAGATGGACCCCACACTGGGCACGTGTACTCGAGCAACGGTCGAACATGTGTCACACCGATAATTGTCTGACGGCTTGCATTATCCTTGTGGACGGTTGAATTTATGTGTGCACTGAAGCTACAGTCACTCGTGAAAGTTACGTCACAATCGAAATCGGGAAGGGAACTACAATTCAGTTCAACTCAGTTCATTTTAATTTCAACAGTCTTTAAACAAAAATAAAAAAACGCAACGCTTCCAAGAAGGGCACCTGTGTCCTGTGCGGGAGTGCTCAACGATTACTCACCTTTACAAACGGTGACACACATTTCTCGTCTTACCTGATTCTGTCCGGAATATGATTCCATACCTTCACACCCAAATTCCTCACACAAAGGAAATGAACTACAGGCGTTTCTATATTCCGCTTTAAGGGAGTTGAAACGAATTTTCTTCGACTTACCTACGTTGATGGTGAGGTCGTGACTTAGCATTCAGTTTTCAGCTGTTCAAATGATTGATCTGAAAACTGCTTCGTTATGACGGTATGTTCTACTAGATAAGCGAGCACTGTGGACAGATCATCTACGAATTTAGAACGGTCGTCCTTATAACTAAGCAGGGATTTAATTACAGCCAAGAATTATTCCAGCTAATTTCGTGCCTTGGGGGGGCCGCAAGAAATATCTACCAAGACGAATCCGAGTCGTTCTCGTGGAGTGCGAAGTCTTTCTGTTGGCTGGCTGTTAGGAAGTCAAGCACAAGGCCAATCGTGCGTCGATTAGCGTCCATTTCCTGTGGGTTCAAACCTGCAGTCAGGTGGCGGATTAGGTCAAAAGCCTTTCTGAAATCCGCGCAAATGTGGACGAAACAGCTACCTTTTTCGAGCCATTTTAGGATGCAGTCAAACATCCGTACTCGGTAGATTGTAGCACTACACTTTGGTAGCCAACCATAGTGGAATTTAAGATAAGCATATGAATTTGTTGCAGAAGGAACTTGAGCATAAAGCCCTCCGTTACTTTCCCAAAACAAGGTGTAAGTGAGATCGGGCGGAGATCGTTGCATGAACCAAGGGGGCTATTTTTTAGGTATAACCCTAATATGGGCCCGTTTCCACTGTGACGGGAAAGAGCTGGAGGCAAAACACTCGTTTATGATGATTGACAGTGACAGTGCTACGAAGGCTTAAAATTCATGTAGCAATTCGACAGGTAACTCACCAGGACACGAAGATGTATTCGGTCTAAGCTTCCGTTAGGTGGCTAATTAGTTAATTAAGAAGGTGGCGATACATATTGGTCTAGGTTATACGTGTTTCATCCTTTAATAAAATCAGATTAAGAAATATCACAAAATTAAATATTGAACAAAAGCTAGTTCAATGAGTTATATCAAAGCGTAAACTGACACACAACTAAACCAGTTAAATATAGCACAAAACCAAATGGGACGAAATTTGCCAGGGGACGTTTAGCAACGTGGGAGTTTTGTGATGAGAACGTTTTGACGGTAACGTTTTGCCAGGGGACTTTTCGATTGGGGACGTCTTGCCGACAATCCCCTTCGTCCACCCAGTTCCGTTGCTGTCTATGTAGACATCGTCTGGGCAAGTCCTCGTTATAATTTCATTATGTCGAAGACCAACTTACCGTCAGAATTGACAAAGTATAAAACAGTTATACTTTCTTTCCCGTTCCGGATGGAACGGACCACCTTCTTTGCTCCGTGCTCAACGGACACAGCCAGCTTGGCAGAGGGGAGGGGGGACTTTACCACAGCCTGCTTTGGCGTTTCGATCAGCTACATATTTAGCCATGAAATGTAGATGGACAGGCCAACCATGTGGAAGATTAGTCGCATGGTCCATTTCTTAGATCTAACGAATGTTCGGTAAAATGATTGCATTTGATCCATCTTGTCCATTCAACCCATATACTTGTTATACAGTGATACAACTTGAGCTGGTCAACCTGCAATTAAGCTTTGTTTTTTTTTTCACCATCTGCGAACATTGTTCATTGCACCATTTCCAATCATATTCGATGCAGGGATAACTGATCTGTTGCCCATCCATTTCACCAAACAGGTATCTCCACTACTAGCTACTACTTCACAGAATTATCCCCTTCATCTCTCTTTCATATTACTATTAGCCTCCAGCCTTGCTCCATGAAGCCTGTTGCTTCGTATAGTGCCTGTTCCGTAGAGGCCCATCTCACTTAGTCTTTTAGCAAAGCCAAAGACGTAAAGAAATTGTCGAAATACAGTTTAGTGAATTCTGCAAGCAAAAGTCACCCAGCAAGATTCAAAACGATTCAAGCTTCAATCAACCAATTTTTTCTTGTAGAGGTTCCCCAGTAGGTCACATCCTCTGTCCAGTTGCTGGTTTCGCTGGCTGAGTGATCTCTCTTGTTCTGTTTGTTTCTTTTCTCGTTTGCTCTATTTTTCTGCGTCTTCGTCTTCATCTCGCTATTCTTGCTCTGTTTCCTTAACTGTCTCTTCTCGGTCTTCTGGTTCTCTTCTCGTTCTTTCTTCTGCTGCTCCGTCTTTTGGCTCTGCAGCAACCTTATTCTTCAGCTTGTTCCGTTTTCTCTCGGGATTGAGGAAGGTTTCGTCATGTCGGTTATTGAACTGCCCGGGACGAACACCATTGCCAAATTTTAATTCTTCACCGACCGCTATGTCGCGGGTGGCAACCAACATCGGGTATTTCTCCGCTCTGACGATGACAAGCTTTAGCTTAAGGTTTGGATTGTCCTCCTTGGCCTTGTGGTTAATCAGTCGACCGAAACAGACCCGTTCGGGACGGAAAACAGACCTGTTCCCCGGCCTGGAGGAAGTAATTTCCACCATCTTCTTCCCCTTGCAGTGAAGCGATGATGGGATTGGCGACGCAAGTTGGTAGTCGCTGGCCATGGTATTCATTTGCTACTTGGTTTTTCCGAAACGGCAAAGACCTATTACACGGCCTGGAGGAAGTAATTTCCACCATCTTCTTCCCCTTGCAGTGAAGCGATGATGGGATTGGCGATTGGCCTTGTGGTTAATCAGTCGTCCGAAACAGACCTATTCGGGACGGAAAACAGACCTGTTCCCCGGCCTGGAGGAAGTAATTTCCACCATCTTCTTCCCCTTGCTTTTTTGTCTTGGTGAGGCCCATCCATGTTTGCTCAGGCTTCCCAACGAAACGTCCCCATGAGAAAACGTGCCCGAGACAAAACGTCCCCGTGTCAAAACGTCCCCAAGCATAGATTTTCATGGTTGAGGTACAACAACTTCAGAAAGAGCATTACAGATGTGGGAACATTCGTTATAAGCAAGGAAGATCGGACATATGACCGGCTGCTTCATAAATGTTTTGTTTTCAGTTAAAATATTTAGTTTACATAATTTGAGGAGTACCAAAAGATCCTCAGAGAAAGGGGAAGCCCGCTGTGACTCAAAGATAGTCCAACAAGGAACATACAAAATTAAGCGCAGTGCCGTCATGCTGGATAAAAATGACATGGGATGGGAAGCGAGGAAACGAAAACAGGTGGAACGATTAGTAAGGTAGAAAGACATAGTAAATCTAGGTTAGACGGGTTTGTTCCTTTGATAAACTCCTTTAATAATGAATCATTTAAATATCGAACAAAAGCGAGGTCATTGAGTTATATAAGCTGGGCTATAACCGGGAGTTACACTTGCTGGTTGTTTCTTGACTATCGGTTAAATGCTGAAGTCGCTGCCTCAAGCTCGAGCCAGAACGAGCTTGTGGAAAAACACCGCTCCATTGTAAATCATCTCATGGACATACACAACCACGCTTGTGCAAGAAACAGAGCCAGTCTACCACAAATCCCTGATTTTTGGATACCCTATGCCAAACGCTGGGTATATCTAGCATTTGGCATAGCCTATGCCTAACGCTGGATACCCTATGCCAAATGCTGGATACCTGTTGGTAACCTAACCTTGACCTACCTCAATACAAAGGAGTTCTGATTGGATGATTTTCTAACTTCATTCAAATCATCAGTATTTTATTGGGTGTTATATCCAGCACCTAGCATAGTGTATGAAGCGTTATGCACGGGGTATCCAAAAATCAGGGGTTTGTGGTTGACTGCACAGAGCCGAATACCAAGCCAGCGATACCTATTGAAACCCTACTGACGAACAAAAAGTTGATCAATGCTGTCAGCATGATTTCCCTGTCGCTACCAACAACCTCGACACTTGAGGCGTTTCGTTCGAACCTGAATCTTTTCACAAACAAGAGTTGCGGATTTTGTCTCTGTTCTGTTTGCTGTTTTGTATTTTTTCCCGACTTTGTCAAAAGACGGAACAAGCTGTTTCTCATTTTCACGTTTCAGACGGCAGCTTACTTACATTTTGTGTGAGTGTGGATCGGCTACGGCTTACTAAGAGCAAATCGTCCGCGTAGGCTATGTAGCTGAAGGCATAGTCTTTATAGAAGTAAGCAGGATGCAAAGAATTGAGACAAGAAAATATGGCCGATTTGAAGATGTAGGGAGATAAGACTCCCCCTTGGCGAACACCAGTTCGGACAGGAATAATCTCTGACAAGCTACCTTGCCATTTGAACCTTACTAAAGAATGACCATACCAAAATTTAACAGATAGACAACAGACAGATTCACGCCAGAAGTAATGAGAGAAAATAGGGCCTGAGCATGCGTTATATTGTCAAAAGCACCAGCTACATCTATAGAACATATATGTATAGAAGACTTGTCGCGGGTAGCCTGTTTCATCATTTTTGTCTATATGTGATGAGCGTGCGCACAACTGGCGCTCGAACGGAATCCAAACTGCATTGAACCAAAGCTACATTTTTCAACTATTTCTGGAAGAAGGATGTATTCCAGGATTTTGCTTATGGTACAAGAAACTGTAATTTGCCGATAGCTTTTGCAAAGGTCCGTGTCTTTCCCTCGCTTAATCACCGATTTTATAGTACCCAAGAGGAAACTATTCGGAACCAAACCCTGGCATAAACAAATTTGAAATAGCAGCTGAAGGTGTTGTGTTAAAGCTGGACACTCAGTTTTGAAAAAATCGGCACTAAGGCCATCAGAATCTGTAGAACCAGTTCTTCTTAATTTTCGGAAAGCTTTTGCCACGCTTTTTTGTCACTGGGAGCATCTAAGCCATTCAAACGAGCATTTTTAAGTGAAGATTTGTATTCACGCTTCGTTTTAGCTTTTAGATTAAAGACAGTACCATTCACTGGGCGTCCACAAGCAATCCAATTTTTAGCCAAAATTTTGCCGTGTTTTTTGCCTTCTTAACTTCAGGACTGACTTTCCAAATAGGTTTCCTTGTGTACTAATCTGTTCTATCACTTTGCTATTTGTATGGTAACGCGCACCGTGGTCGTAGTTGGTGATCCCGCCTAGTGACGCTTGTGTGGTGATTCAGAGAATCATGTGGTGATTCAGAGAATCACCAGTGTAGGTACGTTCCCCTGATGTGGTAGCTGAGGATGATCGTCACTAGTTCTTTAGCGAGGTTCCGAACTCCGAAGTCGCTTACAGTAGCATAGAGGTAACATAAGTAAGATATAGGTTTTATTCAAGACTTACTCTGTACTAATATGGGGCGTCCCTTCTCAGTACCCACTGTATCCACCGAGATGCGCTGATACTAAATTGACTCACTATGAACTGCAACTCTCAACTGAACTGAACTTCAAAACTCCAACTGCAACTGCTCTTTTCTTATTCTCGTTCCCTACTTATATTATTCTTTAAACTTTATCATTCTTACGGCAACGTTATGGTTTCGGATTTCACCGGAAGTTAAAGACAAAGCCATCTCTATGACTATTATCCAAATGACTTTAAGGGGTTTCATACTTTAGCAGTCAGTACATCACTCCCCCTTTAGAAAAAAAAGGAGGCGTCCTCGCCTTATTATAAACTTTACTTAACTACACGACCTTCATGACGCAAGTCAGGGACACGCGCGTCTCATAGTGTTGTTTATTTACTGCCGTCAGCAAGAAAATTTTTCTGACTGGCTTTTGGAACAAGCTCAAGTTATTTTGGTTTGCGACGGGTGTTAAACTTAGGTTTGATTTCAGTTCAGCACGGTGGGTGGGGATGTATATATCGTCCACCGGCTTCCCTGGCATACATCAGCCTTCGCGGGTGGGGAATAAATAGTCCGCTCAGTGAAAACTGATGTATGCTTACTCTTGTTCCAGATATCTCTTCTTTTCATATTATTCGATAATTCCTCACGTGTCCTGACTCGCGAAACTGAGGCCTATAAAAATTATTAACAAATGCTACTGCGAACAAAGTGTTTTTTTTTTTTGTTTTTTTTTTCATTCCCCCTTAAGTTGGTAGGTGGATACAATAGGGTGCTAGTAGGATTTAACAAACTTACGACTGCCGCTTAACACTTATCTCTCCCTCTGTCTTCCTCTCCCTGTCTTCGTGTCATGTTATTCCTCTCTCTTGCTGTACCTGCTTGCTTTTTCTTGGGATTTCAACAATTTCCCTGCACTAATCCCTTCCCTTCTGGCTGCAGTAAGGCCATATCAATTTCGGATAATTATCAGCCGTATTCACTTTTAGCAATATATATATCGGCTATATATATATTCACTTTTAGCTACATTGCTTGCAATATTCACTTTAAGCCGCTTCGATTTTATGCAATATTCACTTTAGCTACATAGGCTATATTCACTTAGGCTGCATTTCTCACATTATTAACTTTGAAGCTACCTATGCTCACTTTAGCCAGCTATTGCTATATACACTACGGCTCTCTATTCTGCTCCATTCACTTTAGCCTGATCAAGCGGATACACGAGTGAGGCTATCGTAGTGGTTGCATTCCATAATAATTAGCTCCTTCTTGCATTCAAATTCTATTTCGTTTGCTAATTCCTGTTGTCCATCCATGTATAGGGCATATAGAAACCTCTTGTAAATATATGCACTCTCCCTTATGGCCTTGATGGTGGCCTCTACTGGCCGATCGCAGAATCGGATCACCCGCAGGGTTTCGCCGCTGAGATGCTCAGACTCCATTTGCCTGAATAACGACGCTCGAGGATCCAATTTTGCTCTCACCATATTCTCAATTTCTCGTACACGCACCGAGTGTGTTCGCAGATCCACGAGAAATAATCATTATGCTTTATTTTCCAACTTTAATCATTTACTTTCCCAAACTTTCCTGCTGAAAACATGGGGGGGGGGGGAATTATTCTGGGCCTATTTAGTTCTCTGCGTTATCACTTCCCAGAAGCCAATCCCATTCTGAGGTGTCAAAGGTTATGGGTGCCGATTCCTGTAGCGCAGGGTGGATTGCATCATCCAGGTCTCGAATCAGGTCGTTAACGACTTGATTGATATTCGTATGGCTTGAAGCTTGTTCCATGTTGAGTCCGTGGTACATCGGATCTGTGCCCGTGGTTGCGAGTAGGCTGTACTCATTTGTAGTAATAGACCTAGATTGACCCTGGATGTCTGATGAACTTTGGCCTATATGATTTTCATTACTATACAAACTAGTCGAGATGCCTGTTACCGAACTTGTACACGCAGATGACATCGCAGATGCGGTGGCAGTTTGTTCGATTCCGTCCATGTGGCTAGTTAGTCTGGAAGATTCAAAATTATTTATTGACGGATTGTCTGCTCTTTGCTTTTGTCTCCATAGCTGTTCGATGATCAGCTGATCGGCGACGATGTCCATGTTTCGGTGGCCAATGCATCGGCTGCCATGATTCCGTTCGAAATCACAAATAAACGGACATTTGAAATGATGTCGGGTTCTACCTCGTCGATTGGTGTGACCTTCACTTGTGATTCGTAGATTCCGAATTCGGTAGGGTTTCCGTCCAGTACGACCTACCCGTGTGGTACCTAGCCCTATCCAGATCGCAAAGCTACTTGGTAGCACCAAACGCAGGAATGCTGCGCTCAAACCAGCAGCTGTTGCTGCCCTCATGAGAAGAGCATCCTCGGCGCCACAAATCACGGGGCCGGCTTGAATTAGATCGTGGGGCGTTTCCAGCGCTCAGGCGTTTCGGAGTTTCGAGCGCCTGGAGGCCTGAGAGTAATTTCTCGGAGAGCGCGCGCTGTTCTGAGTGCCGCGAGGAGACTCCTACTACGACCGATACGTCGATGGTGTGAAAGTCGCTAACTGCTATTTGCTTTGTTGGCACTTCGAATAATTTCGCGCCGACTGATATGAGTGACGCTTCCTTCGTGTTCAGTTCGCACGGCGACGAAACAGTAATTTTTGACAGTAATAACACAGGAAGTTGTTGCTGCTTTCTGCTTTATGCGGTGTTTTGCTTCTGTCTCTTATTTTGTGATTCCTTTCATACCGTGTGCTTCTTCCTCTCTCGAACGCGTCTCTTCTATCTCGGCTTGCTGACCTACTCCTGGCTTCTTCTTCTGTGTTTCGTTCCTTGTTTCGCGTCCGATCTTCAATGAATCCGACTTTTCTAGTGTGATCAACTTCCTCGGTTATGTTGATCGACAACTTCTCATATTTCTTCATTGTTTCGTCTATTCTTACCTCCGTTTCTGCCAGTTCGATGGCCTCTGCCAGGTTTGCAGGTTTCCTTGATAGCATAAGTCGTAATAGCTCTTTGGTAGTCCTTGCTTGAAGGTTTCCAGCTGTACAATTTTCACTGTGTCATCCGATCCGTCTCTGTCCAACTTTTTGCAGACTGCTTGACACATGCGATCTGCGTACTCCTGGATTGTAGTGCCGGGTGTTTACGTAACCACGTCGTATTTCAACTTTTCGGACTCACTTGTCTCTCTAAAGCGTTCTGAAAATGTTCTCGTAACTGCTTCCATCGAAGCATAAGTGACTACATCCGCTGACAGCGCTTCAAAATACTGTAATGCACTTCCTTTCAGTCTGGTTGCAATGCATCTTTTCTTTGTCTTGAAGTTGTAGGGTTCTGCCAGCTCGTTAAAAATATCCAGTTTCTTTTTAAATTCATCGATGTCTGTCATGCCATTGTACTCTGGAATGCTTTTGGCCAACTCCAAAACCATTGACAGATCTTCCATGCCTTTCCTTGCTTCGTCACTAAGAGCCATTTTAGAATAAGGATGCTAGGCCTATCTCTTACCGTTACTTCCAGCTACCTGGGCCTCTAAACCGCTGCCACCAGTGTACTGATCTGTTCTATCACTTTGCTATTTGTATGGTAACGCGCACCGTGGTCGTAGTTGGTGATCCCGCCTAGTGACTCTTGTGTGGTGATTCAGAGAATCACCAGTGTAGGTATGATCGTCACTAGTTCTTTAGCGAGGTTCCGAACTCCGAAGTCGCTCACAGTAGCATAGAGGTAACATAAGTAAGATATAGGTTTTATTCAAGACTTACTCTGTACATGACTAATATGGGACGTCCCTTCTCAGTACCCACTGTATCCACCGAGATGCGATGATACTAAATTGACTCACTATGAACTGCTACTCTCAACTGAACTGAACTTCAAAACTCCAACTGCAACTGCTCTCTTCTTATTCTCGTTTCCTACTTATATTATTCTTTAAACTTTATCATTCTTACGGCAACGTTATGGTTTCGGATTTCACCGGAAGTTAAAGACAAAGCCATCTCTATGACTATTATCCAAATGACTTTAAGGGGTTTCATACTTTAGCAGTCAGTACACTTGTACCAACTCGAATTCTTTCAGTCGGTACAGCAATATCGGCTGCCAATTTCAAGCAATGGACAAGCTCGCTATAATAACAATTAAGATCAACGGACATAGTAGTAGCTGCTATACCAGTCTGAAGAAGCTGAAAAGGAACTTTTAAAAGCGAGAGAAGATCAGTTAACGTAGAAATGTAGAGCACAGCATCTATACAATTCCAGTTACGCTTTTGGATCCAAGCCTTCTTGGGATTTGGACAACTGATTCGAGAAACAGGGACAACCAAACAGAAAGACAGAGGCAGATGGTCGTCCTCAATTTTCTTTTCATCCACCTCAACAGTACCGTCAATGAGACTTGTTTCAGAAACAATCAAATGATCAAGGTTGGAAACATTAGCGCCACGATTATGTATATACGAAAAGGGTAGAGACTTCTCAATGAGACTGTGAGCTACCGGTACAGAATCGAAAAATAAGTCAGTCCGTACAGAAGAAGTTAGAAGATCAGTTTTGATATCCCCAACAAGAGCCCATTTCATTCCTTTCCGTGAAATGTCTGATAGAAGTGTTCTGATTTTCTGACAAGTCTTAGCAAGTGAACTATGTGATGCAATGTTCCGCCGGTCGCAAGGTAAATATACGTTGACAAGAACAATATTGTCCAACGGAACGGCAAGAGCATAACGCCCAGACTAGACCATTTTTGGTGGTGCTGAACACTCGCTGGCTTGAATAAAAATGGCTAACCCACCGGAAGGACGACCTCTAGTTTTCATTGCCGGCTGGATGAACACAAAATGCTCAGGAGTTCGGCGCAAACTTTCGCTACTAGGGGCGCATAGCAGATGCTCTTGGAGACAAAGAATGTCCGAGCTGCCTAGCAAATCATCAAGTAGAAGATCTTTGTCCTTTGTGCCATTTACATTTAATGACACACATCGGAGTTTCTTTTCCTGAAAAACCATTATTTGCCAAGACCCACGGCGTTCCTCATAACGCTGCATCTGAGGCTAACAGAGACATGACAACCGTCGCAATTGGCACACTTTGGAGTCAGTGAGCAAGGTGAGTCTTTGCTATAACTGTGGCAACCAGCACAACGAGCGCATTTTGGAGAATCAGACCGAAGCGGGCATTTGGCTACACCGTGGTTTGGGGATTGACAGCGAAAGCAGCGCTTGGGCATTCGGTGGAATTCATGAACACGAAAAACTTCATACCCGATTTTTACTCCGATTTTCATAGGTGTAAGGAGACCAACTTGACTTTTGAAACCAATTTTGAAAGAACGAGAGCCCGAAATAGGCACGACTTCACAAGCATCAGGAATCAGTGTCTTCAAGGCGTCGGCCGTAATGGTGACTGGAACACTCCTGACGACACCCACAAATTTAGGAGAGATAACTTTGGCAGAAGTACCCTCCGGCAAACCCTTGGTGATTGATCTAGCAACAACCTCTGCATAAGAAGCAGTTGAAGAGTGGACGATGAGACGATTTCTCTGAGTATTCGCTCTGACATTAGTGATCCCTTCGTTACCTTCAACGGTATCAATGTGTTGCGTCCTGGAATCAATATTAAAGAAGATCCGACGGGATATTACTAACAACAACAGTGTGCGTATCGGAAGGTGATGAGGAAGGGATGGCTGTCAAAGCCTCGGCACGAGTGGAAATAGCATTGAAGCGATCAAGAGTAGAAGCTGCTTCAGCAATAAAACGGACATCATTAGCAACAGCGCTTAGCTTGCTACTAAATACAGAGATGGCAACAGCCGGAACGACTGGAACTTCGCTCGGAAATCGTATGACGAAATCCGGAACAAATACGTCCAAGTCATCGCAGCGACGGAAAGCATCAACAGTATCACACAGATGATTGGCTTGGGCATTTCTTCTCGGGGGGAGCTCACTAGGAAAGGCAAGAGCCCACAGAAGCTTTTTCGCAGCGACAATCGCGTCAACAGTGAAGAACTCTGCAGCAAACTTTTTGACCGAAGTTGTATCAACTCCCGAGTCGAGACTTTTCTGAAAAAAATTCAGAACTGGCTGAGAAACCAGACTAACTGATATCTCGTCATTGCCTTCACTTGGCGCCATTCCACAAACGCAGACTTTCAGTAACGGCTTTCAACGGTTTCACAAACAAAAAGTTAACCGGTATTTGCGACCGTTCAGGTCAACGGTCAGTTGAAGACTGTTAGATTAGACTCCTTTTGTTGTTTCCGAGAAGCTCATTGGTAATACCATTCATATTTCTGTCAGTCTCAACAGATCAACAGAGTGTTATATTTACTCGTCTTCTGGATTGCTTTCGTGATTTCCTTACTTCTTGAATTTGTATCCAATCTCCAAACAAGCCTACAGCAAAATATTTCCTTGAAATGCAGTTGAAATTTAGCCAAGGCTCATCTCAGAAGATCCTCTTCACACAACAAAATGCGTTTAAACTCAACTTGTCACTTAGAATGCTCCTTTTCTTCAAAAGAAAGCATGTTAAGCACAACTTTTTCACTTTGTCCCGAAGCATCAACCTTACGAGCAATCAACAACGGGTGTAATATTTTCTGGTTTTCTCGATTGACTTCACGGTTTCCTTACTGCATAAGTCTGTATCGAACCATCACTCTGATGAGAAATCAACATTACGGCACGACATATGCTTGAACTGATCATTTCTTCACAGGGAAGCAAGTTCATCTGAACTTTCAATATTTTCTTACGCCACTTATCTAAAAAAACAGTGTAGCAATCAGCAGCATCAGGACATTGTGTCCTGAGCTTTGCATACACGCATGATGGCAATGGTCCTCTGATTGTCCTGCCAAGAAACTTGTAGATGGGACGTACAAACTGTCAATAGGCTGTGTATCGCAGTGTCCTATAAAATGAAGGAAAAAATTAGTCCATTCAGGATTTACTTTCCACACATGGAACCCATTAGCAAGGATAATATTTATTCAACTATTTAATCTCTTAATCCTAGCTAAAGAGAGAGAGAGAAGATCGAAACCTGTAAGCTTTCTGCGTCCAGGGGGAGTGTGTGGCTCCCCCTCCCTCAAAGCTTAGATAAAGATTAGATCTGAATCTCTTCCTATCTCTCTCTTTAGCTAGGATTAAGAGTAACCACTAGGGCCAACCCCCCTGGAACAGTCCTACCCCTGCTCTTCACAGGGGCAGAACCAGTCTGCCTTCTCTCGACGTAGCTCGATCGACCAGGGGATGCTCGTTGACATAGTCCTCCCAGGGGTTGACCTTCTAATAGAAAGCTAGATAGATGAATAAATTAGTTTCTATTGTCTATTTACTCCTCTACTGCAGTCCAGGTTATTCTCGACCTTAGAAGACCCCTGTGTCCAGGGGTCCTCTTGTACAGCTTTTTCAGTTTCCTGAATTCCATTTTTCTGCTTAACAAATAACGCATATATAATGTACACACCAAGCTGAGGCATCTTCTCCATTTTTCTTGGTGGCCCAGTCCCAGATGGCTCAGCTACATCCGCTACATCAACTATGGTAAGGGATTTTCTTGCACTCTCCGGAATTCCTTCTGGACGCAATGGCTGTCTATTTTTTTATATTTTTTTTTTTAAGCCTCGTAGTATCTTTTCTGTTCTTCCAGTCCAAAATGAATTGGCCAGGTGACTACGCTTCCACTTACCCTCGGTGACGCCAACGTTCTTATCTTAAGTTAAACACATGACCGGCCTATCTATTTAGCGTCACCTACACTTTCCTTTATCTCTACGTTTATTTTTTGAATTTCTCAATTATTTTTTTCCCTCAATTCTATATTTATAAAATTAAATTAACAAAAATAAATTCAATAACAATACTTACTCTTTCCACTATCTATACATTTCAATCATATTATAAAATTTAAATACACTTGAATCATATAAAATACACATTTTTTGTTTTTATTCCTATTACTATTTATCATACATTTAAAAAAACAAAATATATTTTAAATAATATTTAAAATTTTCTGTATGCGGGCCATTTTACCATAAAACAATCAAGGAACATCCTACAAAAACTGAACCAATAATTAAATAAAATCTCATCCCGCTCAAAAGGTGCTCTTCCGTCATAGAGAACCTTTTACGCGGTGGCATAAATTATACAACACAACATCAAATTTTCATCCAATCTCGTTCCTTTCATATTTCATGTTAAAAATAAATAAAAAAAACTAAATTTCAATAAAAAAACTAATATAAAAAAAAATTAAAATAAATTTTCTTCTCTTTACAAAGTTTTAGAATAGAAAATTTATTTCCAAACTTAACACACTCTACTATCACAAATTATTCACTTAAAAAAAATTAAAATGGTCCACAAAAGATCTGTAAACATTTAATTAGATTACAAAAATTAACTAAAAAATTAAATAAATTAATATTTTCTCACAAAAATTCATCTATATTTATATCCACATTCAATCTCTCCTTTAACACTTTCCTATTCATTCCTCTCATTCTATCCCATACAAATCAATTTTCTTCATGATTAACTCATCTCCATCCATATATTCCTTATCCTTCCACATAAAATAACAAAAATTCGAAATAAAAAATGTCAATGTCCTACTAATTGGGTTCATCTTACCTTTCTCTAATTCTTGAAGCAAAATTTGCTTACTAATCCTCCATTTCTCATTATATCCTCCAACTCCTCGAACAATATTTTCTAGTATACCTACCATTCTTTCTTTTCCCCTACATTCTACAAAAAAAATGATCTAATTTTTCAGTCTCACCACATAACCTACATTGACCAGATGAAATATGAGGCTGGATTCGGTGTTTTCTTTCCTCTGTAGGTAGGATATTGTGTATCTGATAAAATATGTGCTCCTTTCGGCTGAAGCATCGATGTGTTCAACAGTATGGTTGCGTTTAATAGTTCCTCCTTACTCATTCTCCATCCGTGACAGTTTTTGTCAGTGGTAGATCTAGCTTTTCTTTATAATATGTCTTCATTTCATTCTTCGCTATGTGTTTCTTTTGAAAATCAATAACTCCCATCTTTTCAAAATCTTTAATTGTTTTAAAAGGTTCTTTCAGTGGATTTGGGCACTTCTTTTCATCACTTTGCCATGCTAGTAATACTGAATTTTCTCTACACATTATTCCTTCAGCAACAGCTCTCGTAAACAGCTCCTCTGTTTTTGAATTTATGTGTATAATCTGTAAACCTCCTTCTTCGTTCGTTAAGAATAGATCTGTTATTTTTAATTTAGGTGGGTATTTACCTTGCCAGATGTATCTGTAAATTGTTCTTTCAAATTTTACCCGTGTTGCTGCTGGCAGAATAAAAACATTGGATGTATACCATATTATCGGTAGACAGTATTGGTTCACATATTGTGCTTTCTGGAAAATCGTCAGACCTCTATTCTGTCCATATTGAATTGCGGCTATGAATTTACCTAGAACACTCTTCCAGTTATGCTGTACAGTGTCTCGCCAATCCTTTCGGAATACTACTCCGAGGATTCTGAGCTCATTTCTGACAGGTATCCCTTGAATATGGTCAACTGCCTTTTCTTTAGTAAGCATAAGAACTTCACATTTCTCTTTGTTTAGTTGAAGTTTGAAGATTTCGCAATACAACTCAGTACATGTATACTCATCATCGAAGGTAAACGTGGTGACATCATCTACAAAACCTTTTGCTTTTAGCACCTCATCCATTAACTGGATACCTCGGATCTCCATTTCTAACATCCTGAGTAGTGGGTCAAAATATATTTCAAATAGCAATAGAATAATCCGTATTTGGAGTACTCTATTTATCTTCTTCTTTTTCAGCAGCAAGAGAAGGTCTCGTACGTAATTAAGGATATCAGACGTTTTCCTTTTATTAATGCCACCTCTCTGGTTTTTACTTAGGATAAATGGGAGGATTTTCTGTCTATAACCAGCAACAGGGGCACCAGTATCACACTCCTCACTACTCTCCGATAGTCGGTATCGGTCTCTGTCTTGGCCTCAGAATTTGACATATTCAGAATTTCTTATACGAAAATTGAGAACGCGAGCTTCAGGTTTCTTCTCCTTCTTCCACATGACATTTTGGCTTGGCAACGCCTGTTCGCTCACGACTCGACCGGCAACGCTGGTACAAACTCGGCTGGCTGTCAAAAGCTAAAAATTCGATTACAGTGAATCTGGAAGATTTCGTAAAGAGTAAGATTTCAGGAGTAAGGTGACGCCAACCGTCGTCACTGGGGATGTGAAAAGAGCGAAAAGCAATAACTTAAAGAGGCCGATCACAAAGGACACAAATTCAAGTAGCGCCTTCATCAGTAAGTCTTCAAAAACCACCTTCGTAAAATACAGCTTCAAGGCATCCCGTTGTTGAAGCAGTTTGACACAACCTTCAAGAGAAAGCCACCTAGTTTGTTTGCTCTGGTGACAGGATCTCATGAGGTTTGACGTTGCAGTAGTTCTGAAGTTCTTTCAGAACTTTCGTTCGTTTTGCTCGTAATAAGATGTGAGTAGGTTGTTCGACAGAGGTCTTCCAAGCTTTTAGGAGTTTTGTACATGATATGAGGCGAACAAGTGACTCATGTGGTAAGTACATTTGAAGACGACTCTCCAGTGAAAATCTCTCTTGAACCGAAACTGAATTTGTATTACCCATCTTCGTTTTGGTGGAGTCAGCACATAAACCTATCAGATTGGTCTCAGGCCTCTCCGAACTCTGCAAAGTGAGCTTCACGGTTTCGTAAATCCCTTTTGCCGACTCATCCTCACATGCAACTAGGCCGACTGTATCTACCCTCAACTTCAAGTCTTCAGAACAAAAAATGACACATAGTTTGGTGGTGTTAATTTCAGTAGTTCGTCTAAAATCACGGAGAAGGCAGTCGTTCTTAGTTTCCTGATGAGAATGTCTTTGTCGATAATCACGGAGAAGGCAGTCCTTCTTAGTTTTCTGATGAGAATGTCTTTATAATATACAGCTAGTCCCTGTCTCACTATATTGGTTTCTTTTTGCTTTGCAAGCTTCTCATTTTCTAGAACATTCTTTGGAGGTAGAGTTTTGACCAATGAGTGGGGGACTCGATCGGTAACTTTTCCTTTGATGTTCCAGAAGCCGGCAACTGGATCTCATTTTGTACCAGATTTACCTTTCAGCAGAGCCTATGCAATTGGGCATCTGTAACTATAATACGGGTGACTGTCTGATTTGCCGAGAGCAAATTTTGCGGTTCTCTGGCAGGGGGCTGCTTGCGAGCTTCCATGACCTTGTTCGCCACAGACGGAACAACGGGTGTCGTCCAATCATTAATGGGGCCTTCATTGCTCGTGATAAATCATCTTTCGTTTCGAATTTCAGTCGGGAGGATCTGGTAGAGCCAATTTTTTTTACTTCACTACAGTTCGGCACGAGAGACTTGACATCGTCAGGAATCAGAACGTTTGGGACACGTTTAATGATTCCAAAGTGAGAGGGACTCTTAACTTTAACGCTAATGGTGCTTTCGGAGCTACGGAGCTTTGGGGTAGTGGGTTTTTAAGCTGGCGTCACCACACCGATTTAACTAGGATACTTGGTGGATTGTTCAATATCACGGCATAGGATGTTTTTTTTTGGGGGGGGGGGAACTACATGGATGTACAATTTTCTCGGTGAGCTAACACTTTCAGAGGAACCTTCCGAACAGTTTAATAGCTTGGAAAATCGTTCTCTTTCATTTCCTCAATAATACACTCACTCACACACTTCAGTGGTCCCTACTGGTGTAAATTTTGTTTTGTTCCCAAAATTGTATTATTTTTAACCACCTATCAATCCTCAACCTATAAATACCTAAATCACATTTATTACTGAGTCGATCCGACAGACCTAGCATCCAATATTTTCTCCCATTTTAAAATCCATGAAACCCCATATTTCACGACCTTAACCGGTCAAAATCTGCGTTTTAAATTTTGTTTTCTGGAAATGTACATTCTTTACACGTCTCAAAGGACTTTCAGTAAGTAAATTCCAAATTCTAATACCATTTCTTACTGCATCCCCGAATTTCTTCTAAACTTGCCATTACTCGGAAATTTGACCCCCAAATACAAAGTTTCTTCTTTCGCCATCAGCTTTATTCCCTCGTAATACAAATATGCAGATTTCCTCATAGGTTCTTTTTGAAACACCGTCACTACTTTTTTCTCCCTGTTTAACATTGAATGCTTTTGTTTCGGATACTTCGCCGCTAGATCAATCGAAATTTGTAAATTACCTTCTCTGTCAAACACCAAAACCAAATTATCCACGAATATTAACATGCACAACTTCACGAACTCCGTTCTAACACTAGATGGTACTCTTTCTACCAGATACTATTCATATCATTAAAATATAAAGTGAATAAAGTTTGCGACAGTGTACAACCCTGCTTACTAAAGCCCTAATTTGACTGGCACACTCTTCAATTTCAGATTAATTTATCCTCAAAACCGACACAGTGGTTAAGCAGATTTGGTGGTTATCGTCCATATAAACACTAATCATAAAAAAGATAATCCTGCACTAGTGTCAATCTATCAAAAACATGTCAAACATTAACACAAACTATTCAAATCTATATACAGTTAATGATGCGAATTAAAAAGGTTGACGAAGGCGGGAACAAAACTTCTCAGGTAAAGAGTCGTTGCTCGGCTCCAATTCAGGTATTGGCTTGGCTACTACTCTCTCAGGCATTACTCTCGCCGATGAAAAATCTGGGGGAGGTGCTAGTGTACTCAAGGTTTTTTATTCCAAAAAGTTCTTCAATGAGATTTTTTCACAGAGCATCAACGAGGTTTCTAAATTATATTATTTCCATTCGGCTGAAGAACCTTCGCTGAAGAATTCAAAGTATTTCTTCTCTCAAAGTATTCAGTTACAGTCCGATTCGCCCAAATTTTTACAGCTCTGAATTAAACCGTTGTTATTTGTACTTTTGCTGGACAGGTTAAAGAACGACTCAGTGTGAAGGTGTCTTCAAACACTTTCACCTGGATGGGCTACCACTCAAGACAGCCAATGACCTTAACCGCCACTTGGCCTGTATTGTCCAGACTATTCCTCCTCTACACAGTGACTTCTCCATTCCTACTTCCGACAAAGAAGATACCCCCACCATTTCCCGTTCAGATGTCGCATAAGGTGGAAGAACTTATGGGACTCAAAGCAGTATAGTGCAAAGGTGGCAAACGTGGGGGAAGCGGGTGACTTTACTGATGTTGAGCCAGTCTTTTACGAACAGATGCATCGATTTCTGAAAAGCTGCAACGCCGTTCATTCAGTAGCAGTCTTGGACAGGCTAGAAGGCAACAATGGGGATGCGCTCAAGACCCAGGATACAAGTAAGATACGAAGAAGGATTAAACTCAAATGACGAGTTCGGAAACATATTCTCCGAATATGTTCCATTTAGCATGCAGGATAAAAAATTAAGTGATAAGTCGAAAGCTGACAACCGTAACCCTCAACCGAACAGAAGAAGAAGAGCAAGTGAAAAGGTTGTAGACGTTATCCAAGTCATGAGAGCGGAGGAAAAGGAATTCCGTGAAAAGCAAGAGATCACTAGGTCGCAAGAAAGGCAAGAAAAGCATAAGAGGCATGATGGCAGAATGATTCTTGGCAGAGAATACCTAGACTTTTACCGCGAAACGTTCGGACGATCTTCAGAAGCAATTGGACAAAGAAGCCGGCGAAGGGCGCGTAGTCCTGATTCTGACCATCGTTCCGGGAGCCGCAGCTCTCGCGGCCGTAAGCCTCGGGACTATTTATTCAAACAATGTTTACAACGGGTACGTCAGCTACGATTCTTCATCAGCTGATGAAGAATCGTAGCTGACGTACCCGTTGTAAACATTGTTTGAATAAATGTTTCAAAGTCAGCTTGGGCTCAAAGAATATTTATCCTCGGGACTAGCTGAAGGTTTTGGTTTATTTTTGTCAGTTACGTCTGTATTTGAGGATGATGATTCGTTTCAGAAATTAATGGGCATCTTTTCTATGTAGTAGATTCGTTGCGGTTTTTCTGCCGCCTCTGGCGGCACATGATATGGGAAGTAGAAGATTAATGCGTGCCCACCTACAAGTAGTGTGATTATTAGTTTTGCCGGTTTTCTGCTGCCGTTGGAGCTTACTGTGTCCGTTAAATTTTCCTCGTTCCATACTTGAAAGAAGAAATCAGATAGAATCTAAATGTTTGTCCAGTCTGACTTATATTCTCGTTCTTCTTTCATATTGCAGCCAGGGAAAGTTTAACGTTGCGGAGTAAATAGGTGGGGGGGGGGGGGTGGCAAAATTATATGGGAATTAGAAGATTAAATGCGTGCACATCTACAAATGATTTTTAGTTTTATTTAAATGGTGGCATAAGCAGTTTCGAATAAGCCTGAGCTGTGATGAGTAGTCAATCGAGGTAATGCTAGAACCGTTAACGCGTTTTCGAAGTGTTCTCTTCTATTCACGTTTTGTTGTTGTCCGATATTGACACTGCCCAGCGGTGACTAAGTTGCCGTTCAAATATATATAACGATCTCTAAACTAAAAGACTTGCAGTCCACCAGATCTCGGAACAGAAGTTACATCGCGATTAGTCAGATGCGAATATTGTTGAAACTTTGAAGGTTTTGTTTTGGTATCACTTATATCTGAAGCAGTAGCAGTACAGGGAACCTATGCAACCTCGGACATGTATAACCTCGTACGTTGGTGATACCAAGAGCGTGTTCCACTCTCGTACCAATAGTAACTATTAGCATAGTGTAGATGACGCTCAGATCTACAAGCATCGACCAGACCCTCGTAGCTCAAACGTTGATAGTTCGCAATAGTCCAAATAATTCAAGTAAATTTTACAGCTTCCAACGCTGGACGCGATGTAGCTCCGGTAAAAGCAGATTTCGCTTTTCAACATTAAAATTCAGTGCAGAAAACTAGCATGCGCCACTGTTAACATTCATTTCATTGATGAATGATACTGAAAACAAAACTTAATAAGAGGTAAATAGTGCATTACAGACAAAGAAAAGGAAGAAATACACTGAGCATGTAGTGAATGCACAAGATAAAAAATTAACATTAAAAAAAAGGGACCAGTCGGGTCTAAAAAATCTTCTTACCAGATGGAGTTGTAGTTATGCGGGCATTCCTATAACGTCGAGGAAGGTACTCGAGAAATTTACAATATTGGAAATAATAATTCCTCATACATTATAAATCTTTTTGTCTCAGAAGTGTTGCAAACAATGGGAGAACAAAAACTAATATATATACTACCAACGGCTTTTCTGTTGTACCTTCCTCTATTTGGAACTAATTTTCTATATCCGACACGAATGGAATCGGGAACAGCCGAAACAGCGTTTTCGCAGATTTTTCTTAGATACTGTGCTATGATCATGCCTAGCCATTTTACGGTAGGGGAATTGGGGAGTTTTTAATTTTGTAAAGAAATACCGCCATATTTTGGGCTGTTGAATTTTAGATACTGACTTTTAGAAATGCTAACGGAAAGGCCAGTTTGAGAAAGACTCAGACAAATCGTTTTTATGTTTGATTCTAACCCACTTTTAGTTCGACTTATTAATAGAATGTCCACTGCATAAGCTATGTAATTAATAATTAGGTCTCCAAGGAAAAAGTGTCGGCAATAAAAGTGAGAGGCAATCATAATTAGCACTTTTAAAAACAAAAGATGATAGGACTCTACCCTGTGGTACCCCCTTGCACGCAGGAACGGGTTCCGAAACCGCCCCTGACCATTTCGCCCGAACAATCGCATTACGGTACCAGAACCTTAAAACGGAAACAATGGAAGCATTAACCCCTGACGCAAAAAGAAAGTAGAGCCTGTGAATTTACTACATTGTCGAAAGCTCCAGAAACGTCGATTGCACAAAGACGAACGGCTAGTTTTCAAAGACTCGCCTACTTGAGAATTTTAGTCGGGACTCTCTGGGCATGGCTGTGACCGAGTCTTTTATTAAAACCAAACTGGAAGTCGCCGCACTGGCGATTTCGGGCACTAACAGATATTCTAAAAGTCTGCTAAAGATGCAAGACACTGTAATTGGCCGGATACAGCTGCACTGGTTTGTATTTGTTCATTTGTTTATAATTAACGTAATAGTTCTTGAAAGAAAACCGTCTAGAACTATAGACGTTGCCAGAATCATCTGAAATAGCAGCTGTGTGTTTAAGATGGGTTCGGGAGAGCTGAACTTGAAATGGCTGGAGCAGAGACCGTCGCTGTGAAAGGAGGAGCTTTTCAATCTGCGTATAGCTCTTATGACTCAGGCTCTGGTAACGGTGTAGACTTTTGACTGTTTCATATTTCATATACGCTCGCCATAAGAGCGTTGAAGGAGGCCATCACTAGTGAAAACAGAAGAATAGTGGTGCAAACAGTCCTTCGTCTGAACTGGCGACGGAAGTGGACGAGTAATTTTGTCAGAGCACAGAACCGATGCCCAATCCTTCTTATTAGTCGGGAAATCCAAACCCTTGACGCGCGTTGACCTAAGGGCCTTTTTGAAATTGCGCTACGTGTTTTGCTTGATGGCAAAAGCAGTTCCCTACATAGGGCGACCAGAGGCATTCCAAATTTGGTACCAAGTCCTCGCTTTTTTGATCTCCGGGTCGATTTTCCATAAAGGTTTCCTTCTACCTATCTTGAGACGCTCAAGAGAGACAACCATTTCTTCTGCTCGTTTTAGACACCATACAATCTGATTGTAATAAGAGTAGATGTCGAGACGGGCTTACTGATGGGGTATCAGGGTCTGGAGCAAACGGACGGGTAATTGTTGTCGTGGACAGAAGCGTAGTTAGGTACTGCAAAAATATGACTTAGTTGCACCCGTCCCAGTTGCGCTTTTCACACCACTGAGAGGGAGTGCTATTCTGTAGGAGAGCATTCTGTAGGAGTTGCACGGCCTATGTTGTGGATATGGGTGTAGTCGATGTCGTTTGGTCCTATATGGTATCCATCAGGTAGGCTATCGAGTAACAGCGTTGGTCTAGGGGATGTTTCCAAATACCGCAGTTCAGATCATCGCTCAAGATCCATGGAGTTTGTTGATTTGAGATGCTTTTCAGAACCGTCTGGAGTTTTCTGCAAGCATTGGCAAAGGCATTCAAAGATTGCAAGTTGCGTCGATTGCACGGTAGATAGAGATTAATAAGTGCGACACGATCAGTCTTGACAGCAAGAATGTTATTGTCCGAATAGATTAGTTGGTCAATAATCTTGTCGGTCAATCAATCAAATCAAATCTTGTTGGTCAATAGGTGCTCTTGATGAAAGATTATATCGAGTTTCGCCAGTAGATCGTTTATTAGCAGATCCGTGTCCTTAGTGCCATTCATGTTGAGAGAAGCTAGCTTGATAAGGGTCGAATCCATTTGAGATACAGATTTCTTGGCTGCTTTCCGCAAGATAGAGCACTTCATGCTGAAAGAGACGTGATTGCCCTGGCAGTTGGTGCACAGAGGATTCTTCGAGCAGGGACTGGATTTAGAGAACATGTCGTTTCCGGAACAGCGGGCACACCTCAACCTGTTGCAGCCGAGTTTGCATTTGTCCTGTCTGTGACTAGGAGATTAGCATTTATTACATCTCGGGAATACGGCGATACTCCACGATACGGAAAAATGCATAACCAATCCGAGCTCCGTTTACAAGGGCTTTCTCAGGCGTTGATTGATCCAGGAACACTAGCTTAGAAGTGCGCGACGTTCCAAGCTGAATGCCTGGGATGCAACTGGTAAGTTGAGTGGAGGTTATGTTCTCTGGGAACGTTCCTGATGACAGCAAGACTTTTACGTTGGTAATACAGTCATGCCCGTCTAGCTGGTCAAATGCGGCATTTCGGGAAAGCGGATCAGATATACCGTCAAGAGAGTTATCAACGATAACTTTTACAACATCAGAGTATGTTGGCCTGTGGTTGCGATTGTCTGATTTGTGGCCGGCTGCAGACTTTTTTGGCTTAATGTGAAACAAGTTATCCATCGATAAGACTGTCTCGGGCATAAGCTTGACTTCGTTAACACAGGTAGTTATTTGTCAGGAAGGGTTGCAAATAATGAATCTGGGATGAACGTTACCTCCCTTGGAGATTTGATCACGAAATCGGGCAGACGGACTTCGTCTTCATCGCAGCGAGTGAAGGCACCGACAACATCGGTATTATTGGCGACGCAGCGTTGGGATCTGAATGACGTGGGACTTGATCCTGCGGTAATACCAACATAACTGCCTCAGAGAAAAATTCTACAGTGTATTGAGTAATGCTGTCATGACCGATGCCTTTTTTGAAATTGCCTTGCAAGAAGTTCAACACAGGGTCGTAGAAAAGCACGGGAGATGACATGGCCAACTGCCTATCACAAAACGGTCACTTTTTGACAGTTGGAGCTTGAAACCGGTTGCGACCGTTCAGCTCAACGGTCAGACGAAGACTGATTGACTCGCCACTGCGTTGTAATTTATGCTAAACTTGACGTCAGAAAACCGTGAGATAAGTCTTACTTGCAAGGTTGTGAAGTTGGTACTTACAGGGTGAGTGGGTTACCGTAAAAGAACCGCACCGTTTGAGCTGTGTAAGTGTTCACTTCCCCGAATTCAAATTATTTACCGTTTCCTGAGTTTACGTCATTTAACCTGACACTTTTAGATTGTCACCATATTATGAAAACAGAGCTTCCGATGATAACAGTGTTGCTGACCCTTGAGCATTCACGACCAACCCTCCCCACCAGTAGTGACACACAAGTATACATTTTCAGGAATAGCCGTACAGTTAACACAGGCAACCCTATATTACACAAATAATCTACCTTGCTAGTTTCTGTTAACGGCATCGAGAGCAGCTTTCATGTCTAGGAAAGCCACATACAATTTACCCCGTTTTTATACTATACTTACGTGCTAACCCATTTAAAATAAATATCTGTGTCAAATATACTGTAATTAGTCATACCATCCAAAATCTTCTCATCATCTAGCCATTACCTCAATCAAGGGTGTATTATCTTACAGAAATCTTGCCAAATGCGACTCCTAGATGTATAAGCCTATAAATACCCTGTGCTAATTTATTTCCTTTTCTACAATGGGGGATTATTATGGATGTAGCTCTTTATTCTGACCACCGAGGCTTCTCAACCCTAAACGGGAACATGGCGGCTAGCATTGGGACAAGTCTCCCTACCCCACTAGTACAGTCAATATAGGGTTTGACCGCAAACAAATTGAAACAGAAACGTTTTTTACATCGTCTTGTAGAGAAAAAAAAACTGCACAACATATTAAAAGTTGAGAAACTTAGCGGGTTTCACATCCACTCAAGAAATCCACATTTTTATTACAATTTGCCCGTTGTTCGCACTTAGGACCGGATACAAACCGAACTGGATGTGTTGAATGGCTAACTAGTAATTGTCTGTATTTGGCTTATTAATAATTACAATATTTAATTATTCTATATTATTTATTCTATATTTGGTAGACGCCACTAATTTTATAGTCATTATTTGTCCCTCGCACTATTTCTAATTAGGCCTATGAGAAGGCAGATTCTGTGAATAACGTGGGGTAAATTATAACTGTGATAGGAGTAATCCATTCCTTTATGGCACTTGCAACTACGCTCAAGTGACATGTACCGATCGCTTTTAGGTCTGTCGGTCGGGCGGGTTGTCCACTGTTTTCGAGTTACGGTACTTCCAGATGCGCTAGGACGATGAAACTTGGCAGGCATACCAGGGACCCGACCAAACTAACTTGGAAATAGTCACTTCTCCGATCTGACCACCGTGGGGGAGTGGAGGGTAGGGGGATCCGAAATCTAGAGGATATGAGTAATCCATCCTTTTAACGGCACTTACAGTTACGCTCAAGTGACAGATACCGATCGCTTTTAGGTCTGTCGGTCAGGCGGGTTGTCCACTGTTCTCGAGTTAGGGTACTTCCAGATGCGCTAGGACGATGAAACTTCGAAGGCATATCAGGGACCCGACCAAACTAACATAAATAATTATTCTATATCAGTTATTCTATATTTGGTAGACGCCACTAATTTTATAGTCATTATTTGTCCCTCGCACTATTTCTAATTAGGCCTATGAGAAGGCAGATTCTGTGAATAACGTGGGGTAAATTATAACTGTGATAGGAGTATTCCATTCGTTTATGGCACTTGCAACTACGCTCAAGTGACATGTACCGATCGCTTTTAGGTCTGTCGGTCGGGCGGGTTGTCCACTGTTCTCGAGTTAGGGTAATTCCAGATGCGCTAGGACGATGAAACTTGGCAGGCACACCAGGGACCAGACCAAACTAACTTGGAAATAGTCACTTCTCCGATCTGACCACCGTGGGGGAGTGGAGGGTAGGGGAATCCGAAATCTAGAGGATATGAGTAATCCATCCGTTTTTATGGCACTTGCAGTTACGCTCAAGTGACATATACCGATCGCGTTTAGGTCTGTCGGTCGGGGGGGTTGTCCACTGTTCTCGAGCTCGGGTACTTCCAGATGCGCCTGGACGATGAAACTTCGCAGGCATATCAGGGACCCGACCAAACTAACTTGGAAATAGTCACTTCTCCGATATGACCACCGTGTGGGGAGTGGAGGGTTGGGGAATCCGAAATCTAAGAGGATATGAATAATCCATCCGTTTTTATGGCACTTGCAAGTGACATATACCAATCGCTTTTAGGTCTGTCGGTCAGGCGGGTTGTCCACTGTTCTCGAGTTAGGGTACTTCCAGATCACTTCCACGCTCAAGTGACATACACCGATCGCTTTTAGGTCTGTCGGTCAGGCGGGTTGTCCACTGTTCTCGAGTTAGGGTACTTCCAGATCCGCTAGGACGATGAAACTTGGCAGGCACATCAAGGACCCGACCAAAGTAACTTGGAAATAGTCACTTCTCCGATCTGACCACCGTGGGGGAGTGGAGGGTAGGGGAATCCGAACTCTTGGGGAATGTATAACTTTGGAACAGGGACCGCATCTTAATGAAACTTTGTATTTGGAAAGACCTCGTGTCTCGGATTCCCATTTCGAGTCTGGACCGGATCCGATGAATGCGGGGGTAGTCAAAGGGGGGAACCTGAAATCTTGTGACAAGTTTAGGGTGGAGTGATTGTGTTCAGGAAGAAACTTGGTTGGAAGAACAAGCACAAGCCTAGATATATCATTTGCAGAACCGGACCGGGTTCGGGCACTGTGGGGGGAGGGTTCCGGAATTCCAGTGATCGCGAAACTTGGCTTGGACACTTGACAAGATTGGCTTAGAAATTGTCACTTCTCAGATCCGACCATCCACTAAAGTAAAAATCCTAACCGCAAAGTACAAAAACGTTTTAAAGCAAAATATAAATTTTCACGATCCCGATGAGCCCATGATCATTTTTGTCTGAAGGGTTTTTCTCAAAAATGAATTTTTAGCACCCTGAAAGTCCATATCTTCACCGGAAAGTAAAAACAAATACTTTTGACCATGCGATATATTCGATCCTGAAGGGACCATTATCATTTTTGCCTCATCGGTTTGCTTACAAGTAAGTTATTCAACGTATCAATGATTTTGAGCAAAATATACATTTTTTCATTATCCCGATGAGCTGATCATCATTTGTGCTTCAAGAGTGTTCATTACAGATGAATCTTTAGCGCCCTTAAAGTGCGCATCCGGTTGAACCTACTTATTTTTCTACTTTGTATCTTACTAGCTTCTACTCACTAAATACTTATCTCTAAGAGGAGCTTACTTATTTTGATAGCGCCCCGAGTAGAAGCACTGACTAGCAGATCTGTCACAAATTTGCATAGATCTTCTATTTCTAAGTTTGTTGCAGCTTTCTGTGAGTCTGCCTGGATATCATTTATCCAATCTTCCCACATGTTTTCATCATACTTTCATACTGGGGGTGTTGAGTAGCTTACATTTCGCTATTTTGCACAGCAAATCAACTAGGATGGGAAGTGGTCACTGTAAAATTAGTAATTGTTAGTTATCGGTGTGTCAGGAGCTAGTTCGCGTGAGACCAGTGTTAGGTCAGTTGTCGACATCTTCGCTTTGTGGATTCATCCTTGTTCATAGATTCTTTGGGGTTGTTAAGACAATTTAATTTTCAGGATCCAGTGGTATACTTTCAAGGTCGTCGGCCTTTGTTGATGCAGTAGTCGTACTACTAGTACTCCATACTCAATTTTTGCTCGGACAATCCCATCAGGTAATAGTTCATTGGAGTTCACTAGGATTACATGTTAGGAGGCAACCAACATGTGTGGGTCTGTCCCACTTAAAAGCTGTGAATCCAGGAATGAAGGAAATGCAGAAAGAAATGTCTCCTATAGCATGACTATACTGGGTTTCAATCTGTTAGCCATGTTTCTTAGTTCTTTGAGGTGTCTGGGGTCTATGCCACAAATATAAAAATATGTAAGCTTAAGAGATTTGGCTGGTGGTTTCAGTTTTTCGTTGCCTTCTTGGCATTTTCGCTTGCTGCTTTCTGCAGTTTTTCTGGGGATAGGCCTCTTTTAAGGCACTGTCTAGGGAACCGGGAGCCTTACTTTATGTAGCCCTTTATGTAAACCGGTAGTCCTCACGGAAACCAAACCATATGAGCTGCGATTCCGGGATCTGACGTCATTGACCAACGGAAACTCGCATGTGCTGGCTCCCGTTCCGGTAGTAAGTGGAAATAGCTCACGGAAACTTCATCGCAACAGCTTCTCGTCCGGTAGTCTCACGGAATTGTGTACTCAGAAGCTAGGGAGCCGGTAGCTGATACCGGAAACTGTATAATTGGAGCTTGTGTTCCGGTAGTGTCTACGTGGAATATAGAACTCATGGAATAGTTTGGATAAGAGCTAGGATACCGGGATTTTCACTGACAGAGAAAATAACATGGTAAAAATTCATTACCGGAACCCATATATTGAGAGCTAAGATACCGGTAGCAATAACTATTTGATTGAAAACGACCAGCTTACGGAATATCCGGTAGTGCCAAAAATTAGAATTTCAAACTCACGGACACGTGTCAATATGGACTTTGGGTCCGGTAAAGCTCATGGAATCCAACTTCCATGAGTTTGTAATTTTAATTTTTGGCGCTAACAGAACCCTAGCCTGCAGGAGCTGGGTTCCGTGAGTTAAAAATATTCACTTCCGGTTTCTTAGTCTGCACTGACATGGGTCCATGAGCGTGTCCGAATTCAGCTTTTGGACTGAAAATGCTACATTAATTCTGCAATTTTCGCAACATTTTGATTTCAGACTAGAATTTTCGTGAAATTTTACGCGCAATTATGCTACGAAAAATTGAACGAGATATGTTGCAAGGATGCAGCATTTCATGCATAATTTTCAGGAAGAAGAGGAAGGAGGAACTTTCAACGCAACCTTTCCTTCAGAAGAGGCAGAAGAAAAAGCAGGCTTTCATTAACTCAACAAAAAAGATGGATATTTCAACCTTAAAACGGACAACAAGTGGAGCTGAAGTGAAAAGCAGAAAAAACTTCCAGTGAAAGCATGTTTTGATATACCTTGCATTAGATGGCTGTTAATTTCAGCAGTTATTAAATATGTTTTTGGTGGTACAGATATGGAACAACATTCACAATTAGTTGTATCTCCTTTTTTTAAGTTAGTAACCCAAGAAGCTGTTTTCTCTTTATCTAGTCCAACCACTTTGTGGCGCCTAATTCTGCACAGAAAAAAAGCCATGTGTGAAGTAAGCTCTGAGGTTTACAAATAAGCAGACTCAAACTAGCCAATCGAGTTCAAGACTTTTTGAGTGGCCAATAAGATAAGTGTAGTCTTAACAAGAAATCAGAATTGTAAGTATAGGAGGGTACCTGACCTTGTTTTTACACTACCTCGAATGTTGCTGCGAAAATCTTAAAATGAAAAGATACATGTGTTTCTGACAGTAAAGATGCAAAATGTGACTTTTTTCCAAAAATATTAGCTGCTTTTTTTGCCGTCATACAGTTAACCGACCTACAAGATTTCCTACTATAAGTTGTTTTCTTCCTTCGGTTAACCGACCAATTTTTTATAAGCGGTTTTTTTTTGCTCCGTTTGCCGGTCGGTTCATCGACCTGTGGATTGAGGCGGGAGCTCCTTCCAACCGACCTACGCTCTTGGCACTGCGCGAAATTCAAAATTCTCATTGGAGAGACAGGCGCCGGCGATGGGAAGACGCTATTTTTTCCTGTGCCTTTTCTTTGTTTTGAAGCTGCTTTGTAAAGGGAATTTCTGGCTATTGATTTCAGTAACTCTACCTTTTTCATCATTTTGTAACTCATGGTGAGGAATTCGAGGTAAGGTTAAAATGAGGCGATCTTACTTGCATTTTATATGAAGTTCATAGTACAGCAGGAGCGGATGGGGAACTGTAAATAGCCATTTTATTCATGGCGGACCACGTCACAAGGTACGCTGAACTGTTCCCTGCCACACCCAGCGTACAAACTAGCGAGTCCGCTGCCAAATAAAATTACAAGTACTGTGAACTTGAAATAAAACGCAACTCTTGTTTGAAAAGAAAATAAGTTTAACCGGAAATATTGAAGCAGTATTTATTTATCCAATACGTAACCATTCAGTTAGATTCAGTCTAGTATGTTTGTCATATTTGTTGGTTCCTTTTTAAGCAAGATACATTCTTTTGAAGGAAAGACTTCTCTGGAAATTTGAAATCTTGTCTGAGGTTGGATACCCCTCCTGGAATACTACCGGCCATCAAAGAAATATGGCTGAGCTCCATTGTTACGGTTGTTATTGTATTTTACTAGACTGGGAATACTGTGAAAATAAGTCAGAAGGTAAAACATTCAGAAAACAAAGAATAAGAGTTGATCTTTCTTTCATGATATCTATATCGATTTTTGGACAACTGTAAAGTATTACAGGGACATTCAAAGTTGGAGAATGTTGTTTCTACATTGAAATCAGTATTGTGTATGGTACCCAGTACCAAGTAATCGTGTATGGCCTATTTAATACTGTTTTATTGTAACTCCTCCCCTTGATAATGAATATGACATGTCATTGACCTCACATTATTCAACCTAAAAGTTTTCATGTACATTAAGAGGTGTGCGTATTTGAACAATGCCTAACAGTCCATGGTTGCTGAAGTATCCATTGAAGGCAACTTTTGCAGTAAATAATTGCCAAAATGATTTATTCTGTTAATTGAAGATGTGTCACCTTTCATTTGTAAGCCTGTCATATTTTAATAAACAAAAACTAATCTACCTTAGCATTATTCATGTGCATTATTCTTCCAAGAAATATGTTTGTATTGTGCTGCCAATTCGTAAAACCAGTTCTCTGAATTATGCAGTTTGGGCTAGAAATCAGAGGGCCTGGAAAAAGTGTTAAAACAACCAAGGCCATTGATTTCTTAACAGCAGAGTCTAGATTTACGGTATTCAAACAGTTCCAAACGTGGAATATAAACAGTAATAGTGCAAGGTGTGCTTGAAAGCACATTTGAAAATTCATAACAAGATCTGAACTTCCAAATTTAACTTCCATGTTCACAGGGTTTTAGCCTATGAAGTTTGTTGTGTAAGCAAGTAGTACGGTCGTCGGAACAGTTAGAGAAGTGCTGAACTAAGACCACCTCCGGTCGTTCACACTAGTTTGTTGAGGTTTTCTGGTTCTTCACCTTGTTACTTTTATCTGTTACTTTGTAAATCGCAGTAAAGAATTTTAGCTCAGGTGAGGATGACGTGACTCTGAACGACATTAAAAATATGTTCATTACAAAAACAGAAAAAATTATTCTTCCACCATGTAAGCTAGTGTATTAGCTTGCTTTTCTGTTATGTTTATGGCTCCATTTTGAGCAAGATAGTTTTCTCTGGAGGAGAGGCTTCTGGAAATTTTCTTAGTGTATTACCTTGTATTTCTGTCATGTTTAATGGTTCCAGTTTGAGCAAGATCCTTTTTTCTGAACGAAAGGCTTCCGGAAATTTTCTTACACAACCCTACTGGAGCCTGCATAATGCCCTTTTTTGTTAGCCATGTTCAAACACTAAGGAATGCTGACAGGGCTTAGCATGGTATTTATGGGTACGATCACCCCTCATTTCCCAGAGGGGTGTCAGTTGACAATGCTTTCTTAATTAAACAAAGGGACCTAAAATGATAATTATTCAGTGGTAAGTAACTGCCCATATAACATGTACACTGGGTGTTAAAAGCCGCCTTCATGTCATTATTTTTTCCAACTCATCCAATTTACAGGAGCATCTCTAGTTTCTGCCAGCCCCAGTTTTGCCAACTGCTTTCAGTCATTACACCTCACATAAACTTACTTTATAGGGGAATTTCAAATGCTATATCTGAGCACCTGTTTCACCTGTGTGTGTCATCTAAACAGCAAATATTAAAATACCGCCTAAATGGCAATATCACTGTTGATACGGTTTAATAGTTCAATTTTACTAAATCATATTTTTTCTTTCAGGGACTGATGAGCTCACTGAAAAATTTATTGCGCTCCGAGTGAAGTGTGACTCAAGGTTCTCGGGTATGAAAAATTCAGCCCAGATTTGCTATACCACCATATTGGCAGAGCTGCAGCTTTTAGACCAGCTTGAGTGGACACAGCTAAAGGCTAAATGGCAGAATCTTCTCAAAACATATAAAATGCGGGCTGATTCTAAGTCCAGTGGTGTTGGAACAGAGGACGATGATGTAACTGATGACTGGCCATTTTTTGACGTGATTCACGATTTCATGAAGGGCAGCACGGTCATGAACCCCAAAAAAGTGCTTTCGTCCAGCGGCTCTGAGATGTCAAGACCAAACAAGAGGTTTGTTAAAATATTGGATCAGGAAGGATCAGGACTTTTAGTAGGAGATATGAGTGATGGTGTGCTACGAAAACGGGTCAAGAATGAAAGTAGTGACAGGAAAAACAGCGTAATTGGTGAGAATGAAGATCAGGAGGTTCTCGTCATCAACTCGAGTGATAATAAGATGTCACTCGTTGTTTACGACCCTGATAGGCAAAGACAGGAAGAAGGGCAGAAGAATATGGGGGGAGATAGAAAAACTCCCCCCACCATGAAACCTGACTCTGGAAAAAGAAAGTACAGGATGAGCGACTCATCATGGGGCACACCAAGTCCCTGTCCGCCTAGTGAGAAGCCAAAGGATTCTCAGTCAAGGATGACATCCTTCCAAGACAAGGTACTCGACGAAATGAAAGAAGCAAATTCAACCTTAAGAGATGCTTGTAGTGCATTCAGAGACTCATCATCAGCCTTGACCAGCTTGATGGAGAGGCTTGTCTCCTCGGTAGAAAAAAAGAACAGTAGTTCATAATTACTAGTTTTAATGTTGTTGTGATATATTAGTATTTTTTTTAGTTTTATTACATTTAGTTGAACAATCCTTAAAGTAAACCTCGCACTATTGCTTTGTTTCGCCATTCTGTAAGAGTTGATTACTTTAAAACAAAGCTCTGATTTTAAGCAAATTATTGATCATAGTCACCAGAGCATGTTGCACAGCAAAAATAGTGAAACAAGGCAAGTGTAAAAGCATCGAGGTGTTGTCAAAGGGGCCAGAATATACTGTACATGAAAAGCCGTTGAGATGAAGAACAAGAGCTAGAAGACAGTTAGAGGACTCAGTCAGGTACGATGCTTTGCCAGCGATATTTCGGCATTTCTTGGCAAGGGTCCTTGTTAGACTGTCAATCTTTCAAGTCCGTGTTTGGGAAGGAACAAACCTGCAATCACCTCAAGGAATATCTAAGTTCTTTGCAGTTGAGATTAGTACTTTAAGGGATGGTCTAATCTGGGAAGCGACAATTTCTAAGCCAGTCTTCTCTGGTTTTTGATGCTGAAACCAAGTTTCGTTGACCTAGCATAACAGCCTCGAGGAAGTAATAGACCCCTCCCCACCACGTACTTGGGCACTGTCGAATCTGGTCAGATTCTAACATTGATGTATCAAGAGCTTGTGTTTGTTCTTCCAAACAAGTTTCATCCCAATCACTTCCGTCTACCCCCCCCCCCCCCCCACCCGCATTCAGTGGATCCCGGCCGTACTTAATTGTGACAGCCGTTCTAAAGTTATATTGCTCCCTCGACTCCTCCTTCGGTGGTAGGATCAGGGAAGGGACTATTTTTATGTTAGTTTGGTCAGGTGCCTAACATGCTGTCAAGTTCCATCGTCTGGTTACTCCTGTATGTACCCAAATTCGAGAACACTCGATGGGCAGACAGCCGGATAGACCGACCGAGAACGAGAAGTAATCGGGATATGGCACTCGCCCGAAGCACGTGCCATAAGAAAAGATTATTGTTATTGTTAACAAAACCGATGTTCATTAAAATGCGAAGCAAAACAAGCTTCCTATCTAAAGTGAGACCTATAATGAACTCTACAAGTAATGATCCCAAATAGGTTACTTCTGGTGGGTAGAAGCTTCCATTATTTATTGCATGTAAATGTCTTCCATTTATAGTTGACAAAATGTAGCTGCTGTTTCCGTTTTATCCATCGTCCGACTATTTACATTAGGGCGGTTAAATAGCTCGTATCGGCGTCGTAGATAGCGTAGGAAGCGTCCTTTAACCTGTTGGACTGACTTACATCAGCAACTTCTACCGGTTTGTGCACACAAAGTAAATATTTTACAAAAATTACATTACAAAAACAATAGATGTTCAAGGTATGGACAGTGCTGAGACATAAGCGTGATCACTGCTTGGAGCTGGAGTGCCACGGTTCCATTGTCTGTCAGGAACTGGTTGAACAAATGATCTCTTACTGTTGGTCCGTCACTTTCATCCCTGTACCCACCAGATGGCTGAGACATTTCCACATTATCTACATCTCAGTCATCTAATGATCCAACACATATGTTGTGTAAAATACAGCAACACATGACAACTTCGCTGACGCGTTTTATGTTCACTGACACTTCGGTATCAAATATTGATCTCCATCTGATTTTGAGGAGTCCAAAAGCCATCTCCACGACAACCCTTGCCTTTGAAAATGCAGTGTTGAACTGCCTCTTTTCAATGTTAGCATCAGCTTGGTTTTCACGGAAAGGCGTCATTAGAGTTATCGGGCTCTTTATGCATGGGTAACCAGAATCTCCCAAAATAAAGTAGCCTTGAGGAGGATATAGCTTCCCCTTGTACAGTGGAGAGTTGCGAAGAACTCTTGAGTCATGTACATCCACTAGCCCCTGTAGTTGGATGCTAGTCCTTTTTTTTACGGTTGATGTGTTCTTTCTTTACCGATTCAGGGACATGACAGTTGATATGGGAACCGTCGATGGCACCTACTGCACACTTGAACACATTTGACCTTGCTCTTGCTGCCATTCCTCTCCAATCGACTGTAGTTCGTTTTTCCTCTGCAGTTTAATAACGTCTTTGCAAATTGACAGGAGGATGTTGATTTTTCTGTGAACTATGTCACAAACGGTTTGTCTCGGAATCCCACTAGCCAATCCTATGACACGGTAAGAAGTGCCACATCCTATCCATGCCAAGAAAACACACCACTCTATTTCCTCTGACCATCCATGCCGCTTGTGTTCAGACGTCTTTCTAAGAAGAACTTGAAAGGATGGTAGTGAGATTCGATAATGTTCACGGAATCGCCTGGGGTCTTCGAAATACGTCAACATCTGAGGTGTATAGGAAAGCTGGCAATATTTGTCCGGCCTCTGAAAAGAAAATCAAACAGTTACTAGGGGATAATAGTATTTAATGGCTAGATGAGCTAAGATCTTTTCAGTAGCACATGGAAAGTAGTAACACGTTAGCTGCCTTTTTGCAAATACCATGGTATCTGATACCACAGTCTAAAGTCGCTTTTGCAGTTGTCGTGGTATTTTGTACCATGGTAAAAAGGGGTTCTTCCAGTTATGTGGTATCTGGGCAGTATGTGAAAAAGTCATCTCACTTTCATCATTTTTTTTTTAAGTTGGTGGGAAAGAAGTTTGGCACTTAGTGATGTGACTGGATATCAGTTTTTCTTTTGACTTTGAAAAACGTAATTTTGGCAATTGTCGTTTTTGCAAAGCAACTTATGTCATATACCACGGTAACTGCAAAATCAACTAGTTGCAGATCCAATTACAATGGTAACAGATACCATGGTATCTGCAAAAATCCAACTATTGATGAATATCTGAATCAAATGACTGAAAATATTTTGTGATTCTGTCATGGCTCATAGGTTCGACAAGGAATGGCTGAATCAAAGATTTCCCAGAAAGTCTTTCATGAACACCTTACATTCAAATTTGTGGAAGTTTAATATTTGTTTCCAGTTGCATCTTATTATTGTGTTGTCAATATCTATAATCCGTATCACTGTCTGCTTTAACATCAACATAATACATCAATATGGACAGAAACATGAACCCAGCCATTTTCTGTAGTGAACTCCTTGTTGCACTGTGGGGTAGGTAGGCTTGTGGGGCAGGCAATACATGGCTCAATGCCTCAAGCCTCATGAGTACAGTTTAATTTATTTTCTTATTACTTTTTGGCGTTAAGCTTTTAGCTTGTCCTAGTCAAGATCTTTACTGTAATATATCTGGAGTTGATCCCAACCACCACGAATTCAAAACAGAAAGAACAAATCTGATACTAATCTAAACCAAGTAGTCCCAGGCAAGATTAAAAACAACACAGTATCATGTTTTGGGACACTTTCATTTAAACTGTAAGGTGCAATACAACATAGACAGTTTCATCTTTTTCTTTTGGTGCGCTACATAACCTGCATAGGGAGAACAGACCATGACATTAGCTGCATAAGGAGAGCAGACCCCATGTCCAGTTTTCCTTAGCAGCACCAATCAAATTGCTTGTTTTGGCTTCTGCCAGCAAGCCCTGCGAAACAAAGCGCTTTGCCAAGGTTACTTTGGGGAGCTCAAAATTTCTACTTTGTATGAAGATGATTGTTGAAATACACAAATCTTCAAATTTTAGGCATGGTGCCAAAACTCTGGGAATACCCCAATGTATGACCATGGTGATCATAGGTCGGACACCATGCCCAGTAGCAAGGTCATGGTACCCTCTTGACAATCTATTTGAAAGGGGAATTTCTAATTCATATTCTCAGTTTTGACAAGTTTTTCAGGGGTGTCATTGCCTTTGCTGCAGGGCATGGTATATATAGCTATATCCCTTGGTATATCTAGCTTTTGGCATATCCTACCCATTCCAAGTCAACCAAAAACCATGATATTTTTATACCCTCTGCCAAACCATCTAACATTTGGCATAACCTATGCCTATTATGGTATGCTAACCCTGACAGAGGACAGATGAACTGTTGATTTCTGAGCTTACTCAAACCACCAATATTTTTACTGGGTTGGTATATCAAACATTTTGCATAGAGTATTCAGCATCAGGCATAAGGTACACCAAAAGATAGATATACCCCGCACTCAGCATAGGGTAGCCATTAAACGCATGGTATGTGGAGGTTTTCATTGATCTGGCCATTGTTGTTGTCTCCTACCCTTTGAGGTATCTGCTGAAGGTAAGGTTTCTCGCACTGTCTAAATAACCAGCTATCTGTGGGTGTCCTGCCAATCTCGCTGCTGTGATATTCTCCTGAAAAGAAGGTTTGCCTGAACTTTTCAGTCGTCTAATCATTCTTCTGATCTCCTAGAACTGACAAACCTCTCTCTGGGGAGGTTTGGCAGACGTTAGAGATCATATCACTGCATAATTGAGCCAAACATCCTGTTCAGGAGAACACCAGAGCAGCCAGATGACAGAAACCATGCAGATGGCAGTGTATGTAAACAGTGTGTGAAACCTCAGCTTCAGGAGATTGCTTGGCAGCCAGATTGGAGGAAACCTCCAAGTTAAGACACTTCAACAGAGGCCAGACCAAGGCCTCTAAGGCAGGAGACTGCAACAGTGGTACAGACTGGTTTAGATAGAATGGGCAGCATAGAGGGCATGCCCAGAAATTGAAGAAACTTTGCCTAAAAATTGAGGATCTGTGTATGACTAGCAGAGGCATCACAACAGGGGTGGAGGGGGGGGGGGATGCCCCAGTCTACCACAAATACCTGATTTTGGGAAAGCCTATGCCGAATGCTGGGTATATCCCTTGTTTGTTATACCGTATGCCTAACGCTGGATACACTATAGACGTTTTTAGGTGCTCCAGCAAACAATTTGTGGGTTGACACAAGTCTGTTTCTGCAACCAACAAGATTTTCGTGTCTCAAATTCGACAAACAATTGGCGAGGTGATTGCCGATTTTGTGGCTCGAAACTGGTGGGAAATTCAAATTAAGCAGCAAGAAAGTGTCTTAACAATAAAGCTAACTACTTTTTCAAGCATGTAGACTTAAAAATAAGAATGCTTTTTGTATAGAATGGTACGGAAATAAGCCTGGAGTTCTATTTATTGTGATTGTACCTGAATTTTATTTTTATATGTTTGAAATTACCGTAAAAAAATATACAAAATGGCATTTCAGCTAGTTTCAACTTGTGGCTCGACTGAGTGGCACACAATTGTGTTTCCGCGACAAACACTCTGATGAAGTGTGTGGTCCACACTTGTATCACGGAAAAATGCCTTATGCCAAATGATGGATACTTGAACCCAATAAAGTATTGATGATTTCAGTGAAGCTCAGAAATCAAGCAATCACAAAACATCTACTGTATAGTGGGATAGGTCAGGGTTATGGTACCAACAGCTATCAAGCATTTGGCATAGGGTATCCAAAATCAGGGGTTTGTGGCTGACTGGGATCCGCCCCCAAAATGTTGTCGGCCAGTCTGTAAGAAATAGCCCAGTCTATTTTTTTTTAAACAGTCTGTTTCTTGTAAAATTAGTTGATTTTTTCTATAAAATGGTATTTATTCTTAAAATCAGTCAACACACATGTAACACAGTAATTTTTCTCAACAATAGTAACTTTTTTCTGCAAAAACTGTCGATAACAGTGACCAGCCAGTCGGTACATACCTTACCCCAGTCTACCACAAACCCCTGATTTTGGGCAAGCCTATGCCAAACGCTGGGCATATCCGGCGTTTGGTATACCCTATGCCTAACGCTGGACACACTATGCAAAATGCTGGATACTGCAACCCAATAAAATATTGATGATTTAAGTGAAGCTCAGAAATCAACCAATCAGAATTCAGCTAAAGTGAGGTATGTCAGGGTTAGGGTGCCAACACCTATCCAGCGTTTGGCATACGGTATCCAACGTTAGGCATAGGCTATGCAAAACGCTGGATATATCCAGCGTTTGGCATAGGTTATCCAAAAATCAGGAGTTCCTTTCAGGAGCCTTGAAAGCCTTTCAAAATCAGGAGCCTTGCCCCCCCCCCCAAACATTTTTGCTAGTAACGTCTCTGATGACTGGTAACATAGTAGGCCAAGTAGCAACCACCACACAAGATACTGGGGGCAAAATACTGTCAACAAGAACATTCCATAAGATGCATATTTTTCTCAAAGTTAGTTTTAGACTGATAGTAAAAGTGTGAATTGAGGGGCATTAAGGAAAAAGAATGTGGTACTATGTTGTTTCAAGGGGGAATATTTACTAAAATTCATACCTCTACAACAGAATGTGATGCATCTTGATCCAAAAGAATACGAGCCAAGTTCAACAGCTTTTTTACTTGACTTCCAATAATCTGGATGAATATGTACTGGAGTTGTAGAAGGTGTTGGATTTGACAGAGGAGAACAGTCATCTCCTGTTCGTCCATCTTGCCTAGCGATGTCCAAACTGTTCAAACCAAAATTAAAGTGTTGTATTGCTGTTCTGCTGCTGAAAACGCCACATCGCCAGTTTTGGCAGAAGAAATTGCTCTATCGGATTCGGACGGTTTCGCAGCATTAATTGCAGAATTAAATGCGGAGTTTTTGGTGAGGTCTGAATACGGACACGCTCCATAGCCATCTGTGTCCATGAGCTGGTCATTTTCAATCAAATAGTTGTTGCTACCGGTACCTTAGCTCTCAAAATATGGGTTCCGGTAGTGAACTTCTTACCATGTTATTTTCTCTAAGTCGGTGAAAATCCCGGCATCCTAGCTCCCATCCAAACTATTCCGTGAGTTCTATAATCCACGTAGACACTACGGCCCTCCAAAGGTAAAAGTACGTATATGCACAATTTTTCACTTCTCGACTTAATGCCACCACCATACTAAAAAAAATGTGCTGAATCGAATGGTATATGTAAGAAGGCTCTAGTCCAAATATTAACGGAAATAGCATATGGATAAGTACGTATCTGAAAAATTTCTGGGCGCATCCAAAGGTAAAAGTACGTATCTGTGTAGATACGTACTTTCACCCTTGGTACGTACTTTTGCCTTTGGCCGGCACATTAAAATGAGAAAGGAAACCAAAGGTCAAAGTACGTATATGTCATGATTCAGCACAATCATCATTGTTTGTTTACCAGAGCAGAGCTGAACAACCAGCAACTCTGAGCTATTAAAGAGTACTGGCATAGAATGTCAAGAGGCTTTCTAAATTTACAGAGAGCGTTGGTTATACAAAAGGAAAGAGATTTAAGGTAAGAAAATTTTGCTTCATGCTATTTTGGAACCTTTTCTCCAAGTAGGCCTAAACCCTCTGGTAAAACCCCATCTGTACTACCAGGTAGGTACAACAGACCCGCTACAACCAGTTTACACAGCTAGCTATGTAGCTGTCGAATTAGTACAGGAGAGCAGCGTCATACCAAATTACCAACCAACCACCTAAAGCCATTTTTTTAGTATTGCCTACAAACATGACTTACCTTTGAAATAAAATAAAAAACAAGGGATGCATCAAAATAACCCCTAGAACCTTCTCTGTCATCTGAGATAATCAGGGATTAGTTTGGTCAACTATTACAACATTGAGAAAAAATTGAGGGCCTCTAAATATTGCTTACCTTAGAAACAAAAAAAAATGTATCAAAATAGCCCTAGAACCCCCTCTTTCATCTGAGATAATCAAGGTTGATAACAAGTTCTTAGAATTCCAATTTTTCAGGACATTGGCATGTCAAGCAAGTACAAATGAGGCATCAACTTCAAATACCGACTTGCCATCTTCCAGTGAAGAGCAACGAGGAGCTAGTTCCTGTTCCCCCCCAGAAATCATCCAGATAAATCAAACAACAGACATATCACCCAATTTTTCTGGACATTCTCGATCAAGGGACACCACTGATGGAGAAGCTAAAACTAAGGCACAGTTAAAACACTTTGCTGATGAAGAATTCGAAAAAGAAGATTTAAGTAGAGGTGATAGTGATGAGTCTGATATTGACTGGGAGGACGTTGAAGGGACATTTGGGTCTTCTGATGATGAAAGGCAGACAACTTTGAAGAAGAGGAGAAAGCTCTTTACAGATTTAGTTCCTCTTTCGGTCAGTAATGATCTTACATCAGATCATCCAGAGTACAATCTGATTCATTTTCCTACCGATCCTTTCCTGCCCTTGGAAGATTCGGCTTCGGATGCAGCAGCTTATGAGACCCAAGATGACCAGCTAAATTTGGACAATCAACCATCTAATGAAAGCAACAATGCTGTTTGTGAACCTGATTCCTCAGACCATGTCATGTGTGTAATTGACGCTGTAGCAGCAAGGTCTGTGGGACAAGATAGAGAAAATAGACGTGAAGAAAATGGTGGAGGAGAAGGAAGGTCTATTGTTGACCTTACTCCAAAACGAGTTCGCTCAGAAAAAGATAAATTTGAAAGAGATGTTAAGAAGTATCCATTTCCTGACGAACCTGGCTGTAAATCTAACAAATGTACAAACTCATGTTTGAAGTTTTCCAGTGTAGAATTCAGGAAAATTTATGACACATGTTGGAGCAAAGAATATAAATCAAGACAAATGTGGCTCGCTTCTTTGCTGACATTCCTACCAGTTAAAAGAAGGACTATTGCCCCAGAAGCTGCGTGTAGAAAAAAAACTACAGTTAGGTACAGCCTTCCCAGAAATTCGAATGACGACCCCACACTTACCCCAAAAGTTGAAAACTTGCCAGTTTGCAAGTCTACATTCCTTGGTTGTCTAGGATTAGGCAAGAATGACAGAGTGATTTTTACAATCAAGTCAAAAATTGAAAGGGATGCTCTTGGGAATGAGCTCAAGGACGGAAGGGGCCATAAAGTGGCAGGGCCACCAAACAAAGTTGATCGAAGCCTTGTGATGCAGCACATTGAAAGCTTTCAGCCAGCAATTCCACACTATCGTCGAGCTCACGCTCCAAATGTTCGGTACCTTTCTCGTGATTTGAGCTACAAATTTATGGCAGAAGACTTTAATGAAAAATATCCAGCAAATAAAATCTGTGATGAGACATATAGGAAGATTCTTAATGGTATGAAAGTATCATTGTGCATGCCCCAAAGTGACAGCTGTGACATTTGCACACTATTAAAAGAGAAAGTAGGGGCTGCGAGAACTCCTGGTACAAATGGTGAGGCAACCGAGAAAGAGACTGAACTGTACAGAAAGCACAGAGATCTTGTTGAACAGGTTTCAAAAGCATTTTCTGAAGATAAGCAGAAATACGAAAAAGATTCAACTACCATGTTGTTCACCGTGGACCTACAAAAAGTGTTATTGCTTCCCATCATGCACAGCAGAAAGGAGGCCTTTTTCCTATCAAGACTCGTGTGTTTTAATGAGACGTTTGCCCCCGTTAAGGCCACCCAACAAAACCAGAACCTTTGCGTTGTTTGGAACGAATCTCGACAAGGACGTGATGCACCTGATATAGGTAGTGCCTTCCACAAGGTCTTAAAGATGAATAGGGATATCTTGCACTTCATTTTTTATACTGACAATTGCTGTGCCCAGAACAAAAATTGGACAATTTTTAGTGAATTTGTACTGATAGTCAACAGTGAAGGAGGACCTGAAACGATTCGTATCAAGTATCTAGTGAAAGGCCATACGCACATGGGGGCTGACTCCATACACGGATCGATTGAGTCTCGAATTCGAAAAAGGGATGTTCTTGACTTTGAGGATTTGTGCGACACCATAGAAAAAAGTAGAAAATTCACGAAAGCCGTGAAAATGGACATAGAAGACTTTTGCCAGTGGAAAAGCTTAAAAGCTCCTGGCATCGTCATGAAGAACTTGGGCGTGACCATTGATGAGTTCAGTGAGGTCTGTTTTAAGAAGGGAAAAACAGAACTGTTCTATAAAACTAGCCCTGAGGGTGAAGAAAAGAGTCTAAGTTTTGTGCCAAAAAAGCTGGTTAGTACAATCAAAGAGGCAAAGTATCCTTTGCCAGATCCGATTCTTGGCGCAAGGGGGGTAAAGCCAGAAAAGAAAAAGGCCATCTTGGAAAAACTTGTACCTTTTATGAATGAGAATCGCCGTACATTTTGGCGCACTATGCCTTCATCAACAGCTTCTGTCGATTTGCTGAAGCACGGCTGTGTTTCTTAGCTGCCTGCAGTATTTCAGTGATTTATTTTTATTTTTTTTATTTTTTAACTTCTAATTATTTGAATAAAAAAATGACTTGTTGTACATGCTTCATACGTGGTTTTACCTTCGGTATACGTCATAGATACGGGGTTTTGGGCAGAGTAAAAGTGCGTTTTATGTTTTATACAGACTTTTACCTTTGGGACTTCATTCGAATTCGAGTCTCGAGTCAAAGGTAAAAGTACGTATATGTCATATACGCACTTTTACCTTTTGAGAGCGCCTCTTTATATGAGTAACGGTCCAATGGTAAAAGTACGTATATGTCATATACGCACTTTTACCTTTTGAGAGCGCCTCTTTATATGAGTAACGGTCCAATGGTAAAAGTACGTATCTACTGTTTCAGGCTTCGGGGCAGTAATAATAGAAAATTTTACTTAAAAATATGAAATCCCCATATTTGTTTACCTATTTAACTAATTTCCAGAATTAGCCAGTGTCCAGTTTCACCGTAAACCGTATTTGAAGCTCTCAAAAGTACTCAAACTTTGAGCCGTGATTTATCGAAATAATGAAAAGTGTAGATACGTACTTTTACCTTTGGAGGGCCGACTACCGGAACACAAGCTCCAATTATACAGTTTCTGGTATCAACTACCGGCTCCCTAGCTTCTGAGTACACAATTCCGTGAGACTACCGGACGAGAAGCTGGTGCGATGAAGTTTCCGTGAGCTATTTCCACTTACTACCGGAACGGGAGCCAGCACATACAAGTTTCCGTTAATGACGTCAGATCCCGGAATCGTAGCTCATGTGATTTGGTTCCCGTGAGCACTACCGATTCCGTAGCCCGTAGGACAGAAAGTACGGCTCCCGTTTCCCTAGACAGTGCCCTCTTTTAAACCCAACACTATTGGTCTCAACATCTATGTCATTGCTTTCTTTCCCCTTTCTAATGGTTTTCGGAAGTTGAATTCATTACCATTTATTCATCATATTTCTTGCCGTTTCTTCCATCGATTTGGCATTTTCCACATGGAGTTGATCTGTAACAGATTTTTTATCAAGCAGACCAACAAGACAAACCACTATTTGCTTTAGTTCACTCACTGTCTAATGTAGCTCAGCACACTGCACCTGTAAACGAACAACTTAACTACCGGATGCCTGTGCTGGTTCACTCACTGGGTTTTATGCGTTTTCAGCTTGTATGGTTGATCTTTTTCCATTTGGCAGAGGGGGGGAGTCTGGGTTGGGTTAACGACACCAGTGCCAGTTGGTGTGTTTAGTTGAGCCTTATCTTGCATCACGTATTGGGATATCTTCTATGTAGGAGACTTCAAGTATCTTCCTCATTTCCACAAATTTCTCGCACTTTCTATCTGAGGCCTTGTGATCCCCTTTGCAGTTTGCACATATTAGGGCTTGAGAGTCTGTGGGGGCCTGTTTCTTGGGACACTGTTCGAGCGAATCGGGACAGTGAATAGCTAACACCTTTCTCCTCGTCGACAATTCTGATTTATTGGCAAAAAGCTTGACATTTGTATCACCTCATTGGGTTTGTGGTGTATTATCTGACTGTGAGTGGCATGTTCCAAACTGTTGCTGTCGGGGGGAAAGTAATCTCTGTGTCAAAGTACAACATTATTGCATGGAATTCTTTGCTCCTGAAAGCTCGGGGTATTCCTTTGATTGCTTCCGCTTAACTGACATGTCCTGTTTCGTTCTGTTGCTCGACTATTTCTTCCTCACTGCCAGGTCCTTTTCGAGATTTTTCTATGGATCTCTCGAACCGTGGCAGCATCGGGAGTTGAACCTTTCCCCTCAAAAACAAAGCTATCACTGTTAATTTTCAGGTCTTTCATTGATAGAGTTGTTGCAGCTCTGTCCTATCTCATCCACACAATTTCTACTGTTCCTTTGGGGCCAGGTCTCGAAAGCACAGAACCAAACACGCAAGCATGGGTCTTGAGTCTCTTACTCAGCAGTTTTGCCAATAATCTCTACCACTAGAAGGGATTGGCTTTAGTCTAGTCGGTGTAACTTTGTCACTTTCAAGGTAAAAAATGCCAAGATAGTTCCCCCCCGTCGCCAAAACATATAGCATACAAATTTTCAACATTCAATTTTTCAGAATTGGTCCACCACCAGAAGTGTTGGACATTTCAAAGTACAGCTAGGTTAAAAAGCAAAAGGAAAACACAGAAAATCACTTGGTAGGCTCGGCAATATCAATATGCCACATAAAAATTCATAAACATTGATGGAATAAAACAAAACAATTTTCGTCCCCAAAACCCTCAGACAGAGGTTCTATCTGATTATTTCTTCTGGCTATATTCATGTTTGGCTAGGATAAATATGCTGGAAAACTGGAAGCGCTAAAACTTTGAGGCGTGCATTTTTATCATGGATTAATCTTTGAAGAATATGGATATATCGTAGCAATCGAATAGAACATAATTGCTTCAGTTTTCATGAGGTCGATGCTGTGAAAGATAGAGCATTTCCCTGGATTCCTGTCAGTTTTCTCATCCTGAAAAGAAATTTGGTTTCAACCCTTGCATTTGTTGGCAGAAATATAGAGTCTTTTCATAGTACAAAACTATAAGTATGTTAAGGGTTTCCGATAACAAAATGACACACTGTTCTGAGTCCACTGAACCCGCTGAGGACACTTTTGACATTCTCTAGTCTCCAGATGTTCATACCTTGGGTCACTTTGAACTTCCCATCCAGCGTAAAAGAGACCGCGTCAGGTTGTCTTATGAAGTAATCACCTATCTTTCCTACTTTAAGGGAAACCGTTCGCAAGACAAAGTACCGAGAATGTTGTTCAGTCGCTACTTCTGAGTGATTTATTTCAGATCATGACCCGACAGAAATCGAAAAGTATACCACATTTCCTTGAAGCTTTGTTGAACGAAAATCACTAAAGCTGTTCTCTTGAGTTTTCTGTCACCTTTTCCAACAATCACGACGGTTTCATCGGGTGAACAACGGACAAAATCTCTCTTAATTTCTTTTCCGGAGTCCCTTCTCTTCAAATGGCTTACTACCAAGGAGCGGATAACTAACTGGTAATCTTATAGAGGCGATGCTCATTATCGCTAGCTACATTTCTTTCGACAGCTGCAATGACGTAGTTGAGGATTTGTTTGACGACCTCACGGCTCCCTTTTAGCCCAACCTTGCTCAGTCGTTCCTCTTTGTACGAGCTTTGCATCACCTACTTGAAGTTTTGAGATCAGGCTGCCAGTACGCCTTTGTGAGCCTGGAATTCTGTACCATCTTGTGTGTAGAATTGTACATTACAGAACTCGCGTGAGAGTCATTGCTCCTTAGTGCCATAGCAGTTGTTGCAAGTGCCATAAGAACAATACCAAACATTTGCACGGAATCCTAAATAACATTCATGTATGATTTTTACCCAGAAATTCCGGATTTCTAGTATCCTATATACTGATTTTCTCTTGGTCGCACGGCTCTTGTACAATATTTATCTTTCCTTCAGGTCTACTTTCAGCTTGCGTGGTTACGATTCAAGGCACGACCTGATCCAGCAGTCGTACACAGATTCTGATTGAACTCCCTGTTTACTACGCAAGGTGAGAAGTGGTCTTATAGCGGACATTTGGCGTTTGTAGGGATATGGTTGAAGGCCAGAGCTGTTAGTTTATACAATAGTTAGTTTATGCCATATTCCAATTGCATTTCCGTCTGTCGGTCGGTCTGTCAAACTGTTGCGAGTTCGGGTATTTCCAGATGTGCTAGGACGATGAAACTTAGCAGGTATATCAGAGACCCGCCTAAACTAACTTGAAAATAATCAGTTTTCCGATCCAATCACTTGCGGGGAGTAGAGGGCAGGGGAATCCTTAAAATTGAGCTTCTTGGTGTAGGCCGAGTTTTCGTTGTGTACATCGTCATCTTCGTCAGCTAACCTGCCTGTCGTCTAGGTATTCTAAGGTTTGAGCCGCTCCATCAAAAAACATTTGCATGGAGCGTTGACGACTCTCGAGACCAGACATAGGAAGGGTGTTCGCTGGCTGGAAATCAAAGTCGGAATCGCTGTTGAATGGTATTCGCGTTGGCTGGAAACCGAAGCAGCTTTCCCGGATAGCAATCGCAGAAAGATAGTGGAAAGCTCCGTGGGAAATTGAATGCTTCGGCGGGAATTTTGAAACAGTTAAAATTCAGAGTTCAGCAGTTTCCCGCGATTTCATCTTGCCATGCGTTTTTGCAATCGGCGCAGTTAGAAAGTGGAAAGTAGTTCCAGGAATCGCTTTCCTAATGTTTTCGAGATCCACTTCGCTCGCCAGAAGGTAGAATTTCGCGAAAACCCTCTTTTAGAAATTTTGATGATTTGTTAGTAAAGAGGTGGAACAAAATGTGCATATCCTTGCACTTAACTGGAAGGGGTAAACTTTCTCAGCGTTTTACCGTGTGATGTTTGTTACCTGTGATTCGAGTTTAATTAATAACTGAGAGATGAGAACAGGATTACTTTAAATAATTCTCCTTAACATCGCAGTTCCATGTATGGTTTTTGTATGTTGATGTGAAACACTTTTAGGCTGAAAATATTTTGAATCTCAAGCGATATTCAGATTCAGCACAGAAAATTCCCTTAGAACATACATCCTATGAAGCAAACGGGAAGATCTTGGAAAACCGGAAATACCAGTTGGAAAAGCAAAAAAAAAAATAGAAAACGCTACAAAACACGAGCTTTTCCTTGAGATATGTTTCCAACTTTTGACATATCGAACAGTTTCCTTTTTTCTACAAGATCTTTTAATAATTTTAGTTGCGATTTGTATGCAGTCAAACGACTGTGCTATGATAGAATCAGGAGTTTCTTGTATAGTGATAAACGTGGAACACTTTCGGTTGGCCATATCTTAAAATGATGTGATATTCGAGTTTAGCACATAAAAACAGAATATTTCAGCTGAAAAACCAAAAATAACACAAAAAATGAATTTTGATATCCATGAGGTTTCTCAACTTTTGATATGCTGTAAAGTTTTTTTTTCTACAAGATGGTGTAAAAATCACATCTTTTAATTGTTAATCAACTCTTTGCTTCCATCGGCAAAGTTCCTCTTCATCATTCTTATTCTTCAACTCCCTCAATAAACCAACCAACCGTTTCTTTCTATTTTTACACTCCTCATCATTGAAAGTCCCACCCCCTGTCCTCGATCTTTTTTTTCCCTGTTAATTTTCCTGTCGTACTATTTTGTAGGTACATCTTATCATAAAACTCTGCAAACGACGTATTTACTTGTCCTTCTCACATTAAGTTCGAAACTCATCATTTTTTTTCTTCATTCTAAACATCCCACCTGTTTTCAATAACTAGTCTACTCGATTCCGGCAGCACAGTTGAACACAAATCACATACAAACGAAAATCTTCAATCTAAGCGATACAACATTTTCTGACTTTCTTTTGCATCTTTCGATACAATTGAAACCATTATTTTTACCAGCAGCGACACACCACCATACCTTCTACCATTTTTGGACAGTTTTCTCTCCAAACAAAAAACAGTATAGCCAGTTGCGGTAGTTCATTGTGGCAGAACCACGTAACTACCGCAGTAATAAGCAGACATGTCGGTCACCGACGTCGATGGTTTCTTCTTGATGGAAACGAACCAAATTCTTCTTAGTTTTCGCCTACTTGAGCTAATCCAAGTAAACCTTACTCGCCTTAAGCTAACATAAGTGATCCAAGTGAACCTTAAGATAACCCACCAGATCCTATACAACCTTAATTTAACCTTATAAAATCATTCAGAGCAGTCGCAATTGAAGCTTCAGAGCAGTCGCAATTGAAGCTATCAGTTTGCCATTTAAACAGTAAATACGTGAGCCAGTGACAGAGCGCCGAATTACTGATTGGAATCTAGATTGCTGAGTTGTATGCAAGAGTACGGTGGAAATAAATTGGCAGGTTCTACGTTCCACCGGGCCACCTCCCAATAGGTGATTGCCACTGTATACCGTGGGCCTGCCCGCAGCAAGATAAGTTTTGTTATTATATTACTTGTAGCGTTTTACAAAAGAAATGGCAGACGACAAGTTAGACAGAATCTTGGCTAAGATCGGGGAGATAAACTCGCGTCTTAGGGCCTGGAGGCCGTTCCTTCTCAGTTGGCGCAACTCACAGAAAAGGTGGAAAAGGTTGCTAGAGACACCGAAAGCTCTTGTGCCCAAACCACAAGCTCCGTCAATGAAGCCACAGCAGAAATTATCCGTTTGAACACGAAATTACAAGATCAACAGAGAAAATGTGATAAACTTGAAGCGGATATGAAAAGCACAAATTTGATTTTGTACAATTTTGCGCCCTCAGTTAGAGGTCGGAGTCTCCAGCATGATTTAGTTGATTGTTTGAACCAAATTATTCCCCGTTTCCGGATCAGCCAGAGTGAAATAAAAGACGCTTTCCGGCTTAGAGTGAAATCGTCGAATAACAGAGCCGTACCACCCGTCCTTGTCAAATTCGTTTCAAAAGGGTGCAGAGATTCCGTCCTTAGAGCAAATCCTGATCGCCGCCGCCGATACCACCATAGCGCGTTGCCTGAATACACAAGCCGGGATCTTGTTTCGCGAAATAAACTGAAGCCGGTTCTCGAGAAGGCGCAAAATGAGGGGTTTGAAGCTCACATGAGAGGGGACCGATTAATGGTCGGAAACCAGTCATTCGTATATGACGAAGGCACAGACCGCGTGGTGCTACAAAATCGTCCAGCAAGGGAACCAATTGAAGTGTGGCAGGCACCATTGGAGCAAAGTAATGTTACAAACAATGGTGCAAGCAGACAGATAAAAGATAGGCCAGTTGGTCTTGGAAGGAGCAACTCGGCTAGCTCTATCGGAAGTTTCTACGATGCCAGGGAAAACTTTCAAACATTGTGAACGTAAATGAAACAAGAAAGCGTGGAAATTAGGTGATTATCAGCCCGACCGACGTTTTTCGCCAACCGGACACAAATCGAGTCTTCTTGCCGGAGAATCCGGAGCAAGGTGGAACCGGAGATGGAGTAGGCCGGCGTTACGAAGGTCAGGCTCGAGCACGACGTTTGTTTACGTTGGAAAAAACGAACCGCGGAGATGTCCGAATGCGTGGCACAGAAATATAGGGAGACGACGGCCATGTGCACACGTACCTCCAACCAAGATGTCTGTATTTCATTTTGTGGAATGTCCAAGGATTCTCTAGTATAAAATTATCGGATTTGTTGAAAGTCAGGAAACACCCGGATCTGTTTGTATTAGTGGAAACATGGCAAAGTGATCCACTATTTTTGGAGGGTTTTTGTACGTTTGATAGCCGACGAGATAAGAGTGGAAATGGAAGGGTGTATGGGGGTGTTTGTATATTCTTAAAGAATAGTGTATTTGATTTTGTGGAAAGAGTGAAAAGTGGTTCAGAAAATATTGTATGGATAAGAGGAGTTGTAGGAAATAGGAAAATGTTGATATGTTGTGTTTATATTCCACCACAGTCTAGCTCATACTCGAGAGAGGACATTTGGGAGTTGTTGGCAGAAGAGACAGTGAGATTAAGTAGAAAGTGGCCTAACCACGATCGTATTTTTCTAGGTGACTTCAATGGTTATACCAGTGACTCGCTGGAGAGTGGGGATTACCAAGTGGGCCTTGAGGAACCTACCCAGTTTCGCGAGGAGTATCTGGAGACGTATGGTGTGAGGATGAGTAAAGACCGGAACCGGAGGAAAAACAGGTGGGGTCAAAATTTATTAGATTTTTCGGGTAACAAAAATTTGGTAATTCTGAACGGTAGAGTTGGGGTGGATAAGGAGGAAGGGGAGGGTTTACTTGTTTTTCAGGGAGGGTTCCAAGAATTATTGATTATGTTTTGGTTAGTAAGTCTCTTTGGTTGTGTTGCAGAAATTTCAGGACATTGGATGTTGGGGGGTCAGATCAAGTTCCGGTGGAAGTAACGATTATTGTTGAAAGTCTTGTGCCTAACATAAGTTGTGTTGTTAGTGGAGAAGGTGAGAGTGTCCCCCAGATTTGTTCGCGTAATGTACCTCGAAAAAAGGTAAAAGTTGATCAGATTACGGAGAAGGAGCTGCACAGAAGAGAAGGAGCTCAGATGAAATGGAAAGAGTTGTAGAGAAAGCAATTAATGAAATAAGAGACGGTGAGATAGAGCAGTCTTTGAGGGCAATGACAGATACATTATATGATCAGTGTTCAAAAATGACTGATGTTAAGAAACAGAAGGCTAAGTATGGAAATAAAACATTTTTTGACAAGGAATGTTATGATAAAAGAGAAGAAGTAATAAAAGCGTTAATTGCAGTGAAAGCTAGTGACCCAGATAATCTAAGTGATAAATTGCGTCAATATTAGGGGGTAAGAAAGATTTATAAAGATTTGTTGAAGTCAAAGAGAGAATTGGTGGAGAAGGAGTTGAAAGATAGAGTGGTGAAGGATTTTAGAAGTAAAAATAGTAGAGAATTTTGGAAGGGAGTTACGACTATGTTGAGAACTAACCAGATGAACGAACATACGCCCCCAGCAGACTCTTGGCCTGATTTTCTAGAGGATAAGGAGCAAGGATGCGACAACGACCATACCGTTTTTAAGGAAATATTACAGGAGATGGAGAAACAAGTGAGTTTACCCATAGGCGAGGAAGAATCTAAGCTAATAGCTCCAGTAAGTGCGGATGAGGTGTGGGCTTCTTTAAAAGGTATGCGTGGAAGATCAGCACCAGGAATAGATGGTATTCCAACGATTGTATGGAAGTGGAGAAAACAATATTTAATAACTTTCATGGCATTGGCATTTACGTCAATAATAAATAATATTTATTGGCCAGAAGGATGGAATACTTCAGTAGTTACCCCAATTTTTAAGAAAGGTGATAGGACAAATAAAGAAAACTACAGAGAAATTCACCTAGGAAACACGATTAGTAAATTATTTTGTAAGATATTAGATAATAGATTAAAATGGTGGTTTCAGACAAGGTTACAGTAGCCTACCCTCGACCAAATTTTTTCGCTCCAGATGTTAATACGTTTTGTTGACCTACAAGGTGCTTTTGATAATGTTAAACTTAGCCTATTGTTGAAAGTGTTGGTAGATGTAGGGCTACCGATAACATTTGTAAGAGTTATAGCGCAAATTTATTCAGGTATTACATGGTGGTCCGAGTAATGAATAGGATTTCTCGTACAGTTATGTCATTGAAGGGGGTTAAGCAAGGGTGTACGCTTTCCCCTAAGCTTTTCACCCTATTTATAAATGACCTTGAGGATTTTATGACTAGAATGGGTGCTCCATTAGTCAGTATTGACATCATATCTTTGTGTATGTTGTTGTCCGCTGACGACATTGCGTTGATAGCGGACAATCGGTCAGATCTTCAGAAGTTATTGGACCATTTGGACCAATATTTGGTGGGAAAGGAGTTACAGTTAAACGTGGCGAAGACGGTTGTAATGATTTTTAGGAAAGGGAGAAGATTAGAAGACGAAGTTAAACTGAAATTTAGGGGAGAGGAAATAGGATTTAGGGAAGAATTTATTTATTTAGGACATAAGTTTAAGTCAAATGGTTCCTTCGGGAGCCAAGCTGAAGCAAGCGTAGCCAAAGGTAAGGGATGTATAAATATAGTATTAAGAAGTAAGTTAGGGGTTATAGAAGATATGAAGTTATATAAACAGGTTTTCCAGACATAAAATATTCCTGCTATACATTATGCATCCGAGATTTGGGGATTTGGTAAGTATGAAAATTTAGAGCAACTGCAATTGATGTATTTTAAAAGAGTACTAGGAGTTAGTAATAAAATAAATTTGATAGTTTTGAAGGGTGACCTGGGCCTAAGAAGTTTAAAGAAAAAGAGATGGGTAAGTATGATTTCATTTTGGGAGCTGCTGCTGAAGATGCCACGGGTTCGAGTCGCCAAGGTAGCATATAGGGAAAGCATGCGTGACTCCAAAAAAGATTCATGGGCATCCCAGGTGAGGCAGATATTGGACCAGTGTGGTTTGTCAGAATTATGGAATAATGGTGATGGGCCTGGACTCCCTGTGGGTGATGTGAGAAAGGTGGTGGAAAGTCGTCAGTTGGATCAGGAAATTCAGTCTTGGCAGGTTACCAAGGATGAGTCAATGTCTTTGAGGTTTTATGCAAAAATTAAAGAGATTTGGGGGGAAGAAGTATATTTTAAAGCGGGGCTTAAAAGGGAGGAAACACGGGATTTGATTAGTTGTAGGGCAGACAGTCCGCCCCTGGGGGAGAGAAGACGGTATATTGGGAGGGCAAAGGGTCGGCCCGGTCCTTATTCATGTCCAATGTGTGGTAGCATGGATGAGAATCTAAAGCATTTATTATGTGAATGCGAAAGTTTGAGTGAACTTAGGTTAGAAATTTTTGGAGTGAATGGATGTGTGGTGTAATGGGGAATAACTGTTTTGGAAATATAAAACAGCTGGTGAGATTCCTCAGGGTAGCCCTAGCCCATAGGGATAGGTGCCTATAGGAGTCTACCATTTTTTGTGTGTGGTGTTTTTTTGTGTTTTTTTTTATATATTTGCCATGGCCGTTGGCTCTTAGCGCAAATAAAATCTTATCTATCTATCATAGTGTCCGCAAACCTATTCGAATCTAAGTGATCTGATCCAAGCTGATGAGACTGGACTTGAACTAACCCAAGCTAAGGAATCTTACATAACCGAAGTGACAAAAACGGTATTTTTTCACGGGCCTACTGTTTCAGCTGTAAATCGACAACTGAAAACATAGAAAATGAGGGTTTCATTGTCATTTATTCCGTCAAGTCGAACAAATCAAGTGAGAAAAAAGGGAGGATTTCGTAATCCAAACTTACTTCAAAGGTGAAAAATATTACAACGAGGATGAGAAAAGTGTAAAGGTCGGCTTTTACGCTTTTCCATTGGATTTCCATATGAAAATTTACGAGCAGAAAAAGTAGAAAGGGCAATTTTTGCTTTCACTTTTCTCAACGAAAACGAAACGTTGAAGTGAAAATAAATAAAAGGGCGATTGGTACTTTCACATTTCAGTACAAGAATGAAAAAGAGCTGTCAAGTTTATGGGAAAAACAAATCGTGGGAGGTAAATGTTAACTGTCAGGATATTAAACTTAGTATGATACACATGTTAAAATAATAATCGGCTGTTGGGTAGCATTAAAATTACTCTAAATTGGACTGTCGGTTTTGCCACCTCGTTTGTCGATAACAAACATTACTTAAATATCAATGAACACTCATTTCTTTCAGTACTGGTTTGACAGTCGACATTATCTATTTCAATTGATGTATGATACTACAGATATAAATTAGAGTTTGCGAGTCCCCAGTCAATCAACGGACCGGGTGCCGACTCTGACTTTGGACTTAGTCAAATGTCAGTCTATCGTGATGATATTGATGGACGAAGATATTGACTGGCCTATTTTTATACACACTTCCCTGGAACAATTGTTGCAGTGTCAATCCAGGAAGTCTAGCAAAGTTTGGCCTAGCTGCAGTTTTGTCGTAAAATTAATTCAATTAACGTAAACAGAGTTTTGCCACTTTCATTTCTATTCAACTTTTTACTATTTAACTTTAATGCTACCGATGGCCTGTGAGAGATTTTAATGTATCAGTTCTACTGTGCTTAAACGTTAGTTTGGATTTGCTGATGTAAGTAAAAGAGATAGAGTGATTTACAAGTATTGCACAATATATATTTCGGAAAAAGTATCAGAAGATATTATTGTACCTTTTGTTTCAGTGTCTATCACCGCTGAATCAAAGAAGGGATCGTGTATTGGTATTAATTATCAATTTTACTAACCCTTTATAGACAGTTCTTTCACCGTTATTTGATTTGTAACATTGTAGTTTTAGGGCTAAAAACGGTAAAGAAGACCAACGGGAGTGTTTTTAGTTATTTTAGCTAACCGGCCTCCCACCTGTAAATATCCATCGTAAGCATTCCTAATAATCCAATGCTGCGTTGGTCTGTTCCCTTAGCGTCAAGATATGTTTTTTACTCGCCAGCTTTGGCGGATACAAATAAATGAATTGAATTGAATTGAATTGAATGTACTCGCAAGTTCTGATCCTACTTCCACCCGTCTTCTGAACTTCTGCTTTCTAAGATTATTCTCTTAGCCATCACTGATTCGTTTCAGGAGAAAAAACTGTATGATGTCAAAAAGTATATAGGGGAAACATATAGTACTTAATGAGCAACCAGCTTCAAAATCTGGTAGTGCCTTAATAGACAATAGTTATTATACCAACGGAGTTAACCTATGAATTTAAAGCTTAACTGAAAAGCTAACTTATTTTTGTACTTTAAGTTAGTTATGTCAGGTGATTTTTTTTTTCTTCGCTGTTTGCTCTAGTGTGACGTTCAGAATGTATATATGACCGTCCTCATAACGGAATATGGTAAATTCCACTATATGAACTGATTATTTCTTAAAAGCGGAAAAACGGAGTAACGCATTTGCATCGGGTCTGCAAACCACTTTGAAGTAGAAGACGTGATAAAATAACTAGACTGTTCTATTAGCCCTTCCGGTTCGACTTTAAGGGCTCCAATGCGACATTCAGATCGCACAACGTTTCAGAGTAGGTGAGCAATCTTAAGTACTGTTGTTGCAAAAGTTCATTAGAACTAAAAACACTTTCTATGCTGGTAGACTTACAAAAAGGATGTCTATTGTCGGTGTAGGTAGTGGTATAATTTCATATTAGTGGTTTATAAATCATAAAAAAAGAGGAACTGAGGTTGACTTTACACCTCGATGGATTGAACAGTGGACAAAAACCTTTACGAATAGGATGTTTGTTGATAAATTTATAAGCATCGTCAAAATAGAACACACTACTACGTGATAAAGAATAATTTCAAAACTGAGTTGAGAGTATGAAAAATTTCAGTGATAAAGGATGAAAATGTCTGATGGTGAGGCAAGCCTTTAAACATTAATCCCCGAAAAACGAGAGAAGGGCAAGATCTCTGTTCTGTTGGTTTTATCCTTCTTCTTGTTAAGACAGTAGCCCTGTTATTATTAAAGGTAGGACCAATAAAAAAAGGCGTACCAGGAAGTTTGATTGTTTTCAATAGAGTTGGTTTGGATTATGGGATGAAAAAAATTTTCTGAATCGTATAGTCAATTGCTTTCATTCCCGTCCTGCCAGATTTTGGGATCCCAAAACGAAAGTGGAGGGATACCTATGACATCGCAAAAGTTGTCCGTCTGTCCACACGATAAATCTTGAAGGGATTGAGGTATGTAAATGAAACTTGGTGGGAGAATCTTTTGGGTCAAAGTACAGGTCAAGTTAGAAGATGGTCTCTGTATACCTATATTTGAGGGTGGGGGAGGGGTTTCAAAATAAGAAGCAAACAAAATATTTTGAAAAGCTATTGAGATAGTTGATTTAGGGGTAAGTAGACATGCTGAATTCGAATGTGGAATTTATTTTCTTGCCAGACCGATAGTTCACTCGGAATCCGGCGAAAACCGGAAAATTTGTTAAAAGTAAAAGTTTAATATGAAGTTGATTAGAGGTTCGATTTAGGGGCAAGGAGATTATTTTCTCGCCGGACAATTAGTTCGGCCGGAACCCGGCCAAAACCAGAGAGTTTGTTAAAAGTAAGAGTCTTATATAAATTTGATAGGATGTTCGATTTGTGGGTAAGAAGACATGCTGAATTCGTTATTGAATTCGTAAATGCTATCCTTCTACTGTCTACGCTTTTTTCAACCATTTTCTCTTCTGGTCTGTTTCCTACTAGTTTTTCGAGAGCTACAACCTCGTTAATCCCAAAGAAAGGAGGCAATCTTGAACAGTGTGGTGGTTTTCGGCCAATTACGGTTTCTTGTCAAATAAGTAAACTTTTTGAGATCATTCTCCTAAAATATTTTGAGTCTTGTAACCAAGGGCTAAATCAAATTGGATTTCGGAAGCATTTAAGTATGGATATAGCCCACACCCTCCTTGCTCGTATTGTTTCTTTTTGTAGTTCTAGGGAGAAGGTTTATGCTTTGGCACTAGATTTTGCTGCTGCGTACGATTCTGTTATTCATTCGTGGGCTATTGCTGCACTACTTAAAATAATATCCCTCTCCCTATAGTATTAATCCTAAGAAACTGGTATAGTTCTTCTCGTGTGAGAATAAAATGGAAAAATAGGTACAGTGGATTTAAATATAGTTGTAAAAAGGGGTTTAAGGCAAGGTAGCATTCTCTCGCCTATCATTTTCAATATTACTGTCTCAGCTTTGCTTGATCAGATTAGAACAACATTTGTTTATGGTAAAGGATACCTTTTATCTTGGATAGCATATGCAGATGATTTACTCCTACTGAGTAGATCGGTAAAATCACTCCAAGCTAATGTAAATTTTCTTGTTAAAGTTTTTTCTGACCACGGCCTTCTTTTTCGACCAGAAAAATGTCAGTTACTAGTTCTGGGCCCTAGGCCGAATGATATAATAAATAATTTGGTTTCAATTTCTATTAACAATTCAACTTTAAAACCGTTAGACTTTTTCACTTATTTTGGAGTGCTGTATGGCCCCACACTTTCATTGTGCCGTGCTTCAGTTTCAAAAGCATTTAAGTGTAGGATTGCAGCAAGCTTTGGTGCAGTAATGTCACTTCGCGATTATCTGTCTCGCCGGTCTCTGGCAAAAGTTTTTAATGTTGCTCTTCCTCAGGCCCTTCTTTTCTCTTCTTTACTTCCTTTTTCACGTCGAGTAATTTCTCTCACATCAAAACAACCTTCTTCAATTTTGCTAAATATCTTTGTCGGATAACAAAATTTGAGTCGAATTCTTTTATGATGGAGACCTATCGATTAAAAAACCCAATAGATATCATACAAAAAAAACATGCTAATTCTCTTTCTAAAATTCCTCGAATCCATGACAACCTCACTGAGGCTGTAGCTGATGGTTGAGTTATTACGCATACGTTTTATTTATTTTTTTTTTATTTTTTTTTTGATATTTGCGTGTTGATTTGTTTTATGCGATACGGCCTTGTTATGTCATAGTTGTCGTTTTATATTTTTGGCCAGTTATGTAGGTGTTTACTATGTTTTTTACTCTCCGATTTCTGGAGGAAATAAATTATTTGAATTGAATTGAATTGAATTGAATATGACAATCATTTTCTGACTGGACGTATAGATCGCTCGGAATCCGGCTGAATACGGAAAATTTGTTAAAAGTAAAAGTTTAATCTGAAGTTGATTAGAGGTTGGATGTAGGGGTAAGGAGACATGCTGAATTCGTCTTTGAGCTTTAGTTTTTGCCAGACAATTAGTTTGTCCGGAATCCGGCTGAAACCGGAGTTGGGCAGAAGTAAGGAAGGAAGGAGATACGACGTAGGCTAGAGGGTAAACGATATGCTGAATCCATAACCGAATATCTAACAGCGCAAAACGGATATCTGAATGAATCTGAACTTGGTGAAATTAAGCTGGCATATCCGTTTTGCACTGTCAAATACGAACTTGGTCTTCTCCGATTATTACCATTGGCCTTAATATGTTTGTAAATTTTAAAAGTAAAAATGTTTAAAAAGTCTGTTGAATACTGAATATCCACAAGACCGAATTGTCGGGAGCATATATTAAAATTTCGGGATCCCGTCGAAACCTTTGGTCATGTTATTTACTAGGACGAAATCTAGAGAAAAGGAGTGGATAAATGACGGAGAGGTCACACCGTGATACTGAAGTACCTGACATAAAGGAATCAGCCCAATATATTGTGTTTACTGTAAACAACACTTAAACTTTTGTTTAGCGAGGCGTTTATATTAATCTCATAGTTACAAGTTATACTTACAGTGAAAACAAAACTCTTAATAACTTGTTTATCTTCGTAGACCAAAATATCCGTGATAGACGTCAATTGATTACCTTGCATGGAGCTAATGTTTTTTTTTTAAATTAATAAAATGCTTCAGCATATTAATCGTCTTTTTTTTAAATGCAAGTTTTCAGTAAATAATGAAATAAATACCTATCCGCATGGGTGCTCCTTACTCTTAGGGCATGTCCTCGAGTATGGTAGCGTGGCGTGGGAAGAGGCGCTGGATTCTATCTCCTAGGTTAGGCAAGGCAAACCAATAACATGACGAGCGTCCCAGCCTAAGACTGACGGTAACTACAACAGCAACTGACGCAATATAATGGAAATGAGCTGAACTATCACAGGGCGCGAACGGTAGTATTGATCTACGCCTATGCTGGACTGCAACTCCAACTACCCCTGAACTTTGGTATGACAAGAACTGACTGTCTCACGACAAATCACTAACTTCATTCGTTGAAATAACTGATCTCCATTCACGGGTATATATTAAAACTGAAACTCATTCACTAACTAACTCTTAAATGGTTCAAACTCCTAACTTATGTACATCCTAAATTCTAACTCCGCAATCCTGAACCTTTTAACCAACATCAGCTGACACAGTAGTGACAACAGTACAATGTTGAACTTTCCGGCGCATGTCAGCTGGCTCCGAACAAATGCTGACGCTAGAGTATTAGATCTTCCAGCTGACTCGACTGGTGTCTCAGCTGGCGAATAAATGCTGATGCGTCATTCTTGCGAACTTGGGAATCCGCGACTGTTAATTAAAGCATTTCGTTACAATAACCTCATTAATGAGCTGATATCTTCGCTTCCTTATAATCTACTGTCGAAGAAAACGTGCTAAATATTTCGAAAACGTGTTATTTTGAATAATTCTACATCAAACACCGGATCGAAAGTCAACGGACGAGTTTACAATATTAAACAAATTATCTCCCTCGTGGATTTAAAAAGCCAGTGTCATATTCTTCATATATTTTTGGCAATAGAGACCTGTCAATCAATTACACTTTCCTATGTGTCAGTTTTAAAACCAATTAGAATCCTTCAAAGTTAAGACTGAACCATAGCACCGACCATAAACATTTACATGATCGATAGAGCTCCACTTTGGAAAAAAAGGCAGAAAAAGAAGGAGAAAAGGCAGAAGATTTGGGGAAGTGACAAGAATAATGCCCAGCAAGATTTGTACAAATCAACCAGTCAAGAGATAAATAGGAAAACAATTTTTTGGTTATGAAACGATTATATTTACGGTTGGAATTATTGTTGGCACGATATGATTACATTGGGGAATAAGTTTTGGCACGGCAGGCCTTCATAACAATCCTTCCATATTTTTTTTTTTTTGCCGTCAGCTGTGCTAGCTTAAAGTAAACAATAGCAGGTTATTTCTGGGCGTACGTTTGGCTATTTCAATTTCCTTTTAGGCCTATCCATGTTTAAACTTGTGTAGATGTCTCTGCCTCTGTGTGCTCTACGCAACTGTGTTCTATTAAACTTTATCAAGTTTGTCAATTCTGGCTAACTTAAACATTTACGTTACAGATGAAGCTCGAAGTTGCAAAAAAGGGCAGAAGGAGACACTGGAAGATTTGGGGAAGTGACAAGTATAATGCCCAGCAAGGTTTGTGCAAATCAACCAGTCAAGAGATAAATAGGAAAACAACTTTTTGGTTATGATACGATTATATTTACGGTTGCAATTATTGTTGGCATGATACGATGACATTGGGGAATAAGTTTTGGCTTGTGTAGATGTCTCTGCCTCTGTGTGCTCTATCCAACTATGTTCTATTAAACTTTTATCAAGTTTGTCAATTCTGGCTTCAGACCAGTGCTGACTGAATAGTTGACATTTCTACGGACATAACGCGTGGCTCGGTATGCGATTGAATGCTTAATCGCTTAATCCTCTTCAGATAAGTTTTACCAAGATTGAACATGTGATTATTATTGTTTTTTTGGCGCATCTGGCAGCAAGTCGTCTTTTGATTTTATGAATGGCGTATTTAGATAGGATAAGTACACCATAAAAATCAAATGTCCAACCCCCCCTGTTTAAAGAGTCAGTGTTACTTCTACATTTGTCTTCGGAAAGAGGCAACTCTCCTTTTATGGCTCCATATATGGTATACTAGCCCTCCGAAAAAAAGACTTCAAGAGCGTCAAGCATCATTCTCAAACTCCATTCCCAAGACCACTGTCGATTACCATTCCCAACTAACACTCCCGAGTACAGAATCCCCAAATCTCTTTCTCATCCTGGAGAGAAATGCCAAGTCAGGATCGAAATACCATAGATGCCACTCCAGTAACTACTGCGAACTACGTCATTGTTTTACATTATCATTTGTAAACACTTAATTTTAAGTTACAGCGATAGAGCATGGAGACTTATTTTCTTACCTTCAGATATATAGAGATCAAATAAAATGTGCACTAATTTGCACAAGTTTCAGGTACCCTTCCCTGATTTTATCCCTCCGTCTGTGATAGACATGACATGGTACTAAATTTTTCTTACCATCAAATACACCAGAAATAACAAATAAGATCATTAGATTCACCAAAGTTGCAAACCCCTCACCCCCGAAGATGATTATGGTCTAACAGCCGAGTGCTGCTTACAAGTCCCCTACATGTCTCACAATATTATTGGGATCGGCCTATTTTTGGTTTCAGTCTGTACCTTACTTCTGAAGTCGTCGACCACTCTTAATTTTCAAACTGGTGACAAGTATATCATGAAGCTATTTTTGCTAAGAAAACGGATGACACATACTTTTATCAGCTCATCAAGTTCTATCGATTGCCGTTGAAAAAAAAGTCGTATCTCTATTAGTTCAAAATTCAAATTTCTAATATCACCACTAAGAAAGGAGCAAGGGATAAGCTCTAGCTTCTTTAGCAATGAGTGAACTTTTAAAGTTTAAGAGTCATATCTGATACCATTTCTCTACCGCAATCCCAAGTGCAAAAATGGAATGATGAACTTAGCTGAAATCACGAACAGAAATTGGTAGAAACAATAGATGGCAGCACTTTCGGACCCGTGGGAACATGACACCTTTTTGTTTCTCTCAGTTTTTCTATTTATCACTCAAAGAAGATACATTGGCTGTGGGCCGGGCAACTGCCTCACATATTTAGCACTTTTGCTTTTAGTCCATCTTCAATATGAAACTGGTGCTTGCTTGCTAGAACGAAGCTTTCAACTCGAAAGCAGAAACACGGTTTGATGAAAGGAAAGCTTGGCTGAACAACTTCAGACAGTCCTCTCTGACATAGGCTGTACAACTCCGCTTCACTTCACATACCGTAGGCTCTGGCTCGAGGATAAGCAAAAAAACATCCTTTTTGGTCCCAGGCAAGAGCTCTGCGGAGCTTTCGAAAATGTCAGGTCTTCAGTCCGGCCTAAGGTCCTGACTTTCCGTAAAAACCGCACAGGTTTGAACCCTACCACTTTCTCGTAATAAGCTGAAATCGGGGTACTAGGAAAAAAAAAGAAATTGGACAAAACTGAAGTGTTGCCGTTCGCAACACAACGATGAAAGGTGATGACCATGGATTCTAATGGTCTTGCAAATTTCCCTTGTCGTCAAACAAAATATGAAGTCTGTCTGCAAGAGGCTCCTGTGAGAATTCACATATTGCGTCGAAAGATGACTAGATGTCACTGACAGTATGAAGTTATATACGATCTTGATACAATAAAAGATGGAGCTAAGCCTGGGAGAGGACTAATCTTGACAACACTTTTGGGATCCCCAAACGTAAGGGAAGGGATACATATTTGGGGGGGGGGGGGGCTTTAGATTAAGGGGCCAACAAAATATTTAAAAAAAAAAGCTAATCAGATACTATATTTATGAGTAATCACACATGCTGAATCCGTATATGATAATTATTTTTTTACCGGATAAATACTCCACCCTAAATCCGGCGAAAAACGGAAAATTTGTTAAAGGTAAAAGTTTTCCTTGAAGTTCATTAGAGATTCGACGCACGGGTAAGGAGACATTCTGAACCCGTATATGCAAATTATTTTGACATACAGTCTGCCCGGTACCCGCTCAAAACCGGAAATTCGTTTAAAGTAAAGGTTTTAGTTGAAGTTGATTAGAAGTTTGATACAGGGTTAAGGAGAAATGCTGAATCCGTATTGAAAATTATTTCTTCCCGAACATACAGTTCGCCTGGAATCCGGCGAAAAGCGGAAATTTACATTTTCTATTATTGGGTGGCGCCACAGAGTACATGCTTCCCTTCGAGGCTGAGGTGGACATCCGACCCTCGAGAGCATGCAAGAGTGTTTCGCTCGTCAGAAGAGGCGACCTAGTCTCAGAGGTGGTGGACTCGGCCCCTAGACTCGTCTCGAGACGCCTTTTTCTGGGACTCGGACTCGTCCTTTCTAGAGGAGGACTCGGACTCGTCTCGTCTCGCAATCTGTCCGAGTCACCCGAGTCTAAGAGGCGTCTCGGACCGGCAAATGTCGTAACCTTTGCAAGTAGGATTAAGTCAAGTAATACCTTGGAGGTCTAAATTAAAATTGGGAACCAGAGGTAACAAGGTTGTAAAGTCTTTTAAAAAATCACAGTTGTGAAAATGAGTGATCCTAAGATAGTCAGTTTTGGATATTTGGATTACAGTATTTTCTCTACAGAGAAAAAGCATTGTGGCAAATGAAAATTCTGTGGTAAGTTAATCACAGAGACCCTTGGTATAACATCAAATTTCAATCGTCATCTTGCCAGGAAACACAAACTAAGTAATTTTGCTTTTGACAGGACACATATATCCCATTTCGGAGGCAAAAACCTCGTTTTAAGGTTTGTTTTGTTATTTCAGTTGGGAAATTCTAACAGTTGTTGAATAAATCAACACCAGACTCAGCTTTAATTTGTCCTGCTGGTACTGAAACCCTCAACTCTTCCGTTGAAAATATTAAACCGTAAAGTCTCTAAGAATAGCATGTTATCTAACAATTATTTTTACTCTCCCATTCCTTTAGTTTTGGTGTTGGATGATATTCGCAGCTCCGCCAACTTCAAGATATGCTAGGAAGATGAAACTTGGTAGGCAATCAGTATAGTCTACTCCTCTCGTGGTGGGAGTGGAGGAAAAGGCTTGAATTATTTTCAAACAGGTGCTGGGATCTAAATGAAACTAAATTGTCTCAGATGCTTCGCATAAGATCGGATCGATAAGTTGTTCTTGAGAAGGGGCCAAAGGAACTCTTGTAAAAAGGCTACAATGGAGGATCTGTATGTATCTTGGTAACCACTTTAACTGAGAACTTAAGGGTTTTGTTTGTAAATGAATCCTAAGCTCTCTAAAGTGGACATCTTAACTGCAAAGTACACAAAATACGTTTGACAGGACGTCACATTTTTAGTGAAGTGTTCCTTGGAGCAATCCACTATTGTGAGCGCTGAATAGCTGTTTCCGGTTTAGTACACCTGTGGGTTTTGGGGTCTAGTTTTGCTTTTTTTCTAAAGTGTAACACTCGTTGATGATTTTTTTTTTAATTTTTCTGTATTTGAAGATTACAGTTTATAGTTGTTAGGGCTCGGGGCGTGACTCGGTCTCGAGACACAGTTTTCGCGGACTCGGTCTCGTCTCGAACGATTTTTTCGCGGACTCGGACTCGTCTTGACTCGTGAGCGTCACTTCGGTCTCGTCTCGGACTCGCGGAGCACCGGACTCGCAGCACCTCTGCCTAGTCTTAAACCAGCCTGGAGGTCACATCCTGTAAGTTCTAAAGTTTTAGACAAGTTCACTGCAGCCCGTGTTAAAGGTTTTACTAGAAGTTGATTAGAGATTTGATAGGGGTAAGGAGACGTGATAATTCCGCATACATAGAGTATTTTCTCTCAGGGTAGAAAGTTCACCCGAATCCGGCCGAAACCGTAACCTTCGTTGGAGTTAAAGTTGTATCGAAAGTTGATTAGAGGTCCGATGTAGGGGTAAGACATCCTGAATCCGTCTGTTTATGAAAAATTATTTCTGGCCGCCCGGAAACCGGCCATGAAATGTCCGAAGTTGAGCCGTTTGGCCATAACTCACCATTACGGTGCCATTTATTTTTATTATGGCACTTGCAGCCTCTGGCTCAAGTGCCATATACCGATCACAATTCCGTCTGTCGGTCTGTCCGGTTTTTTTGCCACACTTTTTCGAGTTAGGGTACTTCCAGATGTGCTAGGACAATGAAACTTGGCAGGCATATTAGGGACCCGACCAAACTAACCTGGAAATAATCAGTTTCCCGATCCGACCATGTGCGGGGAAGTGGATGGCGCTGGAAACTTGAAAATTTAGGGCGTTCTGTCACACTTTTTCGAGTTAGGGTACTTCCAGATGTGCTAGGACCTTGAAACTTGGCAGGCATATCAGAGACCCGACCAAACAAACTTAGAAATAATCAGTTTTCTGATCCGACCATTTTTGGGGGGATTGGAGGGCAGGGGCATCCGGGAAATTGAGTGGAATGTAACTTTCGAACGGGTGATCGGATTGTAATGAAACTTAATAACTGAATAGATTATATATCTGTGATGTCCCGTTTAAACACTTAGGGGGGGAAGGGGGTTTCCCGGAATTTCGTTGATGGCGGTTTTGGGGATTTTCACGATGAAACTTGGCAGGCATGTCAGGGACCCGATCAAACTGACTTCAAAATAAAAAAATTGTCGATCTGATAATGGTGGGGGGGAGTTGAGGGAGGGGAATCCGGAATGTACAGTCACGCGTAACTTTGGAACGGGTGATCGGATTCGACTGAAATTTAAGAATTGAACAGAGGACATTTCTCTGGTGATCTTTTTCATATCCGGACCGGATCCGGCAACTATTGGGGGGGGGGGGAATACGTGACCCGCTTAGAATGGGGAGATCGGGATGGAAATTTGTGGGAAGAACAAACAGATGCTCTAGGTAAATCATTTACTGAATCGGATTGGCTACGGCCATCGTGGGGGAGTCGGGGGGGGGGGGGGGGGGAATCTAAAAAAACGGTTAGAATGGAGGGATCGGAGCGAAACTTGCTGGGAAGAACAAACATCTGGTCCATGTAAATTTTTTACACAATTTGACTGGATCCGGACACTTGAGAGGGGGGGGGGGGTTACCAGCATTCCTGTATTTGGGATTTTCACGACAAAACTTGGCAGGCGTGTCAGGGACCTGGTCAAACTGACTTGGATTAAAAAAGTCCTCAATATGCTAATCTTGGGGGGGGGGAGTTGAGGGAGGGGAATCCGGAATATTGAGTCATGCGTAACTTTGGAACGGGTGATCGGATTCGACTGAAATTTAATAATTGAACAAAGGACATTTCTCTCAGGTGATCTTTTTTATTTCCGGACCGAATTTGACAATTATTGGGGGGGGGGAGGAAATACTTGACCCGCTTAGACCGGTGTGATCGGAATCAAACTTTGTGGGAATCACAAACAGATTCTCCGGACTAATCATTTACAGAACCTGATTGGCCCCGGGTATTTTGGATGGAGTTGGAGGGGGGGGGGGTCTGGGATTCCAGTGATTAAGGTACTTTCAGATGTGCTAGGCCGATGGAACTTCGCTGGAATATTAGAGATTCAACAACATTTGCTTAGAAATTGCTACTTCCCAAATCCGATTATTCCTTAAAGTACCAATCTCGACCGCAAAGTAAGAAACATTTAAGCAATATATACATTTCCTGTTGCCGATCAGCCCATTATCATTCTTGCCTCAAGGGTTTTCCTTACAAATGAAGTTCTAGCTCCCTTAGAGTGCGCATCTCAACCGCAAAGTCGAAACTTACTTTTGATCAATCAAAACATCTTAACCCTTGCAAGTGCCATATGAGCTTACAGCTCTTGTTTTGAGACGGCTAGTTAGTGATAAATAGTAAAATGTCTGAGGAGTCTGACAAAGACCAGATCTCTAGTAGCCCTGATTGTATGAATAAAATAAATGAATATGAAAATATTTGGGATCCCATCGAAAACTTCGGTCTTGTTTATCAAAATCTGGCCTTAGGGAGTAATTAACAGGAAGAGCTTCGCATAAACTCTTCGTGGTTTGCCTAGAGTCGAGGAGAAAACAGAATTGTTTTCACGGCATTTCAAAGAGGGTCGTTACAGTATAATCAACTAGGGTTGTTAAGAAACGCTTACACTCTCATTTCATTCTCTACCAAGGGTCTGTCCACTGTCTTAAGTATAACATTAAAATTGGCTTGTTTAGAAACGGAAATGGCCTAATTTATGTCCGCACCGGTGCATTTGTGCCGGCCGCTGCCGGGAAAGAGTGAACACCAGGTGCCGCGGAGTGGGTTGCCCCTCGTTTCCTGCCGGACCGATGTTTGGCCTATCAGTGGAAACCAGAAATTCCGGTAGGTTGGGAAAACTGTCAATTCCACAGTATCCGAAATGTCTCAGCTCAGCAGAACATCAGGGTAAGAAGACAAACCGGGTCGATTTTTAATTCGTTTTCTCGTTGGTCGAAATCATGCGAAAACCCGTAAACTTTTGCAGAAGGAGAAGCTTTCGCGAAAGACAGGAAGGGCCGGACCTCTGATCTAATTTGAACTAATCCTGTTGTGTACTGTTTCGATGTTCGATGTTCGGAGCTGTAAATCAGTAAGTCGCAGCAATATTAATCACGAGGTGTATGAACACTTGTCGGATCTATACTTACTGAGTTTTCCTGCGGGACCAATTTTTCACTTGAATCCAGCGAAAATCGGAATTACGGTGGTGTCATTAACTTCCTTCAATCTCACCTGAGATTTCAGGAAATTAACTTCAATTAAATTAAATAAAAATTAATTTTACTTGGCTTTTATAGTCCAAACTTAAGTTGCGTTTTTTTTACATGGTTTCGGCGTAGTTTCACTTAAAAACCGTTTTATTTGTCCATTCCACTTGCTCTAGTTTCAAACCTGAAACTAGGGAGCTCACACTACAAACTACCTCGCAGACGTAGTTTGGTGTAGTTTGACTTTTCGGAAACAAGAACTCAATAAAACGCAAGTAAGACAAAACAAGAGCCAAAATACAAACTTTGATGAAACAGAAGTGAATCCAAAAAAACGCAACTTTATTCACCCTTGCCTCCTGAAAAGTTACCCTCAGATGTTCAAAGGGAAACAAGTACGGGAGAAATCCCCGTGATTACTCAATCTGAAGTGCAAATGAGACTCTCTAAGCTCAAAAATACATCAACAGCACCCTTTGATATTCCTGTGCCACTGATTAAAGCTTTCGCGAAAGAACTAGCTTTCCCTTTAACAGAAATATTTAATAAAATAAATAATACAGGACAGTTTCCGAAAAAGTGGAAAACCGGTTTCATCACACCAATTCAAAAAAAAGGAGGTGCGAATGATTTTTCAGAGATTAGACCTATCACTGTTACTTCTGTTTTCAGTAGGATGTATGAAAGCTTTGTTTCTTCTTGCTTAAAAGAGAAACTTTTGAAAATAGTTCATAAAAAGCAATTCGGGAATATTCCCGAATCGTCGACTGTCCATTACCTCGTAAGTTTAATTAATTTCATACTGAAAAATCTTGAGGACCCCGGTAAATGGATTAACCTAATAGCTATTGATTTTGACCTTGTTAATCATTCTATTCTAATCCAGAAAATACGTGATAGTAACATTCCCGAATATCTTATCAAAATCATCAGAAGTTTTCTTAACTGATAGAGAACAAGTAGTAAAATACCAAAATTCCTTTTCCTCTAAGTTGTTTTTTTGCGGGGTCCCTCAGGGTACGGTGCTAGGTCCATTATGTTTCTTCCTAATGATTAGTGATATATCTGCCGCACTAGAGGAAAGATGGAAATACGTCGATGACCTTTCTCAGGTTGAAGTGGTATCTAAGTTGGATAATGCTTTAAATTGCGTATGTCAAATATCTTCGGAGGCTAATGAAGTTAATATGATTGTAAACAAGGAAAATACAGCAATCCTTCCTATTTCTTTTTTAAAATCACCGCCCCAATTTGAACCTCGGATTCCCAAAGAACTCCTTTGCAACTCAATGACTCTCCTAGGCGTGGCTCTTCTGATCTCTCTTGGCATGAAAACACAAAATCAATTTTAAAGAAATTTGTTCAATGCTTAAAACATTGAACAAATTGGGAGTGCCGAAAGAAAAACTCAAACTTATCTATTGCATGTTCATTCGGTCAATAACAGAATATGCCTGTCCAGTTTGGCACTTCGGACTTGTGCAAAAGAAGAAGATCAGATCGAGAGAGTTTAGAAGAAATGTCTTCAGATAATCTATGGTGGACCGAAGCTTCCATATTCTTACTACCTGACAGAATTTAATCCTCAAACTTTGGCTAAAAGAAGGCAAAACCTTTCCATAAATTTTGGTCAAAAGCTTCTAAAACATCCTCTTACAGCCGTCTCTTGCCTCCCCCATATGCTCCCGAACGAATACGCCTCCTGAGAGAAGCACCTGTTTTTATGGCACTATGTGCTATGGCACGGCCAAGTGCCATATACCGATCACTTTTCCGTCGGTCGGTCTGGTGATCGCGATCTAGGGTACTTCCAGATATGCTAGGATGATGAAACTTGGCAGGCGTATCAAGGACCCGACCAAACTAACTTGGAAATAGTCACTTGCCCGATCCGACCATCGTGGGGGGAGGGGGATATTGCGGAATCCAGAAAATAGGGGCATGCATAACTTTCGAATGGGTGATCGGATCTGGAAAGACCTCGTGTGTCAGATGTCTCATCTCAAGTCCTGACCGGATCCGATGAATCTGGGGGGGGGGGCGGAAATAGTGTGGAACTCTCCGAGTGGAGCGATCGGGATGAAATTTGGTGGGAAGAACAAGCTCTAGATAAATAACTGACAGAACTGGACCGGATTCGGACACCGTGGGGGGAGCTGGAGGGGAGTTCCGGAATTATGGCGATCCGTAGTTGATGTGCTTCCAGGTGGACTAGGACGATAAAACTTGGCAGGCATATCAGGGACCCGACCAGATTTACTTGGAAACAGTCACTCGCCCGATCCGAGCGTCGTGGGGGAGGGGAAGACGGTGGAATCTGGAAATTAGTGGCATTCATAATTTTCGAACGGGTTATCTGATATTAATGAAACTTGATATCTTGATAAACCCCATGTCTCAGATGTCCCATTTCAAGTCCGGACCGAATCCGATGAACAGGGGTGGGGGGGGGGGTAGAGGGGAGAATCGGAAATCTTATGACACGCATAGAGAGCGATCAGGATGAAACCTGGTGGGAAGTATAGGCACAAGTCCTAGGTGCATCAGTGACAGAATCGGACCGGATTCGGTTACCTAGCTGGGGGGGAGAGCTGTAGGGAGTGTCCGGAACTCCGGTGATTGTGAGTTAAAGTACTCCCAGATGTGCTAGGACGATAAAACTTTGCTGGAACATTAGAAACTTGACGTCATTGGGTTAGACATCGTCACTTCTTCGATCCGACCATTTGTTAAAGAACTTTCTTAACCGCAAAATACTAAAAATACTTTTAAGCAAAATTTACTTTTTCAAGATCGCCATGAGAACATGATTCTTTTTTCCTCAGAGTTTTGCTTAGAATTTAATTTTTAGCACCCTTAAAGTGTACATCTTAACCGAAAAGTGAAAAAAAAACTTTTGACCATCACTTCCATCCTCTGACCCAGCCTTGCAAGTTTGGCGCATCTTAACCGAAAAAGTGAAAACAAAAATTGACCATTACTTCCATCTGACCCAGCCCTGCCAGTTTTTGCTTTCCTTTTTGTTTTCTTTTGCTTACTCTCTCCTATTTTTATATTTAAAGTGAAACCATAGGTTAGATTTTCAGCCCCCTTCATTTTTCTTGTTTGTGTATTACTTACTACATATGCTTGCAAGTGCCGTATGAGTTTACAGCTCTTGTTGCTAAAACAGACCGCTATAAAAAGAGCTTTGTGCCTAGATTTGTGGCCCTTTTTAACTCAACCTGACTTATAGTGTGTTTTCTTTTTGCTGATTCTGTAATGTGTTTATTTGCTAATGTACCCGACGAAAAAATATCGAATTCGGCAGTTTGCTAGGATAAGCCATATTTTTTTATTAAAGTTTTATTCTATTCTGTTCTATTCTACCTCGCACTACTTACTGTTTATGCTCCTGTATTCAAAATCAACTGTAACTGTAAAATAAGGCTCCTCTTTTAATGATTTGTCCATGGCTTTGTCTTTCGTCTTTTGGCACAAACTCGGCAAAATTCAGATACCCGGTTTTATCGACCAATAGCATGACGCGCGAACACTCATCTGGAGCATAATGTGCATGGAAAATAATCGACCGTGGCAAGAGCAAAGATTAGAGAGGTATCGTTGGCGGGCTTAGACTGTTGAGACAGAAACAAAGAAACCTCATTGCCTCGTATTCAACACATGTGTAGACATAGTAAAAAGAGCTAGCAGCTGATATGGCACTTGCAAAGTTCGGTCAGAGGATGACTGTGGAAGTTTTTCAACTGATCGTGGGTTTGTTGTAATCTTTTGTAAGCAAAATACTTGCACCACGAATGGTCATGGGCCCATGGATACCACGAAATGTGTCATTTTATCGAACGTGGACTAGGAATTCCTCTGAAAGTACAGCCAGTTGAGGCACAAACGATCTTGTGCCCTTGGAGATCGAAAGAATATCGTTACACCAAAAGTTTTTTTTTTTTCAATTAATGGTTAAGATGCGTTCTTTAAGGTAGCTAGAACTTCATTTGTAAACAAAACCTTTCAGGCGGAAATGATCATGGGCATGGGGATCATCAAAGTTTATCATTTATTCTAAAGTATATTTTGTACTTTCTGGTTATGATCCGTATTTTAATGAATTAATTCTTAATCAAACCCTTGAGGCAAAAATTGGGGCCTTGTGGATCATGAAAATATATAGGTTGGACAATAGTATCTGTCTACACTTCTAAGAAATAATTTGTCAGCAAAATCTATAAGGCACAAACGATCATGGCCCTTTGGGGATCATGAAAATGTATCTTTTGGTAAGTAGTATTTTTTTTTTTTTTAATTTTGCGGTTAAGATGCACATTTCAAGGGGACTAGAATTCATTTGTAAGCAAAGCGTTTGAGGGACAACTGATCAAAGGCCATTGGGCGGGGAGTCATGACTTAGCGGCTGAGATCAGCAATTTAGGAGTTGTATCATAAGCATTCTAGCACTTGCAACTTCTAGAACTCCCCAATCCAAGACCCGAGACGAAGCCACGACTCGTTCCGACCGCTGGGTCATCTAGCGGCGCGGGTCGGAAGTGCCCGACATGGGGAGGCTGAGATCATAGTTTGACTATGGATCTAACAGAACGTTTTTATTGTAGCAGGCATATGGAAAATTTGTAGAAAAATCTAACTAATTATTTGTATGATCAATTTCTTTAAGTATTTTGTTTTCACTTTTTTCTTGTTAATTCCTGTGAGTCCAAAGAATTAAGGATGTAAACTAGATCACAACAAACAAACGCCGTAAATTAAACTAAATTCGTTACAGTGATTTCTTGAAGATTCTGCAACTGAGCTAAATAATATTCAGCTTCCTATGACAAAAAATTACAAACTGGCCGATGATTTCTTCTTCCGACATATCTAAACGTCGACAGGGTGATATACTTAGTTGTTTTAATCTTCTTACGCGCCACTCGATCATGTCGAAGGTTCTAGTAATCTTTTAACGAGCGTCAGGAGGTCAATGAATAGTTAATTAGCAATGGTGGATTGGCGTTCAGGAGTGAATTGTGTTCAAGTAATTTGTGGATAACGTTGGCTACCGTGAGGAATGATGGGGAAAACAGAGGTGACTGTGTTCGTAAAAATCCGACCCATCGCATAATGATGGTGTCTCCCACCTTCTCGGCCCACATGAATCAAAGACTTTAAGGAGACCAAGAAATCCGATCTGATGTTGAAATAAAACATCAGAGGCATATAGCCTACTCTTCCAAATTACCCATTATGATCTGGTCATTAGTTCGAAAGTTAGGTATGCTTCAACTTTCCGTATTTCCGCTCCCTCCATTTCTCCCATCAAATCGGTCGGATATGATAAAAAGACTATTTCCGAGTCAATCTTGTCGGGTCTCTAATGCGACTGCCAAATTTTATCGTCCTAGCCCATCTGAAGTACCTTAATTCGAGATCACCGGAATCCCCCCCCCCCTGCCAAATCAGTACCCGGGTCCGGTCCGGTTCTGTCAGCGATGCATCTTGGGCTTGTGTTTGTTCTTCCCCCCAGAGCTTAATCCCGATCCGTCCACTCCGAACGTGTCAAAAGATTTCCGGTTCTCTCCTTCAACTCCCCCCCAAAGTCACCGGATTCGTTCGTGGCTTGAAGTGTGGCGCCTGAGACACGATGTCTTTCCAAATATCAAGTTTCATTAAGATCTGATCCCCCGTTCAAAAGTTAAACGTACGTCAATATTTCGGATTCCCCCTCCCTCAACTTGAATCACGATGGTCGGACCTGGGAAGGGATTATTTCCAAGTTAGTTTGGTCGGGTCCCTTGTATGCATGCCAATTTTTATCGTCCTAGCATATCCGAAATTCCTGCCTGGAGTTTTTTCAACTTGATGATGAAAGTGCAGAAAATCCTGCCGGGAAATCCAGATCGTTTGTTCGCACTTTCAATCCCCCATTGTCTCATATTCAACATTTATGTAGAGAAAGCAAGAAGTTGAACCCGCAAGATAGTGGGTAACTTTCACCTTCTATTAAAACCAGACTTCACCTTCCAGGTTTTCCTTCCGGATTCCTGACCGTCATTTCGTCGAAACGGATCTGGAAGGTTAAAGCCAGGCTAAAAACATCTGGAAATTCGGGTTGCTGGACACCCGAGGTTCCTAATGTCTGGACGGAACCACAGCAGCAACCTGTTCGAGAGACACAACGAATATGCAAATGTAGGAAGGAAAGAGAAAGTTACTGGCAGTTTGACTAGCAAAGGTGTTGGGAGTGAAAAGGGCACATTTAGGAAATGTTATTGAAGATCAAAATTGACTGTCATCATTATCATGAAAACTGGAAGGGTTGGCTTCACTATGCAAATAATGCAATGCCTTGAACATCTGTGCTTCGGTTGGTGCCGGCAAAGGGTGTACAGCAAGTGCTTGGGAGGGGTAACCCCTCAGGAAATCCACATCCTTACTGGGAAAATTGGATTGTTTGTGCACTCCCCTTAATGCTGAATGGTCGTTGATCTGTATGCTTGGTATAAGCATGCATAATCTGTATGCTTGGTAAAAGGCCGTCCTTACACGGTCTCTGGTGCGAGAGATAATTCGAGAATCTCTTTTTTGTTTTTTTTTATGTCATGTAGTTTTGGTTTAGTATATAGAGTGAAATACCTTGTTTGGTTTACTCACGAATAAATACTTACTTACTTACTTACTCCCGCACCCTATTGCCAGCCGCCCCCTTCAAACAATTCATAGATTCGTAAAACGATTCAAACTTCTCTCCCGCCGAAAGACATACAATGTATTACTAACTTGGCTTATTTTGGCAAGCTTCTCGTTTGTGGTTTATTCGATATAGCTCGGAGCATCTGCAAACTGCAAGGTTATCACCATCTGGCAAAAAGCATAATTCTCTGTATAGACCTTGTCTCTAAATTAGACGCAGCATGCTCATGAAAAGCTGTCCTGCCCGCGTAGGAGTAATTTACTTCGTTCTGTCTTGTACGCGATTATAAACAATTGTATTACCGTGTTTAAAGGTAATTTTTAAAGTGGACTTGCGCCCGTTCTGAACCACAGGAATTAATGAAGCGCAGTTTAACACTGTAAAAGCAATTTTTTTGTTTGGAAATTAGCGTTGCAACTTCTTATAATCTTTGGTTAAAGGACTCCTCTTGCTTAGTCTGCCTTTTATATTATGCTTAGCTCCCTTTTGAGAATACAAGCTTCTGAAGTCCCCCCTTTCGCAATTGTTTCGTTTTGCACCTACGTCTCGGCCTACTGCCTAGCCGAATTTGACAGTCACGCAACGCAAACTACTCCAAAAGCTACAAGATCCGACAACTCCTACACATAAGCAGATAAAATAGCCTAGCCGAGTTTGACAGTCACGCAACGCAAACTACTCCAAAAGCTACAAGATCCGACAACTCCTACACATAAGCAGATAAAAAGCGTCAAATGATGTTTTTCATTTTCTGAGACATGCTAGACGATGAGGACTGCCTACTGTTTTGATTTTCTTTTACTTTGCTTGGTTTTCTCTCTTTTTCTTAACCACGGCACGCTCAGATTTCAAATATTTTGTGTCTAGCCACCGCGTTGGAGGGTAGGAAAGTTGGATACAATCAAGAAGCGCTAACAAGAAAATCGCTAATGTGGGAAGTAATGGTATTTTCAAAAACCGATATTTCTGAGACCTTTCATCGTTAAAAGATCATTTCAAATGTTATGCTTTAACTATTTATGCGGAACTACCATGGCATTACTGAAATGCCGTTTTGAACTGCAGAAAACTGGAACCATTTTCTGCCTCTTCGAACCTGAATTATTAAAAAGTTTCTGCAACATAGGGTGTTTGATATTTTTGCATACATGTATTCGTTTATGCCCGCTTCAGACAACAAAGGCGACAGGCGACAAAACAACACAAACTCATTAATGCAGAGTACCATATAGGCCTACGAGCATTTTATTTTAAAAAAAAATATGGCAAGGCATTCTTGTAATCTTTATAGAGAGTGGTCATGACAATGCCAGGGCAGAGCCGAAAACGTTCAAATCGTGACAGTTGCCTTTCCTTTGAAATTTTAATTACCGGTTTTACTTTCCGTTTTCCTTCGAACAGGCCACCGCACAGTTTTCCTGTATCGTTTCTCAGTCTTGCCTTTTCGGTCTAGCTCTTGTAGTTTGTCGAAATTCAAGCTTTTTAGCACAACTCTTTAGTCATAATGACGAAATAAGCCTCACAGCTAACCAATCGTGGTATTACCCGTTGCCAAGGCCGAATACCGTCTGGATTGAAAGAGCGAAGCTTAGTCTAGTTTTGAAGTGAAATTGTAAGGTTGTTTTTTGTTTTTGTTTTTGAGATTTCGATGGCTTGCTGGATTTGGTTGTCGTGCTGTTGTTTCGCGTGTTCTTTAGACTATTGATGGAATTCTGTTTGTCTCACATGATTCCCATTGTGTTGTTGTTGGCTGCGAAAGTACGGGAAGTCAAATTCCTCGCAACCATACATTTATTTTGTTCGAATTTTGTTGAAAGGCTCTCAGTGATGTTGATTAATTATGGTTTCCCCCGTGCTAGCAAGGACTGCTCCCGTTTGGCAATATTTACAACTACAAAAACTAAAATGTTGTGTAGGCTGCACAACCTGTCAATCGCAATGCATTAGTAGAAACTAACAAAATGCGACTTGTCCAGTTATGTAAAAAACAAACTTTGTGTGCACAATGCAATCATTGCTTTTGCTCGCAACAACCGTTGCAATGTAGCCTAAAAATACCGTAAGCAGCAAAACAGTGTACTTTTGTAAACAGTGTACAGTGTACGGCAGGAGCAAATTGACATATTACAGAAAAATCGTGCATTTTTAGCGTCCATCCGTCATATAATAAAATATACAGATGTGAAATAACACGACGCATCCTTGAATTTCACTAGCAACAGTCTCCCTTTTTTATGGCACTTGCCTTCCAGCCAAGTGCCATATACCGATCACTTTTCCGTCGGTCGGTCGGTCGGTCCGGTGATCGCGAGTTAGGGTACTTCCAGATGTGCTAGGATGATGGAACTTGGCAGGCGTATCAGGGACCCGACCAAACTAACTTGGAAATAGTCACTTGCCCGATCCGACAATCATGGGGGGAGGGGGAGATTGCGGAATCCAGAAAATAGGGACATGCATAACTTTCGAATGGGTGATCGGATCTTAATGAAACTTGATACCTGGAAGAGTGTTGCCACTCGCCCGGCACCGCTTCGCGGTGCCGGCCTCGTCATAAAGCGGCACTTCCGCGGTATCCTTCAACCAAAATGCGGTGAAATTCGGGGCATGCGCACAATTCTCAAAAGACTCAATTTTTTTCTATTTGGGTGGAGAAAGGTCAACAATTTTATGTGGTGAACAGAGGCGTTACGCAAAAACTTTTGGTGGGCGGGGCAAGGTGTTTACCGACTGGCTGGTCATTTTTACCGATTCTTTTTCACAGAAAAACACCTTTTTTTATAACAAAACGACTGTTATGACGAAAAATCGACCAATATTCTCAGAAAATCCGACTGTTTTTAAGAAAAACTTTATTATTTTTTCGAAAAACGACTTTGCGCCGACTCGGTTATTTTTTACCGACTGGCCGACAACGTTCGAGGGGGGGGGGGGATGTCGTGACACCCCTGGTGGTGAAAATCGAGTAAGTGTGAGAAAACACGTGCTGTCTACCCCATAGACGGTACCTGGGGCTTTTTTTCAGTCTATGCTTCGAACTTCAGCATTTATGGGATAAGGTTAGAATACCAGCTATATCGTTTTGAAACGGATATGGTATGGCTCTGGCCTTTTGCTAAGGAGTGGTTATCACCTGATGACCCTACCTGAGCCATACTACCCCTCCAAACGTCATATACCGACACATCATACCCACCAGTACAGTATTATTTCTGATTTCCACTTGCGAATTAGAATTCAAGCGGCATATCTGTATTTGCCGCAAATATTTAGCTCTTTACCATCCCACAGTTGGCTAGATTACAACCCAAAACACTTTCATACTGACCACCCCTTCCGCATATTTGTACCACCCCATTATATCTACTCAGAAGGTACCATTTATAATTTTCATTTGTGGATTAAAGCTACTGCATTACACCGATGTCTGCAGAAAAAATGTATCCCCCATAGCAGCTATGAGCTATGCCCTTCTTGGTTTCTGATGCCCTACATCCAAATCCACGGTTACCTCGTGTTTTTAGGCATAAGTGAACAGGCCATGAGCCTGGCCCTCCCCTCTATGAGTTAAACACAACCGCAAACAGCAGAAAAGCCGCCTACCCCCTATGATGGGTTAGGTCCTTTTGGGTGGCACACGTGTAGTATATATAATTATACAATACACTCTTTCTGACCTGATGATGGATACGTAAATATAGTTTCCATCAAGAAATCCTGTCACGGAAAACAAGCCAGTCCCTTATCGTTAACTACAAAACAAAAACTATCCAGTGGAAATGGACTATCTGGGCTGACAGATGTCATCAGAAGAGCTGAGGAACAGACGAAGAGGATCTGAAACCTGCGATCTCAACCCAGTGTCGAGAACAATGGTCTCCCACGGGACAAGCTGCCGACTAAGGCAGTTCAATTCAGCAATTCAGATCCGTAGTTGACTTCCGTGAATCAACGCGGCTTTGGAATTCCTGCTTTCCTTGCCAGACAAAAGACAAGCAACTTCAGTTGGACAAACTAAGTATGGGAACGAAAGCGGTATAAAAAGCCATTTTGCGGCATAACCAAAATTTTATGCGGCATTTTCCTCAGAATCGCGGCATTATGCCGCGAAATGCGGTATAAGTGGCAACACTGACCTGGAAAGACCTCGTGTCTCAGATGTCTCATCTCAAGTCCTGGCCGGATCCGATGGATCTGGGGGGGGGGGGGGGACCGGAAATGGTGTGGAACTCTCAGAGTCGAGCGATCGGGATGAAACTTGCTGGGAAGAACAAGCACAAGCTCTAGACAGAACTGGACCGGATTCGGACACCGTGGGGGGAGTTGAAGGGGGGTTCCGGAATTCTGGCGATCTGTAGTTGATGTACTTCCAGGTGGACTAGAACGATAAAAATTGACAGGCATATCAGGGACACGACCAGATTAACTTGGAAACAGTCACTCACCCGATCCGACCATCGTGGGGGAGAGGAAGACGGCGGAATCTGGATATTAGTGGCATGCATAATTTTCGAACGAGTTATCGGATATTAATGAAACTTGATATCTTGAAAGACCCCATGTGATTTCAAGTCCGGACCGAATCCGATGAACTGGGGGAGGGGAGGGGGGGGGAGGGAGGGGAGAACCGGAAATCTTATGACACGCATAGAGTGGGTCGATCAGGAAGAAATTTGGTGGGAAGTACAGGCACAAGTCCGGAATCGGACCGGATTCGGTTACCAAGGGGGGGGGAGCTGTAGGGGTGTCCGGAATTCCGGCGATCATGATTTAAAGTACTCGCAGATGTGCTAGGACGATAAAACTTTGCTGGAGCATTAGAAACTTGACATCATTGGGTTAGACATCGTTACTTCTTCGATCCGACCATTCGTTAATGAACTTTCTTAACCGCAAAATACAAAAAAAATACTTCTAAGCAAAATTTACTTTTTCAAGATCGGAATTCCGGCGATCATGATTTAAAGTACTCCCAGATGTGCTAGGACGATAAAACTTTGCTGGAGCATTAGAAACTTGACATCATTGGGTTAGACATCGTTACTTCTTCGATCCGACCATTCGTTAATGAACTTTCTTAACCGCAAAATACAAAAAAATACTTCTAAGCAAAATTTACTTTTTCAAGATCGCCATGAGAACATGATTCTTTTTGCCTCAGAGTTTTGCTTAGAATAATTTTTAGCACCCTTCAAGTCTGCATCTTAACGGAAAAGTAAAAAAAAAACTTTTGACCATCACTTCCATCCTCTGACCCAGCCTTGCAAGTTTGGTGAATCTTAACCGAAAAACTTAAACAAGAAATTTGACCATTACTTCCATCTGACCCAGCCTTGCCAGTTTTTGTTTTCCTTCTTGTTTGCTTTTGCTTTTTCTCTCCTATTTTTATATTTAAAGTGAAACCATAGGTTAAATTTTCAGCCCCCTTCATGTTTTCTTGTTGGTGTATTACTTACTACATATGCTTGCAAGTGCCATATGATCTTACAGCTCTTGTTAATATTACTCAGAAAAAATAATACCGTGTTTTTTTCTTATCAAAACGGCGTACGAACACAAGGCAAAGTATGACATGTCGGATCAGGCAATGTGGTTTTCACGTTGTGAGCTATATTATTCTCACACCTGCAATTATTTATTGTATATTTATTATTATACAATTATATTCTATTATAATTGCCCAGTTCATCATGATCATGGGCTGTGCTACAGCGAAATGCGAGTAGGGGAGCGAAGAGCTTGCAGGTTAGAACCAAATGGGTAAGACACAAGGCAAATCAATAGAGGACGATCGATGTAAAAGAGTGTATTCGTGATCACACTTGCATGACTGTTATGCGGACGTCAAATTATCAAAACAACGGAGTGACTGCACTTGCATACAATTCTCAAATATCACTTGCTTTCTAAGTCTTTCTGAGCTCGCGCTACAATGAGAAATGCACTTATATAGTCTTTCTTCGGGGTCTGGGTCCAGCTTCCAGAGCGCACGATATCCTCGGGATGACGCCCTTACTTCCACTCGTCCACACCGTTTGCTTTTAGGACATCCGCCCCCAGTTCGAATTGTTTCTTGCATTTGTCACAGTAGAGGAAAAAATAGTCTTCGGTTGACATCGTCACTCGAAGTTGCCTTGATTGTATATGTTGGGCCCAGCTTAGGAGGTTCTCTTCGAGGGATCTCTCAGCGTCGATGGCTCGGAGAACCATGATCTCCCGATGCCGAGCCTCTCCGTCGATATCTGCCAAGTGGGCCCAGGCCCCGCATAACTCTGCCTCCTTATCTGGAAAACGGTGGTAGAGTACCACCACTTCGTCCAGGCCGTTCGTTCGTTTTACCGTGACGAAGTTTTTGTGGAAGAGAGTTTTGGCTGCCATTCTACAAACAAATATTATTCATTAGTATTTTACTATTAACATGGTTTTTGTATAATTAAATTAATTAATTTCTACGCTGTTTGCTGTGATAAAAAGGTATTTGTTAACCTACCCGTTATATGGTCACAATACTCGATATAAGGTCACAATTCTCGAATATCACAACCGGTTTTATACCAAAATCTCTTTCTTTTCGCGGAGACATGGCAGGGTTGCGAAATTTTCTCATGTTGCGCATGGTTGCAACTTTATTTGGTTTTGTGCACAAATATATAGTTTTATCAGAAAATAATTTTTTTTTTTTTAAATCGACATGGCAAGGTCTGAACATAAATTTCTTTGTAAGCATTGAGAGAAGATGTTCGAGTAAACTCTGGTCACTGCCATTTTATTATGGATCCCTAAAGATGAGCGATAATGAATGTTTCCCAAAACTTCGCCTGCGGCGCCTTCCATAGTTTTCTTCATTTGTTGGAAGGGCACGTCATTTAGGTGGGGTTTCGACAGTTTTTGACATAGAATCTGAGAAACACTAAAAACTAGAACCTGTGTGGCAAATAGCTGAATTTTGGCAGAAAAAAGCCGAATTTAGTCATTTTGCCTTATGCGATGGCTTTAACATAGTCTTTGGAAGCTACTGCCATAACCTCTAATATTTCTGGAAATCCTCGGGATATTAGGATGTGATTGACGTTCAAACCCAGAATTTGCATGGGAAGCATTTGTGCGAATAGCGAACTTCAAGAATTTTGCATGGGACTTTCAGTTTATTCTCGTCTTGGGTACATAGAATCTGATGATGGATTGGTGGCCAGTAATACACAGTCCATGTATTCGCTCTATTTTTGCATTTAAATCTTCGAAATAATCCAAATTGTAAGTTTCAAGGATTCGGTAGCATTTCTGGCAGATTCTTGGAATTTTTTCGGCTCCCCCTCCCCAAAACAAAAATTAACTTGCGACGCCTCTGATGACACAGATGTCTGATGGTTGCTTTGACAGCTAGGGTCTGAAAGGTCTTCATCAGAAGCCCTGAGAGTCTTGAAGATTTTGCAGTTTAAACTACATTCCTGGATTACTCTCTGTTTCGATTTAAATCCTCTAGTTTCTCCTTGTTGACTATCCCCAGGGTGATAAAAGGTCAGGTTCCCAAAGGATTTTCAGTTTCCTCACGGACGGACGTAACCATTTCGTGAACCTCCGCAGAAATTTCGACTAATTTTCAGTCGAAAAATCCGCACATTTTCTGAAATTTGAAATGTTTGGGGCCCTGGCTCTTACGATAACGGAAAGAGAAATGTAGACCTCAAATCAACGAGGTACTTTTGAAGTTTCCTTTAAATTTAGAGGTGCACACGGAAATATCAGGCTTGCTATCAAACCGATTATATGTGTAGCTTTGCGCATGGAAAATTGAATGCAGTTACTCAATGCCTTTGTGTAGCAAAACTAACTCTAAAATTGCTCTGTCAGACATACTCACTGTTTTTAAAACTCCCGATTTTTTCTCGGATTTCTTAAGAATATCGCCCGATAATCTCCCGATTTTTTCGGGGCAGTTCCTGATTTTAAGAAAAGGAAGTGGAACCCCTTATGGGTTTTCAAGTATTTGAATAGTACTTGCTTTAAGTCTTCCATTTGTCGGTGCAGACGTTCCAGTTGTTTCATCAGGATGTCGAAGGGCTCCGGGTCTAATTTCCAAAAGATGTTCCAACTGGATGCCAAAAGGGAGTTATCATGCTTAAAAATCAACCATTCCGAATAATGTCATTGGATGACCCAAAATAGTAAAAAGGTAATCCACTGCATTGTCTGTAAAAATGGCTACGTATCACGAGACAAGTTTTCACGAGAAAAGTCTATCACGAGAAAAAAAATTCTAGACAAAATTTCACGAGACAAGTGAGGCAAGTGCGGCATAAAGACTTTCTATTGAATTTTATTTGCACTGTACACACACACAAAACTGAACTATAACATAAATTAGGAAATTAAAATGGAAATAGATCAAATGCCAGAGAATCGGGATGCCTGACTAACAAAATCTTCCAAGTTCATGGAGCTGTTTGGAGCCAGGAGCCGATCTTTCAGTTGCTGCAGTTTAAGATCCTTTTCAATCCATTTTTTCCGCCGCGCCACATGGGCTCCCCCATTTCCCAGTTGCTTGACAAATAACATATCATCTGCTTCTCTGGTGATGAAGATGCCGAGAATCTTGAAGATGTTTGGGTGGGCTCTCCCTACTTCCGCGTTAAGTGACCGGTGGTAGGCTTCGAGGTAATTGTTGGTCCGAGGGCCCGAGTTGGTGTGCTGGTTCCAATGGCATGGTGCAAGTGGGCTGGGCGACAACCAGGTCTTCTGGAAATATTCGACCAACGGCTGTAGAGTTCCGTCTGACGGGGCCAAAGCCTTGAGACTGGTCCATGCTGGTATGACGAAAGGCAGTGGAACAAAAGACAGGGCGATCATCTTGCGCAGAAACTGGAGAGATCTCTGGATCTCCGACGTTGGTGCTGTTGTCGCTGCTCTTTGCTTTGCGTACAAGCGCTTGACCGAAGTGAAAGAGACATCCATGGTGGTCAATCCCTGGAAATACTGTCTGCATGGCGTTGATCAGTGAAGCTTCAAAGTCGGAGTGAAAAGTTCTCGGAGCCACGCTTATTCCAAGTTGTGCTGACTTTGAAACTAGCAGTCGACGAAAACGAGTGTAGTCTAATTGTGATTTGCTTGGTACGAAAATGTAAACCAATGTTATCATCGTGTTGTGGACCAGTGCCTGGATGGTTGCCAGCTGATAGAAAAGTGTTGGACAGGAGAAGAACGTTCCTTCGATAAACCAGGCCTGCAGAAAATGATCAAGTATACTAAATGCACTTAGAGTGTACCTAAATTCTACTACCCTGCATATCACATGGCTTCGCGATCGAAGCAACGCTGATTGAGTTTAAGAAATATGGAAAGTTTTTAAAAATGAAACGTAGCCTACCTGTGCCAGGGAAAGCAGTACGAGCTGAGCCTTTGAAGAGAAGATCAGTAGACGATCAGTGCTCCCGTCGTCGGCTAAAAGGAAGCTGTCTCCATCTTTGGTTGAGGTGTACTGGCTGCCGAGTTGAAGATCTTGCCTCTTTTTCAGTAGCGCTGGACACTTTCTTGCAGAATGGCGGTTCGTTGACGAAGTCATCGAAGCATAAGTCATGGACAGCGCTGCAGCAGCTTGACTGGCGTTTGCGGAGCCTTCTCGAAGGGCTTCTTTGTAGGCTTTATTGATAGGCATACTCGTCAAACTGTCAATTTTCCTCTTTGCTAACTCTCGTACTTTGTCGTCGACAGTCGCTGCGGGGTTACTTATGTGGTTATGGTCAGCCGTGGAAGTTAGAGCAAACTTTCCATTCCATTCTTTTCCTCGTACTGGACAGCCTTTGTCAGAGCATCTGTAGAAGGTGCTTTCTGCAGATGTTGAAAGTCGAATGAACTTGTAGCCACTAGTATGGAGTGGAGTCTCGCCTCTTGCAGTTTTCACCGTTTCAAACTGGATTTGGGTTGACATTCTATTCACAAAATCAAAACTGAGTACTTTCCCAATCTGCACCCTCTACTATATATACGTTAGCTCACTTTAAGCTGATTGTCTTAATCCTACTTTTCTTAATCCAGGTTGTCTCGTGAGAGGGTTGCCTAATGAATACTTGCCTCTCGAAGATTTTTCTAATGCTCGATTGCCTCGTGCGGACTTGCCTAGTGAGACTTGTCAAAAGCCGATTGTCTCGTGAAAACTTTTCTCGTGGTATGCTCCCTGTAAAAATAAGTAGTTGAAAAATATAGTATAGTTGGGGCACTAGGCTGTTGGCGCTGATTGGTCAGGTGGGTCAATCTTGATTAAGTCGTGAAATAGGAACTCCAGGAAGTTTATCATTTCGGGACGCTGTACAAACGAGGCCATGGCCCAATCTATGTGTATGAGTAAGAGCCTGCAGATGGCGGGCGTACTTGGTAAATTTTCTGGTCCTGTGCACAAGAATCTGACCGAACTATCTTTTATAAACGGATAGATTTTTTGGGATTGGCAGTGTTGGGGGGAGGTAAAAACTCTTTAAGGATTTTTGTCAAGACTTCCACATTTTTCGTCTTCTATTTGGTAACTAGATAATCCATCATCCTCTGTACATAGGGCCTCTTATACATATTGTCCCTGGATGTCAGTAAGAATTCGATATTTCTGCCTAGGGCAAGATATGAAGTGGCGACGTATAACGGGTACTCAGCTTCGTCTTTTGCCTCAAATAAACGCTCAATAAGTTGAAAATCAGGATTATTTGTATCATACTGTTCGGGCTGCAAGGGTAGGAATCTACCTGTTATCCTTTTGGTTACTCTCTTCTGAAGTTGTTTTGATTTGATTAGAAGCCAACGATATACTTGTATGATTGAGCTATTGTAGGAGGCGTGACTCTGCTCCGTCAGTCCTAACTGGTCAATAAAATCGCCCATGTCTTGATCTGCCGAACCATTATTTATATTCATACTGCAAGGATTAACAACAAATAGTAAGGCATGTAATCACGCCACAATAAGGAAGGGAGGCTGTCACTTTAAGCTGTTCCAAAGATTACGGCCAGTAATCGGGAATGTCAGCATGCGTTGCCAGAACTCGTTTCTTGTTACAAAACAGTCGGCCCTTATCTCTCTTTCCAAGAGCTAACTCAATTCTACCTCATATAGGGAGTGACGTCGGCAAAGGTTACACTCGAATGATATACACCGTCGTGCAATAGAAGTAATAATGTGTACGGGGGTTGGGGATTGATACGGTTAAAGTGTCAAAAATTTGTATTTCCTCAAAACAACTTCGGTTGTGTTGAGCTTGTAAGGGTAGGCAAACAGAAGAAGATCGATCGGTGAAAAAAAATTGTATTCGTAACGTAACTTACATGATGAATTCGGTGAACAAGAATAATCCAGAAATGTATAATAACGCTGTTAGTAGCAACAGGATAGAAATATTTCTGAACCCCGATTCACAAGTGAAATCGGCCTAAGTAGACACTCTACGTCCCTCGATGGCGTCGCACCAGGAAACCGCCTGTGGAACTCCGCCGATGGCCACTTTCGGTTCCTTGACTTTCCAGCAGCTGTTGGGTTGTCCTCGATTTGGGTTTGGCTCCCTTACACCAGAACGTGACCGAGCTTTCCTAACATATCTATCTTTTCCGGGGTAGGAAGTGCCTATCGGTAGATTCGCTGTCGGTTTTGTGGACGTGCAGAACTCTCTCGCTGTCTACGTGGTCAGTGCCTGATGCATTGGGAAAACAGTTCAGACGGGATCTCGCTGTTGGTTCTACGTTTATAGACCTCGTTTCCCCCTCTGGCCCTTCTTAAAAATGTAGTTCTCTCACGCGAAAATGGAAAAGTTCCAGTTTAGCTCTTAACCTTTGCTTTTTGTTTAATCCGGCTGGTATAGGATCAAGCTCCGCGCCCGAATCGCTTCGTATTAGGTTCAATGGAACCAGTTTACGACTAACGATTAATTGATGATGCGAATTCAGTTGTTTTCTAACAAACTGATCCCATAACTCGTTAGCTGAGTCAGGGGCGGTGAGCACTCCAGCTAGGTTGCTTGTATGAGCTACCCTTTGTGTGGTTTTTTCCTCACCCGCCAGTAAGGGCTCGTCCGCAAGGGTGTTTTTTGTGCTTTGTTCCGGGTTTATATTTTCTAATAACTGAGGATTTCTTATTTATGTCGATTAGAGAACCATCTTTTTTATTTGGTTTTTGGGTTCGACGCGTCTCTTTACTTACTGAACCAGACTTTTGGAGATACTCGTCCGCATGCTGATCCGTAGTGCTTCGGCTTACTGACCTGTCCTTAGCGTCTACACTTCCGAGATATCGTTCTATCCTTCTCTACCTTAGTCAGGAACGTTTACGTTACAGAAACTGCAGTATGGTACTTCTATTCTTCATTCAAACTCCGGCGCAGTTCATTTGAGAGTCTTAAGCTCTTCTCCGGGCGACTCGTTATTTCTATTTCGTCGCGTGCACCTTTTTCCGAATAAGCGTTGCTGACACTTGAATGCTTGATTAGTACGCATAAACGAATAAAAAACGAAATACACATAACTAATACTACTGTTGATCCTATTTTATACAATGAAGTCCAGGAGAAAGAGCCAAAATTATCTTGTAGGTAATTAAGTCGTTCTGCTTCGTTGGTAAATAGTGGTATTTCATTCTCAAGCGCTTCTTTCATTTGGCTTAACAGTACTTTGGTATGCTCACAAGACTTTTGAAATGATGCTTCCATCCTCTGACTAATAAAGGTACCTCTAGGCATATCCTTAGTTAAGTCGTATGACGGCAGGGGCGCTACTTCAGTTTTGATTTTGTTCATAACTGTAGTAATCAGTGGCGTTCTAATAGTACTATCCTTCGTAATTAATCTACAACCTTGGTTAATCGTAATAATTCCTACATCTTTCAAATATACATCATTTCAATACACGGGGTCGATCTTTTGCGTTGAATTAGAACAAGATAGAACTCCATTAGTTCCTTGAGGTACTGAATAAACCCAATGATGATTTCTAAGGTGTATGAATGTTTCTCTTTTTCTTATTTTAATCCAAGCATTGCAAGACTGCGGGATTTTGTTTGAATCCTTATCTCAGAAAAATAAATCAATGACACAACTTCCAATCTTAGAATTATATATTGGAATCGTAAACTGGCAGACTAGGTTTCTAAGTTCCATACATGTGTCTAAATCGTTGCGTCCTAGCAGTTCGTATTTTCTACGGTCTTGGTCAATCATAAGGTATTCGCTATCTATCTTAATTCTAACTGATGAAGCGCTATTATTTATGTTAACAGGTATTGATCTAATGCTGTAAAGTTGGTACGAAGAATGTTGTTCCACTAAAGGGATCGAAAGTACCGCATAGAGTTGGTCGTTTATGTCCGTTAGGTGTATTCTAAGTTTGTTATAATAATAGTACATATTCGCTACGTCAACTTTCAATGGTAAATGAGTTCCAAAAACTAGATGAGCTTTAATTTCTCCAAGCATAGTCGAAAGGGATACTGGGTCTACCAGATCTGGGGTCAATTGGTTTCCGGTTAAACTAAATAAAGCAATCTCTAATTTTGTCATCTCAGTTCCTATGTTCATAAGACTCATCGTTACTATATCTAGTGACACTAAGCTAATACTAGAATAACTTATAAATCTATCGATATCCTTTCTTAACGTATCCATGGTGAAAACAGCTCTACTTATTTTCTTGGACAACATATCAATTTTTTCCTGATGGGAACTAGCAATAGATGCCTGTAAGCGTTGTACATGCAAGGTGGTATTTGTTGCCTTTTCGAGGTTTTTAACCGATTGCCTAACTAAATCTAATTCTTCTTCGGTAGTCACACCAAATAATGATCCCAAAATGTCTCCAACTACAGGTATTAGGGATTTCGCGTTTCTTTTTCCTCTTTTCCTTCTATAGAATACTTCAAAAATTCTGATTGCAGTGGTCTTTAATTTGTGAGTCTCGAGTTCAAACAGTTCAAAAAGTGTTTCTAGTCGAGCCCGAAACGGGGTCAAAAAATCTTCAGAGTGATTTTCTTTGTGTATCATTTCAGCGTCTACTCGAGGTTTTTCAATGATCGGTTTCTTAAGGGGCTTGGGGGTAGTTTTGTCAGGTTTTGCTTCGTCCTTCATTGGGAGTTGAACCCAATCTCCGTACAAGTCAAGTGCGTAGTCGTATCCCATAAATGTGTCGCCGTATAAATATTCTCCGTCGTACATTCCTTGTTCTTCGCTTACGTCAGTTATGTTTTCGTACCAAGAACTATAATCAGCTAAAGTTTCATTATTTTTATGTTCGTTTTTGTTGTTAGTAATCGTTTGGTTCAGTAAAAGTTCTCTCTTTTGTCTTGATGCTACAGTGTTATTTACTTCGGTAAACTCTTCTCCATTACTGGTTTGCCCTGTTTGTATTTGGTCTATGGCTGGATTATCAAATTCGCTTTCGTTTGCTAGGGGGGTAACTATTTTTGGGGTCCATCCGTAGGGAGGTACTTTGTGGTGGATATTGGATGCTACGTATGCGGCCTTATGGGTTTTTAAATATTTGAATAGTACTTCCTTTAAGTCATCCGTTTGTCGATGCAGACGTTCCAGTTGCTGTATCAGGATGTCGAAGGGCTCCGGGTCTAGTTTCCAAAAAATGTTCCAACTGCGGGTGGATGCCAAAAGGGAGTTCTCCTGCTTAAAAATTACGCCGTTCCGAATGATGTCATTCGATGACGCAAAATTTGAAAGAAGTATGCCGTATAGTAAAAAGGTAATCCACTGCATTGTCTGTAAAGATAAATAGTTGAAAAAATATAGTATAGTTGGGGCACTAGGCTGTTGGTGCTGACTGGTCGGGTGGGTTAGTCTTAATTAGGTCCTGAAATAAGAATTCTAAGAAGCGTATCATTTTGGGGCGTTGTGCAAATGATGCCATGACCCAATCTATGCGAATGAGTAGTGGTCTGCAGATGGCGGCCGTACCTGGTAAGTTTTCGTGTCCTGTGGACCAGAATGTGACCGAACTGTCTTTTATAAACGGATAGATATCCACTTTTCCTGGGTCTGGCAGTGTTGGGGGAAGATAAAAAGTGTTTAGGGATTTTTGCATCATCAGCGTTTCCCGACGTTTACACTTTTCGTGTACGATTTGGTAACTTGATACTCCGTTAGTTTCTGTGCATAGGGTGGCGTATTCAGACCATAGTCTCCACGTAAATTGTCTATACGCCTTGTCCCTAGGTGTCAGTAGGAATTCGATATTTCTACCTAGATCAAGATATGACGTGGCAACATATAACTGGTATTCGGGTTCGTCTCTTGCCTCAAATAAACGCTTAATAAGTCGAAAATCGGGATTAATTGTATCACACTGTTCGGGCTGCAAGGGTAGGAATCTACCTGTTATTCCTTGGGTTACTCTTTTCTGAAGTTGTTTTGACTGGATTAGAAGCCAACGATATCCCTGTATGATTGAGTTATTGTAGGAAGCGTAACTCTGCTCCGTCAGTCCTAACTGTTGAATAAATTCGTCCATGTCTCGGTGTGCCGAACCATTATTTATATTCATACTGCAAAGGATTAACAACATGTAGTAAGGTATTTAATTACCTCACAATAAGGTAGGGACGTCACTTTAAGTTATTCCACAGGTTACGGGCAACAATCGGGAATGTTAGCATGCGTTGCCAGAACTCGTTTTTTGTCACAAAATAATCAACCTTTATCTCTCTTTCCAAGAGCTTACTCCATTCCACCTCATATAGCGAGCGACGGCGGCAAACTTTACACTCGAATGACAGGGATCGTCGTTTAATAAAAGTATTGATGTGTACGGGGGTTGGGGAATGATACGGGTTAAGTGTTAAAAATTCGCACTTCCTTAACACGACTTCGCTGGTGTTGCACCATTTGTGCGTTATAACATACACTTCGGATTCTGCATCAGAAAGTACAATGCTCCAATATTCCCTCATTCTCCATGTTAAAAAACCTGTTTCCAGTTCTTGACTGGACATACGCTGAATGGTATCTGTATATTCGTGGTTAGATACGTAATCCGAAAATCTTTGTCTGCTCATTTTGTAGGTTCTTGGTTGTGGGAAACAGAGGGATTTTTGTACGGCTGTCTCAGTGAATTCGCGTTCAGCAAGGGCTTCGAACTCGTCCCAGTCTACTACGATTGGGGAAAAACAAAGGGGGGTTTCATCTTCTTGCTCTGTTGGGCCTTCGAATTCGTCCGAGTCAGCCGTAGGAGGGGTCAAGCAGAGAGGGGTTCAGCCGCCCTCGAACTCGTTTTCGTCGGTTGAGGTTGGGGTGACAGACTCAAAGTTTTGGTTCTCCATATTCATATTCTATCGAAATAACACCATTAGTTTTATTTATGCAACTACTTCTTGGGGGGGGGGGTCTTCTGGGTCTCCCTAAACACACAAAAAAAGGGGGGTGGGGGCTTTTGTAATTCCCTACGGTCGTGATATTTCTGGACACGGTTCTTACTTTTGTTTTATATTTTTCTTTTTCTTTTTATAACAATCAATTAATCAATTCAACACATGCACAAAAGAGAAAAAAAAAAAATCGTTGAAGAGGGGGCGGGTCGGGGGACGGTTAACACTTCCAGACGTCTTCCACTTTTTGGACTTCCGTCCCAAGTGGAATTTGGTCCTTGCATTTTTTGCAATATAGGAAGTATTCATCTTCGGGTGACATAGTTACCCGAATCTCGTCCATCTGTCTGTCCTGATCTAGCGCATTCTCTTTTACATTACCGGTTTTCGTGTCGTCACGTTTTGGCATGCTGATACTTTCGCGAAGTTCACTGCCAATGCTAATGACCTTCGTTTTTATCTCATGTTCGTTTTGCTCATTGTTACTAGGTGTTTTTTGCACGTAGTTTATGGGTACTTCGCGGTTGGGCGATTGTGCGGGTACTTCGCCCAAAATTGGTCGTTTGAAAATCAGTTTTTTATTCTCTACGTCAAGTATTATTCGATTGTCACGTAAAAAGGGGATGCCTAAAATGCATTCGTAAGGCAAATCTTTACATACTACCACGTTTACATGTAAATTTCTACCAACAATACTTATCGGGAGTTTCATTTTGCCCATTGCCTGTAAGTTATGTCCGGTTACTCCGGTCAATCGCACTGCCACACTCTGCAGTTTGTCCTTGACGAAGGTTGGCAATTTTTCGAAACATTTATAAGACAAAATATTAATAGCACTTCCTGAATCAATTAACGCTGAAAAAATCATATCATACGAGCAAAAATTTGGTATTATAGGGAGGGGGTAAACTATGGGGTCGCTGTCATTTCTTATTTGACACAAATTTACTGTTAGAGGCCGGAAAATACGCGTCTTATAGCCAGTAAATCGTCCGGCGATATTTTTTACTGACCTATGTCGTTTCCCTGGCTGACCTCCCACCGTTCTTCCGTCGGAGTTGTTTCAGTCTGCACACAATTCGCGTTCCCCTGAATGCTCGAACGTCGGTCCGCTCCGTCTCGATAGCTTTGAAATCCAGCCCGATATGCTGATTGATTAGCGCCGCCGCGATATGCCGTTCGAAACCCGTTAGTATTTCCGCGATTATTGAACGAGCCACGGAAGCCAAACGATCTGTTATTGCTGCCCATTCTTTGGTTGCCGAACGCACCGCGGTTAGTTGACCTTTTCGACCAGCAGTCCCTCGCAAAATGACCTACCCGGTTACAATTATAACAGGTAACCTGGATTCCACCGTTATTGGTATAGTTCCCTCTTATAGTGCCGCCACGTGAATTATTACTTTGTCGATTAGGAAATTGGGGGGGTTGAAATGAGGTTCTGTTCTGTTCAAATCTAACTTGTCTTGGGAGAGACGGGGATCTAGATCGCTGGTATTTTGGGGCTGATGCGTCAAGTGTGTTAGGGGGGCGTCTGAAATTTTGCTGGGAGGGTTGTGATTCCTTTATGTTTTTCGGTTTCTTCGGAATTAATATTGCTTATTACCAACTTCGAATGCTTTTCTACTAACATATCAATTGACTGGGCTCTCTCTGTTTCTGCGATTGCGTCTTCGAGGGTGGTAATATTCTTAGACAAAAGTAATCTGAATAATTTGGGCGTCAATCCGTAGGTAAAATTGTGGAAAAGTATTTTATTATACTGTGCCCCAGAGCCTGCCCCGTATTTTTCTTGAGTCATTGATCTTATTTCTTGGGCGTACTCTTGAATGCTTTGACCTGGTTGCAACGTCACAATATCATATTTCAGTTGTGCTTTATGAGATGTTGACTTAAACCTGTTTTTAAATGCTTCAATAACTAACTCTATCGTATTAAACTCTGCCGTTTCCGCGATTGTTTCAAAAAATTGCAGCCCTTGACCTCTTAGCCTAAGAATCAGGATCTGACGTAGGACTGGTAAGTCCAGCTCCGTCATGGTAGCAAACATGGACAACTGTGTACAAAATACCGTAATATCTGAGTGTCCACCATAGTCCGGCAAGATCCTAGCGGCCTCAGCAAGCGAGGTCAGCTTCTGAGCTTTCACGGTAGCATCGGTTGCCATCGTTAATAAGGAAAAGAAAGAAAAATAGACTACAGTTACTTAGGAAAGTTGGTCTTATTCTTTATCTGCACGAGAGGGTGTGAATGAAATTCTAGGTCTAAATCTATAACACTGGGGGGGGGGGGGGGGGTTAGCCTATAGCATAGTGCTCATATAACTTACGCCTTAAACGATCGATTCTCTACCTATTTGCCTTTGTTTACAGTCATTTGCTCGTTTCTATCTTATCCATTTAAGCTCTTGACTCGGGTTCTTTTATATAAGGCCGCGCCAAATTTATAAGGTGAGGTATGGCCGTTTATAGTCGTATTTGCATCGTGTGATGGTTACCTCAACTATATGGCAACACGCAATAGAACGACGGGCTCTTGATAAATCAGATACGGGCCGACCGTCGAGTGATGGGAATCGAACCCACGATACCGGAGACCGATACTTCCAAGCCTTACGCCGAGCAAGGGCGAGCTTGAAGTATTGCCGCGAGTTGGGGAGCGTGAGCCGTATAAGAGCTTGTAAGGATAGGCAAGCAGAAGAAGATCGATCGGTGAAAAAGGTTGTATTCGTAACGTAACTTACATGATGAATTTGGTAAATTAGTAAAGTCCGGTAATATATATCTGTTCTCACTAACAGTCTAGCAAATGTTCTGAACCGCGATTCACCAGTGACATCGGATTAAATAGGCACTCTTTGTCCTGGATGGTGGCATACGTGGGACGTCGCCTCTGGAACTTCGCCGATCGCCTTTCTCATCTCTTTTGCTGGGGAACAGGTTTCGGTTCTTCTCGGGTCATGGTTCCTTCCTCCTTGGCACATTGTACTGACTAAGTATTCATATTCTGGCACTGCTTGATTCTTCGCGCCATATAGGAATTTACTGTCTGCACGACTTCGCAATTTAGCTATTGCGCAGATGCCTTTTTTGCAATGCAATTTCTCTTTGCCAAGTAACGGGATTAAAGTCTTAAGTGTCTAGGCATTTTTATTACACTAGGTGTCAGTAAGAATTCTATGTTTCTACCTAGAGCAAGATATGACGTGGCAACACATAACTGGTATTCGGCTTCGTCTCTTGCCTCAAATAAACGCTTAATAAGTTGAAAATCGGGATTATTTGTATTATACTGTTCGGGCTACAAGGGTAGGAATCTACCTGTTATCCCTTTGGTTACTCTCTTCTGAAGTTGTTTTGACTGGATTAGAAGCCAACAATATCCCTGTATGATTAAGCTGTTGTAGGAAGCGTGACTCTACTCCGTCAATCCTAACTGTTGAATAAATTCGTCCATGTCTCGGTGTGCCGAACCATTATTTATATTCATACTGCAAGGGATTAACAACATATAGTAAGATATATAATTACATCACAATAAGGTAGGGATCCGTCACTTTAAGTTGTTCCAAAGGTTACGGGCAACAATCGGGAATGTTAGCATGCGTTGCCAGAACTCGTTTCTTGTCACAAAATAATCAACCTTTCTCTCTCTTTCCAAGAGCTTACTTCATTCCACCTCATATAGCGAGCGACGGCGGCAAACTTTACACTCGAATGATAGGGACCGTCGTTCAGTAGAAGTATTGATGTGTACGGGGGTTGGGGAATGATCCGGGTAAATTGTCAAAAATTCGCACTTCCTTAACACGACTTCGCTGGTGTTGCACCATTTGTGCGTTATAACATACACTCCTGATTCTGCATCAGAAAGCACAATATTCCCTCATTCTCGATGTTAAAAAACCTGTTTCCAGTTCTTGACAGGACATCCGCTGAATGGTATCTGTATATTCGTGCTCATTTTGTAGGTTCTTGGTTGTGGGAAACAGACGGATTCTCGTACGGCTGTCTCGGTGAATTCGCGTTCAGCAAGGGCTTCGAACTCGTCCCAGTCTACCGCGATTGGGGAAGACGGGGGTTTGACCTTCTTGCTCTGTTGGGCCTTCGAATTCGTCCGAGTAAGCCGTAGGAGGGGTCAAGGAGAGAGGGGTTCGGCCGCCCTCGAACTCGTTTTCGTCGATTGAGGTTGGGGTGACACATTCAAAGTTTTGGCTCTCCATATTATTCTATCGAAATAACACCATTAGTTTTATTTATGCAACCACTTCTTGGGAAGGGGGTCTTCTCGATCTCCCTAAACACAAAAAAAGGGGTGGGGGGCTTTTGTACTTTCCTAGGTCAGCGGTCGTGATATTTCTGGACACGGCTCTTACGTTTTTATTATTCTTTTTATAACAAGCAATTAATAAATTTAACACACCCACAAAAGAAAAAAATGTCGTTGAAGGGGGGGGCGAGTTGGGGGACGGTTAGCAATTCCAGACGTCTTCCACCTTTTGGACTTCCGTCCCAATTGGAATTTGGTCTTTGCATTTTTTGCAATATAGGACATAGTTACCCGAATCTCGTCCGACGTGATATGCTGGTCCCATGCGTACAAACTTTCCTGTCTGCGCCTGGACGGCGCGCAGGACCACGACCTGTCTTGTCCTGCCTGCGCCGTCTATCTCCGCCAGGTTGGCCCAGGCACCGCAAAGGTCGGACGCCGTCGCCGGAGTCCGGTGGCAAATGCCTACCGCCTCCTCTTCCCCGTTTGTGGTTGATGCCACCACGAAATGTTGGTTCAGGAGGGTCTTCGCGGCCATTCTAAAAACGGACGTATTATTAGTTATGAGTTGAGTTAGAACCAAGCTATAATTATCCAAGGTTTTTCTACTTGGTTTTATTACTTGTCTACCTGATCGTGTTGTGGTGCCCATATCTTTATCTGCTGCCGTGGTAGGATTCTTCGTCCTTTTTTCTGTAGGCTGGCCCGTTGTTTCATCGAATAATTTCATGGCTTTTTCTGCTTGCTGTCTTCCCAATATGGCTATGCGGCGAGCTTCAGCTGCTGCCGAAGTTTCTGGCGTATCGTGTCTTCGGTTTGTCACTCTTCCTGGTGAGGAGTCGGCTACTCTGCGTCCGATGTATCCGGCGTTGTTGTCTTCACCGTCATCTTCAGGTGGCGTCTGTACTTCTCGTGAGGGTGAATAGGCGTCGCTGGCGAACTCTGCTGCCTCTTCTTTGCACGGTGTTCTGGATGGGCTGTAGTCAATTCTTTCGATGGGTATAGCTGGTTCTTCTTCTTCGTAATCGCTGCTGACATTCTTCTTTGGGCTTCTTCTTTTTGAGCTGAAGCTGAGGTCCGGAATGGGGTCGGGTTGGAAGTCCAGTAGGGAGTCCCTGAAGTGTCTCCATGGCTGTTGTGTTTTTTTCTTTTCCTTCGATACCGAGATGTAGCCGAAGTCTTCTCGTTGTTTTGGCTGCCTTGTGTCCATATATTCTCGTAGGGGTCGACGGCGTTCTCTGTCTGATGGACCTGGTGTATCTATGGGTTGGTTCAGCTCCTGCCATAATGATAACGGCCTTTCGATTGGACTTTCTGATGGAAAATCGCTCGTTGGGTTGATTCGTGGTGGGTAGGGGGTGGAAATTTGGTCGGGGAAGAACTGTTTGCCAGGGGGCGTTACTTCGTATTCGCTAAGCTCTCCTGGGGACCTGTAAGTACTGTCTGCGCTTTCTGGGAGTTGTGTTCAGGTCGTTTGCCTGACTACATGTACGCTCCTACAGGCAGCGCCAAATTTGTAAGGGGGGTAATGAAGAGATGTCCGTGCTTACGGTATGGCCGTTTATAGTCGTACGTGCATCGTGTTCGGGTTACCTCAACTATAGGGCAACTCACGATAGAGTGACAGGCTCTTCATAAATCAGGTACGGGCCGACTGTCGAGTGATGGGAATCGAACCCAAGATACCGGGGACCGATACTTCCAGGCCTTAAGCCGAGCAAGGGCAAGCCTGAAGTATTGCCGCGAGATGGGGAGCTTGTAAGGGTAGGCAAACAGAAGAGGTTCGATCGGTGAAAAAGATTGTATTCCTAACATAACTTACATGATGAATTTGGTGAATAAGTATAGTCCAGTAAATATATAACTGTTAACACTAACAGTATAGCAATAGTTCTGAACCCCGCTTCATAAGCGAAATCGGATTAAATAGACACTCTTCGTCCCTCGATGGCGGCGCACCAGGAAACCGCCTGTAGAACTCCGCCGATGGCCACTTTAGGTTCCTTGACTTTCCAGCAGCTGTTGGGTTGTCCTCGATTTGGGTTTGGCATTCAGCGGCATCCAAACATAGTTGGCAAACTAAGTATTCATATGCGAGGCTATTGGCACGAAACGCCAATTTACTGTCAGCATGGCTTCGCCATTATACTTTTGCGCAGCTGCCTTTTTGGCGTCCGATTTCTCTTTGCCAATTAACGGGATTAAAGTCTTAAGTGTCTCTGTATTTTTATTACAAACTTCCGACGTTCATCTTTTGACGCCCTCGTCAAAATCATGAGGTTACTTTTCGCAAAAAAAAAATTTAAACAACCAAAAAACTTTAAATTTTCCCTCAACATTACACTATTTTTACATGTACGAATTGTATATATTTTTTAAGTTCTTTATATTTTTATTACTTGACAAATACGGGAGTACTCTGTCGTTTCGGTTTGAAAGTTCCATCACCCATAACGCTATTAACATTATTTTTAAACTTCTTACTACATTAGCACTTCAATGTTTATTATTTTTTTTTTTAGTTTTTCTATTTTAACACTTGACAGCTGCTTAAAAACTACTTTCCAGACTCAATAGTTTCACTGTCGGTTTTGTGGACGTGCAGAACTCTCTCGCTGTCTACGTGGTCAGTGCCTTATGCATTGGGAAAACAGTTCAGACGGAATCTCGCTGTTGGTTCTAAGTTTATAAACCTCGTTTCCCCCTTTGGCCCTTCTTAAAAATGTAGTTCTCTCACGCGAAAATAGAAAAGCTTCCAGTTTAGCTCTTAATCTTTGCTTTTTGTTTAATCCGGCTGGAATAGGATCAAGCTCCACGCCCGAATCGCTACGTATTAGGCTCAATGGAACCAGTTTACGACTAACGATTAAACGATGATGCGAATTCAGTTGTTTTCTAACAAACTGGCCCCATGATTCGTTAGCTGAGTCAGGGGCGGTGAGCACTCCAGCTAGGTTGTTTATATGAGAAACCCTTTGTGTGGTTTTTTCCTCACCCGCCTGTAAGGGCTCGTCCGCAAGGGTGTTTTGTAAAGTTTTACTCCATTTCGTTTCTGATGATGCCTTAAGGCTTTTTATCTCGGTGCTTGATCTGATACCAACGTGCTTTGTTCCGAGTTTATATTTTCTAATAACTGAGGAATTATTATTCATGCCGATTAGAGAACCATCTTTTTTATTGGGTTTTAGGGTTCGACGCGTCTCTTTACTTGCTGAACCGGACTTTTGGAGATACTCGCCCGCATGCTGATCCGTAGTGCTTCGGCTTACTGACTTAAAATAAACAGTGCTTTAGTCCTTGTACATTCACCTATCCTTAGCGTCTACACTTCCGACATACCAGAACTTTGAACCAGACTTTTGGAGATACTCGCCCGCATGCTGATCCGTAGTGCTTCGGCTTACTGACCTAAAATAAACAGTGCTTTTGTCCTTGTGCATTGTACATCACATCACGTGACATCGTGACTCTGCTCCGTCAGTCCTAGCTGTTGAATAAATTCGTACATGTGTAAGGTGGTTATGACTGGTTATTCGTGGTTACGGTAAGGCCGTTTATAGTCGTATTTGCATCGTGTGATGGTTACCTCAACTATAGGGCAACACGCAATAGAACGACGGGCTCTTGAAATCAGATACGGGCCGACCGTCGAGTGATGGGAATCGAACCCACGATACCGGAGACCGATACTTCCAAGCCTTACGCCGAGCAAGGGCGAGCTTGAAGTATTGCCGCGAGTTGGGGAGCGTGAGCCGTATAAGAGCTTGTAAGGGTAGGCAAACAGAAGAAGATCGATCGGTGAAAAAGGTTGTATTCGTAACGTAACTTACATGATGAATTTGGTAAATAAGTACAGTCCGGTAAATATATATCTGTTCACACTAACAGTATTGCAAATGTTCTGAACCGCGATTCACAAGTGAAATCGGATTAAATAGGCACTCTTCGTCCTGGATGGTGGCATACGTGGGACGTCGCCTCTGGAACTTCGCCGATCGCCTTTCTCATCTCTTTTGCTGGGGAACAGGTTTCGGTTCTTCTCGGGTCATGGTTCCTTCCTCCTTGGCACATTGTACTGACTAAGTATTCATATTCTAGCACTGCTTGATTCTTCGCGCCATATAGGAATTTACTGTCTGCGTCACTTCGCAATTTAGCTATTGCGCAGATGCCTTTTTTGCAATGCAATTTCTCTTTGTCAAGTAACGGGATTCAAGTCTTAAGGGTCTAGGTACTTTTATTACAAACTTCCGACGTTCATCTTTTGACACCCTCGTCAAAATCATGAGGTCCCGTTCCGCTAATTCCTTTCAAGTATTTCACCATTTTTTAAACAACCAAAAAAAAACTTTAAATTTCCCTCACCATTAAACTATTTTTACAAGTACGAATTGTATATATTTGTTAAATTCTTTTATATTTTTATTACTTGACAAATACGGTAGTATTCTATCGTTTTGGTTTGAAAGTTCCGTCACCAATAACTCTACTTACATTATTTTTAAACCTCTTACTACTTTAGCACTTCAATGTTTATTATATTTTTGAGTTTTTTCTATTTTAACACTTGACAGCTGCTTAAAAACTACTTTCCAGACTGTCGTTTCGATTATAAGATCGCACAAGGATACTATACTATTTTTTGTAAAATTTGAGTACACTAATTATTAATCTGTTAACACCATAAGCTATAAGTTGTTAAGAAGGTTTACTGCAGTTTCCGCTATATTTTACTTTGTAGAAGCTAAGGTTTTAACGATAAGGCGCCTATCGGTAGTTTCGCTGTCGGTTTTGTGGACGTGCAGAACTCTCTCGCTGTCTACGTGGTCAGTGCCTTATGCATTGGGAAAACAGTTCAGACGGAATCTCGCTGTTGGTTCTAAGTTTATAGACCTCGTTTCCCCCTTTGGCCCTTCTTAAAAATGTAGTTCTCTCACGCGAAAATGGAAAAGCTTCCAGTTTAGCTCTTAATCTTTGCTTTTTGTTTAATCCGGCTGGTATAGGATCAAGCTCCACGCCCGAATCGCTTCGTATTAGGTTCAATGGAACCAGTTTACGACTAACGATTAAACGATGATGCGAATTCAGTTGTTTTCTAACAAACTGGTCCCATGACTCGTTAGCTGAGTCAGGGGCGGTGAGCACTCCAGCTAGGTTGCTTGTATGAGAAACCCTTTGTGTGGTTTTTTCCTCACCCGCCTGTAAGGGCTCGTCCGCAAGGGTGTTTTGTAAAGTTTTACTCCATTTCGTTTCTGATGATGCCTTAAGGCTTTTTATCTCGGTGCTTGATCTGATAACAACGTGCTTTGTTCCGTGTTTATATTTTCTAATAACTGAGGAATTATTATTCATGTCGATTAGAGAACCATCTTTTTTATTGGGTTTTAGGGTTCGACGCGTCTCTTTACTTGCTGAACCAGACTTTTGGAGATACTCGCCCGCATGCTGATCCGTAGTGCTTCGGCTTACTGACCTAAAATAAACAGTGCTTTAGTCCTTGTACATTCACCTATCCTTGGCGTCTACACTTCCGACATACCAGAACTTTGAACCAGACTTTTGAAGATACTCGCCCGCATGCTGATCCGTAGAGCTTCGGCTTACTGACCTAAAATAAACAGTGCTTTTGTCCTTGTGCATTGTACATCACATCACGTGACATCGTGCTCTGCTCCGTCAGTCCTAGCTGTTGAATAAATTCGTACATGTGTAAGGTGATTATGACTGGTTATTCGTGGTTACGGTAAGGCCGTTTATAGTCGTATTTGCATCGTGTGATGGTTACCTCAACTAAAGGGCAACACGCAATAGAACGACGGGCTCATGATAAATCAGATACGGGCCGACCGTCGAGTGATGGGAATCGAACCCACGATACCGGAGACCGATACTTCCAAGCCTTACGCCGAGCAAGGGCGAGCTTGAAGTATTGCCGCGAGTTGGGGAGCGTGAGCCGTATAAGAGCTTGTAAGGGTAGGCAAACAGAAGAAGATCGATCGGTGAAAAAGGTTGTATTCGTAACGTAACTTACATGATGAATTTGGTAAATAAGTACAGTCCGGTAAATTTACATCTGTTCACACTAACAGTATAGCAAATGTTCTGAACCGCGATTCACAAGTGAAATCGGATTAAATAGGCACTCTTCGTCCTGGATGGTGGCATACGTGGGACGTCGCCTCTGGAGCTTCGCCGATCGCCTTTCTCATCTCTTTTGCTGGGGAACAGGTTTCGGTTCTTCTCGGGTCATGGTTCCTTCCTCCTTGGCACATTGTACTGACTAAGTATTCATATTCTGGCACTGCTTGATTCTTCGCTCCATATAGGAATTTACTGTCTGCACCACTTCGCAATTTAGCTATTGCGCAGATGCCTTTTTTGCAATGCAATTTCTCTTTGTCAAGTAACGGGATTCAAGTCTTAAGTGTCTAGGTATTTTTATTACAAACTTCCGACGTTCATCTTTTGACGCCCTCGTCAAAATCATGAGGTCCCATTCCGCTAATTCCTTTCAAGTATTTCACCATTTTTTAAACAACCAAAATAAAACTTTAAATTTCCCCCCTTTTAAGGGTTCGACGCATCTCTTTACTTACTGAACCAGACTTTTGGAGATACTCGTCCGCATGCTGATCCGTAGTGTTTCGGCTTCCTGACGTAAAATAAACAGTGCTTTAGTCCTTGTACATTCACCTGTCCTTAGCGTCTACACTTCCGACATATCGTTCTATCCTTCTCTACCTTAGTCAGGGGCGTTTACGTTACAGAAACTGCAGTATGGTACTTCTATTCTTCATTCAAACTCTGGCGCAGTTGATTTGAGAGTTTTAAGTTCTTCTCCGGGCGATTCGTTATGTTTATTTCGTCGCATGCGCCTTTTTCCAAATAAACGTTGCTTACATTTCATCAGTACACATAAACGAATAAAAAACGATATACACATAACTTTTACTACGGTTGATCCTATATTGTACAACGAAGTCCAAGAGAAATAGCCAAAATTATCTTGTAGGTAATTAAGTCGTTCTGCCTCGTTGGTAAATAGTGGTATTTCATTCTCTAGCGCTTCTTTCATTTGGCTTTACAGTATTTCGGTATGCTCACTAGACTTTTGAAATGATGCTTCCATACTCTGACTAATATAGGTACCTCTAGGCATATCCTTAGTTAAGTAGTATGACGGCAGGGGCGCTACTTCTGTCTTAATTTTGTTCATAACTGTAGTAACCAGTGGCGTTCTAATAGTACTATCCTTCGTAATTAATCTACAGCCCTGGTTAATCGTAATAATTCCTACATCTTTCAAATATACATCATTTCTATACACGGGGTCGATCTTTTGCGTTGAATTAAAACAAGATAGAACTCCATTAGTTCCTTGAGGTACTGAATAAACCCATTGATCATTTCTAAGGTGTATGAATGTTTCCCTCTTTTAATCCAAGCATCGCAAGACTGCGGGATTTCGTTTGAAGCCTCATCTAATAAAAATAAATCAATGACACAACTTCCAATCTTAGAATTATATATTGGAATCGTAAATTGGCAGACTAGATTTCTAAGTTCCATGCACGTGTCTAAATCGTTGCGTCCTAGCAGTGCGTATTTTCTACGATCCTGATCAATCATAAGGTATTCGCTATCAATCTTAATTCTAACCGATGAAGCGCTATTATTTATGTTAACAGGTATTGATCTAATGCTGTGAAATTGGTACGAACAATGTTGTTCCACTAAAGGGATCGAAAGTACCGCATAGAGTTGGTCGTTTATGTCCGTTAGGTGTATTCTAAGTTTGTTATAATAATAGTACATATTCGCTACGTCAACTTCCAATGGTAAATGAGTTCCGAATACTAGATGAGCCTTAATTTCTCCAAGCATAGTCGAAAGGGATACTGGGTCTACCAGATCCGGGGTCAATTGGTTTCCGGTTAAACTAAATAAAGCAATCTCTAATTTTGTCATCTCAGTTCCTATGTTCATAAGACTCATCGTTACTATATCTAGTGATACTAAGCTAATACTAGAATAACTTATAAATCTATCGATATCCTTTCTTAACGTATCCATGGTGAAAACAGCTCTACTTATTTTCTTGGACAACATATCGATTTTTTCCTGATGGGAACTAGCAATAGATGCCTGTAGGCGTTGTACATGCAAGGTGGTATTTGTTGCCTTTTCGAGGTTTTTAACCGATTGCCTAACTAAATCAAATTCTTCTTCGGTAGTCACACCAAATAATGATCCCAAAATGTCTCCAACTACAGGTATTAGGGATTTCGCGTTTCTTTCTTTCCTCTTTTCCTTCTATAGAATACTTCAAAAATTCTGATTGCAGTGGTCTTTAATTTGTGAGTCTCGAGTTCAAACAATCCAAAAAGTGTTTCTAGTCGAGCCCGAAACGGGGTCAAAGAATCTTCAGAGTGTTTTTCTTTGTGCATCATTTCAGCGTCTACTCGAGGTTTTTCAATGATCGGTTTCTTAAGGGGCTTGGGGGTAGTTTTGTCAGGTTTTGCTTCGTCCTTCATTGGGAGTTGAACCCAGTCTCCGTACAAGTCAAGTGCGTAGTCGTATCCCATAAATGTATCGCCATATAAATATTCTGCGTCGTACATTCCTTGTTCTTCGCTTACGTGTGTGTTCTCCATTACTTGTTTGCCCTGTTTGTATTTGGTCTATGGCTGGATTATCAAATTCGCTTTCGTTTGCTAGGGGGGTTACTATTTTTGGGGTCCATCCGTAGGGAGGTACTTTGTAGTGGATATTGGATGCTACGAATGCGGCCTTATGGGGTTTTAAATATTTGAATAGTACTTCCTTTAAGTCATAAGTTTGTCGATGCAGACGTTCCAGTTGCTTTATCAGGATGTCGAAGGGCTCCGGGTCTAGTTTCCAAAAGATGTTCCAACTGCGGGTGGATGCCGAAGGGAGTTCTCCTGCTTAAAAATCACGCCATTCCGAATAACATCATTGGAGTAAACAGTCCTGGCTGGAAGCAATCCCAAAAGAAAAATCGTGATCCAACGCATTTCTGTAAAAAAATAAATATTGAAATTTGTGTTCTGGTGTGTAGTTCAAAATTTGTGTACTTAGTGTGCCTCGGGGCTGTTGGTGCTGAATGGTTGTTCGCGTTAACCTTGACGAAATCCCCTTTTACAGGAACACATGTTTTTTTCTGGTCGCTGAGTTAGGTTGTTATTCGGGTCTGTGGTCTACTTTTCATGAACACATATCTTCTTTAATATTTATTCAATCCGAGATTTTTTTGACAATAAGTTGTATGCGGGGGGTGGGTTGTTTACAACTTTCCGTTCTTACTTTCACCCCCAACTTAGTTTGTATCCGACACTTTTCGCAAAAAATAAAATATTCGTATTCGGCGACATCGTTACCCTAAGGCTATCCGAGTTGATATGCCTTGCCCAGGCGAAGAAGCTTCCAAAGAGGGTGAGTCTGATGTTTTTGCTTCTAATACGAAGTAGCTCCCTGACTCTCCCTTCTCCTTCGATTCGTGCTAATCTTGACATAGCTCCACATAGTTCTGACGTGGAGCCAGGGACGCGATGGTATACGTTGAGGTATATCGTTTCTTCAATTGCTCGATGACTGCCATTCTATAACATAATACGTTTTGTTAATATTTAATTTAAGGAGAATTCAAGACTCTTAATTTGTTTCAAATTTTTCTTTGCTTGTAAATGACCACTGGCCACAATTGAAATTAGCCACTGTTAGTCATTAAACGAAATCGAATGCGTGTCTTATTTTTGTTTACCCGGTTTAGTGTATTGTAATTTACTTGGTTTTATTACTTGTCTACCTGATCGTGATGTGGTGCCCATGTATTTATCTGCTGCCGTGGTAGGATTCTGCGTTCTTTCTTCTGTTAGCTGACTCGTCGTTGCTGCGTCAAATAGCTTCATGGAGTTTTCGGCTTGTTGTCTACCTAATATGGCTATGCGACGAGCTTCAGCAGCTGCTGAAGTTTCTGGCGTATCGAGTCTTCGGTTTGTCACTCTTCCTGGTGAGGAGTCGGCTACTCTGCGTCCGATGTATCCGGCATTGTTGTCGTCATCGTCATCTTCAGGTGGCGTCTGTACTTCTCGTGAGGGTGAATAGGCGTCGCTGGCGAACTCCGCTGCCTCTTCCTTGCGCGGTGTTCTGGATGGGCCGTAGTCAATAGTAGTTTATATTGGGCCATTTTAAGCGCCTTCTAACGTCAGAGCTAAAAGACTCTAGTGTTAGAACCAAAATACACTTCCAAGAGTGCTGAATTCTGGTATCGATCCATGAACCTTCGACTCATGAGCTGTGGATGTTGGCACGCGGCTATCGGGACTTGTTTGAAAGCCCAGATCAAGTGGTAGTAGGTACTACAGAGTCTGAAAATCTAAAAGATCTAAGCGAAAGACAAAAGTTCTGTGACATGGTATCGATCCAGGGACCTTCGACTCAGAGACTCGACAACGCTGGCACGGCGCTACCGAGCCTTGTTTATTTACCACGATCAAGTAACACAAGGTGTGACACGGTTTTGAAAATGTAAGCTGCTACACCCTGCCATCTAACATCAATTCTCACAGCAATCTACCATCTAACATCAATTCTCACAGTAGCTGCTATACCCCGCCATCTGTCATCATTTCTTCTGTGATTACCTCTGCAGTCTGAGTGGCAAGACTTTCTAATTAACTTCAAATAAAACTTTTACTTTCAAAAAATTTTCTGGTTTTGGCCTGATTCCGGGCGAACAAGTTGTCCGGGTAGAAAACACTTTTCACATAATTGTTCAGCATGTCTTCTTACCCCTAAATGGAACATCTAATCAACTTCAAATAAAACTTTTACTTTTAACAGACTTTCTGGTTCTGGCCGGATTCCGGGCGAACTACTTGTCCGATTACAAAATGGTTTTCACCATCGTGTTCAGCATGTCTTCTTACCCCATAATCGACTATCACATTAGCTGTTTCAAAATATTTTGTTTGCCCCTTAATTTGAACCCCCTCCCCCACCCCTAAATGTAGGGCTACAAAGCCCATTTACGAACTCGACTGGTCCGCCGACCCAACGAATCCTCACACCAAGTTTCATCAAAATATCTCATTCCCTTCGAGAGTTATCGTGCTTACAGACGGACGGACGGACGGACAACTTTTCCGATGTCATAGTATCCCGCCCCTTACGTTTTGGGATCCCAAAAAATACTTTTTACTTTTTCATGGTCCCAAGGGTCCAAAACCATTGTGGCTCAAGAGTTTCCCTTGCAACTGAATTTTAGCGGCCTTAAAGTACGCATTTAAACCGCAAAGTGAAAAATACTTATGACAAAAAGGTAGGCTAAATTTTCATGTTCCCCAGGGCCCATGATCATTTATGCCTCAAGAGTTTTGCTTACAAATGAATTCCTAGCCCTCTTAAAGTGCGCATCATAACTTCAAAGTGCAAATGATGAATTTTCATGATCCCCATTGGTCCAAGATTTGATTACGAATGCAATCCTTCAAGTTCTCATCTTTACTGCGAAGTATTTCGAGCAAACGACACAATTCCATGATCCCCCAAGAGCCTATGAACATTCGGGCCTCAGGGTTTTACACTGTCAGAAGTTTCATAACAGATAAAACGAGGATGCGCGGTATCAACAGATAACACTTCGGATGTTATCTGCTGTGTTTCAAAATGTTATGCAAAATAAGCTTTACCATCAGGAAGAACCGAAAAACCGCCAAAAAGTAGCTGCTGATTTTCCCGACATCATGACGATAAGGAATAAAGTCAGTAGATGCTTTTTTGGCTCTTCCTAACAAAGCTTGTTATGCATAGCATTTTATGGAGGTATCCGTTTTGCACTATCAAATATGATCCGTAGTCAGCTTGTCTCTTAATGAAACTTGATCATTGGAAAGACATCGTATCTCAGACATGCAACTTTATATCCGAACAGGATTCAGTGACTGGGGGGGGGGGGGGGGTGTCAGGGTGGACCGAAATCCTGTAAAACACTTATAGTGGAGGGATCGAGATCAAATTTGGTGGAAAGATCCTGTGCGGAAGATGCATCACTAACCAAAACGGGCTGAATTCGGGCACTGAGAGGGAGTTGGATAGGGATCCGGATTTCCAATGATCCCGTTTTAAGGTACCCACAGATTTGCTAGGACGATGTAAATGAAACTTTATATTTCGTGCTCGGATGTCACACTTCAAGTCCTGGCCAGATCCGATGACTTCGGGGGTGGTTGGGAGGGGAAAGCCTGAAATCCTGTCACACGCTCAGAGAGAAGGAATTGCGACAACACTTGTGGGTAGAACAAACACTAGTCCTGGATTCATAGTTACCAGGACGGGACAGGATCCATTCGTTGTGGGGAGAGTTGAAGGGGGAGTGCGGAATTCCGGAGATGCCGTCTTAAGGTACTTTCAGAAGTGCTAGGTGATGAAAATTGACAGGCAGATCAGGGACTCGACCGCATCTACTTAAGAAAAGACGTTTCCCCAAATCCGGCCATCGTTTGGGGAAGCGGAGGAACAGGAATCCGGAATCTTGATCTACATATAACTTTCCAACCGGTGATCGGATCGTTATGACAAGATCCGGACAAGATCTGGTGACTTCGGGGGAGTTTCAGGAAGAAACCGGAAATCTCGCGACAGAGTCAGAGTCGAGGATCATGATGAAACTTGGTTGGAAGAACGAGCCCGACCGGACCCGGGCACTGTGGGGGAAGTTAAAGGGGAGTCCAGGATTATGGTGATGGTGAGTGCTTAGGTACTTTAAGATGATTTACTTTTCTGGCACATTAACGACCCGACAATGTTTACTGAGAAATCGTCACTGCCAGATCCGACCATCCTAGGGGCGGGGAGAATGGAGAGAAGGAAAGTCCGTTAACTTGAGGTAGGCTATCCAAAAAACTCTGATCATATCTCAATGAAAACTTGACAACCGGGAACAGCACATGCCACTGATGTATTTAATTTGTGCCCCATCGGTTTGTTTACAAATGAAATTTCTATACCCCTTAAAGTGCCTATCTTAACCGCAAAGTGAAAAAAAAAAAGTTCGGGTCATGATACGTCTTCAATTTCTACAAGGACCCATGGTCATTTTTACCTCATGAGTTCTGCGCATAACCAGGGACCCATAAATTTCCTGTAATGACTCGCCATTCAGGGGGCTTGTCATTTCCTATGCTTCTATGTTGCTATGTTGCCCGAGCCTCACCTAGTTTCCAAAAATTCCGCTTGGATCAAATCGGCGTTCTTGCTCAGATAGACAAAATTTGTTGGGACTACTCAGCATGCCAACAGGTACCTAAGCTAGGACAAAAGATCCAGGATACTCTTCCGTTACAGATAAATGTTCCTAGTTCAGCACAACGGCTGCGAAAAATTTTGTCTATCTGGATAGTCGGGTATTTTATCTCCGCGGGTATTTCTCGAACTATCTGACGCTAGGTCAAGAGCGCATCAGAAATCTCTTACTGACAAGCCCCCTGAATGGCGAGTCATTACAGGAAATTTATGGGTCCCTGGTATAACTGAATTCCTTGAAGTACTCATCTTATTCGCCAAGTCAAACAAGAGCTAAAAGCTCAGATGGCACTTGCAAGGCTGATTCAGAGGATGAAAGATGGGTTTTGCCAACCCTTGAGATAAGAATGACAATGCGCCCATGGAAATCACGAGGATGTATCGTTTGGTAAAAAGTGTTTTATATTTGCACTTGGTTGCGCACTTTAAGGATGCTTTAAGGATTACTTGGATGCGCACTTTAAGGGCGCTGGAAGTTCGTCCATAGCAAAACTCCTGAGGCGAACACGATAATGGGCCCTTGGGAATCATTAATAAAAATCATTTGGTAAAAAAAGAAGGAAAATACGCACTTTAAGTGTGCTAGAACCGTCGAACCGTCGTAGAAACCGTCGTGGCACAAATGGTTATGGTCCCCTAAACCCTCTTTAGGCTCTCTAATATGATTCACAGTCAGCTTGGGCTGAAGGAATCTTTAAATTCGGAAAGTCTGTTAAACGTTTTATTTGGTGTTGATTAGATGTTCGATTTAGGGGTAAAGCTGAAGACTTACGGGAAAATCATTTTCTATCCGGACAAGTAGTTCTCCTGGAATCCGGCCAAAACCGAAAAATTTGTTAAAAGCAAAAGTTTATTTGTAGTTGATTAGATATCCGATTTAGGGGTAAGAAGAGACGCAGAATCTTTACAGGATAATAATTTTTATCCGGATATTCAGTTCGCCCAGAATCCCGCTGGAACCGGAAAATTTGTTTTTAAGTTAAATATTTATCTGAAGTTGAGTATATGTTCGATACAGGGGAAAGGAGATACGCTGAATCCGTTTTAGCTTTACTTTTTCGCCGGACAAGTAGTTCCGGAATTCGGACGAAACCGGAATATTGGCAAAAGTAAGGCAGGAAGTTTTTGTCAAAATACATATGACTCAGGGGTAAAGACACATGCTGAATCCATATCTGAAATTGGTTTTCTCAGATGATTAGCTATTTGGCCTTAATCTGTTTCTTTTGTGTTTCTTGGTTTTCTCAGATGATTAGCTATTTGGCCTTAATCTGTTTCTGAAATTTAACAGTAAAAATGTTCGAGGAGTCTGACAAAGACTGGATCTGGCGTAAGACAAGACCCAATTGTCTGGATCAAATATGGAATTTCTGGGACCCCATCGAAACTTTAGTCTTGTTTTACTTTTTTTTTAAGGATGCGCCCTTTCGGGAGTTATAAACTCATTTGTAAGCAATACCCCTAAGAAAAAAAGAATCATGGGCTAATTGGGATCATGAAAATGTATAGTGTGCTTAAAAGTATTTTTTTGCGGTTAAGATTAGTACTTTAAGGAACGGTCGTATTTAGGAAGTGATAATTTCTAAGCTAATCTTGTCAAATATCTAATGTTCCAGCCAACTTTTACCGTCCTAGTACATCTGGAAGTACCTTAACCACCGATCACCCGAATTCCGGGCCCCCCGCCCAATTCCCCCCACAGTGCCCGGATCCAATTCGGTTCTGTGAATGACATATCTAGAGATTTTGTTTGTCATTCCCACCAAGTTCCATTACGATCTCTCTAGTCTCAGCGGGTCACGTATCCGCCTCCCTCCCCAACAGTTGTCGTTGTCGTCTGTTCAGTTATTAATTTCACTGGAATCCGATCACCTTAAATTACCTTACCTTAAAGGGTAGCAATTCCATTAAAACGGAAGGTAAACCCGATTGGATTTCTTAAATAACTCGTCTGTATCAGTATATAACTGTCTGTAATGTTTCTGGATTCAGTCGGTTCACTTCAGGAATGCACAGGGATTGCTCCCCCATCAATTACCCGCAGGTGTGAACGGGCCTTAAGTGAGATTCCCGCGTAATGTAGTCTTCGTGCTTCTTTGCCATCGCATTCATCAAATTGTTTGCTGGAAGAAGAAGAAGAAGTATTGAAATAACACAAACACAACACTGCCTCAGTAGAAAATAAAGACAACAAAAGATAAGGAGTGAAAGGAGATCAGAAGAACTCCGATACTCCCCCGCAATTATAAGAAGAAGACAATGACTTCTAAAAGGAAGTGCTGCTATCCCAATTGTGAAGTTCAATCCACTAGGACTGAAAATAAAGCTTACTTCAAGTTTCCGGAATCCCAAAATTTGGCGAAATTTAAATCATGGGAGAGTTTCGTGCGACAAGAAAATCCCACCTTAGTTTTGTCTCGAGCATATAAATTCAGTTCCTCCCGTTTCCTGTGTGAGCAGCATTTCGATGTCAAGTATATTAAAACAGTTTTAACCTACAAGGGTGAATGTCGAAAGAGACTAGACTACTTTGCTGTTCCATCAATTCACCTAAGTCAGATCCTGCTGAGTCCTAGTCCTGTGACAGTAATAGCACCAGTGACATCAAACACAGAACTACTTAACTCTCATGGTATTGTCAGGTCTAGCTCAAGCCCTGCCCAAAGTACACCTTTGCTTGACCATGATTATTGCAGTAGACCTGTTGAAGCTGCCAGCATTGTTGCTGAAGAAGATGATTCGGGAACAGGGCAAGTATATTAATAGGCTTATAGTGTTTTTCCTGTCAAAGACCTTCTCTTCTTAAGTGACCCAGATTTCATTACTTTGAAAACAGAACAAATAAAAATCCAAGGTACAGTAGCCTAATACTCTGTCTTATGACCCCCTCCATTTCAGCCATTTCTAAACTGATTCTGTGGTTCTTTTGATGTACCCATACTCTACATATTATCCATTAATTATCACTAGCCCCACTGTGTTACAAAGCAAAACTTAAATGTTTATTTCCCACTCCTACTACAAGACCATAGTACCATCTGGTGGTTCACTAATAAAACTGAACCCAGTTTAGTACACTAGCCCTACAGTGGCCGGTAAGCACAGTTTCACAGTAAACCATGGGATTCTTGCATTAAACTTAATTCGCACTTACAGAATGGCGTTCCAGTTTTTTTAGGGAATCTGGGAACTTTTTTCCCCTATAGGTGGGGCTTATCTTCAACAGCTCAACCAGCACAACCGATTGAAGGTGTTTTGCGATAGCGATAGGTAATCCTGTCGTGCGCTGGCTCAGTGATGGATGGGAGGGCCGCATCTTGGGAATCCCATGCAGTTTTCCAAGGCTTCCGAGTCCAGTCTTTGTCAGCCGATGACTCGAAGGCCTCCACACTATCTGGCATGACAGTGGTTTGACTGAGGGAATTCCATAGCGGTACCACTCGATTAGTAAAAAATTGGTTTCGCTTCTTGGTTGTAGCTCTCTTCCGGAAAAAACTTCTTGGAGTGTCCAAGGGGTTCGGGTGTTCTGTTCTAGCTGGGACAGGTTGGTGTCTGTCTCCAAGAGTTTGTGTGCCATAATGACATCACCACGTCTGCGACGGTGGCAAAGGACGGTTCCAAAGGTAAGTTTCGTCGTTAAAATCACCAAACCGCCATCACCAGAATTCCAGGACCCTTCATCAGTCATCGTTATGCTCTCGCGGCAGTAACAACATACATTGCGCGAGGGTACTTTCCAACAGTGTTCAGTGGCGGAGTTAGACAATTGCATGGATAATAAGGATAGCCCGTAATCTTCTACTGTTGCTGCGATCATCTTGTCTTGTGACCTGGTACATCGCTTCTGTTGCTGAATCTGGTGTTAACCGTGCCAGTAAATTAACGGCCAAAGCGCACTGCACGACAAGATCAGCGTGGATAAATAATTGATCTCATTCAAGGTAGGCGAACTGTACCCATTTATTTTTTACTATGGGTCGCCATCGTAAGCGCAATCGTCCGGGAGATGTTTCTGAGAACCCGATGAATTCAACGGTCTCCAGCATGGCAAGCTCTATTACCCAAGTTACTCTGGAAACTTTAGCGCAAGATTTTTCGAAAGTTCTCGAAATTGTTAAAGAAAACGGAAAGAAGCTGGATACGGTGAATGATAAGCTAAAAACTTTTGACGACCGTATCTCGAAACTTGAGGTATCCCGGATTGAGCAAAATACGCATGCATCCATTCTAGATTCGCGAGTTGATCAGTTGACGAGTGAAAATGAGTCACTGAAAGGTCAAATTTCGGTCCTCACTACTGAAATCCAGAGGCATGCAAAGGTAGCTATTGAGGCGTCGACTAGAATTACCAAATGTGAACTAGAACAGCGTAGTCAAAATCTCATTGTGTGGAATGCAACATGTGACAATGATAAGGACGCCGCCGATCTGTTTGAGAGTGTAGTCAAAGATGGCCTTGAGCAATCTTCTGTTCCGGTTTTTAAAGTCCTCCAGCATAATAAGGATTCCAAATTCATCAAAGTTCAAGTTAGTGACAAGGAAACTAAAATCAGCCTACTACGAAATGCCAAGAAATTAAAGAACAAGACTATTGGTCAGTCCAAAGATTTGTTTCTCAGTGATGATGCAACCCCCGAATTGCGCCAGGCGCGAAAAGCCCTTCTTGATAAACGTGCGCAATTACGTGATCTAGGTATCGATGCATGGGTCTCCAAAGCATTTCCACCTTGTCTACAATTCAAGCGCCCAGATGGATCGCTAGCTAAGTATTTTCTGGGTGATCCAATTATCGAACTTGCGAGACCGGTTGTGAAGACAGCAGAGCATCAGTGTAGCCAAAGTGGAAGATGGGGGGTCCACGTTGATTGTATTGTTCTCACCATGTTTATTTTCATTCGTTAGCAATGGTATTTGTATCAGTGATTTTAGGGTATTTTTTTCAGTCTCTGATACCCTCGTGTATGTTTATGTTGTATGCTAATCGCGTTTTGTTCGTGATGACATCATTCACTTGCCTTTCCTCACGAAAGGTGTTTTTTGTTTCTTCTTCTCTTAAATGTTTATTTCCATCTTTCCTTTTAGTTGTTTTTTCTTCATTTAATGTTAGAGATGAGAGCTCATTAATTGTTTTTGTTTTTCGTCCTATTCGGTTCCACAAACCATTGAGTTCCCTGTTTGGTTATGGTTAGAGATCTTATTCTTCCTTCAGGGACCTGCAGTATTTATGACCTTGAAAATCATAAGGTAGATTTTTATAGTTATTTTAACGACCATATAAATAGAAACTTTGATTTTATGGTTCCAGCTTCGAATGCCAATGGAGATTCGAAGTTTGCTTTTATTACTGACCTTCGTAGTGAGGGGTTATCGGGTCACAGATCGGAGGACCTGAAGATTCTCCATTTAAATTGCCAGGGACTTAATACGGCATTTGATTTTTTAATGGATTTATCCAGCCTTAATCTTTTCCAGGTACTTGCTTTGACCGAGACCTGGCTAAAGGACCAAAATTCTGGTTTATTGGATATACCAGGATTTACTTTGCATTCTAGGAATCGTGAATTACGCCAACATGGGGGCCTTGCGGCGTATGTCCGGGATGATTTGGACGTGCTAGTCCGAGAGGACCTGAGCGCATATAAGGAAATGGTGTGCGAAACGCTCGTTTTACAAGTTAAAACAAATAATGTTTATGTTTATTTGGTAGTATATAGGCCTCCTTCTTGCCCTATTCAAGAATTCCTTGATAATTTTCATGAAGAATTAGAAAAAGTCCAATTTGATAATAAGCCTTGCTTTGTTCTAGGTGACTTCAACATTGACATGTTGGATATAGAGTCCACTGCGACTTCCCAGTTTTTGAATATTTGTGCTTCTTACGGATTATATCCAACAGTTAACTTCCCAACTGGAGTTTCAAGTACGTCTGCAAAACTTTTGGATAATATTTTTTCAAATGTACCTTTCAAATCGCCGAAAGTACTTGTGAATACTGATTCTGATCATTTTGGTGTTTTTGCTGATTTTGAGGTGGATACCGTTAAGCGGAAAACTTCGGTACAAGGTAAAAAAGTTACAGTTCTCGGTCATGATGCCCTCTTAAAGTTAAATAATAATTTGGATAAAATTGAATGGATGCATCTAGTTGATGATGAGAGTGATGTAAGTATACTGTTTTCAAGTTTTTATTCTAAACTTTTGGATAAAATTAAGGAAGTGTCCGTTAAGAAGAATCTGAAAGATCGAAAACACACTGGGAAGAAGCCATGGATAACACAAGATCTTCTGCTTAAAATAAACATAAGGGATAGATTATTTAAGGTTCAAGCGTTAAAACCTACAGTTGAGAATAAAGAACGATATCGTATTTTTCGTAATGGTTTGAATAAGCTTCTTCGTGATGCTAAAAAAAATCACTTCAGTACGAAGTTTAAGGAAGTGGACGGGTAATCCGCGTAAGACCTGGCAAATAATACGTAGTGTCATTGGCCAGCAATCTAATATTCTACCATCAAAAGTGGCGGTAAACGAAGTCAAAATTGCAGATTATGGAGTAATTTGTAATGAACTTCAAAATCATTTTTCTAGTATTGGTCCTAAAATTGCCGAGTCCGTTACTGCATCTCCAGAAGATCCCCCATTTGGATCAACCCTACCTTCTCCTATTGATGTTTCCCTTAACCTGAAGAAGGTTACTTGATGAATTAAGGGATATTATGTATAATATGAAAAGTAATTCGTCGGGTAGTGATCCGTTGAGCCTAAAAACTTTAAAATCTATATTCCCATTTATTTCTGGAATCCTAACGTCCCTAATTAATGGTTGTTTTCGACAGGGAAAATTCCCAGACTGTTTAAAACAGGCAAGAGTAACACCGGTTTATAAAGGTGGTGATAACAAGAGCTGTAAGCTCATATGGCACTTGCATGTGTCAAGATGATTTGATTGATCAAAAGTAAGTTTCGACTTTGCGGTTGAGATGCGCGCTATAAGGGAGCTGGAACTTCATTTGTAAGCAAAACCCTTGAGGCAAAACTGCTAATGGGCTGATGGGCATCACGAAAATGCATATATTGCTTAAAAGTATTTTTTTTACTTTGCGGTCAAGATTGGTACTTTAAGGAATAATCGGATTTGGGAAGTAGCAATTTCTAAGCAAATGTTGTTGAGTCTCCAATATTCCAGCGAAGTTTCATCGTCTTAGCACATCTGGAAGTACCTTAACGCGCGATCACCGGAATCCCAGACCCCCCTCCCCCTCCTCCAACTCCACCCACAATAACCGGAGCCAATCCTGTTCTGTAAATGATTAATCCAGAGCATCTGTTTGTCATTCCCACGAAGTTCGATCCAGATCACACCATTCTAAGCGGGTCAAGTATTTTCCGCCCTCCCCCCGATAATTGCCGGATTCGGTCCGGAAATGAAAAAAGGTCACAAGAGAAAAATGTCCTCTGTTTAATTATTAAATTTCACTCGAATCCGATCCCCCGTTCCAAAGTTACGCATGACTCAATATTCCGGATTCCCCTCCCTCAACCCCCCCCCCCCCCAAGATTATCATATCGAGGATTTTTTTTTATTCCAAGTCCGTTTGACCGGGTCCCTGATATGCCTTCCAAGTTTCGTCGTGAAAATCCCCCAAAAAACGGAATTCCGGGATACCCCTCCTCCCCCCCCCCTCAAGTGTCCGGATCCAGTCAAATTATGTAAAAGATTTACATGGACCAGATGTTTGTTCTTCCCAGCAAGTTTCACTCCGATACCATCATTCTAACCGTTTCTCGAGATTTCCGGTCCGCCCCCCCCCCCCCCACCCCACCCAGCTCCCCCGCGGTGCACGTAGCCAATCCGATTCAGCAAATGACTTACCTAGAGCATCTGTTTGTTCTTCCCACAAAGTTCCATCCCGATCCCTCCATTCTAAACGGGGCACGTATTTTCCGCCCCCCCCCCAATAGTTGCCGGATCCGGTCCGGATATGAAAAAAATCATCGGAGAAATGTCCTCTGTTGAATTCTTAAATTTCACTCGAATCCGATCACCCATTCCAAAATTACGCATGACTGAAAATTTCGGATTCCCCTCCCTCCACTCCCCCCACCATTATCTGATCGACAAAATTTTTATTTTGAAGTCAGTTTGATTGGGTCCCTGATATGCCTGCCAAGTTTCATCGTGAAAATCCCCAAAACCACCATCACCGGAATTCCGGGACCCCCCCCCCCCCATAAGTGTCCGGATCAAGTACAATGGTCTAGAGGACTTATCTAGAGCAGATGCTTGTTCTTCCCAGCAAGTTTCACTCCGATCCCTCCATTCTAACCGTTTCTTGAAATTTCCGGTCTCCCCCCCCCAACTCCCCCCTGGCTACCGAATCCGGTCAAGACTTTAAACGGGACATTACAGATATATATTCTGTTCAGTTATGAAGTTTCATTACAATCCGATCATCCGTTCGAAAGTTACACACTTCTCAATTTCCCGGATTCCCCTGCGGATTCCCCTCCCTCCACTCCCCCACCATTATCTGATCGACAATATTTTTATTTTGAAGTCAGTTTGATTGGGTCCCTGATATGCCTGCCAAGTTTCATCGTGAAAATCCAAAAAAACACCATCACCGGAATTCCGGGACCCCCCCCCCCCCCATAAGTGTCCGGATCCAGTACAATGGTCTAAAGGACTTATCTAGAGCAGATGCTTGTTCTTCCCAGCAAGTTTCACTCCGATCCCTCCATTCTAACCGTTTCTTGAAATTTCCGGTCTCCCCCCCCCCAACTCCCCCCTGGCTACCGAATCCGGTCAAGACTTTAAACGGGACATTACAGATATATATTCTCTTCAGTTATGAAGTTTCATTACAATCCGATCATCCGTTCGAAAGTTACACACTTCTCAGTTTCCCGGATTCCCCTGCCCTCCACCCCCCCCCCCCCAAAATGGTCGGATCAGAAAACTGATTATTCCTAATTTTGTTTGGTCGGGTCTCTGATATGCCTGCCAAGTTTCATGGTCCTAGCACAACTGGAAGTACCCTAACTCGGAAAAGTGTGACAAAATGCCCTAAATTTTCAAGTTTCCAGCGCCCCGCACTCCCCCCCATATGGTCGGATCGGGAAACTGATTATTTCCAGGTTAGTTTGGTCGGGTCCGTGATATTCCTGCCAAGTTTCATTGTCCTAGCTCATCTGGAAGTACCCTCACTCGAAAAAGTGTGACAAAATGCCCTAAATTTTCAAGTTTCGAGCGCCCCCACTCCCCCGCATATGGTCGGATCGGGAAACTGATTATTTCCAGGTTCGTTTGGTCGGGTCCCTGATATTCCTGCCAAGTTTCATTGTCCTAGCTCATCTAGAAGTACCCTAACTCAGAAAAAAGTGACAAAATGCCCTAAATTTTCAAGTTTCCAGCGCCCCGCACTCCCCCCCATATGGTCGGATCGGGAAACTGATTATTTCCAGGTTAGTTTGGTCGGGTCCCTGATATGCCTGCCAAGTTTCATTGTCCTAGCACATCTGGAAGTACCCTAACTCGGATATGTGGGACAAAAAACTCGGACCGACCGACAGACCGACAGACGGAATTGTGATCGGTATATGGCACTTGAGCCAGAGGCTGCAAGTGCCATAAAAACGAACTGGGGAATTATCGTCCTATATCAGTTCTGCCTGTAATTTCCCGCCTCATTGAAAAATGTATCAGTATCCGATTAACCTAGTTTTTAGAGAAATTTAATTTGTTAAATAGTAATCAGTTTGGTTTCCGTAAGGATAGAAAGACTGAGGATGCTTTAATATTTTTGACTAGTATAATTAATGAAGCATTGGATAAAGGGTATAAAGTTGGGGCAGTGTTCCTTGACCTGATGAAGGCTTTTGATACAGTTGATCATGACCTCCTCTTACAAAAATGTGAGCTGTATGGGATTAGAGGTAAAGCTCTTGATCTTCTAAGGAGAATGAATGACATCCAGATGAACAGATGAATGACATCCAATCTGGAGTGTGCCACGTTACATGCGGTGTTCCGCAGGGTTCTGTTCTTGGTCCGATACTTTTTCTGTTGTTTATTAATGACATGCCTAATTGCATCCCTAATTGTTGTTTTGGTGTTAATGAAATGACTATAAATCCTCGAAATGAGTCTGTGCCATTATTTGCTGACGACACAGTTGCTCTCAGCACTGCCAAGACAAAGGAACTACTTGAGTCATCAATGAGGGATAACACTGATAGGTTGAATTCATGGCTGAACGTAAATAAGCTCAAGATAAATCTTGGTAAGTCTAATTTTATCATATTTTCGAGATCTCCTGATTTTTATCCATGGTTTCGTGAAATCGTGACACAATGTGGAACTTTAAAGCGTGTTCCTTACACAAAGTACCTGGGGGTTTATCTTGATGAGACTTTGTCTTTTAAGCCCCATGTCAAGTGTATAAGCAAAACTCTGTCACGTAACCTGGGTATAATGAGAAAACTTAAGAATTTTTTCCCAGCTCCCATATTACGTCTTCTATATTTTTCCCTGATCCACCCTTCCATTTTATACTGTTGTAGCGTTTGGCTCGGGACATTTTCTTCTATTCTTCGGCCAATACGGGTTATACAGAACAACGCTATTAGATTGCTTGCGGGACTTCAACCCCGTGAATCAGCACGTGATGTTTATGAGCGGTTAAAAATATTACCAGCTGCTGGATTAAGGGAACTGTATACGGTTCTGTTCATCTTTAAGTTAAAAAGTAGACAAAATCTTTCATGTTTTGATGGTCTAGTTATCTTACGGTCATCGATCCATGACCGAGATACCCGAAATTCTGAACAGATAAGTATTCCCTTAGTTGTTACAACACGGTCTACGTTTTCTTTGCTTCATAGGGGTTTCAGAAGCTGGAACCAATTAGCTCAAGATTTAAAAAACATTCCTGATACTCCTTCATCTAAGCGTCAAATTAAACAGAACCTGTTTAGTAAGTATGAATTTTGAGAAATAGTATTAATTTTCATTGTGTTGAGGTTGTTATTTATTGTTTGTTGTGGGTGTTCTGAGGATGATTAATATCTCTATCCGTTACAGATTATTTATGGTTTGGTTTGTGGTCTCGATTAGGACAATTGAAGTTGACTCTTTGTTCAGTAGCTGTTCTGCATTAATGCAGTTTTTATTTTTTGCCACCCCCTAGGACAAGGTTACTTCTTGGGGTGGTTGTTAAACGGAAGTGTGTTATTTATTTATTCAATAAATCTCTCTCTCTCTCTCTCTCTCTCACCCTTTGTGTCGGAAACCTTGAGGTTGAAAACCTTGTGGCAACGGAAAGGTCGAGTTCGTAGATGGGCTCCGTAGCTATATTTTAGGGGAGGGGGAGGGGTTTCGAAATAAGGGGCGAAATATTTTTTTTTTCTAAGTTATTTTCTCGTCGGACAAGTAGTTCCCCCGCTACCCATGGTTTACACTGTTGCGATTTCGCGCAAAATTCTGCGTCATGCGACATGCTACACCAATCGTGCGACAAGCAACGCAGAACTTTTGTCGCAGTGTCGGATGCGTTGAATTATTTCAACTGATCCGACATAACGCATGCGATTCTTGAGGGAAAGAAAAGAAAAAAACAAAGACTAGTTAATTTTCAAGACTAAAAATTCCTCTACCTTGGTCTGACTGTAATCCTAGGATGGCTGAATGCAAAATATCTTCTGAATAAACTTGTATTAACCTGTTTTTAACAAGATGGAATATGGGGTTTGACTGAAAATTTCCTAATGACGTGTGGTATTCAGATGGGTAATCTCCCAGCATCTTCAGACTCTGTTTCCTCAAGCGTTTCTTTGTCCATTTGCAGAATAATCTCGTCGAAAAATTTCGTTTTCCATCTACGTCTGCGTGGTAGTGGGAACGTCCATGCGATTCTGTCGCACGTCGGAACATCAAAGAGAAAATCGTATCGCACACGAAGCAGCAGTTTGAACCAAGGGCTACTCAGCAAAACCGGAAAGTTTGTAAAAAGTAAAAGTTGAATCTGAAGTTGATTAGATGTTGGGTCTAGGGTAAGAATACATGCTGAATCTAAATATGAAAATTATTTTTTGTCCGGACAAGTAGTTCGCCCAGAATCCCGAAGTTTAGCATGACATTTTAAAATCCAATGATATAGAAGATACAGAGTGAGGAGACATGCCGATGCAACTTTCGATCATACTAAAGATAAGCAAAAAGTGTATGCAATCAGTTTAGTTATCATCAAATCCCATCCGGCATTTACTGGCTTGAAAAGGCAGAATGTATCCCGACAACTGTCTAGTGAACAATATAACAGAATTTGTCGACCAATTTTCGAAAAATACAGATATCCCGACAACTGTCTAGTGAACAATTTAATAGTTTTTGTTGACCATAGAAAAATACAGATGGCTATGCAAGTCGATAGCCTACCCCTTCATCCACAGAGGTGAAAGCTCTGCTCGTCGGAAAATACGCTCTAGAAGCCGGAGGGAGTCACGTGTGTTGGGTTTAAAGCGGGCCACAAAAAATGTTTTTTCTCATGGTTGACCATGGTGAGCTACTGAAAGTCGTCACACTGTTGAGGAAAGATAGAAACAGCGCTAACGTCGTACTTGAAGTTAGCCCAAAACTCCGCAAGTCCATCCTGCTAAACGGTCATGTGAAGCTTGGCTTCTTGATGAAGCGCTGTGAAGACTATGTGTTCCTCATGAAGTGTTCGAAATGCTGCCTTTATGGCCACCGAGCAACTGAGTGCAGAGGCATGCAGTGTTGCTCTTTTTGTATGGGTAACCATTCATTTGATGATTGCCCAAAATCGTTTTCTGATCGCCCATCGTGCAGTGCCTGTCACCATAGCAAGACCAATGGAAGCCCGCATGCGTCGTACGCAATTAAAAAGTGCCCAACTACACAAAAGATTATAGCAAAACTGAAAGACAGAATTCTGTATGACGACGGTTAATAATGTTGCAATCAGGCAACGTAAATGATGTGAATAAATCATTGTCTTTCATCCAGATTAACTTGCAGCATTCTTTCCTTGCGATGGTGCAGTTACAACAAACCCTTGCAGAAAGAAAGCCAGATGTTGTTCTGCTGCAGGAACCCTATGTTAATAAGTTCGGAAAGCTTTCGTGCATTCCAAGGGAATATGGTTGTTGTATGGCAGCTGTTTTAGTTAAAAAATGTTTCGTGCAGATATTAATTTTGATGATTCGTCTAACGAATGTGTAACTGTGTCTATGTATTTGCAAAGTCATAAAGTTGTTGTTTCGTCAGTATTTTGTCCCCCGTCAATTCAGTCAGTATCTGATGTATTAGCTGTGACTGATGGGTTAAGCAATCATAGTAATCATGTTGTTGGTGGTGACTTTAATGCTAAAAGCCCGATTTGGATGACAAGTAGTAATAGTGGTAGAAGAGGAAAAGAATTAGAAGATTATTTTGCTAGTAAGAATTTGGTTGTAATAAATGACCCAGATGTGCCGACGTATTACGTCGGCTCTTCTAGCCCTGATGTCACAGCTGTAGGTTCTAATCTAGTTCAGTTTGCTAAGGAATGGATGGTTCTTTAGGATTCCCCCTCATTGTCTGATCATTCGTATATTTCTTTTGTAATAGAGTTAGATACTGCGGAAGGCGTAGAAACTTTCCCTCAAAAGTATGATTATAGTAAAACAGATTGGGGAATATTTAGTTCAGTTTTACTCAGTAGAACAGATGATGTGTATTCGCTTCCTGTGTCGTCTGTACAAGAAATAGATGTAGCTGTTGAAAGTTTTAGAAAGTTGATTTCTGATGCTACTGCTGATTCGACCCCAGTTTTTGGTAGTAAAAGATAAAAAAAAGTATGCAAGGTGGTGGAATCCGGAATTGACAAGATTAAGGCAAGATTATAGAGGGAATTTGAGAATTTACAAAATTTTAGATGATTTAGAAAGTGAAGTAAATATGACAAACTCCCTTAGAGATTATAAATATGAAACTGTAAGAGCTAAAAGAGAAGATTGGAAAAGGTTTTGTGAAGAAAGAGCTAGCTTCGATCCATGGCAAACTATTCATAAGATATGTCGGTCAGATGGCGGATGTATTCAGCCTGTGCATGTGTTAAAAGATGATGGTAGCAGAACTTCACCACTGAAAGAAGCAGGTGATGAACTTTTTTCAGAGTGGTTTCAAAAAGATGATCGTGTTAATGATAATATGTTCCATTCTGATGTGAGACAACAAGTTACAAATTTTGTTCAAAATGTTACTTCTGGAGAAGATGAAACTGATGCTGATGTTTTAAAAGATGCTATTAATTCTTTGAAATCAATGAAAGCTCCAGGTCCAGATGGAATTTTAAATCTTGTTTTGAAAAAAAATATTAATGTGATAACACCGACTTTTCTAAAAATCGTAAATGCATGTTTAAATTTGTGTTATTTTCCTAAGGAATAGAAAAAAGCTAACGTGATAATTATTTTGAAAAAAGGAAAGAAAAATGATGGGAATCCCCGTTCTTATCGCCCTATTAGTTTACTTTCGAATTTAGGTAAAGTATTTGAAAAAGTAAAAATGCAAAACTTGAATAATTTAAGTTCTGAAAAGAATTGGATTTCTTCTTTGCAGTTTGGATTTAGTAAGGGGAAAAGTACAGTTGATGCAGTAGATAATGTTGTTACTGTTGTTGAAAATAATAAATTAAAAAAGAAATTTACTTTATGTATTTTTTTCGACATAAAGGGGGCTTTTGATAACGCTTGGCATCCAGGAATAATTAAAAAATTTATGGAAAAAGAATGTTCGGGAAGTTTGATAAAATTACTTCAAAATTATTTTAATGACCGTGTTATATACCAAAATGAAGTTTCAAGGGCTCTGGAAAAATCATATCCTCAGGGTGGAATTTTTTCTCCATTTTTATGGTTAATTAACATAAATGATCTTTTGAATGAAAAAATTGAAAAAAATTGTATTATACAAGCTTACGCAGATGATATTTGTGTGATAATAAGTTCAGAAAGCATTGGTCAGCTGGAAGAAATAGCTCAGAAACTGTTTTCAAAGTTTGAGCAATGGGCTGTTAAGAATAAACTTGAATTTGATAAAAATAAAACTGAAGCTGTTTTATTCACTAATAATTATAAAGTTCCAAAAATAACTCTGAAATTTGGTGGTGATATTATTGAAGTGAAAAAAAAAGTTAAATATTTGAGCGTTATTTTGGATAGAAAATTATTGCGGACAGATTAGAATAAAATTCAGTTAGAATTAATTCAGCTAAACAATATTCAACTCGTCTTTTATGTGCGGCAAAAACAACATGGGGCCTAAGACCTTTTGCATTGAGGAAACTGTACAAGTCGGTTGTGGAAAGCACAATTTTATATGCTGTTCCAGTTTGGATCGCTGCTCTTAAGAAAAAACATATTCTGAGAAAACTAAAATCAGCTCAACGAATTTCGATGGTGGCAATCTCAAAATCTTTTCGAAGTGCACAGTCAGAAGTAATAACAGCAATTTCTGGCGTGTTTGATAGCAGACAACAAAAGGATGCGTGGTTTCAACAGACAGGGGGCAACAGACAACACTTGGGATGTTATCTGTTGTGTTGAAAAACGTTATGCCTTCGTGAAATGTTATGCAGAACAAGCCTTGCCAGGAAGAGCCAAAAAAAGCCAAAAAAACATCTATTTCCTATTTTGTTTGTCGTCATGATGTCGGAAAATTCAGCAGATGCTTTTTGGCGATTTTTCGGCTCTTGCTCATGGCAACGCTTGTTATGCAAAACAATTTCACAACAGACAACATTCGAAGTGTTGTCTGTTACGCATTGTCTGTTGAAACGGCGCATCCTTCTATTGTCTATTATGAAACTTCTGACAGTGTAGCCTACATATGCAACTTGTCAGGTTTAAATACGCGCTTACAGATTGTTTCCGCTGATATTTTATCTTTATTTCTTTTCAGTCGATGCTGCACGCTTTTCCCATTTTGATCTTTCTGTAGTTTCTCGTCTCGTTCAGTAGTCTTTTTTCCCAAACGATTTTTTCTCTTTTGAACAGCTTAGTAGGCTACGTTCGTTAGTTACACTAAAGGAAGTATGCCTATTTATTTTTACTCCCCTTCAAGTAGGCTACCACTCGAGCTTTCCGACAGTCAAAGGTAGGCTATCCATGTTACAAAAGTTTTCGTGTAATAAAATGATTTCGACTGAAACCTTTAAAGGACACCTGAACAATGAAACCATACTTGAACACACCATGGAGAATGCATTTACAGGCATGGCCACGGAGAGCATTCTTCTCCTGAGCGTTACGTTTTCAAAATAGGGATGTTCGTTTCTGGAGGTTTGCACATGCAGACTCCAAGACAAAAAACGCAACTCATTCAAATCTTGTACAGCGCTAGTAGTATTGTTTGGGCCATTACTGCCGCCTTTTGTACTAGTTATCATTGGGATCCCGTCAGAACTTTTGGTCTTGTTATTGTTAAAATTTGTACTAGTTATCATTGGGATCCCGTCGAAACTTTTGGTCTTGTTATTGTTAAAGTTATCAATCAACTGTTTAAATTAGGAGACAGAGGCGCTCACAGATGACGCTATCAGGTCATTTACGGACATGAAATCTGGATTCAACCAGTTATTCTTTTTCGCTTTAGGCATATATAGTCGATATAAAACCTGAACCTTCCTTGGGATTGCTAAGTAATTGTTGTCTTTAATTCAGAGGAAGAAGGTGAGCATGGCTTCTTTTGATATCCCATATCCACCACACGAAGATTTGCCTGCTAACTTATCAACTTATTTAAACGAAGAGGAGTCATTTAAGCCAATAGTGAAAACGAATATCAAGAAGAAAGGACAACTGAGAAAGATCAAAGCAAGAAACATTTCTACGATGTTCTGAACCGCCCAGGTCCCCCGAACTATACCCCGCTAATGAGCTTTCATAAAGGTGACTTTTAAAGAGTGTTGAGCTACAAGAAGAGTCACTCTAAATATGGAAAAACAGTGATTATTCAAATTGACAATCGTGGTGAATCTCTTACAGTCTATCTTCCAAGTTATTTCCATGATTATGACGATCAGGTTTTATCTAGCATGATTGGAAGTTACTTTCAGACACACAAGCCTCCGACGGAACGAAGAGTTATAACCTTCACCGAGAGCCCGATCAGCGAGGAATTTTACAACCCACCATCAGCCTAGGAAGGAGAATGTATACGTGTCCATACTGCTATTATAACGTAACTTCTAATCAGTGTGACAAGTGCAACCCTGTTTTACTAGACCCAGAATGTGAACACTGTGCAATTGCAGGTTGTGGGCTACATCGCTATTTTAAGAGCTACTGCAAGATGTGTGAAAGATCTGCATGCTCCTTCCACTCCCCATTGAGGTGTCTATGTTTTATGTGTCACACGGAAGAACTTTGTGCCCGAGGCATTGATGAGATAGATAGTGAGAACAAATTTTAAAAAATAAATAGGTGATTTAGTTTTATGTCACAAAAGTTGTCAACGTTTAGAATAATAATAAATGCTGTTTTCAACTAATCATTCCTTTCAGTTAGATGTCATGGTTTCTCAGGGAAGGTTCTGCTTTAAAGCACCATTCAAACTGATACTGAATGGACCTAGCAATTGCGGGAAGACAATATTTTGCCATAGATTAATTGAAGAAAAGGAAAAACTGATTATCCCAAACATTGAGGATTCGATTGTCTATGTTTATACAGCTTGGCAACCAGCATACGACAATTTGAAAAAAAAGTTTCCTTTTATTCGTTTTATCAATGGCTTAGATGGTGTCTTTGGTTCACTTCAGGAAGACAGTCTACTCGTCCCTGATGATGTAGCCGAACATATTGACCAACATTCGAAAGAGTTCATTGAACTGTTCACAGTTACATCCCACCATTCTAGAATAAGCTGTATTCTTATTACGCATTCCTTGTTTCGCCAATCAAAAACTATGAGACTGCTCCAACTCAACTGCAACTATATAGCAATCTGGAAGGTGCCACGTGACTCCTCTAGCATAATCGTCCTTAACAAGCAAATATTTCCTTATCAAAAGAGTTACTTATTATCAAGTTATAACTTTGCAACAGCCACTCCTTTTGGTTATATATTAATTGATCTTAATACGACCACACCAGACGAGCTTCGCGTTTTGACAGACGTGTTTGCAAAAGAAGTCACTGTTTTTCTTCCCATTGTGTCAGAGACGGGAAATCGTAAATGACAATCGAGAAATTAGAGAAGACCTATCCATTACTGTTGGTTCTTTCCGAATCTTCTCCTAAATTAAGAAACGCAATATTGGCAAACGTTAACGATAGTTGCATTAAATTGATTTGTGAGCTATGCTTAAATCTGAGAGAAGATAACATCGATCTGTCAGACGATCTCCGTATGCGAATGAAAGCATATCAACATTCAATAACAAAACTATCGAAGCGCAAAAAAGGGAACCGTTGCTATCTCAAGCAGAAAGGAAAAGGGATACTAAGTTTTTTGGTTCCGGTTGTTGCTTCTCTAATCGGTTCATTAATTACAAGAAATCAGAACAAAGATGGCTAAGCCATACAAACTGATCCCTTATGAAGTTGCACTAGCCCCAGAGAAAAGGATTGAAAACGATATCGCCTCACTGCTGTCAGACAATCGAATCGCGGATGACTTAAAGCTAACGTTCTTGCACAACGCCTTACGTCGGCTTCAGAAAACGAGACAGAATCCTTCACCCCCAACTATGAATGATGGAGTGGTAGGGTCTCAGCTGACAAGAAAAAGTGATTTTGTGACTCCTTCGACCGATGAAAAGGCTGGCAAAAGAGCTGCCCAGGAATTAATTAATAACTTACCCGCTTCCTATCAAAACAAAGCAAAGCGTGTACTGGAATTTTTAGTCCGACAAGCTGAGGTCCAGAGTGATTTTCAATCTAGTAATTTAGACATTTCCGGTATAAAATATAATATAATTGATTTACTTAGCGATCTTTGTAGTTCAAGGAAAATACTAAATGCTGTTGATGACACATTGATAGCCTATCTAGGAAAGATCAGGTTTCCACTTTCTATGATAGCTAATAAAAACGTGGTTAAGCGTATTTCACGATCAAAACAGCTTAGCTTCAGCTCCGTGCTCTCGCCTTCCCAGTCTATGAGTGACCATACAAATTATGACAGCATCTCAGCTTCCACACCAAACACAAGTCGAGCATCATACAAGAAGTACATCTCACCTCACATGACTTTGCTGAGAAAGCCATGGTGTTGTAAAACAACAAACATTTATGTTATTTGAAATATGCCCCGCCATCTATGTGTATTTAGTTAGTGACAGTTACCAGTATCCGAATGATCCGCAGAAGAAGATGAAGAAAAGTAAATACAGAAAAATAAGTAGTTGAGAAACCCGGATAGGGTTTTTATGGCACTTGCAGCCTCTGGCTCAAGTGCCATATACCGATCACAATTCCGTCTGTCGGTCTGTCGGTCTGTAGGTCTGTCGGTCTGTCGGTCGGTCCGAGTTTTTTTGTCCCACATATCCGAGTTAGGGTACTTCCAGATGTGCTAGGACAATGAAACTTGGCAGGCATATCAGGGACCCGACCAAACTAACCTGGAAATAATCAGTTTCCCGATCCGACCATATGGGGGGAGTGCGGGGCGCTGGAAACTTGCACATTTAGGGCATTTTGTCACTTTTTTCTGAGTTAGGGTACTTCTAGATGAGCTAGGACAATGAAACTTGGCAGGAATATCAGGGACCCGACCAAACGAACCTAGAAATAATCAGTTTCCCGATCCGACCATATGCGGGGGAGTGGGGGCGCTCGAAACTTGAAAATTTAGGGCATTTTGTCACACTTTTTCGAGTTAGGGTACTTCCAGATGAGCTAGGACAAAGAAACTTGGCAGGAATATCAGGGACCTGTGCAAAGTAACCTGGAAATAATAAGTTACCCGATCCGACCATATGCGGGGGAGTTGGGGCGCTGGAAACTTGAAAATTTAGGGCATTTTGTCACACTTTTTCGAGTGAGGGTACTTCCAGATGAGCTAGGACAATGAAACTTGGCAGGAATATCACGGACCCGACCAAACTAACCTGGAAATAATCAGTTTCCCGATCCGACCATATGGGGGGGAGTGCGGGGCACTGGAAACTTGAAAATTTAGGGCATTTTGTCACACTTTTTCGAGTTAGGGTACTTCCAGTTGTGCTAGGACCATGAAACTTGGCAGGCATATCAGACACCCGACCATACAAAATTAGGAATAATCAGTTTTCTGATCCGACCATTTTGGGGGGGGGAGGGCAGGGGAATCCGGGAAACTGAGAAGTGTGTAACTTTCGAACGGATGATCGGATTGTAATGAAACTTCATAACTGAAGAGAATATATATCTGTAATGTCCCGTTTAAAGTCTTGACCGGATTCGGTAGCCAGGGGGGAGTTGGGGGGGGGGAGACCGGAAATTTCAAGAAACGGTTAGAATGGAGGGATCGGAGTGAAACTTGCTGGGAAGAACAAGCATCTGCTCTAGATAAGTCCTTTAGGCCATTGTACTTGATCCGGACACTTATGGGGGGGGGGGGGGTCCCGGAATTCCGGTGATGGTGGTTTTGGGGATTTTTACGATGAAACTTGGCAGGCATATCAGGGACCCAATCAAACTGACTTCAAAATAAAAATTTTGTCGATCAGATAATGGTGGGGGAGTGGAGGGAGGGGAATCCGCAGGGGAATCCGGGAAATTGAGAAGTGTGTAACTTTCGAACGGATGATCGGATTGTAATGAAACTTCATAACTGAACAGAATATATATCTGTAATGTCCCGTTTAAAGTCTTGACCGGATTCGGTAGCCAGGGGGGAGTTGGGGGGGGGGGGGAGACCGGAAATTTCAAGAAAAGGTTAGAATGGAGGGATCGGAGTGAAACTTGCTGGGAAGAACAAGCATCTGCTCTAGATAAGTCCTTTAGGCCATTGTACTTGATCCGGACACTTATGGGGGGGGGGGGGGTCCCGGAATTCCGGTGATGGTGGTTTTGGGGATTTTTACGATGAAACTTGGCAGGCATATCAGGGACCCAATCAAACTGACTTCAAAATAAAAATTTTGTCGATCAGATAATGGTGGGGGGAGTGGAGGGAGGGGAATCCGAAATTTTCAGTCATGCGTAATTTTGGAATGGGTGATCGGATTCGAGTGAAATTTAAGAATTCAACAGAGGACATTTCTCCGATGATTTTTTTCATATCCGGACCGGATCCGGCAACTATTGGGGGGGGGGGGGAATACGTGCCCCGTTTAGAATGGAGGGATCGGGATGGAACTTTGTGGGAAGAACAAACAGATGCTCTAGGTAAGTCATTTGCTGAATCGGATTGGCTACGTGCACCGCGGGGGAGCTGGGTGGGGTTGGGGGGGGGGGTTGGACCGGAAATCTCGAGAAACGGTTAGAATGATGGTATCGGAGTGAAACTTGCTGGGAAGAACAAACATCTGGTCCATATAAATCTTTTACATAATTTGACTGGATCCGGACACTTGAGGGGGGGGGAGGAGGGGTATCCCGGAATTCCGTTTTTGGGGGATTTTCACGACGAAACTTGGAAGGCATATCAGGGACCCGGTCAAACTGACTTGGAATAAAAAAAAAATCCTCGATATGATAATCTTGGGGGGGGGAGTTGAGGGAGGGGAATCCGGAATATTGAGTCATGCGTAACTTTGGAACGGGGGATCGGATTCGAGTGAAATTTAATAATTAAACAGAGGACATTTTTCTCTTGTGACCTTTTTCATTTCCGGACCGAATCCGGCAATTATCGGGGGAAGGGCGGAAAATACTTGACCCGCTTAGACTGGTGTGATCTGGATCGAACTTCGTGGGAATGACAAACAGATGCTCTGGATTAATCATTTACAGAACAGGATTGGCTCCGGTTATTGTGGGTGGAGTTGGAGGAGGGGGAGGGGGGTCTGGGATTCCGGTGATCGCGCGTTAAGGTACTTCCAGATGTGCTAGGACGATGAAACTTCGCTGGAATATTGGAGACTCAACAACATTTGCTTAGAAATTGCTACTTCCCAAATCCGATTATTCCTTAAAGTACCAATCTTGACCGCAAAGTAAAAAAAATACTTTTAAGCAATATATGCATTTTCGTGATGCCCATCAGCCCATTAGCAGTTTTGCCTCAAGGGTTTTGCTTACAAATGAAGTTCCAGCTCCCTTATAGCGCGCATCTCAACCGCAAAGTCGAAACTTACTCTTGATCAATCAAATCATCTTGACACATGCAAGTGCCATATGAGCTTACAGCTCTTGTTATGTTTGGACACAAAAATAAAGGTCGTTCTACTTACCTGGTTACCCACGCTACCGAACAACAGGCTCTCAATCCTAACACATGGATAGTAGAAGACTGAGAGAAGTTTATAGCTTTTCTTTCAGCTCCTCATAACCTTGCCAAAGAAGCTGGTACTAGCCTAAAAGAAGCGGAAGATTTTCTTAAAGGAGAGGAAAGTTACACTCTACATAGGCACAGATATCTTAGAGCTAAAAAATATCGCAAAACTTTTGCTTATGGGCTAAACGATTTAGCCCAAACTGATTTAGCAGTTTTAAATGATGTGCAACGTGAAAGCAATGGTGGCTATCGTTATATTTTAGTTGTTATCTGTGTATTTTCACGTTATGTATTTACTAGAGCTTTAAAGACCAAAACAGGTAAAGAAATTGGACCAGCATTAGATTCTATACTCTCTGCAAACCGATTTTCTCTTCCTCAAAGTGACCGTGGGAAAGAATATTTGAACGATCATGTTGCCCGTGTTTTAGTAAAGCATAATACAAAATTATATAATACTTATTCGCAAATAAAGTGTGCTATTGCTGAGAGATTCATTAGAAGCTTAAAACAATTAATTGCAGCCTTCATAATACCCATAGTTTTATTCATGATCTTGACAAAATAGTAGACACCTATAACCAAAGACCACATTCCTCCCTCAATAAATTAGCACCTGCAGATATTAATAATCAAAATTCTGCAAGTTTATTTAAGAAATACTATGTCTCCTCAAAGGAATCAAAAGCTAAGTTTCAAATTGGTGATGGGGTTCGCATTTCCCGCATTCAATCAAATTTCGAGAAATCCGAATTCTTGTGGAGCAGGGAATTTTTTCTCGTTTCCGAAACTAAAGCAACCAATCCAGTAACCTACAAATTAACAGATCTAAATTCTGAACCAATCGCTGGAGGGTTTTACTCTCATGATATACAGCTTGTTTCCAATCCCACTACGTTTAAAGTTGAAAAAATACTTAAAAAACGGAAATATAAAAAAAAAGACTCAGTATCTCGTACGGTGGTTAGGCTATGCGTCAGATTTCGATTCATGGGTAGATGCTAGTGAACTGAAAAATGTCTGATTTTTATATAAACTTCATTTCAAATGTTGAGAGCCCATTATCTGTGGAAAATAAATCCTCTGAATTCTGGACCAAGTTCAATCCACCTATTAAGCTTGAAGAAAGATATGAATGTGCTGTAATACAGGCTATAATTACAAATAGTTATGATGTGATCCGGAAGGATAGTAACTACGAAATCCAACTTCTACCTTATAATTGGCCTCCGAACGTACCTAGCCCCCTCAGATATGTAGTTCCGTATAAACAGTTTGAAAGTATTGACGAACTATGTCGCGATATTATGCTCAACCTTCATGATGGCAAATCTGGGAACAGACTCAACATAGAATATTCGAATCAGTATAAAAGAGTGTCAATCCGCGGGCTAAAAGAAAACGAAAAGCTATGGATGAGTGATGATATGAAAGACATACTTGGTTTTCGGGAGAATATTCAAAAAATCACGAACGAGTATGAGAAAACTCATGGTAAGCATGGTGAGCTACAACCAGGCTTTCTTGCTTCATATAACACCATTATGGTTTATGCCTCTTTTGCTGACAACGTTCGTGTAGGTAGCTCGAATGCTCCACTATACTTAATCGAAAGAGCACCAAAGAGGAAGTTCACTCATGGGACATCTTTGAAAGAGTATACATCCCTTTAAACACTAAGGAATTAGAACTGTGCCAGCTGTCACTAAAAACAGAAACAGGAAAACTTCTTCCACTTGCTAGAGGAATCTCCGTCATACCCTGCCACTTCCGCCCATTAAAAGATGCGTAATACCCGTCAACCGTTCCTCTGTCCTGATATCAGCTGTTATTACAACACCCTACGACCACAGAATGGATCTGGTATGGAATTCTATCATGGAAGAAGTCAGCAGCGAGGATATGGTCTTGGTTCTGTTTTTTCTAAGATGTTCCGTTCCCTTCTACCACTTGCTAAGAAATATATCCTCCCAAATGCTACCTCGTTTGCAGCAAACACGCTTACAGATTTTGTGGTCAAAACTTTGAAGACAGCCTTAAAAAGAACTTACGAAAAAGCGCTTCAGCTCTTGGGCAATCACTCAAACAGACAGGACGAGGGTTGAAAAGGAAGAGACCGACACCAAAAATAATCAGTCTTGCAATAACAAGGAAACGTGCTAGACATACGAAACCAAGAAAGCACAAGCCTAAGCGAAAGAACAAGAGATCAACTAACAATAAAAAAGCTACCCGACGTGTCAATACGGTTAACAGAAGGGTTAAAGCTGATTTTTTCTAGGGGATAATGTCATACCTTCCACATCCTGATGTTGGTGCAGGCGTGCCTTCTAATCTAAACCTTTTTAATGCTGAGCATATGAATGTTAGTATAAAACATGGTTACTTTGAGCCTTTCTTTCCTATTCAGACTGTTGCTGACAACACACCGATTGAATTTCGTTTGTGCTCAAATGAGGACACCTTCTTAGATCTGGCAAATAGTTTCATTGAGCTCAAGCTTGAGTGTATTAAGACAGCAACGAAAGGAAGCCCAAAAGCTGAAGAACAGGTTTACTTTGAAAATAATATTGTAGCCAATATTTTTTCACAAATTCAAATCTGGATAAATGGTACATTGGTCAGTAGTGGAAATGGGTTGTCTAATTACGCCAGCTATATACAGTTTATGCTAATGACTCCTAGGGCATTTAAAGAGATTCGAGGACCAGCGCAAGGTTATTTCTATAAGAAAGATCATACTATCGATGACAACTTAAATGCCTCAGAACCAAAGAAAATTATTGGGTCTATCTACCATGATTTATTCCATATAGACCAGTGGTTCCCACCGAATACAAAAATTGACATTCGTTTTACTATAGCCAATGCGAACTTCCTGCTACGCAGAAATGCAGCTACAGCACCCCCCTGTTCTGTAAGAATTAAAGAGGCTGTTCTACATGTGAGGAAGTTACAGGTTTTGCCCTCAGTATCTCTCGCAATAGACAAACTTCGAATGCAAGATAATAATATCAAAATTCTTGTACCCTCCTTAATTACTACACAGCGACATATTGCAAAAGGCAGTTTAACATTTACCGACTCAAGCTTCATTAATGGAGAGCTTCCATCCAGACTCTGCATAGCCCTTGTGAAGAGCAAAAGTGCACTTGGAGACATAGATTCATCTCCACATGATTTCAAGTTCTTTGATATGAACAGCTTGTCACTCAAAGTGAATGGTACACCACTTGTAAACGTTTCTACAGCTGATAAGTCACATAATCTCCTATACCATCTTACCATGGCTTCCTTAGATAACAACCCTCTCTTCCAAAATGGAATAACTCCAGCCATGTTCAAAGACGGTCATTCCTGTATGATTTCTGATATAAGTGGAACTCAAGATTTAGCTCCTATAAAAACAGGATCAATTCGCTTTGAAATCAGTTTTGGAACAGCAATACAGGAAAGTGTTACAGTTTTGGCCTTGGCGCAGTATGAAACATACTGGGAAATAGACAAAAATGGACAGGTTCTTTTGGACCTAGCCCCATAAATGGATACACTACAGATTTTGGAAGTTCTGCATAAAGACCCTTATACAAAAGATTTTCAAACTTTTTGCCTTCCCGCAGATTATTTGAGAGGTGTACAAGCCCCTGCAATCGGGGTGGAAAATACTAAATCAAGTTATGATAAAGGTATTGGTCACTGTCTTGGAATCAGGGTAGGTCATAGGACCACAGAAATCTATGACGGTTTTGGATTTGATTACAGACTCTATGGACCTCACATAATTAACTTCCTTGAGAGCAGAGAAACAAGAGCTGTAAGCTCATATGGCACTTGCATGTGTCAAGATGATTTGATTGATCAAGAGTAAGTTTCGACTTTGCGGTTGAGATGCGCGCTATAAGGGAGCTGGAACTTCATTTGTAAGCAAAACCCTTGAGGCAAAACTGCTAATGGGCTGATGGGCATCACGAAAATGCATATATTGCTTAAAAGTATTTTTTTTACTTTGCGGTCAAGATTGGTACTTTAAGGAATAATCGGATTTGGGAAGTAGCAATTTCTAAGCAAATGTTGTTGAGTCTCCAATATTCCAGCGAAGTTTCATCGTCCTAGCACATCTGGAAGTACCTTAACGCGCGATCACCGGAATCCCAGACCCCCCTCCCCCTCCTCCAACTCCACCCACAATAACCGGAGCCAATCCTGTTCTGTAAATGATTAATCCAGAGCATCTGTTTGTCATTCCCACGAAGTTCGATCCAGATCACACCAGTCTAAGCGGGTCAAGTATTTTCCGCCCTCCCCCCGATAATTGCCGGATTCGGTCCGGAAATGAAAAAGGTCACAAGAGAAAAATGTCCTCTGTTTAATTATTAAATTTCACTCGAATCCGATCACCCGTTCCAAAGTTACGCATGACTCAATATTCCGGATTCCCCTCCCTCAACTCCCCCCCCAAGATTATCATATCGAGGATTTTTTTTTATTCCAAGTCAGTTTGACCGGGTCCCTGATATGCCTTCCAAGTTTCGTCGTGAAAATCCCCCAAAAACGGAATTCCGGGATACCCCTCCCCCCCCCCTCAAGTGTCCGGATCCAGTCAAATTATGTAAAAGATTTATATGGACCAGATGTTTGTTCTTCCCAGCAAGTTTCACTCCGATACCATCATTCTAACCGTTTCTCGAGATTTCCGGTCCCCCCCCACCCCACCCAGCTCCCCCGCGGTGCACGTAGCCAATCCGATTCAGCAAATGACTTACCTAGAGCATCTGTTTGTTCTTCCCACACAGTTCCATCCCGATCCCTCCATTCTAAACGGGGCACGTATTCCCCCCCTCAATAGTTGCCGGATCCGGTCCGGATATGAAAAAAATCATCGGAGAAATGTCCTCTGTTGAATTCTTAAATTTCACTCGAATCCGATCAACGATTCCAAAATTACGCATGACTGAAAATTTCGGATTCCCCTCCCTCCACTTCCCCCACCATTATCTGATCGACAAAATTTTTATTTTGAAGTCAGTTTGATTGGGTCCCTGATATGCCTGCCAAGTTTCATCGTGAAAATCCCCAAAACCACCATCACCGGAATTCCGGGACCCCCCCCCCCCCCCATAAGTGTCCGGATCAAGTACAATGGCCTAAAGGACTTATCTAGAGCAGATGCTTGTTCTTCCCAGCAAGTTTCACTCCGATCCCTCCATTCTAACCGTTTCTTGAAATTTCCGGTCTCCCCCCCCCCAACTCCCCCCTGGCTACCGAATCCGGTCAAGACTTTAAACGGGACATTACAGATATATATTCTGTTCAGTTATGAAGTTTCATTACAATCCGATCATCCGTTCGAAAGTTACACACTTCTCAATTTCCCGGATTCCCCTGCGGATTCCCCTCCCTCCACTCCCCCACCATTATCTGATCGACAATATTTTTATTTTGAAGTCAGTTTGATTGGGTCCCTGATATGCCTGCCAAGTTTCATCGTGAAAATCCAAAAAACCACCATCACCGGAATTCCGGCCCCCCCCCCCCATAAGTGTCCGGATCCAGTACAATGGTCTAAAGGACTTATCTAGAGCAGATGCTTGTTCTCCCAGCAAGTTTCACTCCGATCCCTCCTTTCTAACCGTTTCTTGAAACATTTATTCAAACAATGTTTACAACGGGTACGTCAGCTACGATTCTTATATTCTTTGAGCCCAAGCTGACTTTGAAACATTGTTTGAATAAATGTTTCAAAGTCAGCTTGGGCTCAAAGAATATTTACGTTTCTTGAAATTTCCGGTCTCCCCCCCCCCAACTCCCCCCTGGCTACCGAATCCGGTCAAGACTTTAAACGGGACATTACAGATATATATTCTCTTCAGTTATGAAGTTTCATTACAATCCGATCATCCGTTCGAAAGTTACACACTTCTCAGTTTCCCGGATTCCCCTGCCCTCCACCCCCCCCCCCCCCCAAAAATGGTCGGATCAGAAAACTGATTATTCCTAATTTTGTTTGGTCGGGTCTCTGATATGCCTGCCAAGTTTCATGGTCCTAGCACAACTGGAAGTACCCTAACTCGAAAAAGTGTGACAAAATGCCCTAAATTTTCAAGTTTCCAGCGCCCCGCACTCCCCCCCATATGGTCGGATCGGGAAACTGATTATTTCCAGGTTAGTTTGGTCGGGTCCGTGATATTCCTGCCAAGTTTCATTGTCCTAGCTCATCTGGAAGTACCCTCACTCGAAAAAGTGTGACAAAATGCCCTAAATTTTCAAGTTTCCAGCGCCCCAGCTCCCCCGCATATGGTCGGATCGGGAAACTTATTATTTCCAGGTTACTTTGGTCAGGTCCCTGATATTCCTGCCAAGTTTCATTGTCCTAGCTCATCTGGAAGTACCCTAACTCGAAAAAGTGTGACAAAATGCCCTAAATTTTCAAGTTTCGAGCGCCCCCACTCCCCCGCATATGGTCGGATCGGGAAACTGATTATTTCCAGGTTCGTTTGGTCGGGTCCCTGATATTCCTGCCAAGTTTCATTGTCCTAGCTCATCTAGAAGTACCCTAACTCAGAAAAAAGTGACAAAATGCCCTAAATTTGCAAGTTTCCAGCGCCCCGCACTCCCCCCCATATGGTCGGATCGGGAAACTGATTATTTCCAGGTTAGTTTGGTCGGGTCCCTGATATGCCTGCCAAGTTTCATTGTCCTAGCACATCTGGAAGTACCCTAACTCGGATATGTGGGACAAAAAAACTCGGACAGACCGACAGACCGACAGACCGACAGACGGAATTGTGATCGGTATATGGCACTTGAGCCAGAGGCTGCAAGTGCCATAAAAACAATCATTCAACAGGAACATCAACTTCAAGCTTATGAAAATTCTTCTTGTGGTTTTCAGTGTTTGTTTTACATACTGTTAAGGTGTAGGAGAATTAGCTATCAAAGTATTCTTCAGTTATTTTCCGTTAATCCTATGATTAACGATTTTGTTTTAGAAAATTTTTTAACACACACTTATGGTGTGACCTTTAAACCTCTTGAGATCCAGTGTCTTAATTCTAAATGTAGTGCAATAAATTTTGTTTATTCAAATAAGAAAAATAAATATTAAACCCATACTTAGTAAGAAGTAAGACACAACCAACAACTTTTATAAAAAAATTCAGCCACATACTTTGTACCATACAACCAACAACAGGGTTAACACTCATCCTCACTTTCGCTACTTTGTGTCAGCATGGACTGGTCCAGATCCTCCCAAAGTGTCTTGTCACCAATTCTATAATGACCGAAGGCATACGATCGTAGTCCACTTGTTAAAAGAAAGCGTTTGTCATCATAAGGAGAGAGAGCCTTTTTATTTACTTTAACTGTCCTCAGCTGGAAATTTTTGGTTTGAATGCTAACATTTTGCCCACAAGTAGTTTCTCCATCTCTTAACACTCTGTGAAAGCTTTTGCGAGTGACATTTTTTGAAACAAAGCCCCTTGACACACCCTTCAAAGTCTGCTTACATTTTCTCCCGGAAATATCCATATGATAGTTTTTGGCTCTGAGGGCATAAAAACTTTTAACAACAAAACTAACATCATCTTTAAACTTTCCTGCTACCCTATGATTTGCAGCATCATTCATTAAATTATAAAGCGGAGATTCTTTTGGATATTCACTTAAATCTAAAAGATGACCATTTGCCTTCATGTCTTCATAGAATTCGGAGCAACTAACATGGAAGGCTAGACTGTCTGTATCACAAAACAGAAGTTCAATTTTGCTACCATACGTCTTCTTTAGAAAATCATACCAGAATTCAAACATAACAATTTTGGAGGTTTCCAGAATGCAGAAACCTGTGCCAATTGGTTTGTCTTGAACTATCTTCTTCGGAGTAAACTGAGCTATAGCAACATTTGGAGCAAGTTCATGAAATCTGATCAAACATGGATCAATTTTGGCACGCTCTATAAGATAGTCTCCGATACAAATTTTGACTTCTCTTCTGTTTTCTTTTCTTTCCATTGTTTTTCCTGTAAAAAGGTTCTATATTAGCTAAAACTAGAGTACAAACCTCTAAAATAAAATCAAAGCATGCTGGAAGACGAATTTGAATGCTTTGCCAAAAACGGTGTTGCCAGATCATGTCGAAAACAGCTGCGGTGAAAGTACGACAGAAACATCTACACCTCTTGAGAAGTCAAGGACTAGCAACACAAAACCCTAAAATATGGCGTAATAATGGTTTAATTTGAAGCCTTAGTCTCCTACAATATCCATTATTTTGGCGTAAAATCTACCAAACTGTCAATACTGGTTAAAAAGTTAGTATAGAATTTTATTTTTTTTTATATTTTCTGGTTCTCGCTTTTTGTCGTATATAAAACATCAGCTACCTTCCATATGTATATATAACTATGGTGGTATTTATAAACAAGAAAATAAAGCTATTCACCATAGCACGCGTTGTTGAGCAGCTTGTAAAAGTCCTTTTCAAACGCTGTGGTGACTTTCTGCCGCATCTTAATGTTAAAGTCAATGTAGGGGCCCAACCACGCATCCTGTTTATAGGATAACACCCGATGAACTGCCTTTATTTCCAATCCCATCCGAAGAGCCATTTGGAGATGACGGTAGTGGATCGTGTACATGTCCTTATCTTTCAACGTCAGAAGAAGCTTCTTAACGTCGGATACTTGACCATGCTGTCTCGAATAATCGGATATCTCATCCGAACGGACTTTTCAGAGAACTGGGAGGAGGGGAAGGTCGTTATGAAGATCGTGAAGCTCTTGAGGGTAGTGGAGTGAAACTTCCAGCACGTATCCTTTGTCGGAATCATGTGGTATGGTCTGGATATTCCGCTCAAGCTCATCAGTTTCTTCAATTGTCGACCATCTGTAGTTGCCAACAGGAAATCGTCCTAAAATAAAAAAAATAATAGTAATATCTGTAATTATATTTATAAAGGTAGACTTGGATCATTGCATTCAACAAAGCACGGGGATGAGACCTTCTGAAATGATGATAAACCTGTTAGTTTGTGTTTTGCGGAATAGAAGCCTTTCAGTTAATTACGAAAACTGTAATATAAAAACATAATTTACCTGTCATCATCGAAAAGCTGTATAATGCATTTGAATCATATATAGCAATATATGAAGGTTCTTCTTTATCGTTCCACTGTTCATCCTCAGCTAAAAAGGGGTTGTTCGCTTTTGCATAGCGTCGAACTGCCTGGCATATTCCTAGGAAAGATAATTTGTGTTAGAAAATACTACGATCAGAAGTCTGTTCACAATAATAATCACAATCTCAATCGTTTCATTATCACCCCTGAATTTTACCTAAATATCTGAAAACAAAAATAGTTGTAGTGAAGTTGATGATGTTTCAGTATTTTGGAACTGGAGGTAAAATTTTAAAATCTAGATAGCTGTATATATCATGTTTAGATACAAAGACTAATAAGAACTAGCTCATCTTAAAAGATCGCAGTTTTACACTGAGACAATTAAAATAATTCTGGTAATCTCGTCTCCAAAACTTACCTCCTCTGATAGCGTTGGAAAAAAAGTCGTAGATTCCGATATCCATGATGAGTCCGACTTTGGCATGAGTGTAACGGAGGGCAGCGTCCAAGGAATATTGTGGAAGACTGGAGTACCACGAGCAATCGAGTCCATAGCTTTTCATGCAGATATTTCTGAAGTTCTGAAATACGCCTGCGAGAAGAGCTACATCGAGCTCCAGATATAGAGTGTGGAACTCAAGGAAAGATTTGAATCCAAACTTCTCCCAAATGTAGACACCTCTCTCGTATTCTTCCTGTGAGATCCCCCCTCCTCGAAGTTGTGACTCAAAGGCGGACTTAGGCGGAAACTTATTTTCCCGATTCAACAGAAAATCGACACTAGTAACCCATTCGTATGGATATGGTGCTTTCATTAACACTAGCTCCGTCTGTTCTTGATTCAAATTAGGTAACGAGGCACGGAGAATAGATGTCTGAAGTGCAGCGGTTTCAGGATCACTCATTGCTACTTTCGTAAGGCTATCAAGTGAAGATGATAGGAACTGATAAGAATCGATGAAAATAAGACTGTCGATTTGCATAGCTAGGTATTTCACAAAAGTGGTTGGGACGACAAAGCACTGCTTTCGCCCCGGTAGCTTGGTGCTCGGAGTTCCTTCGCGCAACAGTTTCGTAATTAATTCCCCGAAGCTCTGACAATTACCAAATCATAGTTTTTGCTGTTATGGGCGATGCAGGGAATCCTAAAATTTTGACGAAAATTTAGGCGGAGATTGCACATACTATGGCTTTTGAAACGGAATAGTCCAGTTATGTGATCATGATCTAGCACAAAGTCACCGTTTAAAGGTTAAAGGCATATTTGACAATCCTCGATCTCATCATAGTTACTAGGTATGCTCTCTTGTATCAAAGGAATAGCTGGCTTTTTCATCTCAATATTTACAATTTCGTCCTCCAGTCTGAAGAGGGTCTCGAGAAAATGTAAACCAGCATTTTCTCCTACGTAAGTTTGCTTATGATAGATTTCGCTATTATTTTTTATGCAAAGCAAACTGTAAGAGTTGGGAATGTGATTATCAATTATCCTTGTACTAGTACCAATGTCTTTGTTCTGTGGGGATAGGCTAGATTCAAAATCGTAGAATATAATACACGGTAAGCGCTGCAGATGAAGATGGTTTTTGAACTCCAAAACAGCATTATCCGAATCCGGCATCTCAAAAACTGGGAATGAAATAGGAACACGACATGTTTTCTCATGTTTCTTAAATACCTTTTCACTAGCAAAAGGTAGACAACACTTTTTACAGTAATTTCTTTGATGATAGTTATCAGTACCGAAAATCCTACCCAAACTCGAAATACAGCAATAGTGTCCGCTATGAAAACCGCCAACTTCGGAGCCGATAAACAGTAAGTTTAAGATAATAATGTCTCTACCGCTTTTAGACGATATTCGCACACAGTCAACGGCCCGTTTTTCACTAGGTCTGTATATATTTACGGCAAAGAAGGGATTACTATCTTAAAAAATTTGAACTCCAATGGCTGTTGCAGGGAATGGGAACCCTTCAGGAAAAAATAGCGTTAGGCCCGTTGTTTCCTCAATTTCTTTCAGCTCAGTTCTTATATAACCAAGCCTAATCCTTTTTGAGTTAACCTCTCCCTTTATCTCATTTATCAGAGCGAGTTCCAGCGCCACGTGAAAACTGTCATTTGGGGTAGATGACACACGAGGATTAATTATACATTTCTTTCTGTTTAGGTAATCGGGGGTTGGAAGCCACAGGCTTCCTGAAACAGCTGGAAAACAAAACACAATTAAGAAATAGCATTTATTTTCGACTTCTCTTACTAGTTTTTCTAGCATAAGGGACATTAAGGAATACGAACTTTAAATCGATGCATATAGTTTTTTGAAAGTTTAAACCAGACAGATTGTTTTCAAAATTCTCGATTTCTTGGCTCAGCTTTCCTGTCAACTGCTGTAGTATCGGTGTCGGTATATCGAACAATCTAATCTCCAGCAACGTGGTTGAGGGGCTAAAGACTAAAGTACCACCGGTACTCTCTTTTTTATACAACAATTCTGTATAAAGCTGGAGCTTGATTCCAGATCCTGTGGCAGAATGGATCGCGATCCGTTGCAGAATATGATGTGAGGTCGACGAAACAAGGTCGTTAAAGTGTCGTTGTTCTAGACCTAAGGTGGCAGGTAAGAAACGGTAGACAACAGTGTGTTGTGTGATGCGTCCGTAACGCTGGTACACATTACCATGATTTCCAACATCCGCAGGAGCTCGTTCCTCTTCAACCTCTACCACATCATCTCTCTGCTGTCTCTCCAATTCGGAGTTGTATCCGTCGATGAGGGAATTTTCTTCCTATACAAATACTGTAATTGTTAATTCTATAAATATGATAAAAACAAAAAAAAAAAATAAAACAAATATTCCTTGAACCCAAGCTGACTGCGAATTCATGTTTGATAGTGCAAAATGGATCCGCCAGCTAAATTTTATTGGAAGCGTAAAAGTTTTATTTTCCAATTTCAGCGAACAAGAAGGACGAAATATAGCTCTAATAAAATTTAGCTGACATATCCGTTTCGCACTGTCAATGGGATGTGTAAATGACTTACATTAACATCTTTGAGACATCGGAGTGATATTTCTCGACCCAAAACCCTAAATTGGGTAACTTCATTTTTTATTTAGCAACTAAATAAATTGTAAAATGACTACCCCTGCAACTACCCAGGGTTGAACACTCTCGATCTTTACCGGTTATCGCGTTAACCGACCGCTGTTGGGGGTGTACAGCATATGTCGGTAGTGGGTAAACCTGCGGTAACTCCCTACAACTCTCACGAAGTTGGCCATACACCCGTTCACCACAGACAAAAAAATAAAAATAAATAAATATTAAGTCTTCCATTCTACTTCGTCAACTTACCTCATTTCCCTCACTTGGCGAATTACTATTTTGGTATTATCGTTGGAGGAGGACATCAAAGGGCTGAATATTTCACCGACGTGTAGTTACTAAAAATATGTGTATGTGTATGAGCCAATACAGTATATGAGCAAGCCCGTTGGCAAACTATGATATATGAGTACAGAAGCGTTACTAGCCAAAATTCTTGGGGGGGGGGGATGAGGCATTTACCGACTGGCTGGTAATTTTTACCAACTTTTCTACGGAAAAAACGACTGTTTTCAGCAACAAAAATGACATTTTTGAAAAAAATCGACTGATTTTCGGAAAACCGACTATTTTGACGAAAAAATCGACCATTTTTTCATTTTTTTTACCGACTTGCCGGCAGCAGCCCAGTCGTGACGCCCCTGTATGAGTAACAGGTGCGAGCGAAAACGAAAAAAGAAACAAATACAAAATACAAATCGACTCACATCTATAATTCCCGCTTCTGTTTGCACTCTTTACATTCTACCCTTTACCTAGCACTGAAGCGTTTGTAGTATAAGCTAACCAAACATGTAATCCCATTGAAATCTATTTCACAGAAAGCCTGATAATTTGTATGCTATCAATCAACTTATTTTCTTATTCGATTATTGATGTTATCGAGCGGTCAAGATGGAAGGATATCAAGATGGGTGCGGTCAAGATGGAAAACTGAATTTCAATTTTTCGGATTGGATTAATTGGGATGATAACCATGAAATCTATATAACAGAAAGCCTGATAACTTGTATGCTATCAATCAACTTATTTTCTTATTCGATTATTGATGTTATCGAGCGGTCGTAGGTGGTACAAATTTTTAATTTTCAAGGAGCCACAGCTTGAATGACTATAAAAAGTCCGTAGTCCGAGTTATAGTTACAACAGTCCTTGTAACAAATCCAAGCTCGTGACAGTACTACCATAGTAATTATCCCAATCATCATCATCATCATCTGGTAAGTAATTTAACTTTTTCCTCTAGCCTATATCGGATCTTAAAAAAAAAAAAAAAAATAGTAACGGTAATACAACTTACTTCCGTAGCAGCATTCATTAGTTCTTAAATCTGGAGATCCAAATTTCCTATGTTACATTCTGGACCCGCTGACGTTACCTCATTAGTCTTTCCACTTGCAACGATTTGTTAATTTCCGCAAGCATTATCTTTCTACTTGCCGCAATTCACTAGTTTCCATCCTCATTAAGCTCCGGACTAGGGTTCGTCTATCACCCTACAGATGCGTAAAATCGGTTTTCTGAATTTTGCCAAGATCTTGCTAGAATTACGGTATTCAGATAACTTTGAATAATGGAATATACACGGTAAATAGTGCGAGGTGTTCTTTAAGTGCGAACACACGATCAGGGTCGGGTGCTCCCAGTCTAGAACTCCTGTCCGGATTTTCGTTATCATCATCATCACTTCCATATGGAAAAGTTGAGATTTTTTTTCAACTAAATGATGAAAGTGCAGAAAATCCTGATTGTGTGTTCGCATATTGTAGAAAATACAAAAGACGATACGGGAAAAATTTCTTATGAACTTTTCTTTCTTTTCAGAAAATGTCTTCCACACCTAGTACTTCCACAGCTATTGCAATCGTCGATGTCGAAGAGACGACGACGACGACGACGACGACGAACGTAGAACGCGAACCCCTCCCAACATCTGACCATTCTTCAGCAATAGATCAGTTGATCGCTAGTTCCGGTGAGTCTTTAGTACTCCAATCCTCTGAACTGCAGTCTTTCAGGTTCCCCAGCATTTTAGAATGTGAAATAACAGAGATGGATGTTGGTAACGACAGGGAAAGCTTTGCTCTTACATATGGGTCGCCTCTATTAGCTCCTTATCTATGGGATGTCTACTTCTTTTTCACCACCTATAATATTTTAATTTGGAACGGCTCCCACTTTCTCAGAAAAAAAATTAAAAATAAATATTTGTGTACTATGAACATGGACGCACCCAGGACACAAAAAGTAAAATTCGAACAAATTAAACTCAGTTTTCCCTCCCCATCTCTTCTTCTTAACTTCTTTGAGGTACGGCTCTTCCAGATAACTGCTTTTCGCACTACATTGGTTTGGGTGAATATAATAATGAAATTGTCGTTACCAACTATTCCGAATCCGTCTTTCTGACATCTGATACTATTTACACTGAAATAGTATATACATTTTTTCAAATATTCCTCTTGAATATGGGAATCAAATCAAAAGTTTGCACTTGCGATGAGAAGACATGTAGAACGTGTTTGCTTGTAACAAGTAACGTAGCAGATGGTTTGAATCGCATCATTCAGCTAAAACCCTATAAATTTAAAAAAGGGGATTTTGTTGATCTCGGTTATTTCACACTGCAAAATGCTAAGACTACCACCATCAAAGTAGTTCTATTTCAAGAATTTTTGAAATATGTAAGAAATGAGACTAAACTGCAGAGGGGGGTTTTGAAGTCATATATCAGACTTACCTCCCCAAAACGGATGGGAGTACTAATTGATGCAACCGGAATCTGGCTAGGCAAACATCTGTCTAGATATGCTCGGCTGATGGACTATCCTGCTCTGAGGAGTTTTATGAATGAGGTAAAGTATAAAATACACAACAACGAATGAAATGCAATAACAACGAATTACATATTTACAATACTTTATACAGACATGTATAACTAATTCGGCTCTCCTTTTTAGACTTATCCGCCTTGTTCGGGGATCGAGGAATAAATAGGAAGAACAACGAGTCGAATCTGGAGTACAACAATATCTTTTTCAGAAATCCGGCGGAGGTGTCAGAATGGCAACGGTTAAAGTATAAAAAAGCCTATCAGTATTCTCAGGGGGATCTAAAGCTAGAGATAAAAGTTATGGGGCAGGGTAAATTTGGGATCACTACGATGACAAATATAATTATGTCAGTAAATAAAAACGATGACATAATCAGATTTGTGTATAGTATCGTGAAAAATAAATTCATGAGCCCTCCTGAGAATGCTGAATTGTCTAGTTCAAATTAGTGTACGTTTTTAATGTGTGTTTGTGTTTGTTTATTTTGTTTTACTTATTGTTCATAAATCTCTTTTCATAGTCCTACTGTGTTTCAAACAAGTATAGCACACCAGCTGTAATCTGGTGCTAGTGAGAAAATAGTTAATTTCATGGGCTGAATTTCTGTTCGCGTTATAGGAGTCTGATGTGTGGCCGAATTTGACTTTTTTTTAATAAATAATTGTTGTTATTATTTTACGTTTGAGGAGACGGAAAATATATTTTGGTTTCAGGTTAGTACTCCATGATTCTTTTTTTTTAACAATAACAAGACCAAAAGTTTCGACGGGATCCCAAAAATCTAATATTTGATCCCGATAATTAGGGTTTGTCTCCGCTAACCGACAAGCCTCAATAGCGCAGTACCAGCGTCCGCTTGCTGACGTTGTGGAGGTATTTGGATCGATACCATGTCACAGCATATCATTTTTATTTTTATTTTTTTAAATAAATTTTTAACAATAACAAGGCCAAAAGTTTCGACGGGATCCCAATGATAACTAGTACAAAAGGCGGCAGTAATGGCCCAAACAATACTACTAGCGCTGGCCGGATCGTATTGGAATTCCTTCTAGATATACGTTTGGGCTTAACTCGTTAAAAAATATTCCAGAAGAAGGGTTGATTGGAGACATTTGTCATTTCTAAAATTGTTCGGTACCGAGATAATGGAGCAAAAATCATAGCTTGTAAACACTATTTCGTATTTGGATTGGGTTTTCTGCAGGCAATGTTAACGGAAGTCATACAGATAGGGATGATACTTGGTACTCTTCATTCAGGTGTCCTTTAAAGGACCTGTCTTACCTATAATACTAGCGCAAACTACTTCTATAATCACTCCATACATCTCTAAACCCAGAGACTTCAATTTCGTACGGTACATCATAACGCCTCTAGCAAAACCACGCTGATTTTCTCGCTTGCCGTGTTTTGCTCCATTCGATGTGTATCAGACTGCCGAAGGTTGGCTGCGAGAAGTTTTTTCATTGTAAAAGCCGGTTGCGTAAATTTTTTCCCTGCTTTCGCCATTAGTCAACGGATCTCGGAAAAGGCTTAAAACAGTCAAATCCGTGGGTTATTTTTTGAAAGCGCAGCCTAGTTTGAAGTAATCAAATATTTTAAAATACTGTAAGTTGAAGAGTAAATAGTGGGCGGGGTCCCTTAAAAATAATATCGACTTGTTACAAATTTGCATTGCCAAGCTCTAGGAGATTGACTCGAACCCAGGCGGCAGGCTGTATCAAGTCAAGTAAGGGTCACGCTACCAAGATTCCTGTCACACTTGATAGATATAATAAAAAGAAAAGGAACGACCACAATTGGATACACACATATCATATTATTCACTCTATCTTTTAAAGCCAAGTTATTTTTGTGTCATTTAACTGAACAGGCTACACTGAATTATTTGGATTCTGCAGAGGGATTTTTACGTTTCCACTATCTGCTCTAGTTATGACTGAGGCCGTCACCACAACGTAAATTCAGTGGGCAACCTTGAGACTGGTGAAGATTGCTTAAGGCGTATTCTCGCCGTTCCCCGAGGACTCCACTTGGGGAGTCCCCGCGTTTTTGTTTGTCCCGGGGACTCACTCCCCGTATTCTCGCGAGTCCCCACGGACGGGGAATGCTCCGATTATCATCACCATCATCAAAAAGACTCCCTTTCAGATTCGGAGGGGAATCAATTTTTGCTGGTGTTGGTGCAATGTAAAATTAATTAAAAACTATCAGAATAAACAAAATGAAAAATAAAGTGGATCGAGACTAATTTCGGCAACTGCATATTTCTTTTTCGAACAAAATCTACTTTGGAAGCATTCCCCGTGTTCTCGCTGTTTCTGTACGCGGAGTCCGCGTGGAGTGACTCCCTCTATTCTCGCCGTTCCCTTTGATTCCCCGAGGAGTCCTCGGGGAACGGCGAGAATACGCCTTTAGTGCCTGAACAAACAAAAAAAACATTTTCGTAAGACATACAACACAGATACAAGCGCATAGAGGTACCACAAATCACACTAAAATTCCACTATTTGAAAATCGATTATTCGTAAATAGTGGAACAACGAAGTAACGCATTTTCAGCGGGTCTTCAAGCCAATTTAAGTCAAGGGTCCCAGTCCTTTTCGGTTAAACTTTATTATTTTCAGCCGATTACTTTTAGTATCATGAGCGTCCCACTTATGCACTTGCTATACTTTAAAGTTTAACCGAAAAGGGCTGGGATATGACAATCTAGTTACCCATCACTTATTCATTAAAATTGGCTTGAAGACCCGCTGAAAATGCGTTACTTCGTTGTTCCGCTATTCACGAATAATCGACTTTGAAATAGTGGAATTTCAGTGATTTGTGATACCTCTGCGCTTGTATTTTTGTTATATGCCTTACGAGAAAGATTTTATGATTTCTTTTTTGGTTCAGGCACTAAGCAATCTTCACCAATCTCACCATTATCCACCGGAAAGCCGCGTTTGTGTTGAGATTAAAATTTTCCGCCTCATAGTAGAATTTTCGTCGAGGGGACGGCCGCAGATATTCTGAACAACATAACTAGAGTAGATAGTGGAAAATAAAAAAAATCCCTTTGCAGAATCCAAATAATTCAGTGTATCCAGTTAAATGACACACAAATAAGTTGGCTTTTCAGTTACACTTTAACAAAGGCCGTTTCAGTACAAAAGCGATATCCCACAAATTGCAGTTCTACATCTGTTGGTCAGTCTTGTCGTTAGTATGACTTGCCACATGTTTCGACAGGGATCCTCGTCTCTCAAAGCTTTTATCACAGATAGGGCACATGTGAGTAAGAGCTTTTCAGGGCACATGTGAGTAAGAGCTTTTCAGGGCACATGTGAGTAAGAGCTTTTCCAGTATGTGTTAGCACATGTTGCTTTAAACAGTACAGTCTTTTAAACTTCACAGGGATGGAGTTCACTTTCAACATGAACCTCCATATGTCCCTTTAAATGAGAACTTTGCCTGAAACTTTTACCACAAACTTCACATGAGAACGGCCGCAAATCATAGTGCATCATCATATGTCTTGTGAGATCAAAGTTTTTCAGAAACCCTTTACCACATATTTCACAAAGGTGTTTCCTGTGATCTTCACTTAATTGTTCGCCTATTGAATCAGTCTCTGCTTTTTTATGTACTGACAAATGCCCTTTTAAATGAGCCTTTTGTTTAAACTTTTTGTCACACAAGTTACATTCATATGGACGTTCATCTGAGTGTACAATCAAATGTCTCTTGAGTTTAATCTCTCGTGGAAAACCTTTACCACACACTTCACAGCAATGTTTCTTTTCGTCCTCAACGTGTGTTACCATATGTTGTCTCAAACAATCCCGGCGAAAGAAAGACTTCTCACATATTTCACAAGAATAATCCTTTTCATGGGTCTCCATATGTGTTTTCATATGTGACTTCTCTCTAAAAGATTTGCCACATATAGTGCAGGAATGGGGGCGTTTATCACCATGAATATTCAAATGCCTCTTCATATCAATTGGTTTTGTAAAATGTCTTCCGCAAATGGGGCAAGTGCGCTTTTTCACATATTCCAGATGAGATTCATCATGCTTCTGCAGGTCTTCTTTAGTTTTGAATGATTTGTGGCACGATGCGCAGACAAAGTCTCCTTCATTTAAGTGTGTTATTAAATGTCCCTTCAAATGAGTCGTTTGTTTGAACTTTTTCCCACATATCGGACAGGGATAAGGCCGCTCATCATCGTGCCCTGCTACATGACGTTTTAGATCATCACTTCTCAGGAAACCTTTACCACAATATTCACACATGAGCTTTCGCAAATCGGGGTCGTGGGTCAACAGATGTTTCTGCAAGTACGACCTTCTTTTGAACGACTTGCCACATATAAAGCAAGTCTGCGGCTTATCATCTGCATGCGTTAGCAAATGAACAGCAAGGTGCGCGGACTGCCGGAAGGATTTACCACATTGGCCACAAAGGTAAGGCTTTTCTCCTGTGTGAGTAAGCATGTGCCTTGTAAGTGATTTTTCTGATATAAAAGACTTACCACACACGCCACAGCATGTCCCACGTCCACCTTGAAGAGAACCATGGGCTGGAGTAACACAATCAGACACTTTAGAGTCTTTATCACCATATGAATCTTCCAAGCTCCAGTCCAACTCAGTTTTGAAATGAATCTGTACTATTTCCGAACCGGATGCAAGTTGGTCCTGTGTATTTCTTTGTTGGCTTTTCACACTCTGAGACAGGCCGCATTCATTGGAGATGGGTTGGTGTAATGTATCACAATCAGACACTTCAGAGTCTTTATCACCATATGAATCTTCCAAACTCCAATCCAACTCAGTTTTGAGATGAATCTGTACTATTTCCGAACTGGATGCAAGTTGGTCCTGTGTATTTCTTTGTTGGCTTTTCACACTCTGAGACAGGCCGCATTCATTGGAGATGGGTTGGTGTAATGTATCACAATCAGACACTTCAGAGTCTTTATCACCATCCAACTCAGTTTTGAGATGAACCTGTACTATTTCCGAACTGGATACAAGTTGGTCCTGTATATTTGTTTGCCGACTTTCCACACTCTGAGACAGGCCGCATTCATTGGAGATGGGTTGGTGTAGTGGATCCAATACAATGTCCGTGAGCTGGACCTCTAGATCAATGCTTGGTTCATACAGATCCTGTACAGGTTCTTCAAACTTAATGTCCGTGTCTTCGAACTGGTTTGACTCACTGGGATTCACGTTGTCTGGTGGGTCCACCCTTGGCTCATCTGCCACAGAGTAAAGAAGTGTGTCCAATTCCTGCTTGATGGGAACCAATTCAAAATTTATATCCGCAGAATCCTCTGAAGCACTGGGATACATCGTGGCATTCGTGGCTTATAGAATTTCAGAATGCTGGTAGACAAGCCGCAAGCGGCATTAGTCATTTATCCATCAGCACCTACAAAATATAAGAGTATAACACATAGAATGAGACTGATACCAAACCAAGGGGTCCACCCGATGACAAATTTGTAGCCTGCGTAGTTGTATGATAGCTGTACGAAAAAGTTGCATGTATTGATGTGTAATAGTAAAAAATACTATCATTTAATGTGCCTCACATTGGGCCAGTCTTAAGCCGTAGTATCCTGTCTTGCTATAGTAGCATCAAGTCTTGCTAATGGTAGCATGTAGTAGAATGCAGTAACACGGTAGCCTGACATGGACGCATATAGTAGCATCAGTTTCGTACTGCATGCTACTTCTTCGTACAACTTCATACTACTATTTCGAGATAAATTTTTCATCGGGTAGCTTCTTACTTGCAAACCATTGACAACCTTCGTCATCCTGATTAGAACGTGGCGGTGCTTGGCAACAAGACGAAGTCGGCGTGCACAAATCCTCTGTTTCAGGGCACAGTGGTTCAACTGCATGCCTCGAAGTACAGTGCCCAAAATCAGGGGTTTAGACTGGGTGGATACAGAGCCGTTAATAGCCAAAATGTTTGGGGGCGGGCAAGGTATTTACCGACAGGTTGGTCATTTTTTCCGACAAATTTTTCTCGAAAAAACTAATGTTTTAACAAAAAACTACTATTTTGACGAAAAACCGATTGTGCTTAAGAAAAATTGACTGTCTTTACGAAGAATCGTGGCACTTATTTTTGAACGACCGGTCGACGATGCTGGGCGCCCCTGGGTGGATATGATTCTAACAAAGAGGGTTCAAATTTTGTATGGAACTTGCCTTCCGGCCAAGCGCCATATACCAATCACTTTTCCGTCGGTCGGTCTGTCTGTCCGTCTGTCGGTCGGTCCAGTGATCGCGAGTTAGGGTACTTCCAGATGTGCTAGGGTGATGGAAATTGGCAGGCATTTCAAGGAGCCGACCAAACTAACTTGGAAACAGTCACTTCCCGAGTGGAGGGAGGGGAATTTTGAATATTGAGGCATGTGCAACTTTGCGAAAGAGTGATCGGATCTAAATTAGAAACTTGATATGTAGAAAAACACATGCCTCACATGTCTAATTTTCTGTCCGAACCGGAACCGACAACTGTGGGGGAGTTGGAGGGGGGGGGACCGGGAATATCGTGACACGCTTAGAGTCGAGGGATCGGGATGAAAACTGTTGGGAAGAACAAGCACACATCCTTGATACATCGTTGACATCACCGGATCGGACCCGGGCACTGTGGAGGGGAGTGGAGGCTGGATCCCCGATTTCCGGTCATCACGGGTTAAGGTACTTCCAGATGTGCTAGCATGATGAAGCTTGGCAGGCATATCAGGGACCCTACCAAACTAGCTTTGAAATAGTCAGTTCCTGATTCGACCATCGTGGAGGAGTGGAGGGAGGGGGAATCCGGAATATTGAGGCATGCGTAACTTTCAAACGGGTGATCGGATCTGAATGAAGCTTGATATATGGAAAGAACACATGCCTCACATGAGCCATCTCACGTCGGGACCGGATCCGACAACTGTGGGGGAGCTGGAGGGGGGGGGGGGGTACCGGATATATTGTGACACGCTTAGAGTCGAGGGATCGGGATGAAACTTAGTGGGAAGAACAAGCACATTTACGAGCACATTTCCTTGATACATCGTCGACATAACAGGATCGGATCTGGGCACTGTGGGGGATAGAGGCTGGGCCCCGGATTTCCGGTTATCACAGATTAAGGCCCTTCCAGACGTGCTAGGGCGATGAAACTTGGCAGACTGATCAGGGACCCGACCAGATTGACTTAAGAATGCATTTCCTCGATCCGACCATCAGGGAGGGGGGAGGGGAAATCCGGGATTTTGAGGCGAGCATAACACTGGTACGGGCATCGGACACAAAATGAAACTTGACAGTTAGAAAGAGCTCGTGTCACAAATGTACCATTTCGTGCCCAGACCGCATCCGATAATTCTGGGGGGGGGGGACGGTTGGAGGGGGATAGGAAATCTCGGAACAGGCTTAGAGTTGAGGGACCGGGATGTCTCGGAAGGGTGTTTCCAGAAATCCTGTGATCGCGAGTTAATGTGCTTACAGATGTACTGGAACGATGATATTCGGTTGGTGTATTGGCGACCCGATTAGATTGACTAGGAATCAGTCGTTTCCCCAATCCGACTATCTTCGGGGGAGTGGAGGGACTACAGGATTTCATGCATAACTTTTGAACGGTTGGTCGATCGGGTCCGAAGGAAATACGCGTTTCTAATCTCACGATCTCGCAAGGGTCCATGGTCATCTGTATCCCAAACATTTTGCAGTTCAAACCCCTTAAAGCCGCAAAATGCAAAAAAGAATACTTTCGAGCAAATGATATAGTTTCGTGATCAAAGGGTCTATGATCATTTGTGTAGGCTACCAGTGCATTTGCTTACAAAATGGATCCCTAGCCCCCTTAAAATTGCGCACTGTAACCGCAAAGTGCATGGCATATTTTTACTAAACATAACATTTTCGACAATCCGAAAGGTCCATTATCGCCTGTGACTCAACACAGCAAGAATCTTAGCTGTTACCATCACCTACTGCGTATGCTTGCAAGTGCCGTATGAGCTTATAGCTCTTGTTCTTTGCACCACTTATGCACTCAATTCCACAAAGTGAGTAGCGGAGCTTGATTGCTCCACAATCCTTCCACACACGAAACCTTTTCCAGTAGGCTATGGCCGAGTTGTCCATAATTCTCAATAGGGCCAAGGAAACTTTCAAATGGGAATAATTATCACTTGTCCAAACGTCCTCATGACGTTTGGACCCCTAGGCAGCTGCCTAAACGGAAATCGGTATTCCTACCTGGGCCAACCCAGTTTTTACTAACCCAGTTCCGACCCCCTTTTGCCAAAAGGGGAAAAAATCGGAACAGGCTAACATTAAACGAATCATCATAGTAATTCAAGTCTTCTCCCCCCTTTTAGGTAAACAATCACCGGACTTCACCTATGATGACGGGAACAAAAGGCGATAACCTGCACCCGAAAGTTTCACTGTAAACACAAATACGAAGGGTCAGTAGAGCCAATATGCACTGCCTTGTACCTGAACTCAAGGGGTTGTCGACAAAACGTCCCCATTCGAAACGTCCCCGTGGCGAAACGTCCCCGGCTATAGATTTTTTTTTTTCGCTGAGGGATAGCTCGGTCTACGAGATTACTGATTGCGTCATCAGTTCAGACAAAAAAAGTTCTTGGAATATAAACTTTTGAAAACCAAGATGGGTTGACTACTTCAGCATTTAACCGATAGTCAAGAAACAAACCAAAGTGTTGCTCCCGCTATGGCCATTTCTTAAAGAAAGCACAAAGGTGTAGTAGTTTGAAAGTTTTCGTTTTATCTTTTATTTAATTGGTTTATTTGTATGTTAGTTTACGCTGCGATATAACTCATTGATCTCGCTTTTGTTCGATATTTAGTTTGGTGATATTCGTTACCAAAGGCTTTTATCAAAGGAACAAACCCGTCTAACCTAGTTTTACTATGAGCGTGTTCCAACCTCGTACCAATAGTATTTATTAGTTACATCCTCACGAAAAGTTACTACGCTGACCGTTCCAGCCTTCTCGAAATAGTAACTAATAGTAACTATTTGCTTACCACGCTCGGGAGCGTGGTAAGCGTAGTAACCACGAATCTCTGTCACGTGATTGGTCGGATTCACCCGTGGCATGATATTCCGGTGGAAAATAGAAAAATCGTTCCAGCCTTGACGACAAAAAGGCAGAATCTGTGACGTCATACGTGGTAACTACGGTAAGTAGGATGGAACACGCTCTATGTCTCTCAATCTTACTAATCGTTACATCCGCTTTCGTTTCCTCGCTTCTCATGTCATTTTTATCTAGCATGACGGCACTACGCTTATTTTTATATTTTCCTTGCTTGACTCTCTTTGAGCCACAGCGGGCTTCCCCTTTCTCTGAGGAGATTATTGGTGCTCCTCAGACTATGCATATTGCTTCAAACAACCTAGAACTGATCAGTTACGAGTCAATTGCAAGGCATATTACACTACATATTTTAACTGAAAACAATACATTTATGAAGCAACCGGTCCTATGTCCGATCTTTCCTGCTTATAAGGAATGTTTCCACAACTGTAATGCACACTCTGAACTTGTTTTACCTCGATAATACACCTTAAGATCGAGGCGAACTTAAAAATCTATGCTTGGGGACGTTTTGCCGTGGGGACGTTTTGTCATGGGGACGTTTTGACATGGGGACGTTTTGAAACGGGGAGGTTTTGTAACGGGGACGTTTCGCCAGGGGACATTTTTTCATGGGGACGTTTCGTCGGTAAGCCGAATCCAAGGTAGGACCAACTTTCCTTTGATACAAAAACGTGGGAACACGTAGCCTACTTACTTAATCCTTCGAGAAACCTAAGCCCCCCCCCCTTACCAAAAAGGTTTGGATATCACCAAACGTGTTAAAAGAGAATTGCAGTCTTGCAAACGTAAATTCAAAAAAGATTCATCATGGCACAACGTTAGTTTAGATGCCTTGACTTGTCAATCCTATGACCAATCTTGGTCGTTTGCATTATAAAATAAATAAAATTCATTATTGCATTACACATTTGCATTATAAAATAAATAAAATCATATAAAATTCCCCATTATAAAATCAAACCATATTCCAAATCCCTTCGTTTATTCGCCCTCAGACGAAGGAATCATTCTGAATTCCTCAACTAAAAAAATGGCGGCATCTCACACTCATACCACTTTCCTCATCTGACTAACACCATCAAAAGAGGTAGGCTAAAATATAAAAGTTTTGTACCATCGTATTTTATTTTATTTCTTTTTTTATTCCTGTATTATTCTGATGAGTTTGAGCTTTAGTTTTTCCTATGGCAGTCCAGAACACTAATCTGTTTCCTACTCGGGCTGATTCAGCTGTCTGGAATAAAATAGTAAAAACGTGTTAGCCTTGTTGGGACATGAGGACGGTTTTCGCGAGCTGGAAAGCAAAGTCTGAATCACTTTCCAATCGTGTTCGCGCTACTTCGGTTTTCGCGCTGTGGAAACCAAAGCAGCTTTCCCGGAAAGTGATTCCACGAGGTTACTGAAAAGCTCCGCGGAAAGTTGAAAGTTTCCGCCGAAACTTTCAAAGGTGTGGAGAAAAAACAGAGCAAGTGTCACTAATAAATCAAAAATTGGCAATCGTAATTAAGGTGACTTCGATGAATACATGAAAAATCAAAGAACCGTTAAACGAACCATATTTATTCGAAAAAGTTTGTAATTCAACATTTCCTCGGCGATATCAGCTTTCCATGCGTTTTCGCGATCAGTCCAGCGGGAAAGTTATTCCAGGAATTGCTTTCCCAAAGTTTTTGCGATGCGCTTCGCTCGTCGGATAGTGGTTCCAAGATCTCACGAAAATCCTCCTATGACCTCGAAAGTCGCCAGGACAGCCTCGAAACAAAAAAAAAGTTTGAAGATAGATTAGAAGTCTTTGGTGAATTGAAAGATGTCTTACAACTAGCATGGAAACCGTTCAAGCTGGCCCTGTTACCTCGGCAAAAGGGGAAAGAATTTTTAGCAGGAGAAAGTTGGTTGGTTTCGTATTCGATGAATACATGAAAAATCAAAGAACCGTTAACATTGGCCGACAAGCATCTTGAGAGTCTGTTACTAATCGCGTGTGAAACCAATTTAGTTGACCACTGTGAAATTAAGTGTTGTTAACAAATGGAAAACACTTAAAATGAGACGAATAAATGTGTAGGGTGGGTTGAAGGTTGAAGACGTTTTAGTTTTCAGTGACAATGTTTAAGTTAACCGAACGGGCTGAGATCCAACAGTCTAGTAAGATATCACTTATTCACTTATATCCTTCAAAACCCGATAAAAATGCGTTACTTCGTTTGTCCAGTATCCAGGGATAGGTTAATCGATTTCATAGAATGAACTTTATTTGCACTTGCGGTACCTGTGTATGCTTGTCCCTTGACGTTTGAAATATTTACCAACTAGAAACAAAAGCCATTTCCGAAAATTAAAAATATCAGATTCACTGCAAGACATATCCCAAAATCATTTTCCTACTTTTCTGCAGGCGTAACTTCCCCGATGTCGCATCTTTAGCCCTGGAAATGCAGACCTTTGTTTAAATTCAAATTCTCCGCGTCTGGCTAAATTTTGGTTTGTCGTGCAAGCAGCGCACATTCTGAATGCTCCCTCAGAAGATCCCTCAGAAGAGTCAAAATACTTCAGTGTATTCAAATGCCGGCTGTAAGAACATGCTGCCTTTTCAGTTAAACTTTAACAAGCCTATTTTTTTCTATTGTTCGTATCACGTAATCGAAGTCAGAACACAAGAGTATTTTACAGCTTCTGCACAGATGGTCACTACGGAGAATTTCCGGTAAACATTGAAAAATTCCAGCAAATTCTGAAGCTGCACCCCCCTTATCAGAAAGGTGTCAGGACACTCCTGGTCCTAACTATGAAGAATGAAGCCCTGATTGGCCTAGGAACTGTTTTGGACTGCACAGAAGTTTCCTTGTAAGATTTTTAGGCCAAGCTCGAGGTTGTATAAGTTCAAGGTTGGATACCCCTCTTGTATTGTACAGGATGGGTATCCTACATCGAATTTGTACAACCTCAAACATGGCCTAAAACCGGTAAAGGAAAATTCCAATGCAGTCTTATCAAGGTCCTAACGGCGAAGAAGAAAGCCCTGAATGACCTAGGACCCATTTTGGACTGCACAAAAGTTAACTTGTAAGACTTTTAGGCCAAGTTCGAGGTTATATAAGTTCGAGGTTGGATTCAAATTAAAGTCAAATTCAAATATTTTATTGACCTCCAAGATCGGAGAGTATAAAATGAAATAAATACAAACAAATTGGCCCAGCATGTAATACTACAAAAAAACAATCTGGCCAAAAAGACTAAATATACAAGAAAATAAAATTATACAAACGCGTTCAACTATATTAAATCTTTAATCACTAAATATAGGTTATGAGTAAGAGAAGACATTTTTACCCCCAGGAAACCCCTCTTGTACAAGAGCTGGTGGACTCAGACTCTGGACTTGTCTCGAGACGCCTTTTCAAGGACTCAAACTCGTCTCGGACTCGGATTTGCTGGATTCGCAGCAGCTCTGTCTTGTACTTAGCCTGCCTGTACTGTACAGGAGTGGTACCTGACCTCATTTTTAGACTACCTCGATCTTCGCGAGAAAAATGTTAAAATGAAATGTACAAGCTGTCCTGACAGTCATAAGGCAATTATAAGTCTTTTTTGTACAGTCATGTGTCCAAAAATAATCAATTTCTGTGCCTTTTCTTTGTTTTGAAGCTGCTTTGGAAAGGGATTTTCTGGCTATGGCTATAATGAGACTTTTTTGAACAGTCACATGTCCAAAAATAATCAATTTCTGTGCCTTTTCTTTGTTTTGAAGCTGCTCTGGAAAGGGATTTTCTGACTTTGCCAACTCAACCTTTTTAAGGTAAGGTTAGAATGAAAGGATCATGTTTGAAAAGAAAAATATGTTTAACTAGAAATATTGAAGCAATACTAATTTATACAATATGTAAACCATTCAATTATCTTCAATGTAGTATGTTTGTCATATTTGTCGGTTACTTTTTAAGCCAGATAGATATTCTTGAGGATTGACTTCTCTGGAAATTTGAAATCTTAGTTGCATTTTTGCAGTTACAGTGGTATCTGGTACACGGTTGCTGTGCAAAAACGACTATTCCAAAATTGCACTTTTCGAAGTCATTCCTAAAGAAAAACTTATATCCAGTTACATCAATAAGTGCGAAACTTCTTTCTCACCAATTTGAAACAATTTGATGACAGTCAGTGAGACGACTTTTTCAGATACCACAATCAGTTACCAGGGTCGGCCATGGTATCCGAATATCAGATACCACAACAACTGCAAAAACGACTTTAGACTGTGGAATCAGATACCTTGGTATCTGCAAAAATGCAACTCTTGTCTGAGGTGGGACATCACCATCCAGCTATTTTAAGACTGAGAAGTTTATATATAAATGAAATGTATGTAGTTGATCATACTATCCTACCAAAAGTTTGTAGCCAGTTAGTTGGCTACTCTTGGTGTGCCCTACACAAACAAGCTTAATAGCCAGTTAGTTGGCTACACATGTCCCCCCAGAAACACTCTCAGTAGCCAACTAGTTGGCTACACATGTCCCCCCAGAAACACTCTCAGTAGCCAGTTAGTTGGCTACACATGTCCCCCCTGAAGCACTCTTAGTAGCCAACTAGTTGGCTACACATGTCCCCCCAGAAACACTCTCAGTAGCCAGTTAGTTGGCTACACCTGTCCCCCCAGAAACACTCTCAGTAGCCAACTAGTTGGCTACACATGTCGCCCCAGAAACACTCTCAGTAGCCAACTAGTTGGCTACACATGTACCCCCAGAAACACTCTCAGTAGCCAGTTAGTTAGCTACACATGTCCCCCCAGAAACACTCTCAGTAGCCAACTAGTTGGCTACACATGTCACCCCAGAAACACTCTCAGCAGCCAGTTAGTTGGCTACACATGTCCCCATACAAACTTTCAGTAGCCAACTAGTTGGCTACACATGTCATCCCAGAAACACTCTCAGCAGCCAGTTAGTTGGCTATACATGTCCCCATACAAACTTTCTCAGAAGCGACATACTTTGCTTCTATAAAGTGTTTCTGGGAATATTCTTCTTCTTCTGTTAAGCATAGAAATTGGCTTACTAAAATATCCGCCAGATAACGTTGATGAGCAGGAGGAAAGTCAAGGATTTGTATATTTTCTTTCAAGGATCTGACGACATAAATACTAAAAAGACAAGAGAAAAGATGGAGCTTGGAAGAGTGTGGGGATTATATGAGCAGGTTTAGTTCTTACGTTCTGGTCACGAGAGCACAGAAACTGAAATTTTTTGGGGATCCCAAAACATAAGTGGAGGGATACCTATGACATAGCAAAAGTGGTCCGTCTGTCCATCTGTCTGTGAGCACGGTAACTCTCGAAGAGAACGAGATATTTTGATGAAACTTGGTGTGAGGGTTCTTCGGGTCAAGGGTAAGGTCGAGTTCGTAGATGTGGTCATAATTTAGGGGTGGGGGTTCAAATTAAGGGGCAAACAAAATATGTATTAACAGCTAATGTGATAGTCGATTGTGGGGAAGAAGACATGCTGAACAAGACAATGAAAACCATTTTCTCGCCGGACAAGTAGTTCATCCGTAATCCGGAGAAAACCGGAAAGTTTGTTAAAAGCAAAAGTTTTATTTTATGTTGATTAGATGACATATTTAATGTAAAAAGAGATGCTGAATCTGTATATGAAACTATTTTTTTTTTATCCGGACATGTAGCTCGTCCGGAATGAATTTTTTTATAAGTTAAAGTTTTGCAATGCAAGCTGAAGAAGAAGTATATTCCCAGAAACACTTCACAGAAGCAAAATATGTCGCTTCTAAGAAATTTTGTATGGGGACATGTGGACATGGGGACAACTAACTGGCTACTGAGAGTGTTTCTGGGAGGACATGTGTAGCCAACTAACTGGCTACTGAGAGTGTTTCTGGGAGAACATTTGTAGCCAACTAGTTGGCAACTGAGAGTGTTTCTGGGGGGACATGTGTAGCCAACTAGTTGGCTACTGAGAGTGTTCCTGGGGGGACAAATGTAGCCAACTAGTTGGCTACTGCGAGTGTTTCTGGGGGGACAAGTGTAGCCAACTAACTGGCTACTGAGAGTGCTTCAGGGGGGACATGTGTAGTCAACTAACTGGCTACTGAGAGTGTTTCTGGGGGGACATGTGTAGCCAACTAGTTGGCTACTAAGAGTGCTTCAGGGGGGACATGTGTAGCCAACTAACTGGCTACTGAGAGTGTTTCTGGGGGGACATGTGTAGCCAACTAGTTGGCTACTAACTATTTCTGGGGGGACAAGTGTAGCCAACTAGTTGGCTACTAAGAGTGTTTCTGGGGGGACATGTGTAGCCAACTAGATGGCTACTGAGAGTGTTTGTATAGGGCACACCGGGAGTCGCCAACTAACTGGCTATGAACTTTAGGTAATATAGTATGATCAGCTACATAATTTCTTATATATATAAACAACTAAATTTTACTTTAGCTGAATAGTGGATATCCGTCTGAGGTTGGATACATACCCCTCATTAGTGTTAGCAGGTGTTCTATGGATGTGAATCCTCTTAAGAAAAATAAAACTTACATGAGCTTACCAATGGTCCTTCTAATACAATTTCCAAATTTCATCTTGTAGAATGTGGTTGTTTATCTGTATGAACTCAAATCCAAACAAAATAAAGCATTCCAAGGTCTTGTTTTAAAATCTTCGCCGACTTAGTAGAAAGCCATCTGTCTGCGAGTTAGTAGCATTGACGCGAGCACTGACCGCTAGAGAGCACCATGCTGTTCAAACTGCAAAAGACAAAGCGCTGCATTTTCAAATGGCCATGTATGGGAAAGAGGAAGAAACCCACTGGAGCTACAAAAACTCATCCAAACAAGCAGTAGACGACGTGACTCAGTTTTCGGCAGCTTTTCACAGGCTTTTCACCTACCCATCTCCGCAATAAAGTGCAAGGTAATAGTTTTTCACAGACGACGACTGCCAAAGTACCAACCCTGCCCCGGCTCATAGTTGGACATATACCCATCCCATACGTGGAAGAAGCAGTTCTCCTGGGAATCACCCTAGACAAAAAATTTACAATACAGAAACAAGTCCAGAAAGAACGAACAGCAGCACTGAAAAGGATCCCCGTCATGAGAAGACCAGAAACTGGTTTATCCCAGCTCTTTTCAGTTCAACTTTAATGTCGTGCACTAGTTCCATGTTTGGATTTACTTCCAATTGAGGACTAAATTAATGCAGAATTCCATAAGAAAGTATTCAGAACAGGCAGTAAGCCAATCGGACTTTCCTACTGACCAGTCTTTCCTTTCCCTAGCCTTCTTAATTCGAAGTCGAACTTGATTCGAGTCTTCCACGGTTATGTTCCCTCCGATCTTTTCTTAACCATTAATCGCTAAAATAGTTTCTGTATTAGTAGCCTACTTCACTCCAGACGTCTTCTGATGATTGTTCTTGTGGGGAAGATAATAAGGTCTGGGTAAGATACAGTTTTATTGACATAATTGTAAAAAAAAAAAAAGGGTTTGGTACTTCAAGTCCTGTGGCAATATTTTTGCACTGATTCCTGATGTATAGAACTTGCCAAACCTGGCCAAACCTGATCATGTAGTAAACTTGTTTTATAAATCCACCAAAAAATAAAGCACACTCAAGGTTTTACCATAAAATCTTATCCGACAAAAGCTAGCACGCCATCTTTTTTTGATACTACAAAACTAATGGTAGTGTCGGTCAATGGGCCCTAGAGGACACTGGTTAGAGCATGATAAAAATCCAACGCCAAATTTCAAATCGCCGTGCTAATGCTTGCTTGGAAATTCAAACTAGTGTTGCCAGACGGTGCGCATTTGCGCCATTTGGGCGCTTTTTAGAGGCGGCTGCGCTTCGAATTTTTCAAGTGTGCGCATTGCGCCAAATTTGCGCATTTCCCCAAATTTCGGCGCAAATTGGGCGCATTTTGCGCTCCATATCCCTTAGAAACTGAAAACCAGATCAGGATTTGTAAGGGCCACACATTGATTTTATATCCAGGTTCCAGATCTTGAGGGTTGCGCGGGACTCAAAATGTTCACTGAAATGTCAAAATTGTCGTTTGGGTCCTTGGAAACACTGATAATTGATGCTTGCTGGTTCAGAATGTGTTGACCCCCTCTACTGCTCCATGTCTTGAAAGCTAGCGAGCACGATATTTGGATACGAGAGTGCATTCGCTGGTAAGCTTGTCAGGCTCATGCATATCTGGAACGTGTTTTTTTTTAGAAAAAATGTTTTCTTTAAATCATCTTGAGAAAAAAATTGTTTTTTCGATTATCCCTACTGTTTTTTCTCATAAAGATCATTAACTTTTCTTATGTCTTGCTCATCCCATTACCAGAGGCATTATTATCCAAAAATATACGGGGAGAAGGGTGGGGGGGGGGGGGGGTATTTATTGACTACTTGATTGCTTGATCATTTTTAGCGACCGTTTCTAAGACAAGTGATTGTTTTGAAGATTCAAAATCGACTGCTTTTACACAAAAAGTCGTAACTCAAAAGTAAGCTCATAACTTACACCAAAATAAAATTTCAGAAATGTTTTTTCGTTTTAATATTTTGATAATATCTACTGTTTAATGAAAAATCTACTATTTTCAAGAAGAATTGCAGCGCTTATTGCCAACTCGTTTTTTTTTTACCGACTGGTCGACAATATGCCCCCCCCCCCCATCCGATTCCGTAAAAAATCCGGACCAGATTTCGTAAAAAAAAAAAAATTCTCTTGCTGCGCGATCTTGTGTCAAGCATCTGGCAACACTGATTCAAACCCTGTGAAGGTCAGCCGTGTTGACCGAAAGCGCCAATTAACCAACCAACCAAACCCTGTGAATTAGAATTGCCGTAGCCTTTTCTGTTGGGGATAGTTATTACTTGTGCTTACTGCTAGAAGAGGTTCCCTACCAAGAGTTGGCTCGTAAAACACTTAGAACATTGTGAAATGTCACAAACAGGCAAGTTGTCTGAGTTCTTTAAGATTTTAAGTAAGAAAAAGTGAACTTGTCTTGCATAAGGAGGTTGCAGAACCAGTAATCAACTACTCGAGCAATTTTCGCCTCAAAGGATCCATCTTGCTTGTTCTGCCTTTCAATTGTAAGCTTCTAAAATCCCACCTTTTTCATTAGTTGCGTTTTTGATAAAAGTTTAAAGTTACCTTCAGCCTCAAAGGTCTTTGTTTAATTACTGTTTTTGGTCGCCAGTGACTGTTTCTTCGTCCTTCAAAATCTAACTGTCGAACTTCGTGAGCTAGTAAGTTGGAAGTTTGCTTGAATCGTCAAAGAAACGTCAACCGGGCAAGGATGGCTGTAGTCGTAAAAACACTAATTAAGCCAACAGTGAACTGTGATGGCGTTTAAAACGGAAATTAAGCCACTGGCTACGCTAACGGCAAACAAAACTTAGATCAAAAATGCAACTACTGTATTGTTTCGTTTTGTGCCTACCAATTTTTAGCACTTTTTTGTACCATACAGAGTTTTGCTTGTTACACAAATAAAATTTTTCCAGAATCTTAAAGCCCACCGACAACTCTTTCAAACACAAGGATAGGGGAATCTCCTGTTTTTTAAATCTTTTACTTGCTTATTTCTTATACTTTTTTAACCATGGGTTGTTTGCAAAACATCCCTGTTTTGTAACGTCCATATGACGAACTGTCCCTGCCACAGAGAAGTTTTGCTGGGGATGTTTGGCCGGTTTGGCCATGTGGATGTTTCATTGGTAGGCCTCAGCCATGGGGCATTCGGTTCGGCTGTCGGATAGGAGAGCATGAAGGCTGGTTACGGCTGACAACCACTAACAAATGCTAAATGAAGGTGGAAATTAATGGTATTTTCGAAAAAAAAAATTCTGCTCCTTTTCATAGTGAAAAGGTTGTTTCTGGTAAGAATTGTGGTTTATAATAGAATTCTACAAAAGCCTAGCCTGGGCTAGACAGTGTTTTTGGAACATTTAAGATCTCTGCTACACTGTAAAAAAAAATCTTGCAGTATTTGCTACTGGGATACTTTACTGACATAAGATCACCCCTAATTCGACTTAATCTTATCCCAGTAGAGATAAGATTAATCCCTGTAGCAAATACTGCATCCTTATTCGGAGAAACTTTTTACAGCGCATTGAAACCTTTGTCTTGTTTTTTACCCTGCAAAACCAGCTGTAGCGTGAAACAGTTAATCAACTTTATAAACAAGAAAACAAAACCAGCAGTGATTGAAACAGCAGAAACTGCAGGATTTGCTGTTTTGACAATTTTTGGTTTGACTGTTCTTTCCCTGTTGCTGTGTATGCATGGCCGTGTTTTTATTTTGCTCTTATGATTATCTCTGTTCATACCTGTTGCTGTTTTCCCATCCCTGCTTTTGTTTGGCAGTTTTTTGGCTGTTGCTGTTTTGGCTGTTGCTATTCTTGCCAGTGGGTTGTTGACTTGGTGTTTTTGCTTTTGCTGTCTTTGTTAAATTTTTGTATTTGCTGTTTTAGAACTCTGTAGAACTGGACACTGTAGCTAAGGCTCTGTTATAAATTAATAATAAATTACAAATGCATAACACTGTAAAAAAAAATCTTGCAGTATTTACTACTGAGATTAATATTGTCTGTACTGAGATAAGATTATTTCTAAGTCGGATTAATCTTATAATCCGACGACAATAGAAAACCATAACTATAACAGAAAAAGTTAGTTGTTGTTTTTGAACTTAACAAGAAAACAGAACACTCGGTGCTGATCTTCAAGAGTGTTTAGGATGGCATTTGAAACTGTGTATGATTCTCCAAAAGCAGATGTGCCTGCTACCTCATTTGTGCAGCTAGGGCGTGGCTGGCGGATCCAGACATTCCTAGCCTACCCACTCTGTACTCAAATCAGTGATAGTAGGGTACTTACCTGAGTAGGTTAAGGTCCTTTTCGGTTCTTCCTGTCCAATATAACTGGGCCAGGTGACTACGCTTCCACTTTCCCTCGGTGACGCCAACGGTCCTAGCATCTCATATTTTAATTTTTTGTTTCAATGACCGACCTATATATTTAGTGTCACCTACACTTTCCTCTATCTCTACATTTAATTTTTAATATTTTTTCTAATTTCCTCTTTTAACCCTTATTTCTCATTTTACCATTTTCATCTTTAAAACCTTAAAATTTTCTTTACTTTTTCCTTCCTTAAAATTTCCTTTCCTTGAAATTTTCTTTCATTTAAAACTTATTATTTATAAAAATATTATAATTAGATTAAGCAGTTTTAGGATGCAGTGTTCAAGGATCTGCTTCCACTGACAAGCGTTCCAATGGAAATGAAAAAAATGAGATAACTAAAAACATAATTTATTTAATGGACTGTAGTTGTCAAGACAAATATCATTCTTATATGGATGAGTTCATTCATTACTTTTATTTCTTCATTTTAGGACCTACTGTTCTAGCTGCTCCTTCCAGTCCCGACGCTTCTGTCGAGGATGAGAAAAAGCGTGTGAAAATGGAACATTGTTGGCAAGAAGTTAAACAGTTCGTAAAAGAAGAATTGGATGAGATATTCGTAAAAGAAGAATTGGATGGGACATTCGTAAAAGAAGAATTGGATGGGACAGAGCTTTGCATTCTGAAGGAAGAAGATCTCAAACCCAGAAGCTTTGAAAATGAAAGTAGAGTATCGAAACATGAACGAAAGTCTTATTCCTGCAACGAGTGTGGAAAAAACTATTCATTAGCTGCTGCTCTTGTGATGCACTTGGAGACTCATGACCCGGAGAAATTATATAAATGTAACAAGTGCAAAGCAAGGTTTTCCTACTTTTGGAGTCTCTGTCACCACATGCAGACCCATTCAGATAAGGTTCGTTTTATTTGCCAAACATGTGGGAAAAGCTGCTTGTCCCAAGTATCACTAGAAGAACATTCCAACTCTCACACAAAAAAGAGAACCTTCCAATGTCCGGTCTGTCCAGAAACGTTTTCAAATAAAGGAGGACTGTTAAATCATCGAAAAGGTCACGATTCTTTCCAGCCTGATGAGTGCACCTATTGCCAGCGGAAGTTTCCGAACGCTCACGAAGTATCTACCCATCTTCGATGGTGTCCTGGGAGAAAGCATTTGAAGTGTGAATTGTGTAAGAAAAATTTTGTTCATGCTTCAAGTCTTGAGGAACATAAGAAGATTCACGAGGGAGACCTACCTTTTCCATGTAGCTACTGTGACTTGCGCCTTGCCACTCGTATTGAAATGAACAAGCATGTGAAAACTCATGCACAAAGGTATGGATGTGATAAGTGCAACAAAGTATTTTCACATTTGGGATCCCTGACGCTGCACATGCGTCATCACACTCGTGAAAATCTGCACGCTTGTCAGTATTGTGATAAGGTATGTGTATGTGCCTCAGAGTTGACTAAGCATAGAGTCAGTCACACAGGAGAGAAATCATTTGAGTGTGACGTATGTGGTAAGAAGTTCGGCACTCAAAATTATTTAGGCATACATAAAAGGATTCACACCAAAGAACTACCGTACAGCTGTCAATTTTGCAGCAAAAAATTTGCAGCATCTTGCAATCGCAATACTCACGTGAAGATCGTTCACCAAGCCATCCGTTCCTTCACCTGTGATTTCTGTAAGGCGGACTTCAAGACCAAACGCAATCTCGAAGTACACAAAAGAATCCACACAGGAGAAAAACCATACGCTTGTGATTTCTGTGACCGGAAATTCACACAGACAAGTCACAGAGTTCGACATCACAGAATTCACAAGGGAGAAAAGCCATATTCGTGTAGCAAATGTGATAAAGGATTCGTCGACATGAGTGGGTTGAAGCTTCATAAGGCTACGCACTCAAAAGAGATATCTCATCCATGCCCAGACTGTGATAGGCGTTTTACGAACTTGATGGCTTTAAAGGGACATTCAGAATGGCAAAGGGTAAAGGAAAAGTGGGTAAGCTGCACAATTTGTTTGAAAAATTTCCCCACAGTGACAAGGCTCAATCAGCACAAAAAAGTGCATAGTGACACCGGACGAGTAGAATGTTATCACTGTGCAAAGAGATTCCTGACAAAGTCCCATCTTCTGAGGCGTATAGTGCAACACATATAGAAGGGAGTGCCCCCTCCCCCTGCAAACCCATGCTAGGAACAGAGTTGTACCTGTAGCCTATTTGGGATTCTGTATAACTACCGAATCCCCACAGATACACTGAATAGTTCTGTGATCGAAAAATACGGAACAATTTGTGTTTCCTCTAATTTGTGTTCTCCGATCGGAAACTTAACCTGTCCACGATCCCATCAATGTGATTCTAAATTAGTGAACCTTTATGGAAAATGTTTTCTGAATGTTTTACGATTATTTTATATTTCTTTGCCCCTTTCCACTGCACTTACGCCCTTGGGCAGTGCGTCATAAATTCTTCATTCATTCAGTTAGTAAAGAACTAGAGAAGAGTCAAACAGAATGCAATGCCACAGGTACGACGGGTCCTTTAAAGTTTAACTGAAAAGCCAACTTATCTTTGTATCATTTAACTGAATACACCGCATTTTTTGGAGTGTGTTAAGGGATTTTTTAATTTTTCACTATTTGCTCTAGAATGCCGTTCAGAATATCTACGGTCGTCCTCACAACGCAAATTTCTACTATCGTGCAGACAAATTTTATCTCAATACATACGCGGCATTTCAGTGGCCAGTGATCAGCTTACGTAGTGTAGCTCACTGCGTGAATACTTATTTTTCGTAAATCGTTTTCGTCGAGCATACAACACAGATACAAGCGCTAGAGCATACAAATCAGACGACGAAATTCCACTATTTGAAAATCGATTATTCGTGAATAGCGGAGAAACGAAGTAACGCATTTTCACCGGGTTTTCAAGCTTCTTTAAGTGAAGAAGTGATGGGTAGCTAGATTGTCATGTCTAAGACCTTTTCCGTTAAACTTTAAAGTCAAAATTTATTAGCCTACTGTGGCCAATTCGCATTTAGATAGATAGATAGATATCGCTTTTATTCTTTTCGAACTATCGTGGTGAAATCCAAATTTGCCGAAGTCGTCATATTCAAATTCAAATTCAAATTCAAATATTTTATTGACCTCCAAGATCGGAGAGTATAAAGTGAAGTAAATACATACAAATTGGCCCAACATGTAATACTGCTCAAAAACAATCTGGCCAAACCATACTAAAAATACAAAAAACAAAACACAATTATACACACGCGTAGAACTATAGTAACTCTTTAACCGCTAAATATAGGTTATGAGTAAGAGAAGACATTTTAAACAGAAATTTTTGTTGCTTTTGCCGCATAATTTGAAGTGGATCTTTCAAATGGTACAAATTTATAGCGGATGAAGTAGAATGGAATTTTGAAAGTCGACACAAAAATTTACCAAAATTAAAAATTATACATGCATACTCTCATATATGGATATGTCAACGTCATATATAAAAGTAAACACTAATTGAGTAACGATTGTAACGAAAGACGGTACAAACGTTTTTTCATACCGTACATGATCACACTTTACGTGTTGGAGTTTTGGGATCACCATTGACGCCGCTCTTGCAGGTTGTTCGCGAGCAGTTTTGAACGGTGGCGGAAGTATATACTTATCGATAGGGTGCTCAAGCATTTTCTTATACCGTAAGCCATGCACAGTTTCAACCTACGGGACTCGAGTTTAAATTTCTGAAGGAGCTCATTGTAAGGAATTTTGGGGGATCGTATAATTAGTAGGGCACGTTTCTGTATTTTTTCGATTATATTCTCCGACGCCGGGTTCAAATACATTTATACTCGGGGAGGAGGATCCGTTCGTAATGGTATTCACTCTGCGTTGAATCGAACGTATTTCAAATGCGGTCATAAACTCTATATCAGTGGTTCCCAACCAGTGATACGCGTACCCCATGGAGTACGCGAAGGAACCAATATTGATTTAGTCTGTAGCTTCAAAATCTCGCCTCACTTATTTTTGATTGCCGAAAGCTAATATTACCAAGTGGTTCCTAAGTTACACCAGCCAAAACGTATCTAAGGGGCAAGGTATTTTTACTGACCGACAGTTCATTTTTAACGACTGCTATTTTTTTTAAATAACTGCTTTTACGAAAAATCGCGGCGCTTCGCGCCGACTCTTTTCTTTTTTATCGTCTGGCCGACCTTTTGGGGGGAATGGGTGTTGTCAACCCGTGCGTGACGCCTCTGATTACAAGCCCAAGTGAAAGTCAGTGAAAAAAAAACAGCTAGCCTACTGCCGTAAAATCTGTTCCTGTGTCAAAGAATACTGTTTCAAAGAGAATCAAAGACATTGCAAGTGATATTGTCATTCAGGTTGCGAATTAAGCTAACAAAAAGTTTGCGATGCAGCTTGATGAAATAATGGAGAACATCAAAACCAAACATAGAAACAGGCTGACTGTAAAAAATATGCCGCTAATGACATCGAGCCGAGCTTTGACAAAATTTTTGCTACGAAACAGCCTCTAGTGATTGCCTCGTTGATTTTGTATAAATTTTTACACATGCATGCCTTATCATTTATGATAATAACTATCTTTATCTTCACATTCTGAAAAAGGGGGTACGCAATCTTTTCGAACCTTGAGTAGGGGGGCGCGGTACGGAAAAGGTTGGGAACCACTGCTTATATGACCAAAACACGCCAGTGATCCTCGGGAAGAACGAGAAAACGTAGCACTAACGACTGAAACTCAACAACTCAATCCTGTGTTAACCAATCACGGCGATGTTTGGGAGCAGCCTAATACCGCTTCCGGCTCTTCCGCTAGGGATAGGGCGATTTTGCATCGGCAAGAAGAGTTAGTCATCAAGCGTGTTTCACTCATTTCAGACACTAAACAAATCTAAGTTTGCTCGGATTTTACGCCGAGTATAAACGTATGTGAGCCGTCCTTCCTGTAAGAAGAGCAATGATTTATTTTAGTTTGAATTGTTCTTGGTGTTATAAGCTTTTAAAGAATGTTGACTGTTAACGTTTTACTCTTAGTTTTAAATTTAAAGTTTGACAGGGTATTAGATTAATTGTTAGTTTCAGTGTACAAGATTAGTTGGTACGACAAAGCATGTTTATTGTGTGGGTCAAGCAAATGATCCAAACGCGAATTGATCACAGTAGGCTAATAAATTTGACCTTTAAAGTTTAACTGAATAGGGCTGGGATAGGACAATCTAGTTACCCATCACTTATTCACTTAAATTGGCTTGAAGACCCGCTAAAAATGCGTTACTTCGTTGTTCCGCAATTCACGAATAATCGATTTTCAAATAGTGGAATTTCTGTGTGATTTGTGGTACCTGTACGCGCTTGTATTTTTGTTGTATGCCTTACGAGAAATATTTATGATTTTTTTTGTTCAGGCACTAAGCAGTCTTCATCGGTCTCACCACTGCCCACTGAAAAGCCGCGTCCGTGTTGAGATTAAAATCTCCCGCATCATAGTAGAATTTACGTTGCGGGTACCGCAACAGATATTACAATACAAACCCCTTTTTTCTGATACCCTATGCCAAACGCTGGGTATATCTATCGTATGGCATACAGGGGCGTCACGACGGGGGGGGGGGGGCGCCTCCCCCCCCCCCCAATGCTGTCGGCCAGTCGGTAAAAATAACCGAGTCGGCGGGAAGCTTCGCGATATTTCGTCAAAATAGTTGATCTTTTTCATGAAAACAGTCGGTTTTTTAATCGGATTGGCTACGGGCACCGTGGGGGAGTTGGGGGGGGGGGACCGCAAATCTCGAGAAACGGTTAGAATGATGGTATTGGAGTGAAACTTGCTGGGAAGAACAAACATCTGGTCCATGTAAATCTTTTACATAATTTGACTGGATCCGGACACTTGAGGGGAGGGAGGAGGGGGTTTCCCGGAATTCCGTTTTTTGGGGTATTTTCACGACGAAACTTGGAAGGCATATCAGGGACCCGGTCAAACTGACTTGGAATAAAAAAAAATTCTCGATGAGATAATCTTGGGGGGGGGGGGGGTGAGGGAGGGGAATTTGGAATATTGAGTCATGCGTAACTTTGGAACGGGTGATCGGATTCGAGTGAAATTTAATAATTAAACAGAGGACATTTTTCTTTAGTGATCTTTTTCATTTCCGGACCGAATCCGGCAATTATTGGGGGGAGGGCGGAAAATACTTGACCCGCTTAGACTGGTGTGATCTGGATCGAACTTCGTGGGAATGACAAACAGATGCTCTGGATTAATCATTTACAGAACCGGATTGGCTCCGGTTATTGTGGGTGGAGTTGGAGGAGGCGGGGTCTGGGATTCCGGTGATCGCGCGTTAAGGTACTTCCAGATGTGCTAGGACGATGAAAGTTCGCTGGAATATTGGAGACTCAACAACGTTTGCTTAGAAATTGCTACTTCCCAAATCCGATTATTCCTTAAAGTACCAATCTTGACCGCAAAGTAAAAAAAATACTTTTAAGCAATATATGCATTTTCATGATGCCCATCAGCCCATTAGCAGTTTTGCCTCAAGGGTTTTGCTTACAAATGAAGTTCCAGCTCCCTTAGAGTGCGCATCTCAACCGCAAAGTCGAAACTTACTTTTGATCAATCAAATCATCTTAACCCATGCAAGTGCCATATGAGCTTACAGCTCTTGTTCGGAAAATCAGTCGACTTTTTTTTCAAAACTGTCGTTTTTCTTAAAAACAGTCGTTTTTTCTGCAAAAACAGTCGGTAAAAATTACCAGCCAGTCGGTAAATGCCTTCCCCCCCCCCCCAAACATTTTGGCTAGAATCGCCTCTGTTGGCATAGCCTATGCGTAAGGCTGGATACCCTATGCCAAACGCTGGATAGCTGTTGGTACTCTAGCCCTGACCTACCCCGCTGTGGATGAATTTTGATTGGTTGACTTCTGAGCTTCAAATCACCAATATTTTACTGGGTCCAAGTATCCAGTATTTGTCATAGTGTATCCAGCGTTAGGCATAGGGTATAGCAAACGCTAGGTTTTCCCAAACCCAGGGGTTTGTGGTTGACTGGACTGCTATCCTGACTTATCTTTTCTATTGATTGTTATAATAAAATTCGTTTCCATTGGTTCGAAAAAAGAGCTAGACTGTCGTAATCCTGTGGGGTTTTTTTTGTTTCCTAGCTACGACTGAACAAATTGTAGGGTAAATCATGAAATTGGAACAGATTTCAGCTATGAATTTTTTGTATCATCGTAAACCTTTTTTCGTGAAAATTAACCAGGTGTTACAAATTTTTCAAAGTGAATATTTAAATGTCGAAATTTATCCATTTTTCAGATTATGCAGTATTTTTTCTCATTGTATGCCATATGGTATATGGTATGCTATATGGTGCTCTTTTACGCTTTTCCCGAATCATCGGTAGTTGAGTGTCGCGTTTTTCATTCTCGGAACTGAGGAATGAAAATATATAATTATAATAAATTATATTTGTATTTATTATAATAAATTTCGCCAGTGGACTTCCGATGGTTCAGAAAAGGAACTAGTCCGTTTTAGGTATTCCTGCAAGATTTTTTTCTTCTTTACCTTAGCCTGTAACTGCATCAACCCGATGAAAAATTTATCTCAAAATAGTAGTATGAAGTTGTACGAAAAAGTAGCATGCAGTACTAACTGATGCTACTACATGCTTCTACTTCGAGGCTACCGTGTTACTGCATACTACTATTAGCAAGACTGGATGCTACTATGACAAGACAGGATGCTACTGGATACTACTACATAAGACTGGACCGATCTGAGGCAAATTAAATGATAGTATTCTTTGCTATTACATAGTACTGCATGCAACTTTTTCGTACAACTACGCAGGCTGCAAATTTTTCATCGGGTTGTGAATAATGTAAAAGTAGGTAAAGGTAAAGGTTTCAGCACTAGCTTTGACAGGCCAAGCTGGCGGTGCTGATCTCCGATTCTCGGCCCTCAGCCAGGAAGGTTGGGGGGTTGGGGGCCAGCCATCCTGTGCTTTCACACACCCTTCCTGTCACCTTCCCCGGATTTCTCCAGGTACCCATTTGAACCTGGGTAAACTTTGGCTTGTCTTACAGGGTTACGCCACTAACCCCCGTCCCAAACCAAACAGTAGGCACTACCGAGACTCGAACAAGCGACCCTTCACTTGCGAGCCCGGCGCGCTAACCACTCGGCCACGGACGGACTAATAATGAAGTTGAATAAATTCGACCTTTTCAAATAGTCACGGATACTGTTAACCATAACATACATTCATGTTCAGGTTATTATTTTAACTTAGTTTTATAATCTTTGGATGATCTGTACTGTCTATAACAATGCAACCTATTTCCGTAACTGCTTTCACAATTCCTAAGCCTGGAGACCCCCATTCGACATGTTCTAAGAGGGCTAACGACACCTCACCAGTCTTTGCACTTACCACGATTCACTATTTTACGTCACACAGACAGCTGCATGGCACATAAACTTGGTAAACTCGCAGAGCTGTCCAGACAGCCTGATTAGCTTCAAGGACCCCTCGTACAATTTACTCTCCAACTTACAGTATTTTAAAATATTTGAATTATAACACGTATCTGGGTAACAGACGGCTCTCATGCTGGACTCAAACTGCCCTGTCACATTAATCTGTCGCCAGCTCAGCAATTTATGTTTCCTTAGAGCCTTTACAATTGTGGGTTACAGCTGGAAAATCAAGGTTTCCGGATGGGGGTCTTAGGTCGTCGTTTTACATTTTGTATTTAGTGTTACGTTATACTTCCAATAAAGAGCTGTGTCCCGTTAACTCTCTGGGAATAAAGAACAGTGTGTTCGATCAGAAGGCTCAAGAACGCTACCTATTCGATCAAGAATAACGGCTTATAACATCAGAAGAAACCCCGTTATAGAATACTTTAAAACTATATTGTGCTTTCAAAAAATAACCCGCGTTTTTTGCTCTTTTACGCGTTTCCCAAGACCCGTTGACTAGTAGCGAAAACAGGGAAACAATTTACATAACCGTTTTTTCTGATGGAAAAACTTCTCGCAGACAACCGTCGACAGCCTGACCCTGATACACATCGAAGGTAGCAAAACACTGCAAGTGAGAAAATCAGCGTGGTTTTGTTAGAGGGGTTAGGGGGGGGGGGTAGGGCTTTCAAAAAATAACCCGCGTTTTTTGCTCTTTTACGCTTTTCCCGAGACCCGTTGACTAGTAGCGAAAACAGGGAAACAATTTACATAACCGTTTTTTCTGATAGAAAAACTTCTCGCAGACAACCGTCGACAGCCTGATGCACATCGAAGGTAGCAAAACACTGCAAGTGAGAAAATCAGCGTGGTTTCGTTAGAGGGGTTAGAATGCACCCTATGAAATCGGGGTCTCCGGGTTTACAACTATACGGAGTGATTATGGAAGTATGTTGCATTAGTATTATAGGTAAGACAGGTCCTTTAAAGGTTAACCGAAAAGGAATGAGGTAGGATAATCTAGTTATATATAGTTATTTTATATAGTTGTATTCAAACAATGTATACAACAGATACGTCAACCACGATGCTTCATCAGCGATATTTCGGCCCTTCTTGGCAATATACTCGTCAGGCTGTCACTTTGGGGAAGGAAACAAACCTGTAATCTAATAACCGACGTTGACCCTGAAGATGGATAGCCTGACGAGGACCCTTGCCAAGGAGGGCCGAAATATCGCTGATGAAACATTGTAGCTGACGTGTATCGTTGTATACATTATTTGAATGTGTTTCAAAGTCAGCTTGGGCTCAAGAAATATGTATATAGTTATATTATTATATAATTATATTACATAGATTATATAGTTATTAGAATTATTGGAATACTAGAATTATATAGTTATATTATTATATAATTATATTACCTAGAGTATTTAGAAGACCCGATTAAAATGCGTTACTTTGTTGCTTCGATATTCACGAATGATCGATTTTCATATAAGGCGTATTCTCGCCGTTCCCCGAGGACTCCTCGGGGAATCGAAGGGAACGGCGAGAATAGAGGGAGTCATTCCACGCGGACTCCGCGTACAGAAACAGCGAGAATACGGGGAATGCTTCTAAAATGGGTTTTGTTCGAAAAATGAATATGCAGCTGAAAAAATTAGTCTAGATCCACTTTATTTTCGGTTTTGTTTATTCTGATTCTTTTTAATTAATTTTACATAGCACCTACAACAGCAATAATTGATTCCCCTCCGAATTTGAAAGGGAGTCCTTTTTGATGATGGTGATGGTAATCGGAGCATTCTCTCCGTCCGTGGGGACTCGTGAGAATACGGGGAGTGAGTCCCCGGGACGAACAAAAACGCGGGGACTCCTCAAGTGGAGTCCTCGGGGAACGGCGAGAATACGCCTATAGTGGAATTTCCGTGTGATTTGTGATACCTCTATGCGCTTGTTCCTGTGTTGTTTGCTTGACGAAAAGGCTTTACGAAAAATAAGTATTCAGGTGGTGAGCCCGATGGCCCCTGGCCACGGAAAAGCCGCGTTTGTGTTGAGATTCAAATTTTCTACATCATAGTAGAATTTTGCGTTGTGAGGACGGCAGTAGATATTCTGAACTTCATGCTAGAGCAAACGGTGAAAAAAAATCCCTCAACACAATCCAAATAATGAAGTGTATTCAGTTAAATGATACAAAAATAAGTTGGCTTTTCAGTGCAACCGAAAACCTTATATTATTATTTTATATAGCTTTTATATTATAAACCGTTATTTATTCTTGCCTTTTACGTGCTGTTACTCTCGACAAGTGCCATACAATCATGCTACCAAGAACATGCTACCTTTATTGTCTCCAGGTACTGTGGTAGCACTGGCGCTGAAATTTGTGACAATTAAAGGAAACAACTTCGGAGACTAAAAGCGTATTCTTGCCGTTCCCCCAGGACTCCACATGAGGAGTCCCTGCGTTTTTGTTTGTCCCGGAGACTCACTCCCCGTACTCTCGCGAGTCCCCACGGACGGGAATGCTCCGATTATCATCACCATCATCACAAAGGACTCCCTTTCAGATTCGGAGGGGAATCAATATTTGCTGGTGTTGGTGCAAAGTAAAATTAATTAAAAACAATCAGAATAAACAAAACCAAAAATAAAGTGGATCCAGACTAATTTCATCAACTACATGTTATTTTTTCGAAAAAAATCCATTTTGGAAGCATTCCCCGTGTTCTCGCTGTTTCTGTACGCGGAGTCCGCGTGGAGTGACTCCCTCTATCTCGCCGACTTCGATTCCCCGAGGAGTCCTCGGGTAACGGCGAGAATACACCTTAAGTTCGGTTCGTTGGTTGAGGGAAAATAAAAGGTTTTATGTACAAACGCACTTTAAGGTTTAACTAAAAAGGGCTGGGATAGGACAACCCAGTTACCCATCACTTATTCACTTAAACTGGCTTGAAGATCTGCTGAAAATGCGTTACTTCGTTGTTCCGTTATTCACGAATAATCAATCTTCAAATAGTCGAATTTCCGCGTGATTCGTGGTAGCCTACCTCTATGCGCTTGTATTTTTGTTGTATGCCTTACGAGAAAGATTTATGATTTTTTTTTGTTTCTTCAGGCACTGAGCAATCTTCACCGATCTCACCACTGCCCACTGAAGAGCTGCGTTTCTGTTGAGAATAAAATTTCCGGCGTCATAAGTAGAGCAGATAGTGGAAAATAAAAAATCCCTTTGCAGAACCCAAACAGTTCAGTGCATTCAATTCCATGACACAAAAATAAGTTGGCTTTTCAGTTTAACTTTAAGGGATAAAATAATATAAATGCCTCAGATCCTTTCTACTTCTCAAACCAGATTTTTCTTGCTTCCGCGAGAGGCTCGGCTCGCTACCCAATTCGTCAACATCAAAGCGGACAGACACACACACAAACGGAAGCCAGCTTTATCGACCCCGTGTCAGGGAAAGAAGGCAATGAACCCTCTGGTTGAGCGAGTGTCTTCTCGGGTGGACCATGAGTCGTTCCTAAACTTTATCGACCCTGGGTCCGAGAGGGAGAGCGAGAGAGCGCAATGAACCCTCCGGTTGAGCGAGTGTCTGCTCATGTGGACCATGAGTCGTTCCTAAACTTTATCGACCCTGGGTCCGGGAGGGAGAGCGAGAGAGGGCAATGAACCCTCTGGTCTCACCGACAGCGTGTTCCACCCTCGTACCAATAGTAACTATTAGTTACTAAATCCGTTCCAACCTCACGAAAAGTTACTACGCTGACCGTTCCAGCCTTCTCAAAATAGTAACTATTTGCTTACCACGCTCGGGAGCGTGGTAAGCGTAGTAACCACGAATCTCTGTCACGTGATTGGTCGGATTCACCCGTGCCACGAGATTCCGCTGGAAAATAGAAAAATCGTTCCAGCCTTGACGACAAAAAGGCAGAATTTGTGACGACATGCGTGGTAACTACGGTAAGTAAGATGGAACACGCTCCGAGTGTCTGCTCAGGTAGAGCAGTCGGTCATAAACTTTACAAACTCTGCGTCAGAGAGAACGGGCTGCTAAAGAAGCTAAGAAGAATCCGGTTTGAGAAGAAGAAAGGATTTGAGACATTTACCCTAGATTGACGCTGCTGCTTCGTATGCGACACGATTTTACTTTGATGTTCCGACGTGCGACAGAATCGCATGAACGTTCCCACCACCACGCAGACGCAAAAGGAAAACGAAATTTTTCGTCGAGATTATTCTGCAAAAGGACAAAGAAGCCCTTGGGGAAACGACCTCTGAAGATGCTGGGAGATTACCCATCTGAATACCAACCCACTTATTAGGAAATTTTCAGTCAAACCCTACATGTCATCTTGCTCAAAACAGGTTAACAAAAGTCTATTAAGGAGACGTTTTGCATTCAGCCATCCTAGGATTACAGTCAGACAAGGTAGAGCAATTTTTAGTCTTGAAAATTAATTAATCTTTGTTTTTCTTTTCTTTCACTTAAGCAGAATTTTCCCCCGCAGAATTTTGCGCGAAATCGCAGCAGTGCGAACCAGGGGTTATATTAGGCCTATCTAGTCGGAGAGAATGGGCAATAAACCCAGAGCATGCGCACAGCGTCTGCTTAAGAATCTATATGCACTCGTTGCTTATATATCCGTGGGCACATCGTCCCCAACCGGGAGCGCTATAATCGTAAAGCTTTGGGAAATTCGTACAGCACTTTCTGTGCTCCTTCTATACTATTTCGTTCTGGTGTCACTCATGTTCTGCGAAAGAAGGAGATTAAAAAGATGAGATCATGTTATTTTAAACATGCAAAGCACCTGCTCCGCTTGTCGAAATTATGTCATAATCATACATTGACGGAGAAGTTCAAAATTCAAGATGCAAGTGTTCCCCTTTTGGATGTTTCCTCGTCGCTTACAAAAATCATGGACAACAGGGCCCAACCAGCGCACGACGTTATCCACTGCTTCCTGGCCGACGATTGAAAATTAAGTGTTTTTTTGTGTATGTTTATTTATTTTCTTCATTTACTCCGCTTTTTGAAAATGGCGGGTCATAAATAAATTACTTACTTACTTACTATATATTTTATTATTACATTCGATCGCGCTGAGAAACGTGAGATAATAAAACTTTCTGGGGAGTAGGCCGGTACTCGGAGGAAAACTGAAGGTAGAACAAGAGTTGGAATGTAACCTTAAAAATATATAATCAGTGGCAGAATGACATAAAATCCGAACACACTACAGGAATGTTTGTTAGTCCTCAACATCTGCTAGCATGTTGCCTCAAACAATCCCGAACTCAGAATGACTTTTGACAAAATTCGCAAAAGGATCCTTTTCAGTTGCCATGTGTATTTTAAAAATGTGGTTTTTGTTTAAAACTTTTATCACAACTAGTTGAGGACTGGTTGCCCGATGAAAATTTTTCGACAATTAATCGTATGGAGTGTACGAAAAAGTAGCATGCAGTATTAACTGTTACCACCAGGGGCGTCACGACTAGAGGGGGGGGGGGGGGAGGTGCGATTTATCGTAAAAACAGTCGATTTTTTTAAAACCAGTCGGTTTCTCATAAAACTAGTCATTTTTTCTTTAAAAATTGTAGTTTTTCTTAAAATCAGCCGATTTTTCGTCAAAACGGTCGTTTTTCTCAGTAATAGTCGTTTTTATCTGCAAAAAGTCGTAAGAATGACCAGTCAGTCGGTAAATACCTTGCCCCCCTCCCCCCCCCCCCCAACATTTTGGCTAGTAACGCCTCTGGTTGCTACTACCACTGCATGCTACTACCAGCAAACTGGATGTTACTACACCAGATTGGATGCTATCGGATACTACTACTTCAGATTAACCCAGTCGGAGGCATGTTAAATCAAAGTATTCCACTACTACATATTAATACGTGCAACTTTTTCGTACAGCTAAACAGTCAAAGAATTTTTCATCGGGTTCCATGAGCACTTGACCATCACTCTTCTAACACACTTTTTATACCAATAGGCTATCAATTGGTTTCTTAAAATTTCTTTCACAGATGCGGCAAGTGCACTTCTTGGCATTCCAAATGCGATTCATAGTGTTTCTGTATGTCTTCTTTGGTTTTGAATGATTTGTGGCATGTTACACAGTCGAATTTCATTTTTTTCAGGTGTGTTGTTAAATGTCCCTTCAAATGTGGCTTCTGTTTGAATCTCTTGCCACAAATCTGACAGGGGTAAGGCCGCTCGTCATCATGACCCATCACATGGCGCTTTAAATCATCATTCCTCAGAAAATCTTTACCACATAATTCACATCCAAACCTTCGCGAATCAGGGTTGTGAGTTAACAGATGGTTCTGCAAGTACGATCTTCTCTTGAACGATTTGCCACATATATAGCAGGTCTGCTGTTTATCATTTGCATGGGTTAGCAAATGATCAGCAAGGTGAGCGGACTGGCGAAAGGACTTACCACATTCACTGCAAAGGTAAGGCTTTTCTCCTGTGTGAGTAAGCATGTGCCTTCTAAGGGCTTTAGCTGACGAAAGAGACTTACCACACACGCCACAACAGGTCCTATCTCTACCTTGTAGCGAACCACATGTCTGACCATCACCATCAGAGATCTGAGAGTCTTGATCACCATGTGCTTCTTCTAAACTCCAATCCGACTCAGTTTTCAAATGCACTTGCACCATTTCCAGACTAGGTGTCAATGAGTCATGCATATCTGCATGCTGACTATCTACACTGTGAGACAGACTGGATTCATCGGGGATGGGGTGATTTAAGCGGTCAGGTTCGATATCTCTAACCTGACCTTTTGCATTTCGAGATATGCTGGTCTCATATGATCTAGGGCAATGTAATATGTCAATTCTTGGATCACATGTGTCTCGTACAGATTCTTCGAACTTTATGTTAGTATCTTCAGACTGGTTAAACTCACTGAGTTCAGCACTGTCAGGTGGATCCACTCCTGGTTCAAGTGGCTCAGAATCAAAAAGTGTTTCCACTTCCTGCTTGATGGGAATCAACAAAAAGTTCATGTCTGCAGAATCTTCTACAGCATTTGGATACATTTCTCTTATGAATTTGGGAATGCTGGAAGGCTAACAGCTTTTAATCAATTTACCATCAGCAACGCACCTATAAATATTAATATAGACATAAGAATGTAATGATAGCAGTTTTTAATCAATTTACCATCAGCAACACACCTACAAATGTTAATATAAATATAAGAATGTAACACATTAACACATAGTCTACAACGATACATAAATACAAGTAATACAACAATGCTACTCAAGCCCTTTTCTCCCTCTTTTTACCTGCTATTACATTTCTACTATTATTTCTACTGTGTTATTGGTATCTAAATTATTTTGTGCAGAGGCTACTAAACTGGATGGAAACACTTCAAAACGAAGAGTCCTGATTGGATAGGTAGGGCTCAGTTCTGTCCCAATCTGACTTCTCAAAGTCTGAGGGAAATTAAATTATGCAGCAAAATAAAGTCTAAAGGTTAAAATTGACTACTTTATAAAGCAGATCCTACAAGACAGGTATCCAACCCTGAATGTCCACAACCTAGGTTGGCCTTCAAAATGTTAAAACAAAATATTTTTGCACTCCAAACTAGTTCCCAACTGTTAGGACTTAAAATCTAATGACCTGGGACCAGTGAGGACTGCAAAAACATTTCCTTTCAATGTTTATTTGGTGGATTTTGAGGATAGGCTACACATTTTCAAGGTTGGGTACATTTCCAGTATGGACATAAAACTGAGGATCCTTTTTGCACAGAATGCATACAAACTGAGTGTGATATTATTGTTTTAAATGGGTTTTATTTTCGAAGATGAATTCCCTGCAAAAAACAGGCAAAAGTGCATTTTGTCGAGTTTCATCTTGTGTCTTTACTGTTCGACACATAATCATGTTTCCGCCAAGCTTCCGCAACCAACACTGGCAAACAGTATGTGGTGCACTGCACAACATACTGGTGAAACCTCCCAGGTAGGAAACCACAAAAGTGGCCAGATCAGGAGAGACCTCCAAGGTGGGAAACTGCAACAGGTATCTGACAGGTATACAGGAGAGGTACCAAGGAGGTACCTAACCTAATTTTACACTATAGGCGTATTCTCGCCGTTCCCCGAGGACTCCACTTGAGGAGTCCCCCCATTTTTGTTTGTCCCGGGGACTCACTCCCCGTATTCTCGCGAGTCCCCACGGAAGGGGAATGCTCCGATTATCATCACCATCATCAAAAAGGACTCCCTTTCCAATTTTTGCTGTTATAGGTGCTATGTAAAATTAATTAAAAAGAATCAGAATAAACAAAACCAAAAATAAAGTGGATCTAGACTAATTTTTTCAGCTGCATATTCCTTTTTCGGACAAAATCTATTTTAGAAGCATTCCCCGTATTCTCGCTGTTTCTGTACGCGGAGTCCGCGTGGAGTGACTTCCTCTATTCTCGCCGTTCCCTTCGATTCCCCGAGGAGTCCTCGGGGAACAGCGAGAATACGCCTTATCTCGAATGTTGCTGCGAAAATGTTAAAACGAAATGTACATGCTGCCCTGACAGTCAAGAGGGGACTTTTTCAACCGCCTTGTATTCAAAAATATTCAAACTCTGAGCGTTCTTTGCTTTGAAACTGCTTTAAAAAGAGATTATCTGGCTATTGACTTTGATAACTCTGCCTTTTTCACGATCTGTAAGTCACAGCGAGGAATTTGAACTAAGGTTAGAATGAGGTGATCTTGTTTGAAAAGAAAAACATATTTAACTACAAATATTGAAGAAATATTTTTTATCCAATTTGTGAACCATTCAATTAGCTTCTATCTAGTCTGTTTGTTGTATTTATTGGTTCCTTTTTAAGCCAGACAGATTATTCTGAAGGAAAGACTTCTCTGAAAAACTTGTCAGACTCTGACTCTGAGGTTCGATACCCCTCCTGTAGGCTAGGCTGAGCAATAGAACCCATAAGACCCTGTTTTCTTTTTCAAATTAAAATTGTCAACAGCATTTGATGGAAACAGCCCTACTCTTCCACTCACCTAAAAGCCTTTTTATGAATGTTCAGAAACAGGAAAAAGACCACCAATTAATGAGAATACCATCAGTCATCACCAAAAATTTATCAAAGTATCTAGAATTGGTCTAACTGATCAAAGAATACCTCTAGTATGTCATAGGATCCTGTTCTTGCATTACTGCAAACTCCACTAAAGAAAGCACGCCAGGCTCTGATTTTAAAATGTTCGCGAATAGGGAACGGCTTTTCTCAGTGCCACATATTGCCGAATAAAATAGTTGCTTGGCTCGAGTACGTAGTTACTAGATGGTGCAAAGCACGGAATTTTGAAGTGTTAGAACTCTACGTTCACACAGACGCGAATATTCGCAGAATAGCCCGATTTTTCGTCGGCCACAAATTTCGCGCCACAAAGCTACAAATTCGCTGCGATATTTCGGAGAATCGCTATAGTTGGATTATTTCAACTACAGCTACAAAATCGCGCCACAAAAATTTTGGAAAGTGGATTTAATTGTTGGAAAAATGATGTTAGCTGTCAAAGGTCAGCCATACATGGAAAGAACAGTAAGAAACACAAGCAGAGGCCTCTGGTCCGAAAGCCTAGAAGAAAGTTGCTTCAGGGTTGGGGATGGAAGGAAGGTAAGATCACTTTGACACCAACAGCCAGGCTAGAATGGCAAACTACTAAATACTGAAAGCTGACTGCAAACCATGCATCTTGAGAGCTGGCTTATTATATATTTTCTCATTTGCATATATCGAATTATTTTATTTTTGGCGCATCTCAGCTCGGGTATGCATACAGCAGGGATGCTCAAAGTCATGAGCCATGTCATTTGTGAGCTCCTGTAATAAAAATGATTCTGAGCGGAAGACTGACCCTACATAGGCTACCTTGTGTCCTCTGTTCGCCGTTCCCTTTTTGATTTTTCAGCTCTGCAGCTAGCCGGTTGTGAAACTTGTAGCCTAAGGATTTGTTTAGAATTCAGATTTTTCTGTTCTAGATGCTTATGTCTGGGCTGGATTAGTTATCCTAAATCAAAGGGTCAACAGATCAAGTAGATTCTATGTCGACGTTACACTACACCCACATATTATTTTTCAAACAGGAGGGGTACCCAACATCGAATTTACACGTTGAACCTGGCCTAAAAAGGATGGAAGGAAATTTTAGTCCAGTCCCAACTGTCAAGAAGGAAACCCTGATTGACCTAGGACCTGTTTTGGACTGCAGAGAAGTTCCCTTGTAATGTTTTAAGGCCAAGTTCGAGGTCATACAAATTCGAGGCTGGATACCCCTCCTGCAGAAGCAGACCAAACAATGTTGACTTATAGGCTGTATTTAGGTCCAAATCAAAGACAGCTAGACCTTGGGTTGTAATAAGATTATTCATGCTATTTGGGTTTGTTTTTAGTCTAACTGTTAATAAGTTTATAGTCAAAGCATTATTCTTTATACGCTAAATTACTGACTACTGTGAACTGGCATGTCAGGCCTTTGTAGGCTATGCCACATAGCTCAGCAGCAATGTGTTTGCCTACTAAGCATTTTCGTTCTCATAGGCTAACCTGGTTGTGTCCCCGTTGTTTTTGTTTTTGTTGAAAGTTTTCAATGCATTTGTTTGTCACTGATTATACCAGTTAAAGTAAATCAACATTAAAGATCAGTTATAATTACTTTAAATTTTAATAAAAGTAAAATTCTTCTGTGCTTGCAAGGTTTTTTGATAATATATCAAATAATAATGTGGTTGTTACTGATTAAAATGTTATTTTCTTTACAGGATATTGAACGGATTAGCTCGCCAAGAAGCAGCTCTGGTTTGCAGACAGTCCAGAAAGGAGAAATCTTACTTCACCCTTTGCAATTTGTGCCAAACACCAGATATTCTTCCTTTATCAGAGACAACAGTCTTGGACAAGCTCAGTATGATCCTTCTTAGAAAATAAGTGATAGGCACTATAGGCAGTAGCCTATTTAGTGACTAAAATGACAACAGCAGAATTTTCTGTGGCGTGAGCAGGCCAAATATCATGATTTGCTTATCAAGAAGTTTCCCAAGCTGAAACCATGGAAGAAGAGATTTTAGATGTAAGAAGATCCATTTGAGGAACATTGAAACTGAACCAAACTGAAATTGTGGTGGCGAAAAAGTGCTGTACCAAACTTACAAATCATTGACAAGTTTTTTGTTCTGTTTAAGCAGAATCTGGTACCCTGGTTATAGATAGTCCTTCAGATAGTCCATAGTCCAAATGCAACATCATTTTCCAGCTTGAGCGGCTTGAGCCTGAAGAGGACCCTTGCCAAGAAGGGCCGAAATATAGCTCTAATAAGATGTAGCTGACTTATCCGTTTTGCACCATTAAATATCTGGTACCCATTTGATCTAAAATTTGGTGGAGAGCCAGAATTGATAGCCACTTGCTTCCAGTTTACAGCAAGAACTGCTGAAATTTTTTGGCAGTTTGGAAATTGTTTCTGAGTTGTTGTTGATGATACAGGGTCATGCTCTATCATCAGTTTACTATCAGGAGTCTATCAGTTTTATGGAAAAAGTTCAAGCAGCCTGCAGCCACAACAGTCATACAAGAACTATTCAAAGCCAACCTTCCCTTCCCCTGTGATGTCTGTAAGACGGACTAGAAACTTTCTTCAAACTCACTCTGCTCATGGGAAAAGGTTACACACAGGGGGAAAACGTATCCTTCTGATTTACGTAACCTACGGACGGACAATTTTTACGAAGTCATTGGTATCCCGTCACCAACGTTTGGGCTTAATGGGTCAGTCAGCTATGAGTAGCAAAGAAACAAAAAATAAGGCACACGTTCGCACAGTGGCAGAATCCTCCTGATACTCCGGTCCGGAGTGCGATATGTGGTCGGGGAAAAATCATCACTCTTCTTATTCCTCCCCATCTGACGCGTCTTGGCAAGGTTCCCCTTCAGGCTTTAACTCCTAGCTGGTGGAACACGGAACGGAATATATAGATAGTGTTCAGAGCTTGGTCACACTGGGCTCAGAAAGCTGCTTATTCGACAAACAACTGAAAATCCGTCGGGGACGTGAGATTTGATGGGCTTTGTGGCAGCTTGGGGATAATGAGCAGAGTGCAATTAGGGGTCAATTAGGATTTCTATATACACTGTTTTGCTCTAATTGATCTCCTTAATGAATTAGTTGTATCTTGTTCTTTTTCTTTTTTCTAACTTTGCAACTCAAAACCCAGGAAATGAGCCTGGTGTTACCAAGCTCACTGGCCAACTTACCATAGATTGTGCGTATCCTGCAGATTCAGAAAGACGATCAGGGTCTGGTGCTAGCGGACTAATAGTGCGAACACACGACCAGGGCCAAAATCCGGGCAGGAATTCCAGACCGGGAGCTCCCGATCCTGATCGTGTGTTCGCACTTTAACATTCCTGCCAGGATTTTCTGCACCATTATCAATCCGAGAGATTTTTTCGACTGGATGATAAAAGTGCAGAAAATCTGGGCAGGAAATTCTGATCGTGTATTCGTACTATTATTCACATTTTCAATGAACTAACTTTCCGCCGAAATATTGCTGCCAAAGCATCGTAACTGACGTATCCGTTTGTTTGAATATAGGAATCCACTGTGTAGGGGGGGGGGGGGCTATGACCCTTGATGGGAGCTATTGTTATTCGCCGGGAAAGTATAATAAACTCTAGTCTAGTAAAAGTGCAGAAAATCTGGGCGGGAAATTCTGATCGTGTATTCGTACTATTATTCACATTTTTAATGATCTAACTTTCCGCCGAAATGTTGATGCCTAAGCATCGTAACTGACGAATCCGTTTGTTTGAATATAGGAATCCATTGTGCAGGGGGGGGGCTATCACCCTTGATGGGGGCTATTATTATTCGCCGGGAAAGTCTAGCTAACAACCACTGGTTGCGGTTTAACACCACACGAATAAGTTTGCCTCAAGAGTTGCCAATCTTCGCCGATCTTCGTCGGAAATCGGAACTCGCTCATTATAGTTGCGTTTTTGCAGATACCATGGTATCTGTTACCACGGTATCTGGATCTGCAATCAGTCGTGTTTTCAGTTACCATGGTATCTGATATATACGGTTGCTCTGCAAAAACGACAATTGCCGAAATTGCACTTTTCGAAGTCATCCCAAAAGAAAAACAGATATTCAGTCACATCACTAAGAGGTAAACTTCTTTCTCACCAATTTGACAAAACTTGATGAAAGCGAGATGACTTAGGTAAACTTCTTTCTCACCAATTTGACAAAACTTGATGAAAGCGAGATGACTTTTCAGATACCAGGACCAGTTACCACGGTCGGACCGCAGTATCTGAATATCTGATACCCCGATAACTGGCCAGATACCACGATAACTGCAAAAACGCCTTTTGACCGTGGTATCAGATACCACGATAACTGCAAAAACGACTTTAGACCGTGGTATCAGATACCATGGTATCTACAAACGCAACTTATGCTTCATTGGGTGCCTCTGCCGCCAAAGCCACAGACAAAAGCCTCATTCCAAAATTGAACACTTTATATATATACGCACATGAAACATCCAAACGCACACTGTCAAGTGCACCACTTTGAAGGAGACGTGTAGGAGAACCAAACTTCTCCATAAATTTTGGTACGACAGTCAGACTAAGGTTGCGTTCCACAAATTTAACAATCGTTAACTTTACTTCGGGGCAGAGCTAACTGCAGTTTGAACGATCGTTAACTATTCCCAGTTCTACAATTGTTAACTATTTTATAACAATGCTCACCGACCACCGTTACAAAATAGTTAACAATCGTTAAACTCTGGAACGGAATTGGAGGTGGGCAGAGCTTAAATTTCGAAATCAGAAACGTGAAACGTTAACAATTTGTTAACGACCGTTAAGTTCCGGAGCGCAACCTGGGAAAAGTTAAAGATCATTAAAACTGCAGTCAGCTCCGTCCCGAAGTAAAGTTAACGATTGTTAACAACTGTTAAGTTTGTGGAACGCAACCTAAGTTTGCGTTCCAGAACTTAACGATTGTTACTTTTTGCGTTCCAGGTTTCTGATTTCGAAAGTTAAGCTCCGCCCACCTTCGATTTCCATTCCAGAGCTAAACGATTGTTAACTATCTTGTAACGCTGGTTGGTGAGCATCGTTGGGAAAAGTTAACAATTGTAGAATTTAGGAAGATTTGATCCAGCGACTCAAGAGCAGGGGCGTAAGGCCCTCCTCCCCCCCCCCCTAGCTGAAACTTAGCGTCTTCAAAACTCTCGTCGAAACTAAGATAGGCCTACAGAATTCAAGCATCAACAGAAACAGATCGGTTTTCTTTAGTATACCTTTGTCTTTATGGTAAGATTGGAACACGAAAGCCTTGAAACTTTTACAGCGATATGCATGCGCTATGCAGGGTCAAAAACGTCTATGTCAGAAGACCGGCTAAACGTGTGTTTGTTTTTGGTCACCGATACCCAACCTGAAAAAGCGAAGAAGCTTGACGTCAATCGCGCAGTGGACAGTTTTGCGAATTTGAAGAAGCGTCGTTTCTCCTTGGTCGATTAGTAAAATATCTCTTTTTTCTTTGTTTTTATTACGTTTTTCTTCTTGAAATAAAACTGCTAATCTGCCAGGATTTTCTGCACCATTATCAATCCGAGAGATTTTTTCGACTGGATGATAAAAGTGCAGAAAATCTGGGCAGGAAATTCTGATCGTGTATTCGTACTATTATTCACATTTTTAATGATCTAACTTTCCGCCGAAATGTTGATGCCTAAGCATCGTAACTGACGAATCCGTTTGTTTGAATATAGGAATCCATTGTGCAGGGGGGGGGGGCTATCACCCTTGATGGGGGCTATTATTATTCGCCGGGAAAGTCTAGCTAACAACCACTGGTTGCGGTTTAACACCACACGAATAAGTTTGCCTCAAGAGTTGCCAATCTTCGCCGATCTTCGTCGGAAATCGGAACTCGCTCATTATAGTTGCGTTTTTGCAGATACCATGGTATCTGTTACCACGGTATCTGGATCTGCAATCAGTCGTGTTTGCAGTTACCATGGTATCTGATATATACGGTTGCTCTGCAAAAACGACAATTGCCGAAATTGCACTTTTCGAAGTCATCCCAAAAGAAAAACAGATATTCAGTCACATCACTAAGAGGTAAACTTCTTTCTCACCAATTTGACAAAACTTGATGAAAGCGAGATGACTTAGGTAAACTTCTTTCTCACCAATTTGACAAAACTTGATGAAAGCGAGATGACTTTTCAGATACCAGGACCAGTTACCACGGTCGGACCGCAGTATCTGAATATCTGATACCCCGATAACTGGCCAGATACCACGATAACTGCAAAAACGCCTTTTGACCGTGGTATCAGATACCACGATAACTGCAAAAACGACTTTAGACCGTGGTATCAGATACCATGGTATCTACAAACGCAACTTATGCTTCATTGGGTGCCTCTGCCGCCAAAGCCACAGACAAAAGCCTCATTCCAAAATTGAACACTTTATATATATACGCACATGAAACATCCAAACGCACACTGTCAAGTGCACCACTTTGAAGGAGACGTGTAGGAGAACCAAACTTCTCCATAAATTTTGGTACGACAGTCAGACTAAGGTTGCGTTCCACAAATTTAACAATCGTTAACTTTACTTCGGGGCAGAGCTAACTGCAGTTTGAACGATCGTTAACTATTCCCAGTTCTACAATTGTTAACTATTTTATAACAATGCTCACCGACCACCGTTACAAAATAGTTAACAATCGTTAAACTCTGGAACGGAATTGGAGGTGGGCAGAGCTTAAATTTCGAAATCAGAAACGTGAAACGTTAACAATTTGTTAACGACCGTTAAGTTCCGGAGCGCAACCTGGGAAAAGTTAAAGATCATTAAAACTGCAGTCAGCTCCGTCCCGAAGTAAAGTTAACGATTGTTAACAACTGTTAAGTTTGTGGAACGCAACCTAAGTTTGCGTTCCAGAACTTAACGATTGTTACTTTTTGCGTTCCAGGTTTCTGATTTCGAAAGTTAAGCTCCGCCCACCTTCGATTTCCATTCCAGAGCTAAACGATTGTTAACTATCTTGTAACGCTGGTTGGTGAGCATCGTTGGGAAAAGTTAACAATTGTAGAATTTAGGAAGATTTGATCCAGCGACTCAAGAGCAGGGGCGTAAGGCCCTCCTCCCCCCCCCCCCTAGCTGAAACTTAGCGTCTTCAAAACTCTCGTCGAAACTAAGATAGGCCTACAGAATTCAAGCATCAACAGAAACAGATCGGTTTTCTTTAGTATACCTTTGTCTTTATGGTAAGATTGGAACACGAAAGCCTTGAAACTTTTACAGCGATATGCATGCGCTATGCAGGGTCAAAAACGTCTATGTCAGAAGACCGGCTAAACGTGTGTTTGTTTTTGGTCACCGATACCCAACCTGAAAAAGCGAAGAAGCTTGACGTCAATCGCGCAGTGGACAGTTTTGCGAATTTGAAGAAGCGTCGTTTCTCCTTGGTCGATTAGTAAAATATCTCTTTTTTCTTTGTTTTTATTACGTTTTTCTTCTTGAAATAAAACTGCTAATTTTCACTCGACTTGGGAAATCGGCTCCAACTTTGCCCCCCCCCCCAGGATTTTGAAGAAATTACGCCCCTGCTCAAGAGCACACTTTTTGACACAGAAATGATTCTATGTACACCTCGCACTATTTGCTGTTTGTGTTCCAATATTCAAAGATAACTGAACAGTGTGAAACTAGGCCTTTCTTTTAGCAAATTATCCACAGCTTTGACTGTTTTAAGCCTTTTTCGACGCCCATCGGCTTACAGCAAAAACACGGAAAAAATCAGATAACCGGTTTTACGCACCAACAGCATGCTAAGCGTATATTCATCGTGAGCACGATACGCATGGATAACAATGAAACGCGGCAAGTGCGAAAATTACTGATGTGTCGTTAGCGGGTTTAGAATGAAACATATGAAAGCAGGATCTCCAGGTTTAAGAATAATGGAGCAATTACAACAAGTATGTTGCACTGGCATTATAGGTACGACGGGTCCTTTAACGATACTACTTCTTCTTCTTAGACAACCATGCATCTGGGACTGGCGAGTTTTCTTTAAAGTTTAAATGGAAAGCCAACTTATTTGTGTCATTTAATTGAATAGCCTACACTGCATTATTTGGATTCTGCAAAGGGATTTTTTTTTATTTTCAACTGTCTGCTCTAGTTATGACGTTCAGAATATCTGCGGCTGTCCCCAAAGCGTAAATTCTACTATGACGCGGGAAATTTTAATCTCAACACAATTGCGGCTTTTCAGTGGACAGTGGTGATATTGGTGAAGATTGCTTAGTGCCTGAACAAAAAAAAAGTCATACATCTTTCTCGTAAGGCATACAACAAAAATACAAGCGCATAGAGGTACCACAAATAACACAATTCCACTATTTGAAAATCAATTATTCGTGACTAGCGGAACAACGAAGTAACGCATTTTCAGTGGGTCTTCAAGCCAATTTAAGTGAATAACTGATGGGTAACTAGATTTTCCTATCCCAGCCCTTTTCCGTTAAACTTTAAGGATTATAAAGCGGGTAGGTTTTCTACCCCAGACTGGAAAGCAGAACCACGCGCGTCCACATTATCGTTCAGCTGCACTTCATCTAGTCACCGTGCAAGCTTGTTCATTATCTCCAAACCAAGAACCGACCTTCCACTCCAAATAGAACATCGCACTGGTCTAGGTTTTCTCCTCCATGTGTTCTCGTGTGTTGATCCACGGCGCGTCTTTTTTGGCATCTCTTCCCACAAAACTCACATATCTAAAGCTTTTCTCGTCGTGTGTGTTCGCATATGATTTGTCTTAACGCTCTGCCTGGCGAAAGTTTTGTCACACACGTCACAGGGGTAAGGCTTTTCTCCAGTATGTCTCTTCATGTGTTGTACCAGATTATTTTTATAGGCAAATCCTTTCTCACATACTTCACAGAAAAACGGCTTTTCTCCAGTGTGTGTCCTCATGTGCTGCACCATATTACTTTTGAAAGCAAATGCTTTCTTACATATTTCACAGCAGTACGGCTTCTCTCCAGTATGTATCCTCATGTGTCCTTCTCTGTCACTTGGACCGGGAAACCTTTTGCCACAAATTTCACAAGGATAACGATTTTTTATGTTTGGTCTTTTAAATTTTACAGTGTCTAGGCTGTCACTTTTTAACATCAGTTTATCTGCTTGTAGAATTTCGTCTGAAAGAGAAATTTAGCTTAAAATCTATTTGTTTATAACCCCTCAAAAGCGACAGGGCGCTCATGCTAGTTTTCTAGCTCTGCTAGTTTATGTGCCGCTGTTTTTGCGACTTCGGTTAAAACGCGCTTCGCTTTCCAGAGCGATCCACTAGTTTTGGAAATTGACGTGGAAACTGCATCCACCCAGAGGCGTTACTAGCCAAAATGTTTCAAGGTATTTACCAACTGACTGGTCATTTTTACCGACTGTTTTTGCAGAAAAAACGACTCTTTCTAAGAAAAGACGACTGTTTCGACTAAAAATCTACTGGTTTTCAGAAAAACCGTCCGGGAGAAAATCTATTATTTTTACGAAAAACCGACTGTTTTTAAGAAAAATCGACTGTTTCTAAGAAAACAAGACCAAAGGTTCGATGGGATCCCAAAAATCTAACATTTGATTCAAACAATTGGGTTATGTCTTTGCAATTCAGTCTTCGTCAGATTCCTTGAATATTTTAGTGTTAAAATAAAGTTCAAAAATGGATTCAGCATGTCTCCTTGCCCCGATACTGAATCTGCAATCGATTTCAGAAACAACTTTGAGCTTCAACCAAATTTCCAGCTTCAGCCGAATTTGTGATGAACCATTTGTCCAGCAAGAAAACTAAGTTCACATATGGATTCAGCGGACCTCCTTACCCCTCAATGAATATGTTATTAGCTTATAAAACACATATGTTTTACCGTAAATTCGAAACCCCTCCTCTGCCTCTAAAGATAGGACTAAAGGACCCATCTACGAACTTGACCTGTACTTTACCACTGAATCCTCATTGAACAGCATCCTTGCTATATTTCCTCGTTTGAACATTATATATCAACCCCTTCGACCTCGATTACACTAGATCTCTCCGACGTCACACAGAATAAACAAATGAATGCGGCATCCACGCGCAGAGCTATACTAGTTTGAGAATAAAAGGGTAGGGCCGAAAAGTGGTCGACAAATTTTGTGTCCGGTTTTCGCCGGGTTCCTGCTGAACTACTTGTCCGGCAAGAACATAACTTTCATATTAGGATTCAGCATGTCTCCTTACCCCCAAATCAACTATCTCAATAACTTTTAAAAAATATTTTTGTTTGCCCCTTAATTTGAAACCCCATCCCCCACCACTAAATGTAGGGCTATAGAGTCCATCTACGAACTCGACCTTACTCTTGACCCAAAGAATCCTCACACCAAGTTTCATCAAAACATCTCATTCCCTTCGAGAGTTATAGTGCGCACAGACGGACGGACAACTTTTGCGATGACAGAGGTATCCCTCCACTTACGTTTTGGGAAGTTTGGGATCCCAAAAATCGACTGCTTTTACGGAAAATCGCGGAGCTTCGCGCCGACTCGGTTATTTTTTACCGACTGGCCGACAACATTGGGGGGGGGGGTCCCAAATATGTGACGCCCCTGCATCCACCATGTAAGCGGAAAGTGATTTTGGGAGAAGTCGACGAGAAGTCTAAAGGGGAAACGGCTTTCCGTCTGTTCTTGCGAGCTGTGGATTCTCGCTTTGCCATTTGGAAAGCGAGTCCATGAGAGCGACACAATCGTCCTTTACAACAGTTGCGTTCTAGCAGATATAACGGTATCTAATACCACAGTCGTTTTTGCAATTACCGTGGTATCTGATACCATGGTCAAAAGGTGTTTTTGCTAGATGTTCCTTCAGCCCAAGCCGACTGCGAATCATATCTGACGGTGCAAAACGGATAAGTCAGCTACATTTTAAAATGACGGATACAAAAACGGATAAAACTACATTTTAAAATGACGGATAAAAAAATTTAAAAAATACCCGGATAAGTCAGCTACATTTTAAAATGTAGCTGACTTATCCGTTTTACACCGTCAAATATGGTGTTTTGCAGTTATCGTGGCATTTGGCCAGTCACCGTAGTAACTCATATTCAGATATAACGGTGGGACCGTGGTAAACTGATCGTGGTATCGGAAAAATTCATATCACTTTCATCATCACGAACACAAGAATTTATTTTTTTGTCAAATTGGTGGGAAAAGAAGTTGTATCACTCCAGATATCAGCGGATATCAGTATTTCTTTTTGGATAATTTCTAAAAGCGCATATCCGGGAACTGTCATTTTTGCAAAGCAACCCTAGTATCAATTACTATGTTAACTGCAAAAACGACTAATTGCAGACCCAGTTACCGTGGTAACAGCTAGAGACACGAGAAATAAATGCGATTCATGCGAATGTTTGCGCTGGATATGTATGTATACACGTACGAATGTTTGTCTGAAAGCGTAAACCGTACTTGTCTTCTCTGTAGTATTTTCCTCGCCAATCTCGGCAGAAAAACCAAATTACAATCATGTTTTCTTTTTGACAAGATTTGGAATGGCAGGCATGGAAGTTCTTTAACTATTCTATTCAATTAAGTTCAATTTATTTCAAAGCATCAACACAACGTAGCTTGGGGCCAAATAGCGTGTTGTTTCTGTCAAGATACATGATATTAAAACAATAGTGTTAGTCAACTGATTTTCCAACGGGAGATCTCTGATCACTGAAGTTGCTTATACAAACTGCCCTTTAGGTTGAAACCAGTGGCAATGTGGCTTCCCACAAATTACTGAATATGCTTATTACTCATATTTCTTAAAGTAAGTATCTAAATGTATCAGGTCACATACAAAAGTATTGCACTTTAGAAAAATAAGACAACAAGGTGAAAGAGATTTCGAAAAAGTTTGACGTGTTTCGTCGTTTCAGCACACACATTCATGGCAACACTGGTGTGGTGTAATGTCACAACGCTGTTTGAAGGATTATTTCTCAATACTGGAAGTTACAGTTCATTCCCTTAATGGATATGAGCTTTTCTGTCAATTCTGCCACTTTAGCAAACTGACAACTGAATCAACCTCATGACTGAACCAGTTTGGAAGCAACATCAACAAAATTACACAAAAAAGTTACACTAAAATTAAATAGCAATCAGAGAGGCTATGAGTGGCAAGGGATTGTTCTTTGAACGTTTTTTTTTTAATAACTAGTGTTATTTTTTCTATGTTTTGTATTTTTTTTTTCTTGTGTATCATTATTTTACTTTTCATATGGCCTACTCCATTATTTCTCTTCTTGTAAGACTGGTTAAAATAAACATTACGCTAAATTACACTTTACTTGTTGCAAGTGTTGGGTGTTCGAGATTGCCACATGATCATGTGCAGAATTATCACACACTGAAGCCCAAACTATTGTAAAAGAGGTTGGAAATTCCATAAAGGTTCGAAGCAGTGCACTCCTACAGTAAAAACATTTATTTTTGTGATGGCCCCTAAAAAAGAGGAGGTTTATAGAAAGCTAAAGATAGGATTTTGTCTTCAAGATTGCAATGGCAAATTTAAGAACTGGCTTCAAAGCAATGTCCGAATTCATTCTCACAAAGAGTGGTCAGAAATTATATTAAAATGGAGGATTGCTGGTATTCAAATTAACTATTGTATGTTTGCAGAGGATGACAGAGAGCAACTTCTCACCAGGCAAGAAGATATGAATTATTATTGGAAGGAGTACTTTAGTCACAGTTTTAACCAGCCAATTCTTGAAGAACCATCACAGCTATCGAGCAGGAAGACAACAGAATGATAGGATGATATATGATGATTTTCTTGCATATTTCAAAGAAAATCTTGAGCACGCTGTAGGTTGGAGGCTTAAGGCTTTGCACACTGGTCTATAAACTGACATTGATAGAAACAAAATCAAGGGCAAATCTGAGATCTGAAGTTGACCTCCAAAGAAGCATAAGTTATTTTTAATGTATTGTTTAGCTCGGAACATATGATATGATACATATTAATTAACTGCCTGAGTTCCACCTTATACCAAACAAATATAAAACTGACAAGCAACTCTTCTAATGAATCTTAACTACAAAAACTCTTCTCTGTACTTCCAACCTATCCCCATGAACCTTCCAAGATCCAAGTTGCCTGACCCCAAACAGACATTTCTCCTTAAACTTTTCAACAACCATCCTTCCCCAAAAATTTGCTCCCAGAATACTTCCGACTCTCAATCCTTCGATTCCACACAGTTGCACATAAAATGAAACACACTGGGCAGATGTACAGAGTAAGGACCACTAGATGTGCACTAGACCACCCCTTTGAATAAACCCACATATTTTCTCTGAATTCCCAGGGTGATGCTATTGCTATGAGCGCTAACCATCTAATTTAAATCCTACAAAGTTAACCCTCCTAAAGGAACATTTCTAACAGCTAAGACCCAACTCTCTTTCTGCACTCAGGTCAGTCAGGTTACAGTCTTTGCCTTTGGCCTTTGTCTAGCTTTGTCCTTCTCCTAATGCCATTTATGGATTTTCTTTTCATTTTCGAAGCCATCTGAACATCATATGAGACTCAGAGGCAGAAAAATACTTGCCTGATTCACAAAATAACTGTTTACAGACTGCCTCTACGTCATTTTCCACAGCTTCAACCAGTTCCTCTTTTATATAAACAGTGCAGCATTGCTCTTGATGCTTCAGGAGGGCTCTTTCACTTGAAAAGCCTTCCAAGCAGTAACTACAGCGTGTGGTCATCGTAAGCAGTTAAGCCAGACGAGACACGTGTGCGGACCTTTTCGAATATTGAGCGTTTTCACTCAACCAGAGCCAGCGTTGCCAGTTGCCAACCTGCGAATTCAGCTTCCAGAATTCAGCGGAATTTTTTTACCCGAGTTTACGGGGGACACCTCTAGTTGGATAATATAATAAATTGTCGTATATATATAAAATACAAAATCTAAATATCCAGTCATACATATACACCTCGCGGCCACTAGCCAACTAGTTGGCTACCAAAAGACATTTCCTATAGGAAAAGCCGGCGTTGGCGTTGCCGACTGGTTGGCTACGAGAAAAAATTCGTATAGGAGTTTTGTTTGTGTTCCATTTAGTCCGCCACTGTAAGAAATTTCGTATAGGAAATCCCACATTGCCAACTAGTTGGCTATAATACGACGAGAAATTCGAATAGGATTTTTGTTTGTTTTCCAACTAGTCCGCCACTGTAAGAAACTTCGTATAGGAAATCCCGCGTTGCCGACTGGTTGGCTATGAGAAAAATTCGTATTTGATTTTTGTTTGTGTTCCAACTAGTCCGCCACTGCAAAAACATTCGTATAGGAAATCCCGCGTTGCCGACTAGTTGGCTACGAGAAAAATTCGAATAGGATTTTTGTTTCTGTTCCAACTAGTCCGCTACTGTAACCCCTGGTTCACACTGCTGCGATTTAGCGCAAAATTCTGCGTCATGCGACATACGACACAAATCGTGCGACAAGCAGCGCAGACCTTTGCGTTTTGTCGCAGTGTCGGATGCACTGAAATATTTCAACTGATCAGACATAACGCACTATAGGGAAAGAAAAGAAAAAACAAAGACTAGTTAATTTTCAAGACTAGAGATTGCTCTACCTTGATCTAACTGTAATCCTAGGATGGCTTCATGCAAAATATCCTCTGAATAAACTTGTATTAACCTGTTTTGAACAAAATGACATATGAGGTTTGACTGAAAATTTCGTAATGACGGGTGGTATTCAGATGGGTAATCTTTTCCCCAAGGGTTTCTTTGTCCTTCTGCAGAATAATCTTGACGAAAAATTTCGTTTTCCATTTGCGTCTGCGTGGTAGGGGGAAGGTCCATGCGATTCTGTCGTACGTCGGAACATCAAAGGAAAAGTCGTGTCGCATACGAAGCAGCAGTGTGAACCAAGGGTAAGAGATTTGGCTTGAAAAGATCTCTCGCATTACGGACGTATTTGAGAAATCGGTCCGTTTTGTATCTAAATACGTCCGTATTGCTAGAAATCTTTTCAAGCTCAAATATGTGCGTAAAATACGCTCGGATTTCAAAATACGGTCGGATTTCACGCAGTGTGTAAACACACCATTAAAGTTTAACTGAAAAGGTCAGAGATGGGACGGTCTTCTTACCCCTTACTTACTCCCTTAAAGAGGCTTGAAGACCCGATGAAAATACGTTACTTCGTTGCTCCGCTATTCACGAATAATCAATTTTCAAATAGTGGAATTTCCCTGTCAGATTTGTAGTACTACCTGTGAAAAACCCACTACGAAAAAGATTTATGAAATTTGTTTGCTCAGGCACTAAACAGTCTTCACCAAGCTTATCACCGCCTACTGAAAAGCCGCGTTTGTGTTCAGATTCAAATACTCCGCGTCATAGTAGAATTTGCGCTGTGGGGACAGCCGTAGATATTCTGAACCTCAGTACTAGAGCAGATAGTGGAAAATAAGAAAATCTTTTAGCAGAATCCAATAACTCAGTGTATTCAACTAAATGATACAAAAATAAGTTTGCTTTTCAGTTAAACTTTAAAGAAGGTTGAAGACCCGGCGAAAATGCGTTACTTCGTAGATCCGCTATATCCGAATAATCAATTTTCTTCTAGTGGAATTTTCCTGTCGGATTTGTGGTACCTCTACGCGCTTGTACCTGTGCTGTATCGAATTTTATGCATCATTGTAGAAACTGGAACCCTAGGCTCTACGATTGGTGATGATGATAGTGAGATGAATTTTTCAGCTACCACGATCAGTTACCACGGTTGGAACGTGGTATCTGAATAGCAGATACAACGATGACTAGCCAGATACCACGATAACTGCAAAAACGCCTTTTAAACGTGGTATCCCTGATGAAAAATTTGTCGCCTGCGTAGTTCTATGATAGTTGTACGAAAAAGTAGTCATATTAAGGATACTATCATTTAGTCTGCCTCAATTGGGCCAATCTTAAGTAGTAGTATCTAGTAGAACCCTATCTTGCTATGGTATAGCATCCAGTCTTGGTAATAGTAGCATGCAGTAGAATGCAGTAACACGGTAGCCTTGACATAGAAGCATGTAATAGCATCAGTTCGTACTGCATGCTACTATTTCGTACAACTTCATACTAGTATTTTGAGATTTCATCGGGTCAGATGCCACGGTAACTGCGAAAACGACTTTAGACCGTGGTATCAGATACCAAAAACGCAACTAATGACATCGATTAAAGAGTTGTACTTCTAGGTGAAAGCTGAAGCTTCCAAGAAGTTCAACGCTCTCGTGGATCAGCTTTGCCTTAGCTTTGCTGGAAAGATTCTTAAGATTCATGGTGGTTAGAATTGCGGCCACAATCAGGATTCTTTTGTCTTAAAAGTGACCGTTAATGGTAAATTGTTTGTTAAATTTATATGTTTTTTGGTGAAATTAAAAATGTCTAATGGAACCTTAGAACAGCATGGGGTCAAGGAAGGCTTTACAGTTCCCCTGGTGGTCAGGGGCGTCATGACTAGGGGGGAGGGGACGCCCCCCCCCCCGAATGTTGTCGGCCAGTCGGTAATAAATGGCCGAGTCGGCGCGAAGCGCCCCGATTTTTCGTAAAAACAGTCGATTTTTTTCTTGGAAACAGTAATTTATTTAAAAAAAACAGTCGGTTTTCTTGTAAAAGTAGTCGATTTTTTTACATAGTAGTTTTTCTTAAAATCAGCCGATTTTTCGTCAACACAGTCGTTTTTTCTCAAGAATAGTCGTTTTTATCTGCAAAAACAGTCGGTAAAAGTGACCAGCCAGTAGTCCCCGGCGCCGCGCCGAAAAACATTTCGGCGGCGGCGAAGGCGATTCTCATCGGCGGCGGCGCGCCGGTTTTTGAACGGCGTCACGTCGATTTTTCTCTGTTTTTCACGAAATTTCCTCGATGGCTGCAAGGACTACCAGCGTATAACGTTAATTGGCACTTTTAAGGCTTCCGGTTATTTCTTGTTATAGCTGTTCTAGATTGGACTGGTAGTCCAACTGCGGGCACCTGCACATGTAATAACGAAGTACTGAAAGCAACTTTCGAATTCGACGTTAGCAGCTGAAACATTTCAATCAAAACATGAGTAATTTACAGGTTTGCACTTGAATTTCGGCTTCCCTAAAATAAACTAAGTTAACTTATTGCAAGCTCTTGACAAGTTTAATTTGCAAAAGCAGGCCATACCATGGAAATAACTATTTCAACATCTCCTTTACAATGCAATAATTGTCATGGATAAACTGGAGTTTGTTGACTCGGTGAGGGGCAAGCATAGATCTTTTGACACTAACGATCAGTCCAGTTGTGCAGTTGAGTGTGGTGTCAATGTCTCGACAGGTGGACGTAGTGTACGGTTTAGGATTGTAGAATGATAAATTGATGATCGGTGGAACTATATTCCGTTTGGGGCAATGCCTATTGCTAATTCGGAACATGTAACTACAAAGGCGTCAGAGACTGTCGGCGGGCCGCCGCCGCCGTTCGGAACGGCGGCGGCGCGCCGAAAGTTAGGTGGCGGCGGCGGCGCGCCGTAAGTTAGGTGGCGGCGGGCCGCCGGGGATTTTTCGGCGGCGGGCCGCCGGTTTTAGGCGCGGCGTCGGGGACTACCAGCCAGTCGGTACATACCTTGCCCCCCCCCCCAAACATTTTGGCTACCCGTATGGAAATAATTAAGTCGTAAACAACTGTTAACAATTGTTTACGATCGTTAACAACTGGAACAATTGGTAACAACTGTAAACAATTGTTGACGATTGGAAACAGTTGTTTCCGATCGTAATTTTCCGATCGTTTTTATGGCACTTGCAGCCTCGCGCTCAAGTGCCATATACCGATCACAATTCCGTCTGTCGGTCGGTCCGAGTTTTTTGTCCCACTTATCCGAGTTAGGGTACTTCCAGATGTGCTAGGACAATGAAACTTGGCAGGCATGTCAGGGACCCGACCAAACTAACCTGGAAATAATCAGTTTCTCGATCCGACCATATGCGGGGGAGTGCGGGGCGCTGGAAACTTGAAAATTTACGGCATTTTGTCACTTTTTTCCGAGTTAGGGTACTTCTAGATGAGCTAGGACAATGAAACTTGGCAGGAATATCAGGGACCCGACCAAACGAACCTGGAAATAATCAGTTTCCCGATTCGACCATATGCGGGGGAGTGGGGGCGCTCGAAACTTGAAAATTTAGGGCATTTTGTCACACTTTTTCGAGTTAGGGTACTTCCAGATGAGCTAGGACAATGAAACTTGGCAGGAATATCAGGACCTGACCAAAGTAGCCTGGAAATAATAAATTTCCCGACCCGACCATATGCGGGGGAGTTGGGGCGCTGGAAACTTGAAAATTTAGGGCATTTTGTCACACTTTTTCGAGTGAGGGTACTTCCAGATGAGCTAGGACAATGAAACTTGGCAGGAATATCAGGGACCCGACTAAACTAACCTGGAAATAATCAGTTTCCCGATCCGACCATATGCGGGGAAGTGGGGGCGCTGAAAACTTGAAAATTTAGGGCATTTTGTCACACTTTTTTCGAGTTAGGGTACTTCCAGTTGTGCTAGGACCATGAAACTTGGCAGGCATATCAGAGACCCGACCAAACAAACTTAGAAATAATCAGTTTTCTGATCCGACCATTTTGAGGGGGGGGGGGTGGAGGGCAGGGGAATCCGGGAAATTGAGAAGTGTGTATTTTTCAAACGGATGATCGGATTGTAATGAAACTTCATAACTGAATAGGATATATATATCTGTAATGTCCCGTTTAAAGTCTTGACCGGATTCGGTAGCCAGGAGGGAGTTGGGGGGGGGGGGGAGACCGGAAATTTCAAGAAACGGTTAGAATGGAGGGATCGGAGTGAAACATGCTGGGAAGAACAAGCATTTGCTCTAGATAAGTCCTTTAGACTATTGTACTGGATCCGGACACTTATGGGGGGGGGGGGGGCAGAATTCCGGTGATGGTGGTTTTGGGGATTTTCACGATGAAACTTGGCAGGCATATCAGGGACCCAATCAAACTGACTGAGGGAGGGGAATCCGAAATTTTCAGTCATGCGTAATTTTGGAATGGGTGATCGGATTCGAGTGAAATTTAAGAGCTGAACAGAGGACATTTCTCCGATAATTTTTTTTCATATTCGGACCGGATCCGGCAACTATTGGGGGGGGGGGGGAAATACGTGACCCGTTTAGAATGGAGGGATCGGGATGGAACTTTGTGGGAAGAACAAACAGATGCTCTAGGTAAGTCATTTGCTGAATCGGATTGGCTACTTGCACCGCGGGGGAGCTGGAGGGGGGGGGGGTGGACCGGAAATCTCGAGAAACGGTTAGAATGATGGAATCGGAGTGAAACTTGCTGGGAAGAACAGACATCTGGTCCATGTAAATCTTTTACATAATTTGACTGGATCCGGACACTTGAGGGGGGGGGGAGGAGGGGGGTTTCCCGGAATTCCGTTTTTTGGGGGATTTTCACGACGAAACTTGGAAGGCATATCAGGGACCCGGTCAAACTGACTTGGAATAAAAAAAAAATCCCCGATATGATAATCTTGGGGGGGGGGGGGAGGTGAGGGAGGGGAATCCGGAATATTTAGTCATGCGTAACTTTGGAACGGGTGATCGGATTCGAGTGAAATTTAATAATTAAACAGAGGACATTTTTCTCTGGTGACCTTTTTCATTTCCGGACCGAATCCGGCAATTATTGGGGGGAGGGCGGAAAATACTTGACCCGCTTAGACTGGTGTGATCTGGATCGAACTTCGTGGGAATGACAAACAGATGCTCTGGATTAATCATTTACAGAACCGAATTGGCTCCGGTTATTGTGGGTGGAGTTGGAGGAGGGGGGGGGGGGGTCTGGGATTCCGGTGATCGCGCGTTAAGGTACTTCCAGATGTGCTAGGACGATGAAACTTCGCTGGAATATTGGAGACTCAACAACATTTGCTTAGAAATTGCTACTTCCCAAATCCGATTATTCCTTAAAGTACCAATCTTGACCGCAAAGTAAAAAAAATACTTTTAAGCAATATATACATTTTCGTGATGCCCATCAGCCCATTAGCAGTTTTGCCTCAAGGGTTTTGCTCACAAATGAACTTCCAGCTCCCTTAGAGCGCGCATTTCAACCGCAAAGTCGAAACTTACTTTTGATCAATCAAATCATCTTGACCCATGCAAGTGCCATATGAGCTTACAGCTCTTGTTTTCGTACCGATTCAAAACGATCGTTTTCAACTGTTCCAATCGTTTTCAATTGTTTCCAATCGTTTTCAATTGTCTTCGATCGGAAACAGTTGGTTTGTTTTCAAGCCGTGAGATGCAGACCTTAGTTTTAACAGCGGTAATAAAGAAGTTGATTTTTTTTTTTAGTTGTAAACGATCAAAATAGTTTAACTGAAACGGAGAATCTGAAATCGCAATTGTAAACGATTGGAAATAACTGTTTACGATCGTTTTCAGTTGTTTTCGATCGTTTTCAGTTGTTTCCGATCGGAAACGGTTGGTTTAGTTTTCAAGTCCTGAAACAAGACCTGATTTCTAATATTTCTAACAACAGTAGTAGAGAAGTTGAATTTCGCTGAGTTATAAACGATCAAAATAGTTAAGTGAAACGGTGAATCTGAAATCCCAACCGTAAACGATTGGAAACAACTGTTTCTAATTGTTTCCAATCGTAATTTTACAACTGTTTACGATTGTTTTTTTTTCAAAAAGTTTAAAAGACGTGGAAATGCTTGAAGTTGAGAGCTGTCATTCGTGTTTTTGCTATTTTAACTTTTCTTTGAAGCGCAAAATACTTCAAAAGCAGCTTTCGCATTCGATGCCCCTTCTATACTGCTAAAGCGTCTTCTGGTAAAATCGATAATTTTGAAGAAAAATATTTGAATATCGATCCTCCTTAATGTTGTCGACTGGACTGAATCACAGAAAATTAAGCATTACTTGAAGTTGGAGAGAAGTAGAAGACCTTCCCGTCATCGAAGATCTACAGTTTAGGGCATAGGGGTGGGGGAGGAGGGTTTGTTGAAAAAGAATCTGCAGTCGAAAATTCCGATCGTAAAAATACGATCCGAAACAATTGTTTTAGATGGTAAAAATACAATTGGGAACAGTTGTTTTCAATCGTAAAATAACGATTGGAAACAATCGGTTTCAGTCTTAAAACCACGATCGTAAACAACTGTTTTCGATCGTAAAATTACAATTGGAAACAGTTATTTTCAATCGTAAAATAACGATTGGAAAAAATCGGTTTCGATCGTAAACAACTGTTTCCGATCGTAAAAATACGATCGTTAACAACTGTTTACAATCGCAAACGATTGGAAACAACCGTTTACAATCGCAAACGATTGGGAACAACCGTTTACAATCGCAAACGATTGAAAACAACCGTTTACAATCGCAAACGAGTGGAAACAACCGTTTACAATCGCAAACGATTGGAAACAACTGTTTACAATAGTAAACAACTGTTTCCAATCGTAAAAATACGATCGTTTCCAATTGTTTACGATTGGAAAAATGTCCCATAATACGATTGGAAAAAAACGATCGCTTACGACTTGAATTATTTCCCATACGGGTAGTGACGCCTCTGCTGGTGGTTAGGTCTGGGACTAAAGCATCAGAGGAGACATCTGCACCGCCTCCTACAGCTTCTCAAATGGCCCATTCCTCAATGGTCAAGCGATTATGTTTTTGCTATAAGAATTCACTCCAATTTCAATTCATTTTATTTTTCCAAAAATTCTTTGTAAAGAAAAACAGCATCGGAATACAGAGCATCGGAAATTTCTTTTTTATTTTTCGGTAGGCGGAACTTTAACTTTTACCCAAGTGATTCTCTTGGTGATTCTCTGTACTATCCATCACCATATCATTTACTACCGACTGAAATACACTAGTAGTATAGAAAAAGGGGGGACTAGACCAACAACCCCCAAATTTCAAAACCCCATTTTAACATCGATTTCTTAAATTTTAACATGCTTTTTTCCAAATTATCCCCCTTTTTAAAGATATTTGTATTTTCTTTTTTCCCGAAAAAAGGGCCCAAGAAATAGGAAATATTAACCTTTATACTACATATAAACTACTACTTTTTTTTTTATCCAAATATCATTTTTTCATTTTTATCCAAATATCAATTACTGAGTAAACAGTTCCAAGTCAACATATTGTTCCGAGTTCTTATTTACACGCAAAATAGGCTGTAAAATAAGATTGTTCTTTAGAAGTAATTCATCAGCAATTGCATTGTATCTCTGTGGTATAAACAGATCACACATCTTCTTGTTATGATTGATAACTACAACTAACTTATCCCCATATTTTGTTTTAGCCATTCTCATTTTAACGATGGTATATTTCAAGCCTAGTACCAACTGTTCTTTCTTGATTGTCTCATTGTATTTATTCATGCTGATTGTATTCAAGACCTCCATTTATTAGCGGCTGATTTTCTTTAATAAAAATCCAAATCACAAACTCACATACATATTTTTATTAATGATATCCAATGTAGCTTTTCTTTCATAATATAGAACACAGTAAATATTGTATGGTACGGGTTGAGGATCATTTAAAGTTATACTAATTTCAATATCAGCAGTGGTTCCATTATAAATATTTGACTCGTGTTTAGAAACATCGAAACAAAATAGTGGATATACTTCTTTAAATTCTTCGATATTGACTACACTACCAGTATCAAACGCTAATTGCTTATAACCCATGTGTATGTATCTGTTGTAAAGATTCGAGTATGTGCATTTTTCCTCACTAAAGTCGCATTTGAGGGGTTCTTCTGGGTATTTATCCCCGTTAATTCTAACCTCTATATCCGTCAAATTCATATGATCAAACACCATATTATTCTTTTTTTGGTTGTCATGCTTTTCATTTTTCTGTAACATCACAACGATTTTCGTAGGACTATTTCTCTCAGACACAACTTTCCAGGTGTGTTCCTTATTCTGACTAACATCACTTTTATAAGTATTACAAGCTTCCCACATCAAATTATACTTTTTATCCTTTGCCAAACCCTTTTCCAATTGACTCATCATTTCAATACTAGGAGCTATAACAGGAATTTTCCAGGATAAATACTCAATGACTACTTTAAAATTAGTATTTCCATTGTTTACAATCATATTATTATCATCATTTCTTCTTAGACATATTCTGTGCGATGCACCTCTAAAAAATCGTTTGTTTCCTTTCAAGAATCCAAACATCTCTGATAATGGTAAATACATATTCACTAATTTGCTGTTTTTAGTTCTATTATATCTCTTTTCAAACCCTTTATTATAATTGGGATTAGGCTTAGAAGTGACATTCATATTTCCTGCTGTTAGTTTTCCTTCTGCAGGTACGGTAAATGAACTAGTTATAGGGTTGATATCAGTTCCTTGATTATAATCCTTGTACCAAAAATGGTTTCTAGCAGCACTTCTAGAGTAATCATCGGAGTATTCAATCAACTTTGTAACGGTAGTTGTAATACCAACATGATTAATTTTTTCAACTGGTGTATCGTTTATGACATACTCGGCGGTACTAAATAAATTAAATCCATTATTCGTCAACGTAGCGACATCAGTTGCAGCTATATTAGTTCCGTCAGCTTTTACTATCCTTACGCCTACCTCAAGATAACTTTCACTTGGATAGAACCAGGAATCTAATTTCTTTGTTACAAATTCAAACTCTGACTTATTGGATACATTCACATCTGTTTCTCGAATTTCTTTAAATTCATACTTGACCACTGTATCATCCACAAGTGGCTCATCAAATATGTTCCATTGCGGACTAATAATTTTATTTACTGCCATTTATATAAGAAGGAAATTATTCAATAAAAATCATTTCAGAATCTTTAACCCATTTCCAGTCATTAACGTTTTAATCAAGTCCTGACTTCTTTGATTTAAAATTCTTTTATTTGTACCTATAAGATCCTTCATCGATTTCTTATTTCCAATCACATCAATCAGTTCCTTCTTGTTGACATCAATCAAATCTTTTCCATATTCTATTGCTCTGTTTTTAAGCAGCTCAAATCTCGGTTTTATAATATTATTATACATTGACAATGCTCCATCTTTTATTTGTTTTGCTGACGTCTGGAATAACTGGGAATTAGCAATGTTTTTGAATATACTACCGATTCCACTTCCGTACTGCTTATTGTAAAGTAATCGCTTATTATTTAACAACATTTATAAGTAAATAATTTTATTTCAATAATCCTTTAAGCTTTTCTTAAATGCAGTACGTATCCTACGTTATCACCATTCAGATCAATCGGTCTTCCAAGCTGATCAGTTATTGTCATTCTCAACGAGTAAATAAAGTCTTTTGTGTTGATAGGAAGATATATTAATTGTCTAGGATTCTCAACAATTTGGCAACCCGGTTCAGTATTCGGAACAAATGTCCAAATGACATCTGATTTACTTTTGTTTACGATAGAACTGTTTACAAGAGAGCAGTGAATTTGAATTTTATCGACACTTCTTGTTATATTCGGAAGTTTTGTACCTTCATTAATTTTATTAGATATCTCAATATCCTTCTCAAAGCCTAAAATCTGACACAAGTCACTATTAAATCTAAACATGTATTTTTCTTGTAATATGATGACAAATCTCATAGATGCTGGATTTGATGAGATTACAATAGGACATTTATCTTTTGGTGTATCAAAATACTGACACAAAAAATAATTCAAACAATCATCGTTATACATCCCATTAGGAATAGTAACATTTATCCATCCCCCCTCTTCATCTTTCCTGTATTGAAATGTATTATTCCCAAATTTATCACTTATATTATGCCACGAATACCACAAAGTACACTGATTCAAACCTATTTCATAATCCCAATTACGATTCAATTCGATTGGTTGACTAAATGTTATATCAATGATACTTTCATTACCTTCAATGTTTAACAACACCATTTATTAGAAATATTTTTTATATATTGAATTGTATTCTCTCTTGTTTAAGAATTTATTTCGCATTAACAAATCCAAAATATCAATAGCTTCATTCCTCACCTCATCAGATGTATTCCCGTTCACTCTACTACCTATCAAAGTGTACAATTTTTTAATCATTTCATCACAATTCATAAATATTCCAGTTCCTTGCTGTTTGACTAATCCCCAATTATTTTGAATGGTTCTTAACCTATCCTTGTAAACTCTTATAAATTCAATAATTTGATCATGGTTAGAGTAACCTTTACTCTTTGTCCCACCATAACTTTTACTTATAGTTGTTAAATGATTCATAGCCTCCTCTATATCCATAGGATTACTAATGTAATACATAGGTATTTTAAAATAAGGATCATTGTCATCCCAGGATTCTGCATGTTTTGAATTAATCTGATTTAAAAACTCTTGGGTAATACCTTTATTCATTTCAATGGATAATGGGGGTAAAGCGGGAGTTGGTTCTAAAGCAGGAGTTGGCGCTCTACTCGATTCCTTTGAACTCGATTCCTCTGAAGTTTTAAATGCATTACCTAATCTTTGAAACCGTCTGCTTGAATTTTCATCATTCTTTTGTAATTTCTTCATGATCGCTTCAGTGTAATCTTTTTGTGTCTTCATGTTTTCTTTTTGTGCCATAACAACTGGAGCGTTTAATTCTGAAGCATATTCCCGAAACCCTGCTTTCTCCATCTCGTATTGTTGAACTTTTTTTCTTTGAATTTCTCTGTTCTTAACTATACCTGATAACATATCACTCAAGCGTCTTGAATCCATTTATATACAAGTAATTTTATTTCATAATAAATTTTGAAAGTTCTTTTTCATAAAACCCTCCTTGAATTAATTCCCCACTTTTGTCAGATATTTCATAAGTAATGGGAATGGTAGGTCTAATGGTTGCTATCTGAAATACTTCATTCGTATAATTCGGTAAATATCCTTTATCAAAAATACTCTTTTCTTTTTTTATTCTGACTAAATCTCCTACATTGTAATTTCCTGTGATTGTGTAGTCATCTGCTGGAGGAAACAAAGCATTGTAAACCTTTTTCTGATTTACCTTTTTACTAGCATCTACTGGTTTCATTTGTATTGAACGATGATAAGAGTTATTATAATTTCTAACAAATAAAGGTAAAATATCAATCCATTTAGTAGTGTTATTGTGAGTAAAATATTTCCATAACTTTTCTTTCAACGTTCTATTGAATCGTTCAACGATTTGCGCTTTCAATTCACTTTCAGATGCAAACCAGTGTATGTCGTTATTTTTCAAAAATGTTTGAACATTTCGCATTACAAATTCTTTACCTTTATCAGTTTGTAGTTTTTTAGGAATTCTTTCTTTAAATATATAACTGAATGCCTTGATTATTTCAGCACCCGTTTTATCTTTCAAAGGGACACACCAAGCATATTTACTAAAGCAATCAATAATAGTCAAGATGTAATTTGTTTTATTATTTTCTTTTTTATATTTCTGCATGTCAACTAAATCAGCTTGCCATTGCTCATCTACATGGTGAACATACACTCGTCTCCTTTCAAAATTGTGATAGGAAGGTTTGTGTAACGTATACACATTCTCATTTTGCAACACATTTTTTATTTTATCCTTGGAAACCTTCACACCATTTTCTTTTAATTTTCTGTGAATATCATCAACCCCTGAATAATTTGAATAATACGTCTTTAAAATATCTTTTTCTGCGTCGAGGTTTTTTTTAAAAAGCGATTTTTCATTGAACCACAGATAACGCAATTACCTTTCACCATTGGAACATTATTTTTCTGTGACACTGCTTTAAACATTGATTCAGTGTCAGTTTTCTTTTTACATTTCATACAATAAATCTCCATTTATTAGAAAACAATTTTTATAAACCAAAAGACGAGAGATGAATAAACTAAGAACTGCGCTTAATGTAGGAAATACAATGCAATCCACAGTTTAATTCATCTATATTCTGAACGGCAAGATTTTCATAAGCTATTTTTTTCTTTGAAGTTTTTAGATATTTAATTATTTCTTTTCCTGGGGGTATACCGAAAGAATCAAAAAATTCTACATAAGGATTATCAGGTAGATTACAGTACGCCACCCAGTGAGTTCCAGGCATTCCGAGTTTATCATAATTAACTACACCACATTCTATACTATTTATCTGTTTGGGTAGCGTATCTATAGAGAAAACACCTCTAAAATGTGGTATACTCTCTAATGCATCCATAATATCAAAATTGGTTAGAGGTCCTACTTTACTTTTGCTTCTTTTTTGATGTCCCCGTTTTTTGACTTCCTAGGCCTTCCCCGTACACCATGACCTACAACTTTTTGTGTTCCAGGAAGTGTAAGCGCACCACCTGTGTTGACATCATCGGTTTCCTTCTTAGGCCTTCCACGTCCCAGAACTTTTTGTGTTCCAGGAAGTGTAAGCGCCCCACCTGTGTTGGTTATGTTATCCAAAAATTTCTTACCAGCGAATGTACCCAAAGCAGCAGCTCCGCTTGTTAAAGCTGCCTTACCAAGGGCTACTGCTAACGGTATTAAGAATGGAAGTAATCCACCTTTTTGAATCGCTTCTCTCATCTGCTTGTATGATACATCAATATCACAGCCCTTATTATTCATTTTACATGTTTCAATTTTATCAATTTGTCGTTTACTTAAAAGTAACTTGACTGGTTCTCGTTCATTCTGTCTACTATGACTAACACGTATCTGACATTTTTGTTTAGCGCCAAAGCATTTCTTCAGCTTTCCTTTCTGAAGCTTTGACAAATAAACTGTATACTCCATTGTTTCAACCATTTATTAGAAAAATAATTTATCATATAAATTTTATTTCTTTAGTTTAGTTTTCATAAAGTCTTCTGTTTTCGTAACAAAATCTTGATCAACAGGTTTTTGCTCTAAAAGCCTTTTTAAAATGTTTACGACTGCTCTTTCAATACCATTGATATGGACTTCATGGTCAAAATCATTTTTCCTAAGGTCAAGAACCTTTTTGTCAATGCTTTTGCTAAGGTCAAGAGTCTTTTTGTCAATGATTTTCCTAAGGTCACCAATCTTTGTTTCAATACTTTTGCTAAGGGTTTGTTGGTTAAGAAGCTTTTCGTCATATTTTAAAAGGTCTGTTGTTAACCTATCTAAATTAACAGCATCCTTTTTGTTTCTAGGGTCTTGAACATTTGTGATTACTTTATCCCCAGCATCAATTTCTGTTTCAGTGGCTTTAATTGTTTGTTTTACAAATAATCCTTTATCTTTGATCCTTATCAATGCATTATCAGGAGAATCATCTACCGCAGTTAATCTGTTGATATCTTCGCTAAAATACTGATTGGTTTGCACTTGTCCCGCAGTCATCTGTTCTTTAAATTGATTCAAAATCACAGTCATAGATCTTAAGCTAATAGCATCCTTATCTGTTTTCGCATCACCTAAATTTATAATTCGTCTATCGTGTAGGTTAATGTTACCATTTTCGTCAGTAACTTTCGATTCGTTACTAACCTTTTTTCCAACACTACCAAATTTATTCATTTATAATAGAAACAAATTATCCAGTAAATTTTTCAAAGTTTTTTCTGTACTTCAGGGTTTTATCTTTTGTTTTTAAATCAATAAAGAAAAATCCGTAACCTTTAGTTGCAACCTCGAATTGTTTCAGAAAGTTCTCATTGTCTATATTAGATACATGATTTTGCCTGATTAATTTTACTTCTTTTGGATTAGAACACTGAAAGAATGCAAAATAATTACACTGAAGTCTTACCACCTTTGGCGTTTTATGATAGCTCTGAGACAAGTAAACAATTGAAGCATTTTTCTTTCTTCCTCTTATGAATAAATCTTCTATTTTCTTCTGGTCTTTTTCAGTTACAAAATCGTCAAAGATAATCAAGTTCTGATAATTGGGGTCTAGGTCGTCAACATCGATAATATCATTAAGGTCATTACTTACGGTTAAAATATTCGTTTTACATTTTAATTCCAAGGTGGTTAAATTGTCTATAAGGTCTTTATATTTGTCTTCTTCAAGATCTTTTGCATACAAGTATATTCGGTTGAAACAGATGTATTCATAAATTAAATTCAAGAGTAAATTGGTTTTTCCTGTTCCTGAACTTCCACAAATTAATAATCTAAATGGCCACTGAGGTGCAAGTTCGTGTTTGTTCTGATAGTTATTCTTTTCGCTAAAATCATACACTTTTATTGGTGCCTTTTCATTCATTTATTTAGGAAGAATTTTTCATTATAAGATTTACTGAAGTAGGTACTTGAATTTTTAACTAGGTAGTTGACTTTTTTAACTAGGTAGTTGATTTTTTTAACTAGGTAGTTGACTTTTTTAACTAGGTAGTTGATTTTTTTAACTAGGTACTTGAAATTGTTAACTAGGTACTTGAATTTTTATTGTTTGTATCCTAATGGAAATGTTGTGAATTTATCACTAGACACAATCCTTTTATCGTCTTTAGGATCCAACGCTTTTTTATTCTGTTCTTCTAGAAACATGTTGTGTTTGTATGACCTTAAGTTGTACTGGGTTACTGAAAGGTCTCCAACGTTTCCAAATAGAACATCCTTATAGTTTTGAATCGCAATCTTATCTTTCACTATATTTGTTTTTATTCCTTTTAGTTTTTTGTTTGCTTTTGAAGGGTCTTGGTTGTCCTTCAAATATGCATATACTTTTGATCGTAATCCAACAAATTGGGTCATAATTTGTCCTGCTAGTTCATCTTTCATCATTCCTATCACTTTCTTATTTACACTAGGAAACCCGTATGGATTATCTTTCGCATAATCAGATGTATCGAACCTCTCGTTCAAATCTTGTTTGATATCTTCATAGAAATCCTCAGTTCTTATGTCATATATGAACGAATCGGTATCCATATAACATAAATCTATTTTATCCTCATATTTAGGTTTCATATAATCATAATGGAATTCATACATCAAGAGCTTGGATAGTTCCAGTACAGCAAAACCGATATACATTGGTTTGTCTAGTTTTATCTTTTCCTTCGACATTCTTGCTACAGAAAAGTTTTCACTGAAAATAATTTCAGATTTAAAGTTGGGTTTCTTTATTATTTTTTCTCTTGTTTTATCATCAGTTATTATTTCCATATCAGCTCGTTTCCTTACGTTCTCCATGGTTTTTCCAAAGCAAGCGTTATTCATCAGTTTAAAAAAGTCCTTTTCAAAATCGTTAGTACCTTTAGTTCTTAGTGCTGTGTTGTGGTCTATGTATCCTTTTAAGTAAGCACTCTCAGTGAATCCTAGTATTCTATGTACTTTTTTCAGTATCAGACCTTTTTTTAAATAGAATTCTAGGTTTCTGTGATGAACTACGTAGTTATTTTTATCCAGTAAGGTCGTACATAGTTTTCCATTGAAATGTTCTGGTGCTAATGGCAGATCTTTATGTAACTTGTGTAACTCTCTAGGATAATCTAAATCAACTTCATAAATTGCCCCCACATTTTCCAAATTCATTTCTGTTTGAACATGATTTTTTAATAGTTGATAATAATCTAAAGAATTAATTTCAGTGTTCTCTTTCATTTCATCAGGTACTGGAATGAATTTAAAATCATTCGCTGGTAATTTTTGTGACATCGCCCACCCATATAAATTATTCTTATCGAAATACATTAAATAGTTGGATGGTTTATTGTTATCATAACTGCTCATATATTTATTATTTGCTTTAGCGTATCTTTTTATACATTGAGATACACCACCTCTTATTCCCTTTTCAACGAATGTATACATGTCTTCCTTCGAGAATAACGGTAGTTCTACTTTCGAATGCTTTAGGAAAGAATCCCATGTTAGTCCTGGAGCTGAGAAGTAATGAAGTGGATCCAGGTCATAATTATGTATACATACATTTCTGAAATTCTCTACAACATCTGATAATATTAAAACGTCACTTTTTAGGTACAACTTGGTATAATCAAGTAATGTTTCGCAATTAAATTGTTTCCATATGGACACCGCTCTCTTATAATCAGCTTTGTCAATACCTTTTCCCGTTAACCTAGAATAAAAGCTTTCTATGGGTGGTAACTTTGTACAATCCATTTTACTGAAACTATCCACAAATTCATAAGGATACACCCCCTTTTTAATTATTTCTTTAAATTCAGCATCGTTTCTGAAACTGTCAGATGTGTACTTGAAATTCTCTCTCAGATGATTACAGGATACTTTACAGTCACATTTCGCTAAATTTGCTGATAGTTTGTCCAGTGATGAAGCCATGAATCGAATAGAATCTATAAATCTGATTTCATATTTTATTTCCTTATCCTGTCTTGGAATACTTATTGATTTCGAAAATGAAATGAAACTCTCAGCACTTTCAAAAATCCCGTTATCAGGTACTAATTCTTTCACAAATAGATGGGAGTCATACTTGGATAAGTTGTGTAGGACTACAGGGATATGCTTGGGAATCCTGTATTTCATGTTACATTCAGCGTGTGTGAAACCTCTATCCTTTCCTGTCATATGGTCGTGATCAAAGTGGGGATTTTCAGTAATTTCTGTGTTACAGATATGGCAAGTCTTGTTTTTTAGTGTCTTCCATTTTTCTTTAATTTCTTCGTCGGTATAAATGTGATTTCTTTGTCTGTTTTCATACTTGTGTGCAATTTCTTTGGACACTTCTGTAATGGTTTTCACAAAATGTTTTGCAGCGTCTTCACCAAAATAATCATAGTATTTATTCTGCTTTGAATCAAAAGAACAGCACACCTGAATCCCGTATGCAAACGCTTTCTGTTCAGCCACTTTGATTGTTTTCTTTCCGTGGACTTGATTGTATTCTTCATTATAAGACTCAAAGTCTCCGATTATGCAGTACGGTACTTTCATCTGTTTTGAAATATTTTTAAATTGAATTTTAGAACCTTCAGGAGGCATTATAATATCAGGATCTTCACAGTTATGTTTCAGTTCATGTTTTTCAAATTGTTCTTCCTTTTTAAAATGCCTTCCACAAAAAGTGCAGAGGTATGTCTTTGTTTTCTTTTTAGAGATTTGAGTACCGACTAATCTGTTCAAGTCCTTTACTAGTACATAATGATTATCGAAATATAATAAATTAATGATATGTTTTGCTGTTTTACCATTAATTGTACTTTTTAGTACATGACTTCTGATTATTTTTTCTTTGTCCAATCGGAATAAGCAAATCTTGATGTTGTATTTGTTTTCAAATTTGTGAATTTCTTTGGTATCCATCGGGTAGTTGGTAATTCCTTTGAAATCAAATTCATTTTCATACTGTTTATAATTTGATAGTCTGTCAACATGATCTTTAGCTGGGTATAAATGTGCCAAGATACACCAAAGAAAGCATTTTTGATCTTTATTTTTTATATTTATGCAAGCCTTTTTATTTTTTACGAAATCTGGCAGTGTTTTGTACGTTCCTCCCATGTAGGATTCGATTCGAGTCATCCTATAGTCGATTGCATCATATCGCCTAAATTGTAATCCAGATCGAGGGGTATTACTCAGAGAACTAAGTCTTCTGTTGTTATCATCTAAATGGTTAGGAGTAAGAACGCTATTTTTGTTTAAAATCCAAGAAGTACTGTTGTAAAATACTTCTACTTCCTCATCGTTCTCTTGCCGATAAAAAATAACCTTGGTCACAAACTGAACTCTGTATTGGTATATTTCATTCATTCTTCGTTGCAAATCCTCAAAAACAAAATTAATGAGAGTATTTTCGTCTCTTCCGTTGCTTTGGATTGATACGTTTACTGTGTAAATGTTTTCATTTTCTCTTACAATAGCGGGGTGTTGTTCTTCTTCTGTTTTAAACATATAATTGGGAATCGCTGTTTCTTCTTTGATTTGTTTCTTATTTATAAAGAGATTAGATAAATCGATAAGTTTGTGTTTATTTTTATCACCTCTTTCTGTTTGATCTCTCAGGATACCTCTAGTTTTATCTATAGTTTCTTTCTGCTTATTAATTATCCTACCATAGTATTCCTTAATGCGTTCTATAACTTCATCTCTGTTACCACGAGTGGGTAGGCCTTTGTTTTTTAGAAACCTTTTTAATTCACTTGCATCCTTTTCTATTATCCGTTTCTCCTCTTTTTTTATATTTCCAATAGCAATATTATTTTCTTTTATCTCATGTTCTAATATCTTCCTTAATGCTGGCTCTGGTGTATAATTTGATGGTCTATTTTTGTTCCGAATCCTTTCATTTCTACGCCGAATATTAATTGTATCTTCCGCAAGCAAAATATTCCTATTAAGTTGCTTTATTATCTTATTAGTTATTTCCTTTTTCGTTTCACCATTTGTTTTGATATTGTTAATTTTTGCATATGTACGAAGTTCATTAATTTTGTATTTCGGTAAACTTCGTATAACCGATTCGTTGTTTGATATAATGGTTTTACAACGTTGAATAACCTCTGCAGTTTCCATCATTTATTAGGGGAATATTTTTATTAATGAATTTCTCCCGACTGCGTTTTCTCAGCCGTAAAGAAAATCACTGGTTTCAGTATGTGTTTCATGGAGTAAAGGCTCAGTGCACAGAGAGCACAGTTACCGAGACGGCTGATTTGTTTGTGTTTCACGGAGCATACGCGATCTAGATTGCCTCTGACCAGTTAAGAAAGAAATAGTGGAGTTGCGCAGGTGGCAGAAGTGTTTTGCGTTCACGTAGTATGCACCGTCTGGATTACATCCGACTGATCATGCTATCTGCAGTATTGTTTACGAGATGGCGTATGTGCTCCGAATTGCTAAGTTTGGAAGCAAGCCTAAGGAAGTAATTTTTTAAACAATTTAGCTATAGTATAAATGGAGGAATTGAATACAATCAGCATGAATAAATACAATGAGACAATCAAGAAAGAACAGTTGGTATTAGGCTTGAAATATACCATCGTTAAAATGAGAATGGCTAAAACAAAATATGGGGATAAGTTAGTTGTAGTTATCAATCATAACAAGAAGATGTGTGATCTGTTTATACCACAGAGATACAATGCAATTGCTGATGAATTACTTCTAAAGAACAATCTTATTTTACAGCCTATTTTGCGTGTAAATAAGAACTCGGAACAATATGTTGACTTGGAACTGTTTACTCAGTAATTGATATTTGGATAAAAATGAAAAAATGATATTTGGATAAAAAAAAAAGTAGTAGTTTATATGTAGTATAAAGGTTAATATTTCCTATTTCTTGGGCCCTTTTTTCGGGTAAAAAGAAAATACAAATATCTTTAAAAAGGGGGATAATTTGGAAAAAAGCATGTTAAAATTTAAGAAATCGATGTTAAAATGGGGTTTTGAAATTTGGGGGTTGTTGGTCTAGTCCCCCCTTTTTCTATACTACTTACACTCTTCCTAGCAGTCTGCTATCTTAGTTGATATTGTAAAACGGATACGTCAGCTGAATTTTATTAGAGCTATATTTCTTCAGCTTGAGCGGCTTTGAGCCTGAAGAGGACCCTTGCCAAGAAGGGCCGAAATATCGTTCTAATAGCATTCAGGTCAAGTGAGGAGGAGCCAGCTGGTCATAAATTGCTTCTATTGGAGGTTGTGACACTGACCCGCGGAAGCCTATAGCATTGTCCAAATAGGTGTTGTAAGGTGTATTACTATGCATAAGGCTTATTACAGATTCTTCTTTTCCTCGTGGCGCGCGGTAATGGAGGCGAATAAGGAGAATAGAGCCAGGTTCTATTTTCCCTTATGCAGAGCCAATCAGATCGCTTGATTGGTTTCGCCAGCAGGCCGAGGAGAGGAGCAGCGTCGTCTGGGTTGCCACGGGAAGCACGAAAATTCTACTTTGTTTGAAGCTGAAGAAACAACTTTTCTTCAAAAGAACACGCTTTTTTTTGTTTCGACGAGGAACAACGCCTGTCCATCCGTTAATTTAATAGCTTTTTACAATATAAAGGGCGTCAAATTGTACTAGTGCACTTAAGAACACTTTTTCTGATCTTTAGAAGCTCGAAAAATTGTATCAGCGTGGCAACACCGAACGCTGCATCAATAAGAACCTTGAGTTCCTATTTGAACAGGCGTGTGTATTAAGACGTAAACACCGCGTAGCGCTATTCAGCTTATTACACCTATTTAACAATGCTTATAGTGCGCCATCAATTCTTGTGCCCGGAGACCCGAGTTTTCATAGGGTAGCCTCTCATACATTCTAGCACCCCTAAAGACACCTCACTGGTTTATTTCGGTTATTATGCGGTTCATATCATGCTCCCGAAGACCGTCTGGGAGCCGCTTACTGATCTGCATTGGAAACCGGTTATAATACGTACGGGTTTCTTCAATGGGACTCGAGAAATCCCTAAAGTTTAACTGAAAAGCCAACTTAAATGTTTGTATAATGTAATTGAAAACACTGAATTATTAGGATTCTGCAAAGGTATTTTTTTTTTTTTTCACTATCTGCCCTGATAGTGAATTTGCGTTGTGGGGACGGCCGTAGATGTTCTGAATGCCACACATCTACGGCCGTCCCCACAACGCAAATTCTACCATGACGCGGAAAATTTGAATCTTAAAACAAACACAGGCTTTTCAGTGGCCAGTGGCGAGCTTTATGAAGACTGCCTAGTGCCTGAACACAAATTTTTCATATTTTTTTCGCCGGAGGTACAAGCGCAGAGAGCTACCACAAACCCGACAGAGAAAGTACACTATTCGAGAATCGATTTTTCGTGAATAGAGGAAAACCAAGTAACGCATCTGCATCGGGTCTTCGAGCCTATATCAAGGACTTTTCTTACCTATAATATTAATGCAACCTACTTCCATAATCACATCATTTCTAAACCCGAAGACCCCAATTTCGTACGATACATTCTAACCCCTCTAACAAAACCACGCGGATTTTCTCACTTGACATGATTTGCTACCTTCGATGTGTATCACGCTGCGTATCACGGTTGCCTGCGAGAAGTTTTTCCGTCAGAAAAAACGTTTATGTAAATTGTTTCCCTGTTTTCGCTACAAGCCAACGGGTCTCGGAAAAGGCTTAAAACAGCCAAAAACGTGGGTTATTTGTTAAAGCGCCTAGTTTTAAAGTATCCAAATATTTTAAAATACTGTAAGTTGAAGACTAAATAGTGCGAGGGGACCTTTAAGTGAATAAGTGATGGGTAACTAGTTGTCCTGTCTCAGCCCTTTTTGGTTAAGGTTTAAGGCAACACCATGGATGACTTATTGAAGGCAGTGTATAGAATAGCCTACTGGGGCGTAAACAGTAAATAGAGTGAGTTTCCCTTTAAGGACTACTGAGCTTTTGTTATTTTACTAGGTGATAACAATTTGGGTGAGAGAAGAAAGTTCGAGTGTCTTTATTTTGTTAAATGTACTTCTCTGCTACTGAGGGAATAAATAATCGTAATAAAAAAAAAATCCAGCTTCGGGGGAGGTAGAAGTCAACAAAACAATCTTTATTCACGGTTCGACCCAGAACATTAAAACCTGAGATTGCCTACTTTATTGCCTACGGCAGTGAACAGTAGGCACACAACAACAAAAAAATACAATATCCGTAAGTAAGTATTATGAATTAGGTAAGTAGATTCTTTTCTATCTTCTTCATATTTGTATGATTCATTCCCTGTGAAAGCTGCGACAGACGATCCCAGCCGGATTTTCATTATGAGGTTGGAAGAATCTCAACTTTTCCGTACGGAAGTGATGACTGCGCCGAAAATCCTAGCAGGAATTGGAGTCTGTGACCACACGACCCTGACCATATGTACGCAGCATGAAGGTAAGATAAGTGGAATTACTCCCACTACCGACTCCGATAAGTTCAGCCTAGTAGACTTTCCAAAATCTCCATCACAATCAGGGTTGAAAATAGGATGTCCATGGTGTTGAACAAACTTTAGCCGATATCTAAGGGAAAAGTCAATATTTTCCATTTACTAACGGAACTGATTGTCCCTAGAACGCTTTATAAGTGTAGTTTAAATGCGTCCCGCGCCTCGCTGGCCGCTCGGCTCCATCTATACAGATACAAACATATTCTGCAACATTAATATAATCGATTTTTCCTATTTCTTTCATGACGACATGAAAACTCACGGGCCATAGATAATCGGCTAAAGTTTAGTCAATATCATGTCCACGACTCCATCACGGATTTTTCCTCGTCGCGCGTTTCGCCGTAACATACTGTGTTTTAGTGACACAGTATGTTTTAGTGGTTCCATAACATACTATGTTTGTAATGGCTGCGAGATAGCATACTATGTTTTAAACATAGTATGCTATTGGTATATGCTATATCTAACAGTTTTCAACATACTACGGAGCAATGTAGGTAAAACTATCAATGGTAGCTATTCGTATAGGATTACAGTCTATGGACTGTCAATACTGTTTATTGTCTTTCAAGTTTATTTGTGCATTCGTGATACGACGATGACACAAACAACGACTAACAAAAACTATCTTACGTTTTTATTTTTTTTTGTAAATGTTTACTTCAAGCATTTACCTACCTGTTTAATCAAATCCTTCAACAGAGTAGGAAGAACATGCAAATATATGTTGTAGGACCCACCCAGAAAAGAAGGATCAAAGGAAAACGCATGCTGATAGAGTAGTAAAAAAAAACTCTCACCAAAAGCCAGTCCCAACATCATGTGTGACTAATATCTAGTAATATCACTCAAACCAGCGACAACCACAGGAGGACCATCCACCTTTGTTGCTGGACAATGCGATTTAATGTAATTTAAGGTAATAACATGAGACTGTACCCTGATCACCTAAGAATAATTCACCTTGGTGCTTCAGGCAACTCTTTGCACCACCCTGTCTCCGCTAACTTCAAGTGACTAGAATGATTCCTACCTAGGGAAGAAACCCTTTGAATCAGGGTTGTCACCTGTAGCACTATAGTGCTAATTATAGCACTATTTTTGCCTATGTAGCACCGTAACACGATCAGGGTAAAATGTAGCACTATTTCGGAAAATCTGGAAAAATGTAACACCTTAGTGCTACAATTTATAAATATTAGGACCAGAGTCAGCAAGTGAGGGGATTTAAAAAGGCTGGAGGAGGATCTTCTGCTGAGCTTTTCTAGTTTGATAAGTTCTCTTAAATGGGAATTTCAACTTCTGTTGAACCAACTTGCGCCGCGTATGCTGCACAAGGAAAAATAGATCTCGACAAAAACGGCTGTCTGGAATCCGAAAGGTGAAGCCTGGCTTTGATTGACAGTTGCAACTGTGAAGCAAAGATATTTGAAAGTTTGAATAGACTAAGAAACAAGAGGCCAACATACACAAATCGTATGCGACTCTTTGCACTACCTTGTTTATGTACTAACTTCAAGACGACTAGCACAACAAAAGCAGAAGTCAACATGCACTAAACTTCAGTACTTGCAGTAAACATGGAAGCACTGAAAGAAAAAACAAGCTGAATTACCATGGATAATTACCATTTGTCAAACTCTACTCTGACTGCCAGTAAATTTCTCTCTGCGGTCTTCATGTGCCTGTTGTAACTACCACAACAGATGAGCACGAAAAGAGAATCAACCTCTGAAATGCATGAGATAGAAGAGGCCAACAGTCCGACTCGATGCAGAAGAACTACAAGAAGAAGCAAGCTTTATAGCCTAGTAGCTCTGATTCTTTATCAGTTAGTTAGTTCATCCAGGTTGCCAACGAATTTCTCAGTATGGAGCTTCATGTGCCTTTTCACACTGCGGCTCAGAGCAAACCTTTTGTCACAAAAGTCACAGGAAAATGGTTTCTCGCCTGTGTGCTTCGTCATGTGCTCAGTCAATCGCCTGCGTGTAATAAAGTTTTTGCTGCAAACTTCACACGCGTGTGGCTTTTCTCCTGTGTGGAGTCTCATATGATAAACCATGTCACCCCGCTGGGTAAACTTTCTTTCACAAAACTGACAAGAAAAGGGCTTTTCTCCTGTGTGTGTTCTCACATGCTGATCCTTGGCACCTCTCTCGCTGAATCTCTTCTCACAAAAATCACAAGCATAAGGCTTTTCGCCAGTATGCGTTCTCATATGGAGTGAGAAACCACCCGGCTGAGCAAACTTTTTGTTGCACACATCACAGGAGTAGGGTTTTTCTCCAGTGTGAGTCCTCATATGAAGCACCAGATGCGAATTGACAGCAAAACTTCTCCCACACACGTCACATGAGTAAGGTTTTTCTCCAGAGTGCGTCCTCATGTGGCGTATCAGGGTAGATCGAATGGCAAACTTTCCATCGCACACTTCACAGGAGTATGGCTTTTCTCCAGTATGTGTTCTTATATGTTCCACCTTATGATGCTGGGTAAATCGTTTGTTGCATATCTCACAGAAGTAATTCCTTTTTACATTTTGTTTTTCATCAGTCAAGGTATCCAAAATGTCAGGTTTTAAGAGTGGTGGACTTTCTTGCAGAATATAATCTAAAGAATACAAAATGTATGATTAACTGAATCATATGTTACACAGTGCATAGGAAGCCACTGAAAAAAATAATTAATGTAGTCTAAAGAGAGTAAAGCAATTTTTCTTTATGAAACATGACAGTTTCAAAACTGCACAATCAGCAGAATCTAGCCCTGTTTAGCCCTAAATTGAACTGTTCATATTAAATTAACATCATATCATGAAAGTAACACATACTGTGTGCTACACATTAGACTATATTGAACTGTCATATGGTCTGGTACAGAGCAAAATACAGAGATTGCACCCTACCCGATGAAAACGGATATTGCTACATGATCATCATGGGATCATAACAACAAAATTTAACATTGGGAGCTATAAGACTTTCAACTTTGAAATTAAATTATCTGCATTTTATAGTCGTTCTGAGCCAGGGACTTGCTGGAAATGTTAATTGGGCTATTCCTTAACTGTATAGTTCTATTTTTGCAAAAGAGTTGTAAGAGCTTGAGGCTTCAAAGTTTGAACACAAAAACGGAGTCTCGAATCCTGTTGGTAGGTGATGGGATTTGAAAAAATTTGTCATAATCAACCAATAGGAGGAGACTCATTCTTTGTTTACAAACTTTGACGCCTTCAAACTGTTACTTGCATGGAAACTCTTTTGCAAAAATAGAATTACACGGTTATGGAATGATGGTAAAACGCCGATAATTTAATTTCAAAGTTGAAAGTTCTATACTTCCTAATGTTACTTTTTTTTAATTATGATCCTGTCTGTTTTCGTGTGCAATCTCTCTATAGCCTAACTCTAGAGAGTAATGTGAAGACCTATCCTTCCCATGCATAAACAATGGGCCTCTGTCACAGCGCAGCCCAGCTTGCTTCGCAAGAGAAGCTTCCTCAAACTGTTTGTGTGTGCAGTGGCAAACAAAGAAAATTCTAGAAAGGCTAAGATGCACTGCAAACATCAAGGATCAGATCAGAGCCAGCGCTCGTTAACGACTGGTTGAGTTTCAGCAAGGATGTTCGTGTCCTCTAGTGGAGCGAGTCTTGCTGCGATTTGACTGTGTGTCACTTTTTCAAAGTTCCCATATTACTCCAGAGTTATTCTACTCTGGTCTGGTAGACTCAACCAAACTAACAGCAGTTTACTTGCCTGAGTCAAAGATCGGCTTCACCTCTGCTACTTCTTTAGACTCTTCCTTTATGTAAACAATGTGACACTGCTCCTGGTGTTCTCGAAGGCTACTTGCACTAGAAAAATTTCCAAAGCAGTAAATACAACTGGTACTGCTAGCGGACATAATTAGCAAAATTAAAACTACATCTGGCGAACAGGCATGGCGTAAGCTGTTTAAATTTCGCGCGGTCCTCCACTGTTGCCAGTTGTCTCTGACCGCTGACGGCACTGCGAGTTTTTGCCGCAGAAACCTGTGCCTGACCGTGACATTTCATAGGCGCCTCCGAAAATGTCTGTTCTTTTTCAGAACTACAATTTTATTCCTCATCTTTTTCGCTTCATTTTCGTATTTACTGGGAAGGAACCTACACAGAAATTATGGCCTACACAACATTCCTTTCCTTCTAGGCCCAGTCTAGGCCAATAGACCAAGTTGTCCAGTGTTTTCATTATGAGTGTTTCATTTTTCATCAAAGAGTTGATTTTTTCATGAAAACAGTCAGTTTTTCCGAAAATCAGTCGATTTTTTGTCAAAACAGTCGGTTTTTCTCGAAATCAGTCGATTTTTTTTCCAAAACTTTCATGTTTTTGTTTAAACAGTCGTTTTTTCTGCAATAACAGTCGGTAAAATTACCAGCCAGTCGGTAAAGGCCTTGCCCCTCCCCCAAACATTTTGGCTAGTAACGCCTCTGGGTCAGACTACAGAATTTCCTATTACCGTGCACGTCATCGTTATGTTATTCCGCGACGGAAAATTATGTTAAGAGAATTCGTGATTCAGCGACTGAAAAACACAAAGGGTGTTCGAACCAAGAACGAATGGACTTAAATACTGGCACGGATGCTTTAAAGAACGATTTCAGAATAATTTATGTGAATTATTTAAAGAGGAAGTTTAGATTTGGCTTACTTTAGACAATTAACGTCATTTATTCGTCATTCAGCCATTAAATGACCAAATCTTTACCTTAAAGGACCATTCTTGCTTCTTCTGTCTTTTTATTATCTCTAGATCCCTTTTGAAATTAGAAGCTGGATTTCCCCACTTTTCAACCATGGCATGGACGGTTACGCTCAGCAGCAGTCCCATAGGCCATCGCAGTTTAATCGTGGTGTGTGTTTGTTATTTATATGTTTGATATTTGCAATTTGTAAGAAACTGAATTTAGTTATGCTACGATAGTTTCTAAATATACGGATCCTCTTGAACCGGTTGCAGAATTCTGTCTCGCTTTGTCGAAGAAGCGAAAATCTGCGACAATGCGCCGATTTATGAAACGAACACCTTAGAGGAAGTATAGCCGATAGAAGATGCTTGCATGATTCGTTGTCGTTTTTAATATTTCGTAAATATTCTATTCCTGATTGAAAACATTGCCATTGCACTGTCCTAAGATGCGGTAACCCTTCCCGATTGTTTAGTTTTTTTTGTTTAAGTTTAATACTCTTTATTATACAAACTAACTTTTACATGATAAACTACACAAATACACCTTTATAACGCTCTTAACATCCTTTATACATGTAGCTGATACTTCTGACTGCAGGAAAGCCTGAATTGGCCTGTGGGGGCTGTAAAAAAAAAGATTCACGTTACATTAATTTTCACATACATAAACAAAAAAAAACGAAAGAGGAAGAAGAAACAGAAATGAAGAAAGAAAGCAAAGAAAAAACAAAAAAACAAACAGTAGTAAGTGGGAAACCATGCCGCCGTACCAAAATCAACCAATCAACTCAACAAATGGATTAAAATTGAATCAGTCAATGGTGGTCTGTCAAGAAATGTTTCTTTAGTCGGACCTTGAACTGAGCTAAACTCAGGGATAAGCGGTATACGTGATGATTACGTCAATTAATACACACCCTTGTTCAAATAAAAAGTGAAAATGTTCATATCTTTGCAGCGTTCAGTGTTGCCACGCTGATACATTTTTTTGAGCTTGTGAAGATCATACAAAATTTTCTTCGTACTACTTGAACTACACAAGACAAATACAATTTGACGCCCATTATATTGTAAAAAGCTCCTAAAGCAACAAACGTACGGCATTAGTCCTTAAATTAACAATAAGTAATCGTAACAGTACAAAACGTTTTGAAGAAAAGTTGTTTCTTCATCTTCAAACAAAGTAGAACATTGGTGCTTACCGTGGCAACCCTGACGGCGCTGCTCCTTTCCTCGGCCCGCTGGCGGAACCAACCAAGCGATCTGATTGGCTCAGCACTAGCGAAAATAAATAATCTCTCCTTATTCACCTTATTACAGCGCGCTCCGACGAAAAGAGGAATCTGTAATAAGCCTTATGCGCCGTAATACACCTTATAACATCTATCTGAACAATGCATAAAAGAGATACAAGTTTTAAGAGTGACTTTCATGAGTGAATGTAGTTTCACCATCCACATTAATACAACCGTACACAAGCCTTCACGCACTCACCTTTACGATTACCTTAGCTATGTCCGTCCGTTGCTAGATAGATAGATTGTAGATAGATAGATATGGTTTTTTTTCTTTTCGAACTACCGTGGTGAAATCCAAATTTGTCGAAATCGTCATAAAGTTGCTCGAGTACCCGTGCCCAGTATGGGGTCCATCAGTAAATACTCACTCCGAAGTCGGAAACAAGCAAGTGAACCTCGGGAAGACCGAGAAACGTCACCCGAACGAATCCTCAAACTTAATTCAAATCCCTTGTATCAAACGCTGTTGATTGGTTTACACAAGTCAATTTTGAGGATTCGTTAAGGTGAGTGTGACGTTCATCGTACTTCCCTGGGACACTGGCGTGTTTCGGACTGAGGCGTTATGTTCGGATTTTGGAAAGTGAATGTACGAACTGATAGATAGATAGAAAGTTTATTTTAAACATCGACTTTCGTGGTAAAAATTACAATACATGTATCAGTACACTTAAAATCTGTCAAGCTTCGTTGAAAAGTTCAGGAACTCTGGAATAAAATATTTGCAAATCTGGCGTGTTTTGTAGCTACAGGACACACTTTGGGTGCCAGGAAATTGCCGTTCTTTCTGGTCGATTTCTAACATTGGCTGAACGGAACTCGGTGCTTAGCTCGGCTAAGTTAAGTAGGCTCCAGGCTGGTTTCAGACAAGGTTACAGTACCCTAGCCCAGATTTTTTCGTTCCAGATGCTAGTACGAAAACACACTTCAAGGAGAAAAGATAAGCTTTGCGTTGAATTTGTTGACCTACAAGGTGCTTCTGATTATGTTAAATGCAGCTTATTGTTCAAACTGTCTGTAGACGTAGGGCTACCGATAACATTTGTAAGAGTTATAGCCCAAATCTATTCAGGTATTTATCTGGCGGTCCGAGTAATCAATCCGATTTCTCGTACAGTTAGGTCATTGAAGGGGGCTAAGCAAGACCGTATCCAGAGGGGGGGGGCTAGGGGGTTGACCCCCCCCCCCCGAAACTCACAAAAATAGTCATGTTTATAGGCTTTTCCCTCTGATCTGTGTCTTTTTTTGTCCGACCCGCAGGCAACCCCCCCCCCCCCCCCGAAATAAATTCCTGAATACGGGCCTGGGGCTAAGCAAGGGTATACCATTTCCCCTAAGCCTTTCACCCTTTTTATAAAGGCCCTTAAGGATTTTACTAATAAAATGGGTGCTCCATTAGTTTGGGTGCCAGGAAATTGCCATTCTTTCTGGTCGATTTCTAACATTTTGGCTGAACCGAAGTCGGTGCTTAGCTCTTCTCTGCGATCCTGCAGTATGTTTGAAAAGGTGAGCGGCAAGTGATCTCGGCAAGTCAGCGAGGAACCGAATCCGTGGGATCGCCAGAATCTCCTTTGTCTACCGCTTCTGAACTCTCAAGCATAAACATTTATCTTTGCAAACAAAATACAAAAAAAGAGATTTTCGGGTTGTTTCCTTGATCACCTAGTTACACCTCTAAGATGATGTGCGAAGGATAAATAAAATTTCGGATATTTCGATTGCACTTCCGGCAAACCGTCCTCAGCGGAAAGCAAAACTAAATCATAAAATCCACCACAATAACAACAGGAAAACGATGCGGAACCAACAAACAATAAGACGACATGTAGCTAAAAACCAGAAGAACGATGCGGATTGAACGACATTCAGATAAAAGTAAAACGAAAGATAAAATGTGCGTGTTCAAAGTGTATATGTACAAATATGTGATTTTTTACAATTCTCAATTCTGTGTATTTTTACAATTTACTGCTTGTATGTGTAACCATCCGTCTGGAAAAGCGCAGAAGCTTTCACCCAGAAAACGGCCAACTCCAAAAATCCATAATATTGTACAAACACTTCGAATAAAACCTTCCAAAGAAACCAAAGAACCATATAGCGATTGTAATTTCTGTCCGTCATTCGGTCTGTCGGTCCCGGTTTTGCTAGTTCGGGCACTTCCAGATAAGCTAGGACGATGAAACTTGGCAGGCATACCAGGGACCGGAGCAGATTAAATTTGAAATAGTCGCTTTCCCGATCTGACCATCTGGAGGGGAGTGGAGTGAGGGGGAATCCGGAAACATTAGGAAAAATATATTTTTAGCTTACGAACGGGTGATCGGATCTTAATGAAACCTGATATATAGAAGGACCTCGTGTCTCAGACGTTCCATTTTAAATCCAGACCTGATCCGGTGACATTTGGGGGAGTTGAAGGGGGAAACCGGAAATCTAGGAAAAAGCTTAGAGTGGAGAGATTCGGATGAAACTTGGTGGAAAGAACAAGCACAAGTCCTAGATACCTGACTGACTGACATAACCGGAACGGATCCACTCATTTTAGGGGAGCTGGGGGGGGGGGGGGGGGGGGTCGGTGCTTTCTGATGTGCTAGGACGACGAAAATTGGCAGGCATGTCAGGGACCCGACCACAATAAACAGGAAATAGTCATTTCCCCGATCCGACCATGGGGGGGGGGGGGGTGTGTGGAGGGAGGGGGAAGCCAAAAATTTAGGTATTTTTAACTTGCGAACGGGTGATCGGATCCTGATGAAAGTTGATATTTAGGATGACCTCGTCTCTCAAGACGTCCCACTTCGAATCCGGACCGGATCCGATGACACTGGGGGAGTTGGAGGACGGAACCGGAAATCTTGAGAAACGCTTAGAGTGGAGGGATCGGGATGAAATTTGGTGGGAAGAACGCAGCACAAGTCCTAGATACGTCATTGACATAACCGGACTGGATCCGGACATTGTGGGGGAGTTGGGGGGGGGGGGGGGCGGATTTCTAGCGATACGCGAGTTCGGCATACTTCCTGATGTGCTAGGACGATGAACCTTGGCAGGTATGTCAGGGATCCGAACAGATTGACTTGACAATAGCCGTTTCCCCGATCCGACCATCATGGGAGCAGTGGATGGATGGGAGTTGAATCTAGTGGCATGCATATAACTTTTGAACGGGTTCTCGGATTTGAATGAAACTTGTCAGGTGGAAAGAGCTATCGCCTCAGATGTTCGGTGTCAAGTCCGGGTCGGATCCAATACATGTGGGGGGATGGGGGGGACTCAAGAAATAGCTTAAAGCAGAGGGATTGGGGACTTGAGGGATTGACGGAGCTAGAAGGTTTCGAGGCTCTGTGGGGGGATCTGGAGGGGGTTTCCTGGAATTCCAGTAGTCGCGAGTTAGAATAGTTCCAGATGTACTACGACGACGAAACTTTGTAGGCATAATAATGACCTGACCTTATTCACTTAAGAACCTAACCCAACATACCCACGGAAACTTCCGTTCCTACATCCGAGCACTTTTGGGGGAGCGAGGGAAGGAAAATATGGAAATTGCGAACGAGTGGTCTGAGTTATGTGAAACTTATTGGGTGATAAGAATCGATGACCCAGACATGCAAAACATGCGCTCGACCATGGTTGGGGGTATTGGGGGGGGGGGGGACTTTTGACATGCACAAAAACCAAACGGATGGACCGAATGAGATGCAAGTTCGACACTGCCGAGTTTATGCGGCCTAGATTTGTTATTTGGCATCCGGGCCGGATTCGGCCAAGGTAGGGGGGGGGGGGGATACCGGAAATTTGCAGATAGGCCATGCTCCGATTTCAGTAAAACTTGATGGACGGGAAGAGGTGATTAAGAGATACGACGTTTATGTTCCAAAGTCCTCTTCGGCCACAGTGGGGGGAGTTGGAGGGAGATTGCCGGAAACTTTAAGGCTCGCATCGGGATCAAACGAGTGCATCAGTTTAAACGAAACTTGGAAAGTAAAGAGAGCATATACCCTACATGACATATTTTAGGGTCCGAACCGATCCGGCAACGGTGGGGGAGGGGGTACCGGAATTTTTCAAAAATGCTCAGATTCGAGCGAAACCTGATGGATGGTATAAAAGAAGATGCTTTGGATGATCCATTTTTGAGTCCGAACCAGATTCGTCCGCGGTAGGGGAGGATGGAGGGAGTACCGGAAAACGTGGAGCATGTCTAGTTTGAACAGTCATGCGCATTTGCTACAGATAATCCGAGACGATGCCGGAACTGCTGAGAATTGGGTTAAACTAAATATCCTATTTCTATTTCCGAACCGCATTTTTGGATGGCGGGTGTATTTTGTGACGTTCTCATCTACTTTCTTGTACTGCCTACTCGTAACAAGTGCCATATGAGCTCGTAGCTCTGGTTTCTATTTTGTTTGCAATGAACGGTCAGCTTGGCTTCAAACCTTATATATACTTATCTTTCTACGACCCTGGAAAATCCTCTGGCGCTTCGATAGCCTTATTGAGGGGGAATATATAAAATTCTAGAAAACATAATTATCCTGAGCGGAGAGCTTTGGATTCATCGGTTTTGATGAGATCTTTATTACATGGCAGGTAAAGATGGAACACCGGACTTCAACAGAGAGAAATAAACCCGAAACAATTTTGAATTCAGCTTGGTATGTCTAGGACACCAAGAGCGTGTTCCACCCTTGTAACAATAGTAGCTATTAGTTACTATTTCCGTTTCACCTCACGAAAAGTTACTACGCTGACCGTTCCAACCTTTTTGAAATAGTTTAAGCTAACAGCGCAATTCAAATGCTAAAAAACTGAAAACGTTTCGGGTTCCCAAGGACAAGCTAAAGCTAATGTTTTGCTCTTTCATTCGACCCTTAGTCGAATATGCTTGTCCGGTTTGGCACTTTGCTCTTACCCAAGGTGAAACTGATAAAACAGAGCGAATTCAGAAGAGATCGCTGCAAATTATCTATGGCGGTTCCCCCCTACCATATTCTTTTTACATCAAAGAATTTAAAACTGAACCCCTTTCTTCCCGCCGCGGAAAACTATGCCGGAACTTTGGCTCCCCGCAACTTTGGCTCCTCCCTTCTCCAGCACCCCATGTACCATTCATTCCTTCCCCCACCCTTTGTTCCTGTAAGATCTCGTCCCCCCCCCCCCCCCCCGAGAACTGGCTGAAAAGGTTCCCAAACTGACCCCAATCTACTGTAACACTATGCGCTACAATAGAAGCTTTGTGACGAGCTTCGTAAGCAGTAGCCTACAATGATCTTTAGCATTTTTCTGCCTTGTTATTTTTTTTTGTTTCTTTTAAATTATCTCTTGACAACTTACTTTATCTTTATTTATGACTACAAAAACATCGTATTTGGGCTCTGCCCACGAGAGATATGTTTTGCTTTACTATTAAATAAATTGAAACTGAATTGAAGTAATAGTAACTATTTGCTTACCATGCTCGGGAGCGTAGTAAGCGTGGTAACTACGCATCTCTGTAACGTGATTGGTCGGACTCGCCCGTAGTATGATATTGGAAAATCGTTCCAGCAAGCAAAAATCCAGAATTCGTGACGTCATGCGTAGTAACTACGGTAAGTAGGGTGGAACATACTCTTAGAAAACCAACAAAAATCAAAGATTTAGTCTGATAGGGAATGGTGTTAATTTTTTTTCACAAGAAATAGGCTTCTTTCCTGTGTGTAGCCTTACGTGTTGATCTTTGGCTAATCTGTCGGTGAAATTTTCCTCGCAAAAATCACAGGCATAGGTCTTTTCTCCTGTGTGCGTCCGCATATGAAGCACAAGCTGTGAATTCACTGCAAAACTTCTCTCACACATATCACATGAGTAAAGCTTTCCTCCAGAGTGTGTTTTCCTCATGTGCTGCAGTAGAGTAGTACGAACAGCAAACTTGCTATCGCACAATTCACATGCGTATGACGTGTCTCCAGTACGTGTTCTTTTGCGCTTCACTGCGGGGCTTTTCTCGTTCATTTCACAGAAGTAAATATCTTCTATTTTCTGTTCTGCATCACTTATGGTATCCACATGGCTAGGTTCTGGCAGTGGATCTTCTTGCAGAACATAATCTAGAAAATAAATATTCTATTATAAGGTTTGAAGCCAAGCTGACCGTTCATTACAAAAGAAATCGTGATTTTCGGGGGGTTTTCATGATCAGTTAGTTGTCCCTATAAGACGATGTGCGAGGGATAAATATAATGTCGGATATTGTTCGCCTGTGCAACTTCATGTTAAAGCACACCTCTTACTACTTATTGTTTCCAATTTTCAAAACTAACTGAATACCGTAAAATTAAGCTCTGCGTTTAACAAATTATCCACGGCTTTGGCCATTGTAAGCCTTTTCACAGACCAATTGCTACTAGCAAGAACTTAGTGAAATTCAGAAAACCGGTTTTACGCATCAATAGCTTGACATGCGAACACTTTAGACGAGCTTTGCAGAGGCCGATGGTATATTTTACGCATTGTGTTATGATTACTGAAGTGACGAGTGTATTAATTGTATACAAGTTTATATTTTAGTGTGGTTATGTTTGAGGTAAAGGTCAAATTCGGCGCTTGCGCTGTGAAAGATACCTTTTGTAAACAAAACTCTAGAGCATATTGCGCACTGGAAATATCGTGAATTGTAGCAAGTGCAGAAATTAAATAGGTATCGTTAGCGGGTTCGGATGTAACATGCGAAATTTGGGTCTCCGGGTTTAAGAATCGATGAATGCAGTTACTGAAGTAGGTTGCATTGGCGAATGGCGATATAGGTACGACAGGTCCTTTAACGGGCGATGAGAACCGATGCGGCGAATGCTAATTACAGTAGTGGCAAATACAATATACACTAGACCTACGTTGCCTGGGCAATGTGAAGTGTTGCAGCAACCTTTGTTCGGCTTCACCGAAAAAAGTGTTGCGAGAGCAACACTTTGGTTTTGTTTCTTCGCTGACGGTTAAATGCTGAATTTGTCAATCCTTCGAGGTTTTCAAAATGGTATGTTCCAATCCATGAAGAATATTTTTCTGAGCTGATGACACAATCTGTAATCACATGGTTATCCCTCAGCGTTGACTTTGCAGCCACTTGAACTTTATCCTTTTCAATCGTAGACATCGTGACTTGTGGAAACTAGGAACATTATCTTATATAACCGAGTTGGCATTATAAAGCTATCCATAGCTATTAGTTCAAAATACCAAAATACCTCTACTAATTATTGCAAAACATATCGTTGTTTTACATTATCATCTGTATCCGTTGCGTTTTATGACCCCCTTCTAGCAAGCGATCCTACTTACAAGTCCATCTCACCGTGATAGAAATAGTACCAAATGGTTTTCATAATTCAAGTACACCAGAAACAAAGAATAGGATTAATAGGTACACCAACTAGCAAAGTTACAAGCCCCTCATTGCCGAAAATGATTATGCTCTAACACTCGATTTTTGCTTACAAGTAAATAAAAAACAGAATACCGGAAGTAGGGACTAAATTGACTTTGCAACCGGTTGAGCTTTATCCTTTTCAATCGTAGACATCGTGACTGTTGAAAACTTGGAACATTATCTTACATAATCTAGTTGGTATTATAAAGATATCCGTAACCTTTCAGGATCAAAATACCATAGATGCCACTCTGCAAATTATTTCGAAACTATGTCAATGTTTCACATTTCATCTGTATCCGTTGCGTAACCACGGTCTGAAACCTCTCACCGCCGAAGATGATCATGGTATAACAGCCGATTATTACTTACAAGAGTTGCAAGTCCCTGACATGAAAATTGGATTCCGCCTATTCTTTGTTTGACTTTCTACCCTACCATTAAAGTTGTCAACCCCTCAAAGACTCCAAACTCCATGTTATAGCGATAGACCAAGGAGACTAATTTTCTTACCCTCAGGTTCTCAGGTTTATAGAGATAAAAAAAATGTGCACCAATTTTCACAAGCTTCTAGCCCCTCATGAACCCCTTCTAGCAAGCTCTTACTTACAAGTCCTTCTCCCCGTGATAGACGTGGTACCCAATTTTTCTCACGATCATACACAGGAAAGAAATAACAGAATTAATAGGTACACCAACTACCAACTTTGCTAACCCCTCATCGCCGAAGATGATAATGGTCTAACAGCCAATTGTTGATTACAAGTACCCTACATGTCTCACGATTGGGATCGGCCTATTTTCGGTTTCAGTGTGTACCTCACTACTGAAGTTGTCAACCCCTCCAAACTTTCAAAATGTTGTATCTCATGAAGGAATTTTTGTACCAGAAAACAGATGGCATATACTTTGATCAGCTCATCGAGGTCTACCGAATGCCGTTGAAAAAAATCTGTAGTAGTTCAAAAGTTGCCTTTTCTGCCGTGGGCCAACTTTCTAATTTCACCACTTAGAAAGGAGCAAAGGATAAGCTCTAATTTCTTCAGTAGTGAGAGAACTTTTAAAGTTTAAGTGGCCCATCTGATATCATTTCTCTTCCTCACTCCCAAGTGTAAGAAACGAAATGATAAACTCATCTGAAATCACGAACAGAAGCGGCGAGAAACAATAGATGGCAGCACTTTCGGACCCGTGGGGAAACTGCCACTTTTTTTGTTCTGTAAATTTTTCTATTTATCACTCAAAGAAGATGTACTGGCTCTGGGGCCAGGGAACTGCCGCACATATTTCGCACTTATAGATTTTAGTCCATCTTCAGTTTAAAACTGGTGCTTGTCTGCTTGCCTGCTAGAACGGAGCTTTCCACTCGAAAGCAGGAACATGGTTTGATGAAACGAAAGCTTGGCTGCATAACTTCAGATAGTCCTCTCTGACATAGGCTATACAACTCCACTTTAGTTCACACACTGTAGGCTCTGGCTCAATTACAAGCAAAAACCATCCTTTTTTGCCCCAGGCAAGAGTTCTACGGAGCTTTCCAAAATGCAAAGTCATATTCATCAATCCGGCCTAAGGTCCACACTTTCCGTAAAAACCGCACAGGTTAGACCCTTTCCACTTTCTAAGAATAAGCTGAAATCGGGGTACTAGGAAAAAAAAAAAAAAAACACGACAAAACCAAAGTGTTGCTCTCGCAACACAAATAGTAGTTACTATATATTGTATTTGCCACTACCACAAGAGTACTACTGAAGTATTACAATGAAAATAAATAAAGGGGACAGGAAACATCCAAGTTACGGTAGTGGCAAATACAAAATACAATATTAGTTATTGTATATTGTATTCGCAACTACTGTAACTATTATTCACCCCCCCCCCCCCCCACCCCCGATGATCGATATATAGAGCGTTTTTCCGTGCTCCCACAAACAGTTCCTTGGTATTTTGTGCGGCCCACAAATGTGTTTCCACGATCAACAAGATTTTTGTGGCTCGAATTCGACAAACAACTTCCGAGGTGATTGTCGACTTTGTGGCTCGTTTCTGTCGGGAAATTCAAATTTAGCGGCAATATAATGTCAAAACACAGAATGGTAAGGAAGGAAGCCTGAAATTCTATTTGTTGAGATTTTATCTGAATTTATTCTTATTTTCAGAGATTTGAAATTACCGCCCCAAAAATAGTCAAAACGGCGTTTCCGTGAATTTCAACTTGTGGCTCAACTGTGTGGCACACAATCCTGTTTCCGGGTTCCGGCTACCCCCCCCCCCCGGTACCGCCCCCCCTCCCGGGTACCCCCCCCCCCCCCCCGGCGAAAACCCCGCGAATCCTTTACATTCAATACGAATGCAAAACATTTCAATTGACTTCCGGTGATCTTAGTCTGTCAAGGGGACTTCTGGTACAACAAGAACAAGACCAAAGGTTTCGATGGGATCACAAAATATTTCATTTGCCCCTTAACTTAAACCCCCTCCCCCACCCCTAAACGTAGGCTACAGAGCCCATCTACGAGCTCGACCTTACTCTTGACACAAAGAGCCTCACACCAAGTTTCATCAAAATACCGCATTCCTTTCGTTTGTTATAGTGCGCACAGACGGACAACTTTTGCGATGTCATAGGTATCCCTCCACTTACGTTTTGGGATCCCAAAAACTAACGGCAACTGACTGCAGCTTCCTCGGCAAGAAGGGGAAATAATTGGGAAAGGATTTGTTGGGGGGGGGGGGGGGGGTCGTTGCACTGAGTGGCACGGGTTTTGATCTTTCACTTTTAACACCTCAAAGACCACAGCTTCAGGTGAATGCGTGTGTTAGTCACCTCAGCAATTACTCTGTCACCATCAATCTTCACCTTCGCTTTACACTCCCCTCCCTTGTATATATTTGTTCTGCCTACGCTTAAAGCAGCACTTTTTGCTTCAAATATACATACTTTTTGTGCACGCACAAGCTTATTCCTACACTTGGTTACTGGATATGTTTTTTGGGGATTGTCTTTTTTATTAGGATTCCACTTTTTTAAGGATTCGGGGGGGTTTTGGTTGGGGGGGGGGGGTTTGTCACCGGGTTTTTTTTGGTCCGGGGGGAGGTTTGGTACAGGGGGGGGGGGGGTTTAGCCGGGGGGGGGGGGGGGGGGTTGGTACCGGGGGGGGGGGGGGGTTCGCCGGGGGGGTTCTTGCCTAGACCCCCTGTTTCCGCAGCACACACTCAGAAGTATGTGGCCCAGAATTGTGTCATGGAAAAACGCCCAAATTCTTATGAAGTATTTTTAAATTAAAGGAAACTGAGCTAAACCGTCCGTTGTGACTCAGATTGCTCCCAACACTGGTCAGAGTGACGTCAGAGCTCGGCCGTGTCGTGGTTTGCGTGGTTCAGATCTATTCAATCTGTTCAGGTTAGTCGGTTAGGACCATTCTCGTCTGACAGCGCAAGCACTGTTGCCATACTGGCGAAATATACAACAAACTGGCGAATTTTTATTTTGCTGGCGTTTTGAAACTGTTTGGGCTCTATTGACAATCCTTGTAAGGTTCTGCAGATTTCCTGCAAGTTTGGGTAGAAAAGAAATTTTGGCGTATTTTTAAAGCCAGTGGCGTACATCTTGGATCACGATCTGGCAACACTGCGCGCAAGTTTCTTTACGTCAGGTCCCTTAATGGACAGAGTAATTATTTTATGACCCTTGGGCTATTATTTAACTTTTTTTTTATAGTAAATGCATTTCCAGCTCGAGCGTTCTGGGTTTTCGCTGGGAGGTCTACGGAAAGGGCTCACCGCGGACCATCGATACACTGAGCGTGTTCCATCCTACTTACCGTAGTTACTAGGCACAAAGTCACGAATTTTGCCTTTTTGGCGTCAAGGCTGGAATGTATTGTTCTATTTTTCAGAAAATATCACTCACACGGTGTAATCCAGCCAACCACGTTACAGAGATCCGTAGTTACCACGCTTACAACGCTCCCGAGCATGGTAAGCAAATACTTACTATTTCAAGAAGGTTGGATCGTCAGCGTAGTAAATTTTAGTGAGGTTGGAAAGGAAATAGTAACTAATAGTTACTATTGTTAGAAGGGTGGAACACGCTCACTGTATACACCCCAGATCGGCTACCATGCTATTAGTTACCTGAAATACTCGGTGTTTCAATGAAGTGGGGTATTACACTGCAATGACCCCTATAAGACACCAAAAGACACGAAGAATAAGAAACAGTTCTGAAAAATCCTGAAAGACTGTGGAGACCGGACTGGACTGGCAACAATAAAGAAGGCTACTTGCCTGAGGCTGAGTCACCGATTGGCTCCTCCTTCATCTCTGTTTCTTCTAGAAATATGGGTTCTTGCTCCTCCTTGATCTCTGTTTCTTCTAGAAATATGGGTTCTTGTTCCTCCTTCATCTCTGTTTCTTCTAGAAATATGGGTTCTTGCTCCTCCTTGATCTCTGTTTCTTCTAGAAATATGGGTTCTTGCTTTACGTAAACAATGTGACACTGCTCTTGGTGCTCTCTTAGTTTGCTTTCAGTCAAGTAGTCTTCGAAGCAGTAGACACAAGTGCTAGCCATCATGTTGTGTTCCTGGGATGTAGATTCAATAGTAGGTCTACTCCGTTTGTTTGGTGGGCATGGGCTCAATAGAGGTTCACATTCTGACACAACCGGACTCAGCATTTCCCCTTCAACAGCAGCTTCATCCGCAGTTGGAGTCTCCAAAACTGCATCGGCCAGCCATGCCAAACCCCCAACACTACTAGAATGTTTTTTAACTATATTGCCGGCAGAGCTCATAGCTGGCTTCAACAGCAGCGTCGGCACTGCTGAACGTCTCAAATTCCCTTTGTCGCTGTAGGATGATGATTCAAAATGGAGTGAGCAGAGGTAACTTGGGTGAGGGATATTTGACACTCCCAAAATAAAACACCACTGGAACCGTATGGCTGCCATCTTTGGAACCAGGTGGAACGTTACATCTTTCACTCCTCCGACACTGGGGCAACCAGGGCAGCAACAGCTCATAATAATTCTTACTACCTGATCATCTGTAAACACTGATGGGCATGCACCGGCCAAAAGCTTCTTCTTTCCAAGTTGCGAAGGAATGAAATGTTTCGAGCACATGTATGAGTTAAACTGGGGTACTATCAACTGCCCCGTGGATTGTTCGATTACTGCAATCCATTGGGCACATTGCCCTTTATCTGTTGGAAATCTGGAAAAGTTAACATCATTAATTCCGGACCTGTGTATCCCTTCGGATGTAGTAAGTAAGTAAGTAATTTATTTCTGACCCGCCATTTGAAAAGCGGAGTATATAAAATAAAATAAAAGAATTAAATAAAAAACAACAACAAATATAATACGGTATGCAATTTTTCATTCATTGGCCAGAAAAGAATGTAGAGTGTCATGTGCTGGCTAGGCCCTGTTGTCCATGATTTTTGGCCGAGCCGACGAAATTCCGAAAGTGTGACACTTGTATCTTTAACTTGGATACGCTCCGTTGGCATGTGGCTGTGGTATAACTTTGGCAAATAAATGTGTGCATCCCCGGATCTGTGGATCCCTGAGTGTAACAGGAAAAGGGAAAGGGAAATACATCATAAATGAAGAAATGAGAACAATTGTTTATTCAAGTTGTCACTGAATGAGAGCTAATGATAATCTTATTATCCCACTGAACTGAACTGAATATATATATATATATATATTATTTGTAACCCACCATGTCGTTCATGTTGTTTTGTTAGTTTGCTTGTTGTTGTTATTGTTTTTTCGTTATTTATCGTTTTGCTTCTTTCATAATACTCCGTATTTTGTGTTTTGCACTTTACGGGTAATAAAGTTCATTCATTCATTCAATACACAAGATGGTAGCGGAGTAAAGAGAACAACGAAAAACAACACAAGATAAATAACAGTATGGTATAAACACACGATCTTTAGACATAATTTCTAATTGGGCCTGAAGAATTCATGAAAAACATCATGTACTCGATGACCAGGATGACGAGATGTACACAGTAATGACGCTGACGTTTTCTCTAGTGAACGAATGACATCTTGGACGCCGAACTTCTGAACTAATTTGAGGTTGCGGCAGGAACGAGGAAGGTACATCAAAAATTTATAATGATTATCATAACAAGTCTTCAAAGCTTACAAACTATACAAGAGGACTAGTTAAGTATTACAATCAAAATTAATAAAGGAGACAGAAAAACTAAAATTGATTGTGAAAGTAAATCAGCTTCTAAATCTTAAAAAAAAAGAGTCAAAAGCTTCAACTCAAACGCGAAAGATTCTCTCCGGATCAACCAATTCAGGATTTATGGCCGACTGGATTGCAAGGCACAATAGACTGTAGGCAGGGTGTTTTTTTTTATTCTAATTCGTTTAATTCCATGTTATCTTTTTACAAAAATAGTGGTGGATCGTCAGACATGGTCAATATAGTCATAAATAATCACATAAATGTTACAATTTAAAAAATTGTCTGCTAAGCTGCCACAATTTGCACGTGTATCTCGACGGCATGGGGCTTTCTCGGGAATGGGGCTTTTCATGGGGCTTTCATGGGGCTCTCTCGGAAACGGCCTGCCATTCAATTTGCAAATATATTATTATTATTATTATTAAATTGTACAAATTCAAAAAGTTATAAGGAGTCTGGTAAATACAGATGTGGCACAAAAGCGTTTAACCACCGAAAATGGTTAATTCAGGAAGATAATTTCGTAAACCACATTGGCCTGACAACCGCCTCCCTTCTTCAGCGCAGACAGAAAATTTCGAGGAAAAATGCCAAAACGAGGATGAAGATCGACAACCAAGAAAACCAAAACAAACAAAAAACCAACAAGAAACCGAAAATTAAAACAAAACTAGAAGAATCATTTCATGAATTCTTTCAGTATATTCGTTTGCCTTTATAATCCCCATTCTCGCTGTTTTTTTCGTTGATTTTTTGTGATATTTAGTTAAGATGTAATGAAACTTAACGAACAAACTAAAAATTCGCAGTACAGTACCTGAAATATCGCAGGTCAAACTCGAAACTCCTTGCTCCACTTACAGATGAGCAGCCAGAAATGCAGCAGACCCTCCTGTCCCTTTCGTCAGACATTGAAAATCTGCCAAAAAATGACAATATACGGTACTACACGATTTAGTAGTCAGAGATTCATAGTCATAAGGCAGGCCATAATTTAAGTCTGCAAACATATATATATTTTTTTTTTACCTCATTATAGTCTTAGCACATCCTCGTATGCAAAGCTGGGAATTTCTCATATTGGGGAGGGAGGGGAGGCCGCCCCAGGCAAAAGTTGTTGTCCAGTCGGTAAAAAAGAAACGAGTCGGCGCGAAGCGTCGCGATTTTTTACAAAACAATCCTTTCTGAAAAACAGTCTATTTTCCTAGAAACAGTCGATTTTTTCTGATAAACAGTATTTTTTTTCTGAAAAAAGTCGGGAACAATGACCAGCCTCTTGATACAAAAATACCTTGCCTCAGCTTAAACTCTTTTGGCTAGCAGCTGATGCCTCTGGCTGTTGGACTGTAAACACAAATCTTGCAGTATTTGCTACTGGGATTAACCTTGTCTTTACTGAGATAAGATTATCTCTAATTCGGATTAATCTTATCCCAGTAGAGGTAAGAATAATCCCAGTAGCAAATACTGCAGTTAACATTAATCCTTACTTGGAGAAACTTTTTACAGTGTAGCTTAGCCTCAAGAAGTATTTACAGGAAACTAATCCAGCAACAAAACTAGAGCCAAAGAACAAAAGCAAAGGAAGGACTGACAATCGAAAAAAATATACCGGTCCCAACTGTGACTTCATTTAACCAAATAATCTGCTATTGCAGTTTTTCCTATGCTAATATTCAACGTAAAGCAAAAATCTTAAGATGCACTTGTTCTACATGGCATCTGAAACCTGAAATTTTCAAAGGCCTTGCTAAGTGAAAGTGTGAGCAGTAGGCTAAGAACATTATAAGTATGAGAGAAAAAAGCGCCCTGATTAGTTGGTTTATTTCGAGCTTTGTTTTTTTGCATGTACTTCGTTGTATATTTAGTAGGCTAATTTGTCTTAAACGGTCAGCTGTTTATTAGTATGTAAGTGTGTGTGAGTCTGACTGACATGTTGTTGTTCCTTTTTATACATTACTCTTCAGTTTTGAAGGATTCAAATAAATAATAATAATAATAATAATAATAAATTAATCAAAAAACCACAACATGTCGAGGATTTAAGATACGCTACGCCAAACGTTGGGGCACCCTCGCCTCATAAAAACTGTTTATTTGAGTGAAATCAGAAAAATAACTCTTAAGATAATTCTGATGGTAGACTCGTGTAGGAAAAACTTAAGCTGGCGTAGGCTATTCCATGAACACAAAACGTTTATCTTATACCCCACATGCACCCACTTTTGAAAAAGTAGCTCTTCACCAGCTACCAAAAGTACCCTATTTATTACAAGGGAATACAGTGAAAGTCTGCTTCTTGAAACAGTTCTAAAATTTTGGACTTGAACCTCAATTTGCTTTTTGTCTCTAGGAACATAAATTAATAACAAATTAAAACATAGCATGCTAAGAGCCATGTGTTTTACCATTCTTTTTACACAAAGAATGAATCATATTCTTTTAATTTCATTTGCTGTTGATTTTGTGGTACTCCTTCTCCTGAGATGATGCTTTGGTTGATGTAAACGTAGTCCAAAACTGTTAAAACAATTTGTATTCTGTAATTTTGCTCTAAGAAGGTCCAACATTTCTGGATATCTCCTGGATAAGATATGCTAAATACTGGTTACCTAGTGCCTGGCCCCATACTGTAAGCCTAACCTAATAAAAATACTGATGATTTGAGTGCAGTGCAGAAAACAATCAATCAGAATTCCTTTATGGTGGTTCAGATCAAGGTTAGGGTCAGACTAGGGTGTCTAGCATTTGGCATGGAATATTTCAGACTATCACAAGCCCCTGATGTTTTGATACTGTATGCTAAGGATTAGGTATTTCTACCATTTAGCATACCCTATACCAAACTCCACTTACGCTATGCCAGATGTTAGACCCAGTGAGATATTGATGAGATGAGAAATCAACCTATCAGAGCACTTTTATAGTGGAGCAGGTCAGGACCAGGGCAGGACTAGGTTACAAACAGGTATACAGCATTTAACATGGGGTATCCAACATTAGGCATCGGCTATGCCAAACGCTAGATATAACCAGCATTTAGCATAGGGTGTAAGAAATCTGGTTCGTGTGGTTGACTGGACTATTCTAAACCTATCCTGAACAGATTCTTAACTACGGGAATGATGTATCATGCAGTATATGCCTGTTTTGCACCAGGCAACTGTTCAAAGAAGAAACAGAAGTAAGTAGACATTTGCAGTCAATTATTTTGGCCAGGATGGATATATTTTGATGTTCCACACACAATCCTTATGATTTAGTCTGGCTTTCACAAGTTTATTAGGGATGGTGCAAATATAATGAGTGGTGCAAATAGCAAGATATCCTGTACATGAAGGGTACTTGACCTCGTTTTTACACTACCTCGATTTTTGTCAAGTGCATGCTGTCCTGACAGTCAAGAGGCAAAATATTACTTTCTTGAAAAGTCATGTTTCCAAAAATATTCAAATTCTGTGCCTTTTCTTTGTTTTGAAGCTGCTCTGAAAAGGGATTTTTTGGCTATGACTTTGCTAACTCTACCTTTTTCATCATTTTCTAATCAATCGAGGTCAGGTTAGAATGAAGGGATCTTGTTTAAAAAGAAAAAAATGTTAAACTAGAAATACTGAAGCAATAGCTCATTTTTCCTTTTTTTCCTCGGTTAACCTACCTATTTGCCACTATTGACAATTTTTTCGTCTCGCCGGTCGGTTCGACTTAGCTCTAAGAAACGGCTTATAAGAAAAAATGGTGTCTTCCCTTCGCCAGCGCCTATCTCTCCGATGAGAATTTTGAATTTCGCGCCATGCCAAGAGCGTAAGTCGGCTGGATGGAGCTCCCGCCTCAGTCCACAGGTTGGTAACCAACCAACAAACGGAGCCAAAACAACAGGTTATAATAACTTAGGTCTGTTAACCGAAGGAAGAAAACGACTTATAGTGGAAAATCTTGGAGGTCGATTAACTGGATGACAGCAAAAAATGCAGCTACAGTAATGTTCATTTATCCAATAAGTCAACCATTCAAATAGCTTCAATCTAGTATGTTTATCATATTTATTTGGTTCCTTTTTGAGCCAGATAGATTATTCTGAAGGAAAGACTTCTCCGGAAATTTGAAATCTTGTCTGAGGTTGGATGTCTGAGGTCTGTCTTGTCCCTCCTGTGGGAATGATGACAGCCTAAAATCATAGAGACAAAAACCATATCCTTGCCAGTAATCCAGTACGTCGTGTATGCAAGTCTATTCACAGAACAACAGCCTTTCGGCTTTGAATCAAGATTAGGCTGCCTAGGGCTAGGAAGTAACAGACTAAGCCACTAGAAGCCTTAGACTTTGCTTAGGCTAGACTAAGAATCTGCTAATGATTACCTAAGAAACTCAATAATAATATCAAAACCTTAGGTTTTTACTATTTCAAATATATCAATAATAATAAAAATCTGCTGACTGCTAGGAACGTTGAACTAAAAAGATGGCAAGTTATCATAAAGCTCAGTCAAACTCTGAAACACGTGTCGTAAGCTTTTTGAACGTTTCCCCTTTGCTTTAAATCTTTCGCGCCATCTATGATAGAACACAAAACTAACCGCTAGAGGCCGCTGGCTTCGCAGCTTAGCAAGAACTTTCGAAAAAGGATGATGGTTTCTGGTCCGTGCTTCCAACGAGGCTAAACTCTCAAGAAGATTAAAAGCCTTTGAGGCTTTTTTCCGTGCTCCCACAAACAGCTTGTGGCTCAAAAAGACTGTTTCCGCGGTGTTTTGTGCGGCCCACAACTGTGTTTCCGCGACCAACAAGACTTTCGTGGCTCGCTTTGTGGCTCAAATTCGACAAACAACTGGCGAGGTGATTCTCGATTCTGTGGTTCGATTCTGGCGGGAAATTCAAACAAAGCAGCAAAATAGTGTCTAAACAATAAAGTTAACTACTTATCCAAGCATATAGACTTAAAACTGAGGATCCATTTTGCACACAATGGTAAGGAAATAAGCCTGGAGTTCTATTTATTCAGATTTTATTTTTATTTTCAGACATTTGAAATTTCCGCCAAAAAATAGACAAAAGGCGTTTCCAACTCGCGGCTCGACTGTGTGGCACACAATCGTGTTTCCGCGACAAACACACAGAAGTGTGTGGCCCACAGTTGTGTCGCGGAAAAAGGCCTCAAATTTTAAGCTATTAGAGCCAGCGCTGGTGAACGACAGACTGAGTTTCTCTCTCCTCTAATTTGTGTTCTCCGATTGGATTCTTACCTGTCCACGATCCCATCAATGTGATTCTAAATGAGTGAAAATATTTTTGAGTGTTTTGTGATTATTTTATATTTCTTTGTCCTTTTTACTGCACTCACGCCTTGGGCAGTGCGTCATAAATCCTTCATTCATTCACTAAGGACGTTCTCTATCACTAGTGGAGCTAGCGTCGCTGCTATTTGAGTGTAGGTCACTTTTTCCATGTCTCGGCGCTACTTCTTAGTTTTAATTTTCATTGATTATAACTCACCGAACGACACCAGAGTGATTTTTTATATTTGCCGCATTTGCTAATTTCGACCCGTACCATGATTCCGACTTTAGTTTCCAAGAAGCCCATGATCAAGAAAAAAAGTAACGTGAATTTTTTATCAAGAAAAAAAGCAACGTGAATTTGTTCGTGTTCTTGTTAAAGGGCCTGGTTTTAAAGTATTCAGAAGCATAAACATAAAGTAGACATAAACACTAAATCAGTGGTTCCCAACCTTTTCCATACCGCGTAGCCCTAACCAATGGTTCGAAATGGTTGCGTACCCCCTTTTTCAGACCGTGAAAAGACGATATTTGTTATCATAAATGATAAAGCATACATGTGTAGAAATATATACAAAATCGACACGTGAGTCTACTTTGTAGCCAAAATTTTGTCAAATCTCGGCTCGATGTCATTAACGGCAATATTTTTTACAGTGAGCCTGTTTCAGTGTTTGGTTTTGATGTTCTCCATGTTTTCATCAAGCTGCATCGCAAACATTTTTGTTAGACTGATTCGCCACAGGAATGACAATATCACTTGCAATGTCTTCGATTATTTTTTAAGCAATACTGTTTGACACAGGAACAGATTTTACTGTTTTGCAATCAACATTATTTCATTGACTTTCACTAGGGCTTATGATCAGAGGTGTCACGCAGGGGTCCCCTAAAGTGGTCGGCCAGACCGGCGCGAAGCGCCGCTATTTTTCGTAAAAAAAAATTTTTTTTTTTTTTAAACAGTCGGTAAAAATGACCAGCCAGTCAGTAAAAATACCTTGCCCCCCAAAAAACATTTTAGCTAGTGATGCCTCTGCTGGTGATATTAGGCTTTTGGCAATCAAAAATGAGGGAGGCGAGATTTTGAAGCTACAGACTAAACCGATTTTGGTACCTTCGCGTACCCCTTGCAAGGGTCTCGCGTACCCCTTTGGCTACGCGTACCACCGGTTGGGAACCACTGCACTAAATAGTGCTAGTTTTCCTCTCAAATACTATAGGCGAATTAGATCTTTCATTTACATCTGTAAAGTCTTCAACAGTTTATCCAAGGACAAATCTCCCACGGACGATTTGTCACAAAAGGCGTATTCTAGCCGTTCCCCGGGGACTACTCGGGGAATCAAAGGGAATGGCGAGAATAGAGGGAGTCATGTTCCCGATAGCAGTTGTCAAACTGTTATAAAGTGCTATTGTGCATCCTTACATCACGTACAGTTATTCTGTTTGGGCAAGTAATTTCTTGGCCAATTATAAAAGAACCCAAATAATACAAAACAAAGCGCTGCGTCTCATAGGAGAATTTCAAAATTGTCAGAATAGCTTCGTGATTACCAGCTAGCGATTTTTGTTTTTCAAAGTCTAAATAAGGTAAGCCCTGAGTACTTTTATCATTTTTTTTAACACTAACTCGTTTTATCACCCTTATTTTACCCGACATTCGGAGGATTTAGCTCACGAGAGAAGAAATACAACAAGAGCAGGATTTGTTCTCAGGAACATAGGTGTCAGCGTCTGGAATGACCTTCCAGAATCGGTCAGAGAGGCTGTAAGTCTGGCATCATTCAAGAGAATGGTTAAATCCCATTATTTGAAAAGGAAAGAAGTGTGATAAGAGGAAAGGGTATTTATTTAAAAAAAAATAAAAAAAAATCACCCCCCCCCTTCCCCTGTGAGAGAATTATATAGAGGATTCGTGGTGGTTAGAATTACGGCCACAATCAGGATTTTTTTATCTTAAAAGTGGCCGTTAATGGTAAATTGTTTGTTTAATTTATGTGTTTTTGATGAAATTAAAAAAATGTCTATGTCTATGTCTATTCCACGCGGACTCACGCGTGCAGAAACAGCGAGCCAAAATGGATTCTATTCGAAAAAAAATATGCAGTTGACGAAATTAGTCTGGATCCACTTCATTTTTGGTTCTGTTTATTCTGATTGTTTTTAATTAGTTTTCTATTGCACCAACACCAGCAAAAATTGATTCCCTCCAAATCTGAAAGGGAGTCCTTTTTGATGATGGGGATGATAATCGGATCATTCCCCGTCTGTGGGGACTCGCGAGAAAACGGGGAGTGAGTCCCCGGGACAAACAAAATCGCGGGGACTCCTCAAGTGGAGTCCTCGGAGAACGGCGAGAGTACGCCTAAAGACAGTTTCGCAGACCGACAACTCGTCAGAGATTAAGAGCGTGCTCCACCCTACTTACCGTCGTCACTACACATGACGTCGCGGATTATATGAAAATATGAAATTGACTGACCGAATGCGACAGAACAGATACGGACTTGAGAAAAGTCCGGTGAACAACTGAAATCGCTAACGAATGTGACCAATTAAATCACCGAATTTACGTACGGAAGTACTGAATGCGGTGAAATCGACTGAGATTGAACAAAGGTTGGATTAACTACCAAACTCGATAAAGAATGGGAACCAATAAGCATGTTAAATCGCCTAATTTGGAAATGTGGGTACACAAGATTTTATAAAACGGGCATCACGGCTTCGCCGCGATGCCCGTTCGGCGAAAATTTGACCAAATTCCCGAAACGTAGGGGGGCGCGGCACCTCCCCCCCCTTGGGACGCCCCTGCCTCGGGGAACAGCGAGAGTACGCCTAAAGACAATTTCGCAGACCGACAACTCGTCGGAGATCAAGAGCTTGCTCCATGCTACTCACCGTCGTCACTACGCATGACGTCGCGGATTCTCCCGATGAAAAATTTCTCTCAAAGTAGTACTATGAAGTAGTACGAAAAAGTTACATGCAGTACTAACGATGCTATTCCATGCTTCTACTTCAAGGCTACCGTGTTACTGCATACTACTATATGCTACTATTAGCAAGACTGGATGCTACCATGCCAAGACAGGATGCTACTGGATACTACTGCATAAGATTGGACCAGTCTGAGGCACATTAAATGATAGTATTCTTTGCTATTAAATAGTATTACATGCAACGTTTTCGTACTACTACCATACTACTAAGCAGGCTACAAATTATTCATCGGGCTGGCTTCTTGGCGTCGAGGCTGGAACCCATTTCTCTGTTTTAGCAAAACATAACAAGCAAAACAGGAACACTGCTTCCCAGAGACTAGTAAGACCACCCATAAACTCGACTAATCACTATCTGAAATCTTTTGTCCCCTATTTCAACCAATATTTTATTCTAGTTAAGTTAAACGATATTCATAAGTTGTACGTATAGGTAAAATGTATATTTATGTAATTGTGTCGTGCGTTATTTGCGTGAATGACGATCCAGTGCTAGCATGTAGAATACAATAAAGTACATTATTTATTTAATTGTTATTTATCCAACCAGAAAATCAACCAGAAGCGGAGCATAACAGATCCATCATGCACCTTAAGCATTGTTCAAATAGGTGTAATAAGCTAAATAGCGCTATAGGCGACGTTTACGTCTTAATACACACGCCTGTTCAAACAGGAACCCAAAAGGTTCTTATCAATGCAGCGTTCGGTGTTGCCACGCTGATACAGTTTTTCGAGTTTCTAAAGACCAGAAAAAGTGTTCTTAGTACTACTTGAAGTACACAAGTACAATTTGACGCCGAATATATTGTAAAAAGAAATTTACGGATGGACAGCATTGGTACTCGTACTAATGTGTGGCACTTTGGAATTACTCGTGAACAGTCTGATTCGCTTGACAGGATACAGTTCAGAGCCCTCCTTGTAGTTTCTAAGTCCCCTAAAATACCCTATATAGACCTCCTTAATACTTATAATTTAGAAACTCTGCTGTAGCGCTGTGAAAAACTTTCGTTAGTGTTTGGAACTAAAATCTTGAATACACCAGCACTACGTGATATCCTCCCCCCAGATTTTTCAGCGGAAAGAGTTACGCCTGAGAGAGTGGTAGCTCAGCCAATGCCCAAATTGCAGCCAATTAAACATACAACGACTCGTTACCGAAGAAGTTTTGTTCCTGCTTACGTTTGACAAGTCTTTGTTATATCCGAACTAGTGTAGAATTATCTTGAGTATATAATTAGTGTTAATATGGACGAGAACCACCAAATCGGCTTGACCGTTGTATCGGTTTTGAAAATAAAATTCAATTGAGCTGAATTGAACTGAATTAACAATAAGCAACTATCAACAGAACAAAACGTGTTCTTTTGAAGAAAAGTTGTTTCTTCAACTTCCAACAAAGTAGAACTTTAGTGCTTCCCGTGGCAACCCTGATGACGCTGCTCCTTTCCTCGGCCCGCTAGCGGAACCAACCAAGCGATCTGATTGGCCCTGCATAAGCTAGAATGCAACGCGAGTCTATTCTCCTTATTCCCCTTATTACAGCGCGCTCCGAGGAAAAGAGGAATCTGTAATAAACCTTATACGCCGTAATACACCTTATAACACCTATTTGGACAATGCATTATTCCACGTGCGAATTAAGGTAATATCCAACTTTTTGCATCGTAGTCTGGTTAAGCGTTCTTGTCGTTCGTGTTTTCCTGAAAGAATCCTCTTTACGTTCCTTAACACTAGCCAAAAGAAGGTTTTCACTGAAGGTTTGCAAATGTCAGTTTGGCTTCAGGAACTGAGCTGGAATTCAGTTAGCTCCAGACACATGCAAACGACATAATTATGACTCGTAGCTACAACTAACGAAGCCGACGAGAGTAGGAGCGTGTTCCACCCTACTTACCGTAGTTACAACGCATGAGGTCACGAATTTTGGCTTCTTGGCTTCAAGGCTGGAACATATTTTTCTATTTTCGCCAATATATCATTCCACGGGTCAATCCAGCCTATCCCGCTACAGAGTTCCGTAGTTAACACGCTTACTACGCTCCCACGCATGGTAAGCAAATAGTTACTATTTCAAGAAGGTTGGAACGGTCAGCGTAGTAACTTTTCGTGAGGTTGAAACGGAAATGGTAACTAATAGTTACTATTGTTAGAAGGGTGGAACACGCTCTAGATCACACCCTCGCTAGCGGAAGTATCACTATGGACCTTCTTCATGTGCCTACTTAAACTATCGCTTCGAGTAAAGCTTTCGTCACAGACACCACAGGAGAAAGGTTTCTCTCCAGTGTGCTTTATCATGTGCTCTTTTAATCGCCTGCTGGTAATAAACGTCTCGCTGCACACTTCGCACGGGTGTGGCTTTTCTCCTGAGTGAAGTCTCATGTGATAACGCATGTGACTCTGCTGATTAAACTTTCTTTCACAAAATTCACAAGAAAAAGGCTTTTCTCCTGTGTGCGTTCTCACATGTCGATCCTTGGCACTTTTCTCAGTGAAGCTTTTCCCACAAAAATCACACACATGCGGCTTTTCTCCCGAGTGCGTTCTCATATGAAGTAGCACAAGACCCGTCTGAGCAAACTTTTTGTTGCAGACTTCACAGGAGTATGGCTTTTCTCCAGTGTGCGTTCTCATGTGAGATACCAGCTGTGAATTCACAGCAAAGCTCCTCTCACACACATCACATGAGTAAGGCTTTTCCCCAGAGTGGGTCCTCAGGTGCCGCACCAGCGTAGTGCGAACGGCGAATTTCCTATCACAGACATCACAGGAGTATGGCTTTTCTCCAGTATGCGTTCTCATATGCTCCACTTTATGACTATGCTGCAAAAACTTTTTATCACAGACTTCACAGAAGAGATTCCTTTTTACTGTTTGTTTTTCATCAAGCATGATTTTGGCACAGTCAGGTTCTAACACAGGTGGACCTTCCCGCAGAAGATCTTCTAGAAAAGGAACATTATATTATTCTCCGGATTACAACTGCCAAGTTAAAGGGTGATGTGGGATGACCAGTGATTCAGTAGAGTAGGCCTACATCCCGATGAAAGATTTATCTCGAAATAGTAGTATTAATCAAAATCAAAATCATGTATTTGCCCAATATCATTAGACAAGGGAAAAAATAATCTGGGAAGTCAACAATTCATACGCGTCATGAAATACATAAAATAACACTTAATAGATACAATTAATTCATATCGTGTAAAATGCTTCATTGTCTTCTTTTCCTTCTATTTTCAGATTGTGATGACGGATGAAATAGGGCACAAACGACTTTGTGTAGCATTGACTTGATTTTGTCAGTGGTGGTTGAAGTAGTGGATATATTATTATTCTCCGGATTACAACTCCCAAGTTAATGGGTGATGTGTGATGACCACTGATTCAGTAGAGTCACTGTGAAACAATGCTTGTAGTATTTGCTACTGGGATTAATCTTGTCTCTAAAAAGATAATCTTATCTCAAATTCGGATTAATCTTATCTCAGCAGAGATAGGGTTGATCCCAGTAGCAAATACTGCAGTTAACTTTAATCCTTACTCGGAGAAACTTTTTACAGTGTAGGCCTACATCCGGATGAAAAATTTATCTCAAAATAGTAGTACGAAGTTGTAAGAAAGAGTGGCATGCAGTACGAACTGATGCTACATACTTCTATGTCAAGGCTCCCGTTTTACTGCATTCTACTGTATGCCATTAAAGCTACTTTGGGAGTCGCTTTCACCTTTTGTTTACACTAGTTGCGTTTTTGCAGATACCATGGTATCTGATACCACAGTCTAGAGTTGTTTTCGCAGTTAACGTGACATCTGACACTACGGTCAAAACTGCAGTTACCGTGGTATCTGGCCAGGTACCGTGGTAGGCTATCTGATTTTCAGATACCACGGTGTATCTGAAAAATTCATCTCACTTTCATCATCACTAACACTAATTGGTGGGGAAGAAGTTATGTCACTCTAGATGTCAGTGAATATTAGTATTTCTTTTTGGATAATTTCTAAAAGCGCACATCTGGCAAATTGTCATTTTTGAAGAGCAACCGTATAAGATACCGCGGCAACTGCAAAACCGACTAATTGCAGATCCAGTTACCGTAGTAACAGATTCCATGGTATCTCCAAAAACGCAACTGTTACGTCTACCCTCGGAATGAACAACTTCTTCTCAACTAATGATCGTACCAGTTTTCTAAACCATTTTGCTTTTTAAGCTTGCAGAAGATCCTCCTCTATTTGCTCGTGTCATTCATTTTCCCTGCACTCATTAACATGGAGTCTCATTTGGGTGAATCATAAACTGCTTCATTTTCTAGAATATGTTCTGCAAGAAAGGCCACCTTTGTTTGATTCTAGCTCTGTTGATTGTTGACTTCAACAATTTCACACTTTTTTCATTTTGTTACTGCAAATGCTACAGTAGAGGTATGTTTATGTGAACCGTTACTTTAATGTGAACAGTGCTATACTGGGCTAAATGGTAGAATGAAGATCCAAAATAACTATTCAAGTGTTTTCAGATGCCCGTAATTACAGACACAGCAAGTGCATGAAAATGGCAAAGTCCAATGTCAACAAAAGTTCACATAAGCATACCTCTACAGTGCAATATCCAACTTTCTGGTTAAGCTTTGTTTATGTTTTGCTAGAATCACATTCACTTCACATTCCTCAACACTAGTCAGAGAAAGCTTTCGCTGAAGGTTCGCAAATGTCAGTTTGGCTTCAGAACTGAGCTGGAATCCACTTAAACCCCAGATACATAGAAACGATATCACGATGAGACATGCAAAGATTCGAAACTCCTCGCTGCAATTACTGAAACCGAAGGGATTAGATCACACCCTCGGAAACGACTGTCTCGCTATGCAGCTTCTTCAGGTGCCTACTTAAACTATCGTGTCGAGTAAAAGTTTCGTCACAAACACCACAGGAGAAAGGTTTCACTCCAGTGTGCTTTATCATGTGCTCTTTTAATCGCCTTCTGGTAATAAAGGTTTCGTTGCACACTTCACAGCAGTGCGGCTTTTCTCCTGTGTGAAGTCTCATGTGATGAACCATGTGAGCATGCCGAGAAAACTTTCTTTCACAAAATTCACAACTAAAAGGCTTTTCTCCTGTGTGTGTTCTTACGTGTAGCTCTTTGGCGTTTCTTTCACTGAATCTTTTCCCACAAAAATCACAGACATGAGGCTTTTCTCCCGAGTGCGTCCTCATGTGAAGTAACATAAGACCCGTTTGTGAAAATTTTTTGTTGCAAACTTCACAGGAGTATGGTTTTTCTCCGGTGTGAGTCCTCATATGTAGCACACGATGAGCGTTCACGGCAAAGTTTCTCTGACATATATCACATGAGAAAGGCTTTTCTCCAGAATGTGTTTTCATGTGTCGAATTAGAGTGGAGCGAACAGCAAACTTCCTGTCGCATACTTCACAGGAGTACGGCTTTTCTCCAGTATGAGTTCTCATATGCTCCACCTTGGGAGCCTTCTGGGGAAACTGCTTGTGACATATTTCACAGAAGTGATTCTTCTTGACTTTTTGTTTTTCATTAGGTTCATTATCGAAAGGGATGGGTTCTAACAACGGTGGACCTTCTTGCACCACATTATCTAGAAGAGAAACAATTCTGTGATCCATTTGAGAGCAACTCCAGGTCTTGGCTTTGGCAGGGTAGATACGTAGCCTACAGGGTAGATACTCCCGGTGAAAAATGTGTAGCCTGCGTAGTAGTATGGTAGTAGTACGAAAACGTTGCATGTAATATTATGTTATAGCTCATGTTCATGACTCATCCGGCGAGCATGTCGATACAGTCGTCGTAATACAAGCCCTTGCTCCAAGCCCTTCAAACCGCCCTGAGCTCGGAGATACGACTAGGCTTTTTCAGTCTTCAACGCTTGCACGTATCTCGAGTTGTATTATTACAGAAGTGACGCAAAGCTTATGTAGTAGTATCCAGTAGCATCCTGTCTTGCCATAGTAGCATCCAATCTTGCTTATAGTACCATATAGTAGTATGCAGTAACACGGTAGCCTTGAAGCAGAAGCATGTAGTAGCATCGTTAGTACTGCATGCAACTTTTTCGTACTACTTCATAGTACTATTTTGAGATAAACTTGTAATCGGGCTTACAGTATGTACCGTAAGGGCAGATATACTGATATTAGTATTTGCGTTTTGCAGATGCCATGGTATCTGATACCACGGTCTAAAGTCATTTTTGCAGGTATCGTGGTATCTGATACCACTTTCAAAAGGCGTTTCTGCAGTTATCGTGGTATCTGGCCAGTTATCGTGGTATCTGGCCAGTTATAGTGGTATCTGGCCAGTTATCGTGGTATCTGGCCAGTTATCGTGGTATCTGGCCAGTTATCGTGGTATCTGGCCAGTTATCGTGGTATCTGGCCAGTTATTGTGGTATCTGAAAAGCCATCTCACTTTCATCAAATTTTGTCAAATTGGTCGGAAAGAAGTTTAGCATGTAGTGATGCGGCAATAGTCATTTTTGCAGAGCAACCGTGTATCAGATACCACGGTAACTGCAAAAACGACTAATTGTAGATTCAGTTACCGTGGTAACAGATACTATGGTATCTGCAAAACCACAACTAGTGTTTTGGTCCGATATGTTTAAATTTATAATCTGACGAATATGATTATTTTTGTTTTTATACAGCTTCCTCTGTTGACTAAGTAAGTACGCTATTTGGCATGTGCCACGATTCGTGCTTATGTTTTAAATAAATCAATCAAACGCGCTTCGTTAGGCCTATGAGCCACCAAAATAAATGGATTTACCAATATTTTGTTAGATAACAACTGTGTGATAACAAAATGTGATTATGAGGTCACAAGTATGATAGAATTCCTGTTTTGTACACACATTCACAACGGGCAGTGAGGATCTGCTGTTCAACGCCTTCCTTGAACTGTCAAAATCCTAAGATGTTCATCGGGTCAACCTGAAAAAATAATCAAGAAACCTTATTTATCTAAAATTGCTTTCTGACTCAGAAACCTGGAAATTTTCCATCTCTCAACAATACCACTAGACATTGGTTATTTTATTTCTAAGTGGGGCTGCTAAATAACAACTCATCCGGGGAGAGAGGTGTCAAAAGAAGTTAGTAGTAGGTTAATTGACCAAGAAATCCAGGTTTGGTTAGCTAGGATAAGAGATAGTGGATCCTTGAGTTTGTATGCAGAGGCTAAAGAGATTTGGGGTGAAGAAATTTATTTTAAAGCGGGTCTAAATAAAGAGGAAATGAAACTAATGTTATATATGAGGGCAGATAGCTTGCCACTTGGTGAAAGACTTAAGTATTTTGGAAGTGTTAGGGAGGAATCTGGTCCTTACTTTTGTCCAATGTGCGGTGAGGGAGATAAGGATCTAACTCATTTTATGTGTGGATGTGATGAAATTGAGGATCTGCATGAGCGAGGAAATTTTTAAGGGAGGGATTCATGGGAGGAAGTGGTTGTTAAATATTATGCGGAGTAGGGATTTTCTTAGTATAAGAAACCTGGCGAGGTTCCTCAGAGTGGCCAGTCTTCACAGGGAAAAGTGTTTGAGTGGGGTTTAGTGTAGTAGTGTGACCGTTTATTTTTGTATTTACATGTTGTTATTTATATGTGTTTGTATGGCCTTTGGGCTTTTAAGACAAATAAATATCATATCATATCATATAGACTAAAAAGAGAAGAAAAAAAAAGAAATATGATATAAGGACAATCTAGAGTTTAAGGTTTGAGTAGTATGTGCAGCCTACCGTCTATCGCCTACAATGGTTTGTCCTTATTCAAAAAATTTTGAACACAGTTTGGCAATGCTTCACTTTTTGGAACAAGAAAATATGGGGTCTGATTTAAATGCCAGCACACATGGATTCAAGGAAGTCTGTGATCGCAGATAACTGTAGTAGGCTATACAGCTTTGATTTGTAGGGGCGTCACTAGCCAAAACTCAACGGAGGGTGGCTCCTATTTCAGCTTTGCGTCACTTCTGTAATAATACAACTCGAGATCCGTGCAAGCGTTGAAGACTGAAAAAGCCTAGTCGTATCTCCGAGCTCAGGGCGGTTTGAAGGGCTTGGGGGTTGCGGGTGTATTACGACTGTATCGACATGCTCACCGGATGAGTCATGAACATGAGTCAATACAATAATAATGAGTCACGATAATATAAAAGATTAAACATACCGAACGGAAAGGGAGTAGCGCTGCCTAACGGCGGTACAAGTGAGCAGTGCGTGGTGCAGATGGCACCACCGTAACAGGTGACTGGCTCAAAATATACGACTGGCAGGTACCCGGCAAGGCTCAAGAGTCATAAGTTAGAAACAATAGCCAAGAAACACAGCACTACATGCGGGAAACTAGAAAACATTAACGCTAGTATTTGTAAGGTTAAAGTGAACGTCATTCATAATACCAATAATTTTCTTCCACAATAGCCCAACCCACAGCAGTTTCTATTGACTGTATATCAGCCAGAATGAAAATGAACGCCGCAGGCGAAATTATTGAAGTAGGCGATGACATTTTCGGGCAAAACATATACTTCCCCCCAACACAATCCAGCTTCTAATGTGGCCCAAGCCCCGGAATTACAAGCCTAAAGCCTGAACGAAATGACGCGACGCGAAAAAAAGGGGCCACCGGCAAATTTTATTGAATCCAGTATGATCAGAACATCTTTTCGAGCCCCAGATAAAAGTGAAGGCCACTTAGCACGGATCTGCCCGTCTGTCTTTTTTCACGACGAACCCAGAAAATGTGAGACATTTAGCTGGTAGTTGGTAAAGTGCTTCAATTTCCGAAAAAGAAGTCCTGATCATCCAGGAGAAAAAAACTTGAAACAGAGAGACTTGTTCTGAATTTACAGTTAAAAAACAAAATAAAAATCGAATGACATGTTGCAATGATCAGGCCTGTCATTACATCTACTGTCATCGCTCACTGCGCCAATTTATTTTTAAACGTCGCACTGGCGGAAACTTCTTATCATCAAGTTCTTTTCTGTTAATTTACAAAGGATCACTGCATGAAAATAACAAACTCTTGAAAATGTACGCCACAAGAAAAACAGACGCCACAAGCAAATCATTATTTGACAACTATCTTACATCGATCTTGGAAGCTCAGATCTGATAATCATACTTCTCATTCTAACAAAATATGATTAAAAAATCTCTATTTCAGCCAAATGGGAAGAGATAGCCGAACGTGCGGCCCAGAGAGAACAGCCAACAGAGGGTTCTGGGACTCCAAAATTCTAATCTGGAGCGAAAAACAAGCAGATCTATGGACTTCAAGAAACATGGAGACCTTCACCAATAAACATTACCGAGGCACTACAGTTCCAAGGAAAACCGTGCAACCACCGGAGGGAGTTATTGTACATCCGCAACGACTAGAAATAGATCGCTATCTTTATGTCAATCTGACAAGCTCGAAAAATTCGACTGAGAATGCAATTCCTTCGGTCGCAAATGCTCAAGAACCCTCGCGAGAACCCAGAACCATCCATGTCCAAGCTGAATGTCAACTCCATTTCTTGGTAACAACTAGCCTTACTGACTTTTCCGGGCGTACTGCCAGCCCCCCATTTAGCTTTCCTGAGTGAACACCCAGTTTAGCTGAACTTTTGTGGTAGGGTGCTCGAGCGCCGCCGTTTAGCTCAATTTTCGTGTTCGGGCGCTCTGCCGATCTTCGAGCGTCCAGTTTAGCTTCTTCATTTTGACTGGACGCTCTGTGGGTACCCACCCTCCCTCCCCCCCTAGCAACGGCCCTGTTTATTTGACAGTTATTTTCATTAGAATTTACTCTTCAGACAGATCAACAGCTTACAGGGTTATTTAAAGCTTCTTTAGCTTTAGCTACCTGCTCTTTAGCTACCTGCTCCATCATTTCCACAACACCAACACGGATGAAATCCGCTGTATTCTAATGGTGAAACAGAAACTCAAAGTTGAGGATATCCAACCTGCAGTGCTGTCAAATAGACTGGCTTTTCAGCAACTCCAAAAGTGATTGTGAATCTAAGAAAATGACATAGCCTACAGTAGAGGTATGCTTATGTGAACAGTTCCTTTAATGTTAACAGTGCAGTTTTGAGCTAAATGGTAGAATGAAGATGCAAATACCTATACAGGTTGCAGCATTGTGTGCTAACCCGCTTGTCTGTGCTTATGTTATGCCTTTGTATTTGCTTGCTTGTGCTTTGTTCTAGGTGCTTGGGTTTTCAAATAAACTATAAATCAAAGAATTCTACATGTTGTCAGAAGTCATGGATATCACCCACACATCAATCAATTGGAATGCTGACAACCTTGATTCAGAATGGACTGCATTTGAAAGCCATGCACAGCTCATCTGCCAAGGCCCCCTTACTGACAAGTCTGAGAAAGTAGCATGTGCCTACCTCCTAATCTGGGTTGGTGCACAGGGCAGAGAGATCTTCAGCACTTTTGAGCTTGCGGATGAAGAAAAGGACAAAATCAAGATCTACTTAAAGAAGTTCAGAGACTATGCAGCCCCCAAAAAGAATCAAGTGTTCTCCCGCTATGTTTTTCAGAAACGAGACCAGAACGATGCAGAAAGCGCTGACAAATACATAACAGAGCTTAAGATTCTAGTTAAACCATGCGGATACACCAGTGAAAGTGAGATGGTTAGAGACAAAATAGTTTGTGGAGTCAGAAATCCTAAACTACGTGAAAAACTATTAGCCACTGGTGACAGCCTTACTCTGGCCCAAGCTGTCACGATATGCCGAGCTCACGAGTCAACCCAAGCACAGCTGAAAACCTTCGAACGAAAGGAAATAAAACAAGAAGTGGATGCGATTGCAAAGAATCGTTCCAGCTTCCCACAAAAAAAGACAGAGTGCTACTTTTGTGGTGGAAATTATTCGCCTCAGCATGTGTGCCCAGCAAAAGGAAAAACGTGTGCCAAGTGTAAAAGACAGAACCATTTTGCAAAAGTCTGCAAAAGTAAGGCAGTAAACACTGTTGGAAATGAGGCCACATATACTCCAGCATCCACTAGTGATATGAACAACCAGGAAGAAACAGAGGTGTTCCTGTATGCCATCAACAAGGACTCCAGCAAGGATTAAATCTTTGCCGAAATTTCTGTCTGTGGACAGATCCACATTGACTTCAAGATCGACACAGGTGCTCAGGTCAACATCATACCTTCTCAATACCTGAATAAGCTGTCGCCAAAACCAGAGTTGCTGAAAGCCACACAGCGCCTCACCAGCTATTGTGGATCGACAATACCTTATCTAGGAGTCTGCAACATCCCTTGTTGTTACAAAAACGGACCTACACAGTCACTCACCTTTTATGTGGTTGAGTCAAACACCACACCGATAATCGGGTTTAAAGCAAGCAAAGATATGAATCTGATCAAGCTTGTTCTGAACATTGAACAGTCACCGGTAACCGAATATTGTGATGTATTCAAGGGTATAGGGAAACTTGAAACAGAGTGTGAAATACACTTAAAGGACAATGCAACACCCACAGTACATCCAGCTAGGCAAGTACCGCTAGCCTTAAAACAGAAGCTCAAGGACGAGCTGGAACGTCTAGAAAGTCTTGACATCATCGAAAAGGTCAGTGAGCCAACGGCTTGGGTTAATGCCATGGTAATGGTTGAAAAAAAGGATGGTGGTGTAAGACTCTGCATCGATCCTGTTGACCTGAACAAGGCGATAAAACGCCCCTACTACCCAGTCCCAACATTCGACAATGCCGTTGCTGAGCCGGATGAAGCAGAAGTATTCAGCAAGCTTGGTGCCCGCTCAGGCTACTGGATACTCCCACTTTCCACACGATCTTCCTACTATACAACCTTCAGCACTATTCACGGAAGATACAGATGGAAGAGATACCTCTTCGGCCTAGTGTCTACGCAAGACGAGTTCCAGAGGAAAATGGAAGAGGCGTTTGAAGGACTAGAAGGTATTAGAATACTTGTGGATGATATTCTAGTATATGGGAAAAACCGCGAAGAGCACAACCAAAGGCTAGCAGCCGTTCTTAGGAGAGCCAGAGAAAAGGGAATTCGCTTCAACAGTGAAAAATGCGAATTCTCCAAAGACAAGGTCAAATATTTTGGACACATCATCAGCAAAGACGGGATAAAGCCAGACCCAGAAAAGGTCAGGGCTATACAGGACATGCCAAACCCCCAGTCTAGAGAAGAGCTACAGACACTATTAGGAATGCTCAACTTCCTATCAAAGTACATACCCGACCTATCCTCGAAAAATAAGCCACTGAGAGATCTTACTAAAGCCTCCGAATTCAGATGGAATCCGACCACAAATCGAGCATGAAAGAGATCAAGAGCTGCATATCAGAAAATCTAGCTTTCTTCGACCATGGATGTAAAGCTGTCGAACTCAAGGTTGACGCCTCAAAGCATGGACTTGGAGCCGAACTATCCTCGAATGGGAAGATTGTAGGTTTTGCATCTAGGTCCCTTAGCAAGACAGAACAGAACTATTCCAAACTAGAAAATTTTGCTCTGTTGCCAATTCACAGGCAGAATTCTACACAGGTGTTTTCAGATGCCCTGAATTATTTACTTTGACTAACTGGTAGTTAGTTTTAAACACAGCAAGTGCATGAAAATGGCAAAGTCCACTGTCAACAAATGTTCACATAAGCATACCTCTCCTGTACTTGCCTTTACATGCCTCTTTGCTCTTTCAACAGAGTTCTTTAGGGCAACCCAAGGTTAATGTGCATGGAATACCACTGACACAAAAGCTAAAGTAAAAGTAACCGGAGGTTTCTGAGAGCTGAAAAGGCCAAGAATGCCTTAATTGCATGGGAAGTTGCCTGACTCTCTAAACTATTACCGTCTTTGCAATTTGAAAACCACTGCAGCTTTCCCAAAAATTATTTCCTGACTAAACCTCCAAGAAAAGCCCAAATTTCAAAAAGACAAATTTCATCAAACGTTCATGTTCCGGAACAGAAGAGTCTGACCAAATGCAATACGAACAAACTTACTAATCCTGAACCCAGTTCTGGAAAACCCAGTTCTTCCAGAACTGAAGTTCTCCAGAATTAGTTCTTTCAGTACTGTGAACAGTAATGGGCACACCAGTACCCTACCCCAGAATAAAGTCTACACTATACAGAAATATATCAGAGCAATTTTCACCTGTGACCTCAAGCTCTACACAGGCTTGGCTTGGCTTGGCAAGATAAAGACTCGGGGCGATGTGTAAATGTTTTCGCAGACGACACCGAAAATGATCAAACGAGAGTGATTCTGAGATCACACATAAGACAGGGTAATCCAAAAGGGGGAAGTGCAAAGGTATGTATCATGTCTTAAGCTAAATTTCTAGAAAAGCTTTACGTTCAGGAAGACCTGTCTGGCTTGTAAAGGAAGTATAAACATGACAAAACTTCCAGATTAAAGCTGGAAGTAAATTCTTCTTCAGTGTTTCAAATTAAAGGAATTTTGTCACTTCATTCGCACCTGAGCTCAAATTCCAAGACAAACAGGAACAGGAGAGAGAAGAGGTTGCCACCCTCATGAAAATCTTCTTTAAAGCAAAAATTTGATTAAGTCCAAACTAGGGGTTGGAGCCTGATCCGTTGGTTGACAGGGGAGTCCCAAGCACAAGTCCTTCAACTGTTCAACAAACATGGGTCCTTCCCTCAGACTTGACAGTACAAAAACAGCACAAAACAGAAGGTGTTTGATTCTTGTTTGAGCTGACTGTTGTAGTGCTGTTAATAAAGGGACAAGAATTTAATTTTTTAACATTTTGTATTTTGCGACCAATTTTAAGTTTATGATATTCATAGTTCATCTATCTCTTCTGTACCTGTTCTGTAAAGACTGGACCAGCAGTGGTATACTTGCCTGAGCCTGAGTCACAGACTGGCTTCCCCTCTTCAACTTCTGTCTGTTCTTCCTTTATGTAAACAACATGACAATGCTCCTGGTGCTCTCGGAGGCTCTTTTCACTTGGGAAGTGCTCAAAGCAATAGGTACAACTACTAGCCATCGCAGATACTCGTAGCAGATTCGTCTGGATTCCGTAGGACAAATTTATTTCACAATGCACGCGGCTTGAACTGTTTGAATACTTCGCGCTTTGCTTTGATTCTCCGCGATTTTATGATAATGAGCGTGTTCCATCCTACTTACCGTAGTTACTACGCATGACGTCACGAATTCTGGCTTTTGGCAGTCAAGGCTGGAACGATTTTTCTATTTTCCAGCGGAACATCATGCCGCGGGTGAATCCGACCAATCACGTGACTGAGATTCGTGGTTACTACGCTTACCACGCTCCCGAGCGTGGTAAGCAAATAGTTACTATTAGTTACTATTTCGAGAAGGCTGGAACGGTCAGCGTGGTAACTTTTCGTGAGGTTGGAACGGATTTAGTAACTAAAAGTTACTATTGGTACGAGGGTGGAACACGCTCAATAGCTCTCAAGATCCTTATTTATTTATTTCCATATATTTAGTGGTCAATCAACATCAAGAGGACACAGAGACAAAAAAGGGAGACGTCAACCCCCGTGAGGGTGGTCCTTTTTGAGCCCCAAAACCCAATTGAAAAGGGCGGTCGAACTCTCAAAATTGCCAGAACCCAGTTGCAATTGGGTTGTCTACTGCGGAAAACAGCAGGAGCTGCAGGAAATTGTGACACCAGAGGAATTTGAAGCACAATCGCCACATACTGGCTTCTTTCGTTTTGCAGTCATCCTGCAAAACCTAACCGACGCTTGACGGTTGGAAATTCAACCGACGCTTGGAAATTCAATCGAACGGAAACTCAACCGACGTTTGGAAGGAAAGTAAAGTGGAACCAAGATTGCGACTGCTCTCACCTCACCAACTGTCAGTCAACGACTAATCTAAAAGACTTTGGAAATACCAAAGGCCTTTTTCCACGCAGAAATTGTGGGCCACACACTTTTGAGTGTTTGTCACGAAAACACGATTGTGTGCCACACAGTCGAGCCACTAATTGAAACTCGCGGAAACGCCATTTTGTCTATTTTTTGGCGGTAATTTGAAATATCTGAAATAAAACAAAATTCATTTAAAATCTCAATAAATATAACTCCACGCTTATTTCCTTACCATTCTGTACAAAAAGTATTCTCTGTTTTAAGTCGGTATGGTTGAAAAAGTAGTTAGCTTTATTGTTTAGACACTATTTTGCTGCTTAACTTGAATTTCCCGCCAGAATCAAGCCACAAAATCGACAATCACCTCGCCAGTTGTTCTGTCAAGATTGAGCCACAAAAATCTTGTTGGTCGCGGAAACACACTTGTGGGCCGCGTAGACACACTTTTCGAGTCACAAGCACGGAAAAACTTCTCAAGTGATACTGTAGGCCTATTTATCAAGCAATAAGTCGTTTTTCCGTGGTTCCGCAAACAGTTTGTGGCTCGAAAAGTGTGTTTCTGCGACTTTTTTTGCGGCCTACAACTGTGTTTCCGCGACCAACAAGATTTTCGTGGCTCGCGTTGTGGCTGTATCGTTATTGCATCTGGCCAGTCGCCGTGGTAACTGATATTCAGAAATCACGGTCCCGACCACAGGCCTGGGTTTGGTCAAATTGGGGGGAAGAATTTATATGACTTCTAAAACCATAAATTCGGCAATTGCCGTTTTTGCAAAGCCAGCATAGACTAGTATCAGACACCACGATAACTTCAAAAACGACAAAATACAAATTCACTTACCATGGTATCAGATACCATGGTAAATACAAAACGCAACTCACATGTCGATTCAATTTTTTGGATTAAAATCGACAAGCTAAAAGCTTAACGCCAAATGTAATAATAAATAATTAATCACTTGGCAATTTTGCATCCCGCTGATCGATCCGTATTATAACATTTTTTGCAAGAAACATTTCAGTTTCCATGTCCACAAACTTCTTCTCTTCAACAGAAAATCTATTTACAGAATGGCCAGTGGCCTCAGATATGTCAGGCAGTGCCTCAAACTCAAGCTTGTGGCCATTGCGAACTAAACTTAAAATATAAGGGTCGCTTGTAAGCGATTTCCAGAACTCAAAACGACGTTTAATACTTCCAGCACGAAATGTGGACCGTGCAAATGCGGCTTTAGCAATGGTTTCTTCCACGAATGCTGAGAAAGAAAAACTTACCTCATTTCTTGTTCCTGGCTGTGTTTCTTTCTCTAATTCCAGTTTTGTACACAACCTTTCAATTTGTTTGTTAATGGTCAATTTTTTTGTTCCATTTCTTACATCTGTATAGCGCGGAAGCATTACAGGTGTTTGTTTTCTTCAGTTCGTTCATTTATATAAGTTGTGTTCCGGACGAAAGGCAGAATACAAAAATTTCGCCCGCGGCGCTTACCTCAACTTGTTCTGGGTACAGTTGTTGGAAGCTTCGCTTTTTAGCGAAAGCTGAAATGAAAAGCCGAATATGGAAATACCCTCAACTGATGCATTACAGTTAGTTTTACACCGGTTCTATTCTATGCCGTTGCTGCGAAATTTTTTAGTCCGTCGGCACAAACCGGACGTCCCCCCCCCCACTAAGTAAAAGGCTAGTGACGCCCCTGCCCATCAAACCTACTAAGTTAAGCCTACCAGTCAAGAAATTAATTCCTTTCATCTTGAAAGGAATTCTCGTCCCGCTAGACTTTATTTCTACTCGATCGTCTTCACGAACGGAATCATTTCTACTCGACGAGGTATCTTGTCCGTTAAACCCTACTTTATATACAGTAGGTTAATGGAGAAATTCACAAACACACTAAAAAGATAAAAAAATAGGCTTAAAATAAAATTAAATAGAGATTAAAATAGGCTTAGCCTACCAGCTCTACGGAAATAAAAATTCCATTATCATATGAGTGGAAGGTCCACATTTTTTCTTTCATCAATCTGTGCAGAACTTTTTACTATCCACGTTCAGCTCAACGCTGCCCTTGAAGCGGTGTTGAAGGGGGAAGTCGTCGAGCTGTATGGCCTCCGTACACGAGAAAATGACAGAAAGATCGACGGCATCCACGCCAAAGTGTCCGTCGAGATCGACGGGACCAGAGCCCAGAGCCATCGACCATTTTTAATTTTCACCTGTGCATTAAAGCTTCTGCATTACAACGATATTTGCAGAATATATTTATCCCTAATACCACCTATATAAACCTATGAACTATGCCCCTCTTGGTTTTTGGTGTCCTACATCCAAATCCAGGGCTCACCTGTGTTTTACACATGAGTTAACAGGCCAGGAGCCTCCCGCCCCCCACGAATTAAAGCAATTACCCATTTTCCGAGAATACTACACCACAAGGGGTAGGCAATCTAGTCAGATTGCATTGTCCACCCCAGACGGTTTGGGTGTGGCTGGTTTATTAGCCTAGAGCAGTGGTTCCCAACCAGTGGTACGCGTACCCGAGGGGGTACGCGAGACCCTTGCAAGGGGTACGCGAAGGAACCAAAATTGGTTTAGTCTGTAGCTTGAAAATCTCGCCTCACTCACTTTTGATTGCCGAAAGGCTAATATTACCAGTAGAGGCATCACCATCCCAAATGGATTTTAAGGAGCAAAGTATTTTTACTGACCGACAGGTCATTTTTATCAACATTTTATTTTTAAATTCCTACTTTTACCAAAAATCGCGGCGCTTCGCGCCGAATCTATTCTTTTTAACTTCTGGCCGACCACGAGTCGGCCAGAGAGTGGTGTTGCCAACCCTTGCGTGACGCCTCTGATCACAAGCCCTAGTGAAAGGCAATGAAATATTAGCTGCGTTCTTTGTCACGGGAGTTCTCACCGCTGGTCTCCGGTTTTTCTTATAAGCAGTTTTTGCATCCACCGGTGACTTCTCACCAGTCTTATAACCCGTTTTTGAACTAACCAGTGTCCGGTTTTATCTCACCGGTGCGGACTAACCAGAACCCTGCTCGTGAGCCCGGCTTCAGCGAGGAGTTAGCCAGTTTTCATCAACTCACAGGTGAACAAAAAAAACGCGTTTTAAGGGAAGAACCTGACACTGGTGACTAAACACCAGAGACAGCCCGGAGTGCAACGAACGCAGCTATTGTTGATTGCAAAAAACCTAGCCTACTGCCGCGAAATCTGTTCCTGTGTCAAACAATATTGTTTCAAGAAGAATCGAAGACATTGCAAGTGATATTGTCATTCAGGTTGCGAATAAGCTAACGAAAAAGTTTGCGATGCAGCTTGATGAAAGCACGGAGAACATCAAAACCAAACACAGAAACAGGCTGACTGTAAAAAATATTGCCGTTCATGACGTCGAGCCGAGATTCGACAAAAATTTTAGCTACAAGGCAGCCTCAAGTGTTTGCATCATTGATTTTGTATACATTTCTACAGATGTATGCCTTATCATTCATGATAATAACTATCGTCATTTTCACGTTCTGAAAAAGGGGGTACGCAATATTTTTTAACCTTGATTAGGGGTACACGGTACAGAAAAGGTTGGGAACCGCTGGACTAGAGGACTTAAAAGCCTCGCACAGCGCTCCGCGCTGTGCTCCCTCAAAATGACAAAAATTTCGTCCGTCGAGCTCGACGGGACCAGAGACCAGAGCCACGGGACCAGAGCCATCGACGCGAAAACTTCCCCTTAGTCATCAAGAGTATTAGTTTTGTGCCTCAGTTTACCTTGTATCTTAACAACCTTACCTGAATTACTGTATTTTATGACAATTGTATATATGATTTAGTTGTAGGTTAATGTCAATTAATTTGCTCGCGCATCAAACATGCCTCCAGAATACGTCCCTCATAAAAATCCGATGACGAATTATCGCCAGACGCGCTAGAGGAACAATAACAATCACACGTGAGATCTTGGTATAAGTTATCTGACGGGTGAATAAGCGACTGGGCTTTCCTTCATATCGAGTCGCGTATTAGCCCCGTGGAAAAGTGAACCAGCACTCAGCACTGATGTCGGAAGCCAGGAATGACAAACTCGATGACGCTTGACAGAACAGAGTTTGGGTAAGCAAAAATACAGGAAGAGGCATCTTAAACAGTTTTAAATCTGGCTAGGCCTAAGAGGAATTGAATATAGCCAAACAAACCTGGATAAACGTACACCAAGAAGTAACGTGTTATTGTTTTCTTACGATAGCGCACCTAGCGGTCAAACAAGAACTAATCCGAGAGGAATTTTATGAGGAGCGTTCAGTTCCTAACTATCGCACAAGAAGTGCGGCCATACTGACGCAGATAAATATTTATTTTATTCTGATCCGAGAAAAAAAAATCAAGATTCGGTCGGGTTCTAGACAAAAAATCGGATGAACTCGTTCTCGGATCCGAGCGTTGCCGTTAACTCCTGCAGCCAACGACTGCTCAGATTTAAGACAAACCTTCATACACACATCATATTCCCTCAAATAAGTCCCCCTCGCTGCCAAAGACTGCACAGGTTTCTAAAGTCCCCACACGAAGATTGCAATGGTTCCTGAAGTCCACAAACGAATTTCCTACACATATCTTGATAACTGACGCAGAACATGGTAGCTAAAAAAAAGTCCCCCTCGCTGCTAAAGACTGTAAAGGTTTCTAAAGTCCCCACACGATGACTGCACAAGTTTCTGACCCCCGCCAACGAGTCTCATGCACATATCTTGATCAATGACGGCCAACGACTGCACATATTTCTGAGGACCAACCTTCATGTACATATTCTGGCCATCGAAATGAGTCACCCTGGCTGCCGAAGACTGCACAGGTTTCTGAAGTCGCCAAACGAACCTTCATGCACATATCCTGATCACTGAAAGCCAACGACTGCACAGGTTTCTGCAGTCGCCAAACATATCTTCATGCACATATCCTGATCACTGAAAGCCAACAACTACACAGGTTTCTGCAGTCACCAAACAAATCTTCATGCACATATCCTGATTACTGAAAGCCAACGACTTCACAGGTTTGTGTGTTTTCACCAAAACGAAGCGAACGTGCAGCCGCCATACGAATATTAATGCACATATCCTGATTACTGTAAGCCAACGACTGCACAGGTTTCTGCAGTCAAACGAATCTTCATGAACATATCCTGATCACTGACGGCCAACGACTGCAGAGATTTCTGAGGACAACCTTGATACACATATCATGGTCACTCAAATAAGTCCCCCTCGCTGCCAAAGACTGCACAGCACAGACTTCCGGAGTGGCCAAACGGAGCTCCATGTACATAATTTTGCTGATTCACAGGTAGGCTAACAGTAAATTTCCCATCTTAAATTAAGCTTTTTTGAATTATTCGCCAGCATGAAACAAACTATTTATTTTTCTCCACTAAAAGTAACAGGAAAAATTGCTTCTGCAACGGACATCAATGAATTTTTTCCAATATATATCAGAGTGATGAGGCGTTTCTCGTTAGTGCAATGTCAACTGCCTGAACTACCAAATTTCCTGTTGCTAACTTAACTGATCTAAACGCTTCCGCCATTGTGTGAATGAACCTTCCATATCAGAGTAAAACGACTATTAGTCTACTTAGGGAAAATTGTTGCGACTGCAAATCCGGCTTAAAGGACCCCTCGCACTATTTACTCTTCAACTTACAGTATTTTTAATATTTGAATACTTTAAAACGGCTGTGCTTTCAACAAATAACCCACGGTTTAGGCTGTTTTAAGCTTTTTCCGAGACCCGTTGACTTGTAGCAAAAACAGGGAAACAATTTACTTAACCGGTGTGTCTGATGGAAAAACTTCTCACGGACAACCGTCGACAGCGTGATACACATCGAAGGTAGCAAAGCACGGCAATTGAGAAAATCAGCGTGGTTTCGTTAGAGGGGTTAGAATCTACCTTACGAAATTGGGGTCTCCGGGTTTAGAAATATATTGAATGATTCTGGAAGTAGGTTGCGTTAGTATTGTAGGTAAGACAGGTTCTTTAAAGAAAACATAAGATGATTCACAAGGAAGCGACAATTAGATGTAGTGATGCTGTTGTGCCTTCAGACAGTCACATCATATTTTGTTATCATTCCCAACCAAGGTGTAAACACATACGCCATCTAGGCAGGCAATAAGTTCAGGCTATTGCCGATAGATGACGTATGTCTCTTAATCTTTTCTTATTTTCTTTGATGTTGATAATGCTGATCGCCATCAGCATCATCACTTGATGTCCGGTGAAAATGGCAACTTAACATCTTGTTGACCAAGGAGACCTTTTTGTAAATACTACTGAGAAGTATGCGTTTATTTTATTGAGAGAGAAAGAGAAGAGTGCGTCTGAGCCCTCGGCTACCTAGGACATCCCTACCCCTCGTTTATTGATTGGTTTTGAGAGTGGAACCTAAGGTCAGGCCCGCCGGTCTTCAGATTTCCACGCTATCCACCAGGTCCCAGTGACCCTATTCAAGACCTAGCCTTATCAACCACCCTTGAAACCACATCAGATGCTAAACAAGGAGAAACACCGCTGTAAGCTGTCAGCAACTCCACTATGCCGATTCTGCCTCCTGTGGGAGAAATCCCTCAAACACGTCATCTTCGATTGCAGTAATCTGACGGGACAAAAAAGAAAACTGATATACGGAGCAAATGAGCTGACCCATCCATTCAATCAATCAGTTATTAGTCTCCTCTTTCCGAACCACAAATATCACCAGTCTTCACTGAGATTCCCAGTTCTTAAACAACCTTCAAGTAACCCTATGGATGTGTCCGACTGGCATGACGTGTCCGACCACGTCAAAACCGAAGTCTAGCACTTGGTGAAGAAGAAGTCGCAGAGGTTCAGTGGATCCCGCCGATTATAACCGAAGCCGATTATATAGAAGCCGATTATATAGAAGTTTATTTATATTTATATGTATCGTTTAAATGTAACCGCCATAAGTCACATGATAAATCAAAAAGGGTTATTATTTTGTTGAAGTCCTATGCTATTCGTTGTAAAAGAATATTTGGAGAATATAATGAATTTGAATTTGAATAACCAGTCGAAGATGAATTTTGTCACTCAGCTTGCCACGATCTCTATTTCCTTGCTATGCTTAACATGTTTACTTCCATCGCCAACGCTATGCACCTTCATGTGTCGATTTCTACTAGGACCGAGGACAAATCCTTTCTCGCAAGAATCACAAGAGTATGGTTTCTCACAAGTGTGGATTCTCGTGTGATCCACCAGTCGCCTACGACAAATAAACTTCTTGTTGCACAGGTCACAAGAATCGGGTTTATCACCATTATGCATCTTCTTAATGATAAACTATGTCATTCCGATGTGTGAACTTTTTGTCTCACGATTTTACAAGCGAACGGCTTCTCCCCCGTGTGCCTTCTGACATGCTGACGTTTGGCGTGTGCTCTGGTGAAGCTTTCCTTGCAAAACTCGCACGAAAATGGCCTTTCTCCCGTGTGCGTCCTCATATGCTGGATCCTGCTCTGACGAAACGTAAACTTTCTGTGGCACACCTCACAGGAGTAAGGCTTTTCTCCAGTGTGTGTTCTCATGTGTCGCACTACTTCATAATTTGCGCCAAAAGTTTTCTTGCACACATCACATGAGTAGTTTTTTTCCCCAGTGTGCATCTTCATGTGCTTCGTAAGGTAACATCTCTTGTTAAACCCTTTCTCGCATACACCACATGTATATCCAAGGACAGGTGTGGACCCTGAAGTTTCTTCATTGTTATCTTCAAGCACAGTAGTAACTTCTTGCTTTATGTCACCTGAAAAGAAAATGATCTAAGAAATCTTCTTTGATTCAAGGGCCCCTAACTTTCGAGCCATAAACTAATACTCAGCTTTGGCTTTATGCAAGCCTAACTTCTGTTGAAATTTTTCTGTTGTCGTGATATTTCTTTTTCTGTCGTACGACACCAACCCCTAATGACCTGGACTGGCCAAGGTGACCACCTGAAACGTTCGCATCGATAATTCGAGGTTCTTTTTGAATGGATTACATTTCGCTGCCCCGACCGGGAAATGAATTAGATTTCAGACGTGCGCGGCCGCTTGAACTTGACTGTTTTATTTTTGACCAGTCTTTTGTTTATTGATGTAATTTATTTATGAACTTCATTATTTTATTTAGAAATTTTGATGTTATAAGATAAGTAATACTGGCCTACCGAGTAGATTGATAGTGCTTGAAGTGTCTTTATTTGAATTTACATATCCAAAGCTATTTTTATGTATTTAAAGATATTAGGGATTACATCATCGTTTATTAAAAAAAAGAAGAAATGATCAGAACCATACTTTGGAATAGCCTCAGCAAACGTAAGTTTTTGTTTGGAACATCCGAGAGGCATTACCCCTATAGATAGGGCATATAATATCAACCCCTTCCGTCACCAATTATTTTTAACCGAGAACAAAATTATTTTTTCATTGAAACCTACCAGTTAGGGCATAAATAAGATAGTGTTGAAGTGATTTGCTTGGAATCGCTTATTAAGTGGGAGAAAACGGATGTCCAGTTAACTGGATAACGTGACCAGCTGCACACACGAAAATAGCATTTCAGTCACTTGGTCTGACATGAGATTGTTTGGAACAAGTTCATTAACCGCTGCAACACATCTCAACTTCGTATTTTTTTTACAAGTTGTTGTGGCTTTCAGCTTGCAGGCCCTCATCTTGCATCTCACTATAAGCCTTTCGCCCGTTTTCACTGACCAGTGGTGATAGCCATCACATCGTACGTCAGTACGTATTTGGGGCTATTGTTTCTTCCTGGCGTCAGTTGATCCTCCATGTCTCCATATGGTCGACTCCCTACGTTGACCTGCTAGTCGTGGGGTAGACGAGTTAGCTTGTTAAGGGCAGTGGCAATCTCCTATCGGCATACAACGAGATCCAGTTTCTCTTTCCTGGCCAATGACAGAAGTTGCAGTGTGTGATTCAGCAAGATCAGCCATGCAAAAAAATGAATCATAGTTGCCACTTGCGAGACCGGATCGATATACTGTACAATCTCACCAGCTGTGAGACTGTATCAACTTCACATGTGCTGACATTGCGTTTTCTGGTGACCTTAGGTTGTCAAATTTGAATATAGCTGTAGACAACTTTCGAGCATTTACAATTCCCGTGATTGCCAACCAAGCCCGAAGCCACAGAAACTGTTTTTGTCAAGCAACCCGAAATACAACTAGCTTCTCTTCACCTAACAGAAGCCTTCCCAGTGCTCCTCCGCCGTATTTGTTCATCTCTTTTTCCGACTTGACAGGCGACCAAGCTTTGCGCTTGGCACGGCAGTGCCAGTTCCATTCCACCCTTACTGTCTCAGGGTTAAAGGGAAGAAATCCCCCTCCTTTGGGATATTCCTGTCTGTCATGAACTTCATAGTAGTATAGAAACGCCGATTCTAGACCAAACCCACCCCAATAAAACAAACCTCTAATTACATGAAATTTAACAATTTCAACATATTTTATATAAAATTACCCCCTTTTCAAAGAATTTTAATTTCATAATTACAAAATAAAGGTATCAAGAAATGAAAATATTACCCTTTAATCGCAATAAATTCTACTATAAAAAAATAACGGTATCCTATAAACTACTACAATATATACTATAAACATCCCTATAGAGGCAATTGTTGTAGAAAAACAACACTGTACTTTTGGAGCTTATACTGCCATCTTGCGGTCAAAAGATATTGCTTTTAGCAGCATCTTTCCATGGGGCTGAAAGATGGCAATCGATTGATGCCTTCCGGGAGCTGCTATGTGGCACGTCGCCTAAACAGTAAGTCACCAAACCAAGGGATAAGAAAAAAGAATGAAAAGGTAGGCATTTCTAAGCTAGAAACTGGAAATAAAACGAAAAGGTGGAAGATTCCTTGCATGTCATATCTGTGTAAAATATATGCAGTTTAGAATTACTGTAGTTGAAATTCACGAAGTGTGCAAGAATCTGGATCAGTAGCAAGATACATTTCTTCATGTTGTAAAAATACAAGATCGGACGATCGTGGCTCAAAATTGTAAAACGAATAACTAATTTTTTTTTCTATCCAGATTGCGGAATCATACGACAGACTAAGAAAACGAGCTCAAAATCGCCGAATTGACGCAGAAGAGGCCGCCAAGTATATTTTTGACATTCCAGAAGACATGTTGTCAGACTTGTCCGACGATGATGATGACGATGATCCAGACTTCCTGTCTCCAGAAGATCTTATCGATCATCCTGATGCAGACTTGTTGCCTCTACTGGACAATCGCCACTTCTTTTTGAAACAGGATGACGTGGAGGCTAAACCTGAACCCAGCGACGATGACTCGGGGGAAACTCCACCCTCCAGTCAGCAACAGCAACCGGTAACAGCAAGTACTGGAAAATCAAAGAAGAAATCGAAAGTCCAAGAAAAATTCGGCTGGAGAAAAGTAGAGATAGAAAAAGTCGATCTGTCTTGGAAAGGAGAGCCTCGCCAAGTTCCAGGCATCTTGGAGACTCCAGTGAAATATTTCCAAAAATTCTTTGACGATGAACTTCTTGAGCTGATAGTTGAACAAAGTAACGTCTTTGCACTTCAAACTGAGAGATGCAACCTCTGCCTCACTGCCGAAGAGCTAAAAGTTTTGATTAGCATTATTCTGTTATTGGGGGTGACAAAAGTTCCCTATTATCGAATGCACTGGGAAGCAGCTACCAGATACCCTCAAATTGCCGACAAGATGGGCCGACAAAGGTTTGACAAGATCAAACGTTTTCTTCATTTCAACAACAGCAATAAAGCTAAGAAACCTGGAGAACAAGGATTCGACAAGCTGTACAAGATTCGACCCGTCCTAGGTCATATCCGTTCCAAGTTTCTTGAAGTCAGTCCCGAAGAACATCATTCAATTGACGAGCAAATGATTCCTTTCAAGGGGCGAAGCAACCTGAGACAATATCTGCCGAAAAAGCCGACGAAGTGGGGAATAAAAGTGTTCACTAGAGCTGGTGTGTCAGGTTTTGTACATGATTTTGAAGTTTATCAGGGGAAGGGCACTCTTGTTGAAGATGACATAGAGTCAGATCTTGGAGTCGGAGGAAACATAGTTTTACGTCTGATGAGTACCTTGCCAGAGAAAATGAACTATAAGATTTACTTTGACAACTGGTTTTCGAGCTTGAAACTAATGAGTTTGCTCAAAATCAAAGGATTCCCTTGTATTGGTACGTTGAACAAAGCACGACTGAAGGGCTGTCCGCTCCTCACAGATGGTGAAATGAAGAAACGAGAGAGAGGAACGTCAGATTACAGGGCTGACATTCATTCTGGCGTTATTGTAGTGAAATGGTTGGATAACAACACGGTTTGCCTGGCATCGACGTATGCACGAATAACGCCACAGGATACTTGCAGACGCTGGAACGTCAAGGATAAATCCAGGGCTGAAGTTTCAAGGCCAGCCATTGTTTATGAGTACAACCGTCATATGGGTGGCGTAGATTTAGCAGACATGCTGGCGGAGATGTGCCGAACTCATCTTCGGACACGAAAATGGTATATGAGAATCTTCTGGTGGCTTATTAGCAGTCTGCAATAGCTGGCTTCTTTTCAGGTCAGACGTCAAAGCGCTGACTTCAAGGAGAGACGAACCGATGATCTTGAGAGCCTTCAGGTCTGAAGTTGCTGCAGGGTTGTATGCCTCGGCGCGTGTGCTGCCCCAACGTAAACGTGGTAGACCATCCGTAGATGCCGAAGCAAGTCCCAGCCCCATTCGAAGTCGAAATCGAATCAGACCGGCAATATCTGCTCAAGCCGATGGACTTGATCACTGGCCAAAAGACTGACAAGCAGAGCCGCTGCAAAGAGTGCAAATCAGGATACACCACTTTCGAATGCGAAAAATGTATGTGACCTTCCACTGTGCCTTACTGCCAAAAACAATTGTTTCAAAGCTTTCCATACCAAGTAAAAGTGCCACATTTTTATGTACTTGAGAGGCTAATGTTGTATTTTTACAACGTGGTCTAAAATTGACAATTTTGAATAAATCGTGCAAATTTTTATTTATCACTAGTCTGACCTAGAGATCACATGGGAAGCGTTGGAGATTTTTCCTGGTATTCGTTCCTATAGTGGCCTATATAGGGACTATAAAAACTACTGAGTAAACAGTTCTAAATCCACATATGTTTCATTATTCTTGTTTACCCGTACAATCGGTGGTAAAACTCGATTTTTCATTAAAAGTAACTCATTAGCAATAGCATGACATTTCTGAGTTCCAAACAAATCACACAATTTGTCATTACGATTAATTACTACAACCAACTTAACACCATATTTTGTTTTAGCAATTCTCATTTTAACTGCGTTATATTTCTTTCCTAATACTAATGATTCTTTTTTTATTGTTGTATTTGTTTATTCTGATTGCATTCAATACCTCCCTCGTTGACTCCATTTATTAGCGAATGATATTATTAACTAAAAATCCAAACTCACAAACTCACATATATATTTTTATTGATAATATCTAATGTTGCTTTTTCTTTGATAATATAGAACACAGTAAATATTATACGGTACAGGTTGAGTATCTTTCAATGTTAAACTTATTGCAATATCAGCAGGTGTTCCATTATATATAATTGATTCGTGTTTGGAAATGTCGAAACAGAAAAGTAGATACACTTCTTCAAATTCTTCTATACTAACAACGCTACCAGTATCAAACGCTAATTGTTTATAACCCATATGTATGAGTCTATTGTAGAGATCCGAGTCTTTGCATTTCTCGTCACTAAAATCACATGTGAGTGGTTCTTCAGGATATTTATCCCCATTAATTCAAAGTTCTATGTCTATTAAACTCATATGATCAAACACCATATTATTCATTAATTGATTGTTATGCTTTTAATTTTTCTTTAACATTACAGCTACTTTTGTTGGAATGTTTCTCTCAGAAATAACTTTCAACGTGTGTTCCTTATTTTGACTAACATCACTTTTACAAGTATTACGTGCTTCCCATTTCAGATTATGCTTTGTATCCTTTGCCAATCCCTTTCCCATTTCATTCATCATTTCAATACTAGGAGCTACAATAGGGATTTTCCAGGGTAAATACTCGATTACTACTTTCAAATTAGTACTTCCATTTCTTATAATCATGTTGTTATCATCGTTTCTTCTTAGAAATATTTTATGCGACGCACCTCTGAAGAATCTTTTGCTTCCTTTCAAAAATCTAAATAATTCTGATAAAGGTAAATACGTATTTACTAATTTACTGCTTTTAGTTCTGTTATATCTTTTTTCAACCCCTTTATTATAATTATTATTATTTGTCAAACTGACTGTTCCAGCCCCTGCTACTGCTGCATCTGGATTAAACGAAGCAACTACAGGATTAATATCTTTTCCTTGATTATAATCTTTATACCAGAAATGATTTCTTGCTGTACTTTTAAAATCATCAGAGTATTCAATCAACTTCGTAGCGGTAGTTGCAATACAAACATGATTAATTTTTTCAACCGTTTCATCGTTTATTACATACTCAGCGGTACTGAATAAATTAAATCCATTATTCCTTAAAAGTAGTAACATCGTTTGCAGCTATATTAGTTCCATTTTCTTCTACTATTCTTACACTAACATCAAGATAACTTTCACTTGGATAGAACCAGGAATCTAATTTCTTTGTTATAAGTTCAAACTCTGATTTATTAGATACATTCACATCTGTTTCTCGTATTTCTTTAAATTCATATTTTACCACTGTATCATCAACAAGCGGTTCATCAATTATGTTCCATTGCGGACTAATAATTTTGTTTACTGACATTTATATGAGAAAGAAATTATTAAATAAATATTATTTCAAAATCTTCAAATCCCTTCCAGTCATTAACGTTTTGAATAAGTCTTGGCTTCTTCGATTTAAAATTCTTTTAATTTGCACCTACAAGATCCTTCATAGATTTTTTGTTTTGAATGACATCAATTAGTTCTTTCTTGTTTACATCAATCAAATTTTCCCCTATTCTATTACTCTATTCTTCAACAACTCAAATCTCGGTTTAATAATTCTATTATACATCGATAATGCACCATCTTTTAATTGTTTTGCAGACGTTTGGAATAACTGAGAATTAGCAATGCTTTTGAATATACTGCCAATTGCACTTCCGTACTGCTTTTTATAAAGTAATCGTTTATTATTAATCAACATTCATAAGCAAATAAATTTATTTCAATAATTCTTTAAGCTTTTCTTAAATGCAATACGTATCCAACGTTGTCTCCATTCAGATCGATAGGTCTTCCTAACTGATCAGTAATTATCATTCTTAACGAGTAAATAAAGTCTTTCGTATTGATAGGAAGATAAATTAATTGTCTAGGGTTTTCAACAATTTGACTACCCGGTTCTGTATTCGGTGTCCAAATTACGTCTGATTTACTTTTGTTTACTACAGAACTATTTACAAGAGAGCAGTGAATTTGAATTTTATCAACGCTTCTTGTAATATTCGGAAGCTTTGTAACTTCACTGATTTTCCTCAAATCCTAAAATCTGACACAAATCGCTATTAAATCATTCATTCATTCATTTATTCGTACTATGTAGACTACATAACATGAATATAAGGCAAGAAACAAGACCCCCTGAAGCTATCTTCAGGGGGTCATCTAAACACGTATTTTTCTTGTAATAAGATTACTAATCACATAGATAACGGATTTGATGAAATTACAACAGGACATTTATCTTTGGGATTATCAAAGCTCTGACAGAAAAAACAATTGAAACAATCATCATTATACATCCCATTAGGAATTGTAACATTAATCTATTCCTCTTCTTCGGATTTTCTATACTGAAATGTAATATTTTCAAATTTATCACTTAATACATGCCACGAATACCACAAAGTGCATTGATTCAAACCTATTTCATAATCGCAATTACGATTCAATTCGATTGGTTGACCAAATGTGATATCATTGATACTTTCATTACCTTCAATTTTTAACAACACCATTTATTAGAAATATTTTTTATATGCTACATTATATTGTTTCTTTGTATAAATTTTATTTCGCAGAAATGAATACATGATATCAATCGCCGCATTCCTCATCTCCTCGGATGTATATTCCGTTTACTCTACTACCTATCAATTTTTTATTCATTTCATCCTGATTCATTTATATACCAGTTCCTTGTTGTTTGACTAATGGCATACCAGATTGAACGATTTGTAACCTATTTTTGTATTCTTTTATAAATCTATTCTTTTATCATAGCTAGAAGAACCACTTTTATTTTTCATACCACCATAACTTTGACTTATAGTTGTTAAATGATTCAGAGCCTCGTCTATTTCCTTAGGATGTTCAAGGAAATAATAAAGCAATTTAAATAACCATCAATGCCATTCCAGTCTTTTTTATGTTTTGAATTAATTTGATTTAACAACTCTGCATCAATACCTTTATTCAGATTAATGGTTGTGATATTTGAGTGGGTTGGTTCTAAAGCAAGATTTGGTGCTCGATTCGCTTCTTCTGAATCTGGAATCTGTAAAGCTGTTTTAAATGTTTCACCTAATCTGAGAAACCGTCTTCTTGAATTATTATCACCTTCCTGTAATTTATTAATGATAGTTTCAGTATTTTCTTTTTGTGCTATAAAAACTGGAGCGTTAAGTTCTGAAGCATATTCCCGAAACCCTGCTTTCTCCATCTCATATTGTTGAACCTTTCTTCTTTGAATTTCTCTGTTCATAACTATATCCGATAGCATATCACTCATGCGTCATGAACCCATTTATATACAACCAATTTTATTTAATAATAATATTGTTTGAAAGTTCTTTTTCATAAGATCCCCCTCGTATTAATTCCCCGTTTTTGTCAGATATTTCATAAGTAATACGGGTGGAAGGCCTAACAGTTGCTATCTGGAATACGTTTCGTTCCTTCGTTTTTCGTTACGTTACATTCCTTTAATTAGGTAAATAATCCTTATCAAAAATCCTTTTTTCTTTTTTAATTTTAACTAAATCTATCAACGATTTGTGCTTTCAATTCACTTTCAGATGTAAACCACTAAATGTTATTATTTAAAAAAAAGTTTGAACACTTCTTATTACAAATTCTTTACCTTTATCAGTTTGTAGCTTCTTTCTTTACTCAATGCGTTTATTATTTCACCACCAGTTTTATCTTTCAAAAGGATACACCAAGCATATTTACTAAAGCAATCAATAATAGTTAAAATGTAATTTGTTTTGTTGTTTTCTTTTTTCTCAGCAAAGTGAACAAAGACTCGCCATTTTTCGTAATTGTGATACGATGGTTTATGTAAAGTATATATATTCTCCTTTTGAAAAACATTTTTTATTTTATGTTTAGAAACGTTCATTTCCTGTTCAATTAATTTTCTGTAAATATCACTACCACTTGAATAATTAGAATAATACGTATTTAATATATATATTTTTCTGCTTTGAGTTTTTTTTTTAAGAATTGACATTTCGTCGATCCACAAATAACACAATTACCTTTCTGCATAGGCATATTATTCTTCGACACTGTCTTAAACATTGATTCAGTGTCAGTTCTCTTTCCACATTTCAAACAATAAATCTACATTTATTAGATAACAAGTTTTATAAATGAAATTTATTTTTTTACCATATTTAAACATTCTGCATTTAATGTACTTAAAACAATGAAATCCACAGTTTAATTCATCTATATTTTGAATTGCAAGACTTTCATAAGGTATTTTTTTCTTTGAAGATTTTATATATTTAATTATTTCTTTTCCTGGTGGAATACCGAAAGAATCGAAAAATTCTACGTAAGGACTATCAGATAGATTACAATAAGCAACCCTATGAGTTCCAGGCATTCCACGTTTATCATAATAAATTACACCACATTCTATACTATTTATCTGTTTGGGTAGCGTATCTGTAGAGAAAACACCTCTAAAATGCGGTAGATTTCCTAGTTCATTCATAATATCAAAATTATTTATAGAATTTTGAATTTTCCCGTTTTTTGAATGAGTTTCCTTCTTAGATGTACCACGTACGCCATTACCCACAGCTCTTTGTGTTCCAGGAAGTTTAAGCGCCCCACCTGTATTGGTTATTTTACCCACTATTTTCTTACCAGCGACTGCACCTAAAGCAGCAACCCCGCTTGTTAAAGCTGCCTTACCATGTGTAATTGCTAGCGGTATTAAACATGGAAGTAATCCACCTTTGTGAGTTGCTTATATGATACATCAATATCACAACCTTTGTTATTACTTTTAAATTTTTCAATCTTATCAATCTGTCGTTTACGTAAAGGTAGTTTTACTGGTTCTCGTTCATTATGACTAACACGAATCTGACATTTTTGTTTCGCGTCAAAACATTTCTTCAACTTACCTTTTTGTTGACTTGATAAATAAACTGTTTATTAAAATGTTCTATCACTTATTAGAGAATTAGTTTATCTTATAAAATTCTTTTTGTTTATTCACCGGCCATCATTTTTTCTATTCTGGAAACGAATGGTTTATCAACAGGTTTTTGCTCTAGAAGCCTTTTTAAAATATTTACTACTGCTTTTTGGGATCCCAAAACGTAAGTGGAGGGATACCTATGACATCGCAAAAGTTGCCCGTCTGTCCGTCTGTTAGCACGATAACTCTCGAAGGGAATGAAATATTTCGATGAAACTTGGTGTGAGGAATCTTTGGGTCAAGGGTAAGGTCAAGTTCGTAGATGGGCTCTGTAGCCCTACATTTAGGGGTGGGGGAGGGGGTTCAAATTAAGGGGCAAACAAAATATTTTTAAACAGCTAATGTGATAGTCGATTATGGGGTAAGAAGACATGCTGAACACGAATGTCCAAAACATTTTCTTGTCCGACAAGTAGTTCGCCCGGAATCCGGCCAGAACCGGAAAGTTGGTTAAAAGTAAAAGTTTCTTTTGAAGTTGATTAAATGTTCGATTTGGGGGTAAGAAGACATGCTGAACACGATGGTGAAAACCATATTCTCGCCGGACGAGTAGTTTGTTAGGATTCCGGCAAAAACTGTTCGATTTAGGGGTAAGTAGACATGCTGAACACTTATTAGAAAAGCATTTTCTACCCGGACACCTAGTTCGCCCGGAATCCGACCAAAACCGGAAAATTTGTTAAAAGTAATAAGTTTTATTTGAAGTTGATTAGATGACAGATTTAGGGGCAAGAAGAGACGCCGAGTCTGTATATGACAATCGTTTTTTAACCGGTCATATAATTCGTCCGGAATCCGGTCGTAACCGATTTTTTTTTTTTTAGAAGCTAAAGTTTTATTTGAAATTTATTAGATGTTCTTTATAGGGATAAGGAGATGCCGATTCTAAATTTTCTTTTTTTGCTGGACAAGTAGTTCGCTCGGAATTCAGCTGAAACCGGAAATTTGGCAGAAGTAAAGCAGGAAGTTTCGGTCAGTATCGTCAAGATAGATATGGGTTATCGAGGTATATCTGAAATTGGTTTTTTTCTAATGATTAGCCTGGCGAAGACTGGATCTGGCGAAGACAAGACCCAGTGGTCTGGATCAAATATTAGATTTTTGGGATCCCACCGAAACCTTAGGTCTTGTTCAATATTATTGATATGGATTTGTTGGTCAGCAGTCTTTGTTTCAATTTTACTTCATTCGTTTAGTTAGGTAAATAACCATTATCAAAAATACTTTTTTCTTTTTTAATTCTAACTAAATCTCCTACTTTGTAATTTCATGTGACTTTGTAATCACATGGAGGAAACAAAGCATTAAAAACCTTTTTCTGATTCACTTTTTTACTAGCATAAACTGGTTTCATTTGTATTGAGCGGTGATACGAGTTACGAATACAGGTAAAATATCAATCCATCTATTTGTGTTGTTGAGTAGAATATTTCCATATCTTTTCTTTCAGAGTTCTGTTGAATCGTTTAACGATTTGTGCTTTCAATTCACTTTCAGATTTAAACCACTGAATGTTATTATTATTCAAGAAAGTTTGTACATTTCTCATTACAAGTTCTTTACCTTTATCAGTTTGTAGCTTTTTAGGAATTCTTTCTTTAAATATATTAGTTAATGCGTTTATTATTTCACCACCAGTTTTATCTTTCAAAGGGGAACACTAGGCATATTTAATAAAGCAATCAATAATAGTTAAAATGTAGTTGATTTTCTTTTTTTTCTTTTTTGAATTTCTGCATATCAACAAGATCAGCATTGGTCATCAGTAAAGTGAACAAAGACTCACCTCCTTTCAAAATTGTGATACGATGGTTTATGTAAAGTATGACATTCTCATTTTGCAAAACTTTTTTTTATTTTATTCTTAGAAACGTTCACTATATCATCAACACCTGAACAATTAGAATAATAAGTATTTAATATTTCGTTTTCTGCGTTGAGTTTTTTTTTACGAATTGACATTTCATTGAGCCACAAATAACACAATTATCTTTCTGCATAGGCATGTTATTCTTCGACACTGTCTTAAAAATTGATTCAGTGTCAGTTCTATTTCTACATTTCAAACAATAAATCTCCATTTATTAGAAAACAATTTTTATAAATGAAATTTATTTTTTACCAAGAGAGGTCATTCGGTTTTTAATGTAATAAATGCAATGAAATCAACAGTTTAACTCATCTATATTTTTATATGCTATTCATATACGGCTTTCATGTGCTATTTTTTTCTTCGAAGTTTTTAGATATCTAATTATTTCTTTTCCTGGTGGAATACCGAAAGAATCGAAAAATTCTACATAAGGGCTATCGAGTAGCTTACAATAAGCAACCCAGTGAGTTCCAGGCATTCCAAGTTTATCATAATTAACTACACCACATTTTATACTATTTATCTGTTTGGGTAGCGTATCTGTAGAGAAAACACCTCTGAAATGCGGCAGATTTCCTAGTTCATCCATAATATCAAAATTGGTTATAGGTCCTACTTTACTTTTGCTTCTTTTTCAATTCCCCCGTTTTTGAATGGGTTTGTCTACCACGTACACTATTACCCACAACTCTTTGTGTGCCAGGAAGTTTTAGCGCTCCACCTGTGTTGGTTATTTTATCCGCTATTTTCTTACCAGCGAATGTACCTAAAGCAGCAACACCGCTTGTTAAAGCTGCCTTGCCAAGTGTAATTGCTAGCGGTATTAAAAATGGAAGTAAACCATCTTTTTGAGTCGCTTCCCTCATCTGCTTGTACGATATATCGATATCACAACCTTTGTCATTACTTTTAAGTTTTTCAATTTTATCAATCTGTCGTTTGCGTAAAAGAAGTTTTACTGGTTCTCGTTCATTCTGTTTATTATGACTAACACGAATCTGACATTTTTGTTTTGCGTCAAAACATTTCTTCAGCTTCGCTTTTTGTAGACTTGATAAATAAACTGTATATTCAAATGTTCAATCCATTTATTAGAGAAGTAATTTATCTTATAAAATTTATTTACCAGCCATCATTTTTTCTATTCTGGAAACGAATGGTTTGTCAACAGGTTTAAGCTCTAGAAGCCTTTTTAAATATTTACTACTGCTCTTTGAATATTATCTATATGGGTTTGTTGGTCAGCAATCTTTGTTTAAATTATATTGTTATGGGTGTGTTGACCAAGAAGCTTTTTGTCATAATCTAAAAGATTCATAGTTAACGTTGCTAAATTAACAGCATCATTTTTGTCTCTAGGGTTTTGAACATTTGTTATCAATTAATTCAAATTATCATTAATTCAAATTATTTATTTTACAAATAACCCTTTATCTTTAATCCTTACCAATGAATTATCAGGAGTATCATGTACCGCAGTTAATCTGTTGACATCTTAACTAAAATACTGATTTGCCCCCACTTGTTCTGCGGTAATTTGTTCTTCAAACTGATTCAAAATAATAGTCAAAGATATTAAACTAATAGCGTCCTGATCTGCTTTCGCATCGCCTAAATTAATAATTCTCTTATCTTGTAGGTTAACATCAGGCTACCGTTAACATCAGTAGCTATCTTTTCATTCGATTCGTTACTAACCTTTTTCCCAACACTACTGAATTTATTCATTTATAATAGAAACAAATTATCTAGTAAACATTTCAAAGTTTTTCCTATAAATCAGATCTTATCTTTTGTTTTTAAATCAATAAAGAAAAATCAGTAATCTTTGGATGCAACCTCGAATTGTTTCAAAAACTTCTCATTGTCTATATTAGATACATGATTTTGTCTGATAAATTTTATTTCTTTTGGATTAGAACACTGAAATAATGAGAAATAATTACACTGACGTCTTACCACTTTTGGTGTTTTATGATAGCTCTGTGACAAAAAAAAATTGAGGCATTTTTCTTTCTTCCTCTAATGAACAAATCTTCTATTTTCTTCTGGTCCTTTTCAGTAACAAAATCATCGAAGATAATCAAGTTCTGGTATTTAGGGTCTAGATCGACAACCTAGATGGTCAACCTAGGACATTCTGACAGCAAATGTTCCATGTTCCATTGTCTCAATACACACTGGATGAACAAAATTTGGAGTTTGGTTTAAACGGTAAGTGTGCCACCTTTCACCCGACATACAATGGTTGGTCCTTATTCGAAAAATACAATTGGCCATCCTTCGATATTTTGAAGGAAGAAACTGTGGTATCCGATCTCTGCGTGTGCCATTACATACTGATCTGAGGAAGACTGTGCTTGTAGGTTACAATAGCACAGGTTCGATTTGACAGTAATTTCCCTTATGATTTCCTCTTCAGACAGATCAACAATCCAGCATATAGGATGACTTTAGCAATTGACTTGGAAGCACGTCATGGAAATAAAAGCATCCACAATCAGTAGTCTTTCAATAATTAAACGGATGGCAGGCTCCACGTGGGGATCGAGTGCTAACACTCTAGAATTCTACAAAATGTTAATCACAGGAAAAATCGAGTATGGCATCCAAGCATATGGCAGAGGATGCAAGAATTCGATGAAAATTCGAGAAACCCTCCACAATTCAGCCATAAGGATAGCATTCAGTCTGCCCAACCACACACCAGTTGAAACCCTAAAACAAATATCTGTAGCCTACTACCAAAAATCGAAAAAAAAAATGACACTAACAATCCAGTACTTCTCAAAAATCCAGTTTCTTGGCCAACTCCACATAGTCCACAACGTTCTGATAGAAGCCAACGACAACACAAGTACACTTCACCAACGACTCTCTGCTCGGCAACACGATTCAAAGAGCTGGCACCTGATTGGAAAACATCAAATTTAAAAGCATATCACCCCACATAGAGACAACACCGTGGAAAATGAATCCTTTCCACGTCTCCCACTCAATGACAGATGAGCATAAACAAAACCTACCAGCACCAATGATCATCCAGATCTTCTTGAATCTACAATCATCAACATACTGTGGACACCTAGAAGTCTATACAGACGGATCACTGAGAGAGTGGAAAACTGGAGCTGGAGCATTCCAGCCCATAACCTGAAGCTACTATCAAGACTTCCAGATGGATCATCAGTTCTGTCAGCAGAGATCAAAGCGATTGTGTTTACCCTGGCATACATCCAACAAAATCCCCCGCAGATGAAAAAGGTTGCAGTCTTCAGCGACTCGAGAAGCTCATTGGAGCTCATCTCCAAACTACATTGGGAGGCAAAAGACATTAACCTGGCGGAGATCCGAAATATTCTATAATCACTGATCAACCAAAGCGTGGAGATGAAGTTCCAGTATATACCAAGCCACTGCGGCATTAAAGGGAACGAGTCCGCAGACAAAGTCGCACAGACGTCCACCGGATGCCATCCACCCAACCAGCAAATCGCAGAACCCTTAACGACGTGCTTAGAACAAGAACCCAGAAGATACTGCATAACCCAACTCCGATACAGCCATCCCCATTCAAGTCTAGAGCAAACAGCGTCGCCTACTACCAACTAGGAGCAGCAGCCGTGATGTTAAACAAGGCGAAACACGGCTGTAAGCTGTCAGCAACCCAACTATTCAGATTCTGCCTCCTGTGGGAGGAATCCCTCAACATGTCCTCTTCGATTGCAGTAATATGACGGGACAAAGAAGAAACTTATATCCGCCTTCCGAGCAAATGGACTGACACCATTCATTGAATCAATCAGTTATAAGTCTCCTCTTTCCGAACCCCAAATATCACCAGTCTTCGTTGAATCTCCCAGTTCTTAACAACCTTCAAGTAACGCTGTAGATGTGTCCGACCGGCATGGCGTGCCCGACCCCGTCCGAACCGACTAGCTGTTGGTGAAGGGAGAAGTGTCTAACCTCAGAAAGAAGAAGTCGCAGAGGGTCAGTGGATCCCGCAGTCTATAACAGTAGAAGCAGAAGGTCCAGGACATCGGATTTAAGCTATCGAAAGTGAATACTCGACGAAGTAGAGTTGCTTCTCAGTGACTCCAAAACTGACTGTGAATCTGAGAAAAACGCATACCTCTCTTTCCAATGCCTCTTGGCGAATTCAACAGCCTTCCAAATGCCATCTGAAACTGTGGTGCCTGTACGAATCTTTCTGAAATGGGCGAGTATTCCTGCTGCCGCTTTCCCACTTTCTGAAAATGATCCATCCGTATAGGTAAGTTTCCAGCCAGTAAATAAACTGATCTTATACAAGGCCAGTTGTTGTAATGGGTGGTTCCCAAAATTACCACAATCTTTTTGGCCGATCTCAAAATGTCCAAGATTAAAATGCCGAGGCTCAAAATGCCCACAGTTCAAAATGCCCACAATTGAGGTTGAAGACCCTGCAATCGAAATCGTCCAAAATGTCAACAGCCCAAAATGCTGACAGTTTAAAATGCTCACAGGGGAGGCTAAAACTGTCCTGGTTCAAAGTGCTGATGACTCAAACTGTCGGCAAGGGAGGTCAAATGTCCTGAGACAACGGACAACGAGATTACAGGGGACAAGATTACCAGGGAAAGACGATGAAAGGCATTCTTGTATTGTTGATCGAATCAGAATTGTTTGGGTGAAAGTAGAAAGAAATGTCATATAAAACTGTTCCAACACATAAAGCGAAACTAGGCGATCCAAATCTTGCACCCTGAAGGTAAGAATTGTTCTTAATTAAAAATAAGTTTCAAGATCGCTGTTTGTGATTCAGTTTGTTTTTACACAATTTGGAATTACATTGTAACTGCACAGTTCATATCAGTTCATTGTATGATTATCGCCATCTGATACTCACTCTACTCCTTTCGTTTCTCACTCATCACTAGTTCCAGTTTAATACTGGGTGAAAACCTCAAACAATTCAGTCATGGGCATTCTGAACCGTGGGCATTTTGAGTCGTAGGCATTGTGAACCATGGACATTCTGAGCCATGGGCATTATGAGTCGTGGGCGTTTTAAGCTGTGGCATTGTAACTGTGGGCATTAATGAGTGTTAGACGTTGTAGTACAAAGGGGTTTGTTCCACTCTTGGATGACTGTAACCGTTCCAGAGTTGTATATATGATCTCTTTCATACTTCCTTGTGGATGCTACAGTTTGGATGGGTGTTATACAATAATTTCTTGACAACTAATCTCAATTTTTCCCAAAACTGTGCAGAGGTTGACAACTGAAGGTTGGCCTGCAGAGTTCCAATTAGTCCAAGGTAACTCTCTTGTCTTATCAATAGCTCCTGTAAGGGGGTGGTACTAACTCCTTGGATTCTTACAAAATATCTGGCTGTGGTTGAGATGAGTCAATGCTATGAACACTATAGGGGTATAGGGGTATATAGGGTATGTATAGGGGTACTTTTGTATGATCCAGTGATAATTCTCAAACCTTCATGAAGACATGATTTCATGTTCACAATAAGTGCCTAGCTGCAATCGACTTTGCTTAAAACTAAAGAAAGAAAAAATCCTATTTAGACAATCTCTGCTTGCACCCTAGGTCTTTCCTGCAACAGCCCTCATAAAATTAAGTGGTTTCTGGACACAGTCGATAAGAGAATTAATCTGAACCAACCAATGTAGTTTATAATCGAGATGAACTCCCAGCCATTATACTGCCGGGCTGATTCAATCCTGTATCCATATAGCAAATACAGCCTCTACACAGGCTCTTCATGGCTGCAATTTGGTAATCCAAAAGGGGGAAGTGCAAATGAGTGTATCCCATCTTAAGCTAGATTTCTAGAAAAGCTTTCCGTTCAGAAAGACCTGTCTGGCTTGTAAAAGAAGTATAAACATGACAAATCTTCCAGATGAAAGCTGGAAGTAAATTCTTCTTCAGTAGGCTATTTCAAATTAAAGGAATTGATTTCCACACATAGCCACTTCATTCGCACCTGAGCTCAAATTCCAATACAAAAGAGGAACAGTAGAGAGGAGAGGTTGCCACCATCATGAAAATCTTCTTTAAAGCAAGAATCATTAGCTGAAAAGGTGAATAACTGCAATAGTCTTGGACTAAGGAGCCAGGTCCATTGACTGAAATTTAACTCCTAAGTCCAGGTCGGAGCCAAATTCGTTGATTGACAGGGGAGTCCCAAGTCCTTCAAGGAACCTGGATCCTTCCATCAGACTTGGCAGTACAAAACCAGTACAAGAGTGAAGACAAAAGCTGTTTGTTTCTTGTTTGACCTGACTGTTGTCGAAAAGGGGACAATGAATTTAATCTTTTAACATTTTGTACTTTGCAACCAATTTTAAACTTATGCAATTCGTAGTTCATCTATCTCTTCTATACCTGTTCTGTATCTGTATCGTATAAGATGGACCACCAGTGGTATACTTGCCTGAGTCACAGATTGGCTTCACCTCTTCAACTTCTGTAAGTTCTTCCTTTAAGTAAACAACATGAAAATGCTGCTGGTGCTCTTGGAGGCCCTTTTCACTTGGTAAGTCCTCAAAGCAAAAGGAACAACTAGTAGCCATCGCAGGTATTCGTAGCAGATTCCATAGAACAATTTAAATTAGCAATGCACGCGGCTTGAAACTGTTTGAATACTTCACGCTTTACTTTGATTCTCCGCGATTTAAAAGAAGAGCTCTGAAGATCAGTTGCGTTTTCGCTGATACCATGGTATCTGTTACCACGGTCTAAAGTCGTTTTTGCAGTTATTGTGGTATGTGATACCACGGTCAAAAGGCGTTTTCATCTATCTCTTCTATACCTGTTCTGTATCTGTATTGTATAAGATGGACCACCAGTGGTATACTTGCCTGAGTCACAGATTGGCTTCACCTCTTCACCTTCTGTAAGTTCTTCCCTTAAGTAAACAACATGACAATGCTGCTGGTGCTCTTGGAGGCCCTTGTCACTTGGTAAGTCCTCAAAGCAAAAGGAACAACTAGTAGCCATCGCAGGTATTCGTAGCAGATTCCATAGAACAATTTAAATCAGCAATGCACGCGGCTTGAACTGTTTGAATACTTCGCGCTTTACTTTGATTCTCCGCGATTTAGAAGAAGAGCTCTGAATATCAGTTGCGTTTTCGCTGATACCATGGTATCTGTTACCACGGTCTAAAGTCGTTTTTGCAGTTATCGTGGTATGTGATACCACGGTCAAAAGGCGTTTTTGCAGTTATCGTGGTATCTGGCCAGTTACCATGGTATCAGATATTCAGATACTACGGTCCGACCGTGGTAACTGGTCGTGGTTTCTGAAAAGTCATCTCACTTTCATCAAATTTTATCAGATTGGTGAGAAAGAAGTTTTGCACTTAGTGATGTAACTGGATATCTTTTTTTGTTCTGGGATGACTTCGAAAAGTGCAATTTCGGCAATAGTCGTTTTTGCAGAGCACCGTGTATCAGATACCACGATAACTGCAAAAACGACTAATTGCAGATCCAGTTACCGTGGTAACAGATACCATAGTATCAGCAAAAACGCAACTCTTATTTTATTTATTTATAGGCGTATTCTCGCCGTTCCCCGAGGACTCCACTTGAGGAGTCCCCGCGTTTATGATTGTCCCGGGGACTCACTCCCCGTATTCTCGCGAGTCCCCACGGACGGGGAATGCTCAGATTATCATCACCATCATCAAAAAGGACTCCCTTTCAAATTCGATGGGGAATCAATTTTTGCTGTTGCAGGTGCTATGTAAAATTAATTAAAAAGAATCAGAATAAAGAAAACCAAGAATGAAGTGGATCTAGACTAATTTTTTCAGCTGCATATTCATTTTTCGAACAAAATCCATTTTAGAAGCATTCCCCGTATTCTCGCTGTTTCTGTACGCGGAGTCAGCGTGGAGTGACTCCATCTATTCTCGCCGTTCCCTTCGATTCCCCGAGGAGTCCTCGGGGAACGGCGAGAATACGCCTCATATCTTAAGAGTCAATCAACATACACCATTTCACACCAAGCTGGGAAATCACATGCATGAGGTTGTTGCGGTCACGGTCTGGAAAGCTCCACTGGCCATCCTATATGTTCTTCTGACTTGAAGCCACTTCAGAATTATAAGATTACGCTGGATTACCGAGAACTTAGTTGCGTTTTTGCAGATACCATGGTATCTGATACCACGATCTAAAGTCGTTTTTGCAGTTATCGTGGTATCTGGCCAGTTATCGTAGTATCAGATGTTCAGATACTACGGTCCGACCGTGGGAACTGGTAGTGGTATCTGAAAAGTCTTCTCACTTTCATCCAATTTGGTCAGATCGTTGAGAAAGAATTTTTGCACTTAGTGATGTAACTGGATATCTGTTTTACTTTTGGGATAACTTCGAACAGTGCAATTTCGGCAATAGTCGTTTTTAGAGCACCGTGTATCAGATACCACGATAACTGCAGATCCAGTTACCGTGGTAACAGATACCATGGTATCTGTAAAATCGCAGCTCTTGTGTTCCCCTACAAGTTTTGCTCTTATCGGGCCCCCACGTATGTTCTCAGATTGCGGCTAAACTCGCTTCGCTCACCATGCTGTTGTTCTTACTTTCCACTGGTTTTCAAGTTGAAAGTAATCTCAGCAAGTAAGAGTAGCGAATCTCGTTTTCCCAAAAAGCAAACCGAAGTCCGGCCAAGTCCTTTTTGGGATCCCAAAACGTAAGTGGAGGGATACCTATAAAATCGCAAAAGTTATCCGTCTGTCTGTCTGTCCGTCCGTCTGTCAGCACGATAACTCTGGAAAGGAATGAGATATTTTGATGAAACTTGGTGTGAGGATTCATTGGGTCAAAGGTAAGGTCAAGTTCGTAGATGGGATATGTAGCTCTATATTTAGGGGTGGGGGTTCAAATTAAAGGACAAACAAAATAGTTTAAAGCAGCTAATGTGATAGTCAATTATGGGATAACAAGGCATGCTGAGCACGATAGTGAAAACAATTTTCTCGCCTGACAAGTAGTTCGTCCGGAATCCGGCAAAAACCGGAAAGTTGGTTAAAAGTTGAAGTTTTATTTCAAGTTGATTAAATGGTCGAGTTCGAGGTAAGAAGATATGCTAAACACGATGGTGAAAATCATTTTCTCGCCGAACAAGTAGTTCGTCTGGAATCCGGCGAAACCCGGAAAGTTGGTTAAAAGTAAAAGTTTCATTTGAAGTTGATTGAATGTTCAATTTAGAGGTAAAAAGACATGCTGAACACGATGGTGAAAACTATTTTTCGCCGGACAACTAGTTCTCCCGGAATCCGGCCAAAACCGAAAATTTTTTTAAAAGCAAAAGTTCGATTAGATGACAGATTAAGGGGTAAGAAGAGAGGCTGAGTCTGTATATGACAATCATTTTTTACTTGGACATATAATTAGTCCGGAATCCGGTTTTAACCGGAATTTTTTTTAAGTCAAACTTTTATTCAAAGTTGATTAGATGCTCTTTATAGCGATGAGGAGATACGCTGGATTTGTTTCTGATTTTCTTTTTTGCTGGACTAGTAGTTCGCTAGGAATTCGGGTGAAACCGGGAACAGAAGTAAAGCAGGAAGTCTCGGTCAGTATCGTCAAAATAGTATGGCTTATAGAGGTATATCTGAACTTGGTATTCTCTACTTATTAGCCTGGCGAAGACTGGATCTCGCGAAGACAAGACCCGGTTGTCTGAATCAAATATTAGATTTTTGGGATCCCATCGACACCTTTGGTCTTGTTCTTATCGAAAATATAATTTCCTTTCTTCTTTTTTCCTTCCTTTTTTGTGGGGGGTGGTGGGGGGGGCAAGGGCGCTTTGTTGATGGAAGACCGTTCGTTTCTTTCTTTTCTCGTTCTTCCTTCTTTTTCTTTTTTTGATTTCTTTGAATATATGATTAAAGAATAAGCCTAAAAATATTGCCAGGCCTTATGTTAGGCCTTATGGTGGGGCCACAAAGAGTTAATGGTGTTTTTATTTTTTATGAGTAAATTAGACTAAACTAAAACTAACTAAACTAGAAGAAAATACACAGCTCGGATCGCCAGGAATTTCGGACAGCCATTTGGTCTGCAGCTTACCCGACACTTAATTTCGTTCAGTCCTGACCAAGGGCCTATTTTTGCTGCAGGCGTAAGGAAAATAAATTTAAAAGACGAGAATGCTTCTCTCGAACTGACACTTCTCAGGGGAAAGAGACTGCGCTTCTAATCAATTAGTCGTATGTAATGTATATGGATTTCGGAAACGGGTAATATAAGTGTTGAACTGAACCTTACTAGGTTATAAGACGACTAGTTGATTTTACAAAACATACAGTAAGATTATAATATATTTTTTTTTTAGTTTTAGTTTAATACTCTTTATTATACAAACCAATTTTTACATGCTAAACTACATGAACACACTTTTTGTAACCCTTTTACCATCCTTTAGACATGTGATGCCTCTGACTGCAGGAAAGCCCGAATGGGCCTGTGGCATTCAGCAGATTGCACGTCAAGCAATCTGCTGAATTACACATCCCATTATCACCCATAAACCGGCATGGGCATTTATGTCAGATCACACAACTCCCCATGAAAAAATTACAATCATTAATTAATATTAATGAATCTTAATGAATGAATTAAAACACCAAATATAGTAAAAAAAAACGCAGTAGACTATGGAAATGGAAAAGAGAAAACACAAATAGAAAAATATAACTATTCTAAAAAGAAGACTATAGAGGACCATCGCACCATTTAAATAGAGTGATCCTTGCTAAACGAATCGACATGACGAGACGGCCGTATATGCACTGAGACCGAGATCTTCCACCAAGAATAAATTTTTATACTATTTATAATAATATTTAAATATTTATTTATTCTTACTTTCACTAAATAAACGAGCTTCCAGTCTGTGGTGGTGCGTGAAGTCTAACAAGAGCCTGCAAAATCGATAATACCACAAAGCGGACGGAACGCTCATCGAATCGGTTAGTAAAGCCACAAACGAAGAAAGATCAATCAATCAAATTTCCAACTAGCCTAAAGCTAGATGAAGTCAATATGAAAATATTTCCAAAATACATGAATACGATAACAAATTAACTAATAACCTACAGTTGACAAGGTATGACCTGAAATAAATGCTGGAATAAAACTGTGTAAAAACTGGGTTGACGAATTGGCAGGATACGGCAAAAGCTGATTGCCAGTGTTACTATCGGACCGACGCACGGACGACGAGAGGGGGAATAGACTGTGTCCAAAAGGGGACAACACACCATCTTTGCTCCAAAATTGGTGTGGTAGAACCAGCGCATAGAACAGCCTTGCTAATATGTCACTTATACACAAGTGTGTTTTGGACGCATTTAAGTAAGTAAGTAATTTATTTGTAACCCGCCATTTTTAGAAAGCGAAGTAAGTGGAAGAAAATTAATAAAACACATGAAAAGACACATAACAAAAAAAATACAATTTTCTATCTTCGATCAGGAAGATATATTCTTCTCATTTGAGAACAGCATTTCGCTAGTGATTTTTACAAGAAAAAAACTTCCCAAACAGATCAGATTTTTGACTGGAGATTTTTGTATGAGAAAGTTAATCAGCTTCTTGATTGTAAATATGTGATGTGTATATTTCTTGTTGTACTGTCAGACATATAATCGTGGCATGCTCAAGTCGTTTAATGGGTGGTTTCTCAAAACGGAGATATTTCGCAGAAAAATTAACTCGACGATACACTGAGATCTCATAATGCTGGAACAACTCTTAAACAGTAAAAAATAAAAACAAATGAACAGATTAACATTCAAACTACACTGTTTCTGTTAAAAACCCACCCAACTCTCTGTTGTGGTGCGCCTTCCCCAGATGTTTTAAAAACTATCGTTGCGTTTTTGATCCGAATTCTCCTCGCAATTCTCCTATTTCGCGATATTGGACTATTCAGAAGAAACGAATTCTCCTTTTCTTGCGTTTTTTTTCAGAATCGAGAACGGGAAAAGCCTCGCGATACTCTTGATGACTAACTCTTCTTGCCGATGCAAAATCGCCCTATACCTAGCGGAAGAGCCGGAAGCGGTATCACAGCTGCTGCCAAACATCGCCGTGATTGGTTAACACAGGATTGAGTTGTTGAGTTTGAGTCGTTAGTGCTACCTTTTCTCGTTCTTCCCGAGGATCACTGGCGTGTTTTGGACTTAGTCATATGGAGTATACGTCCTTCATAAAATCCGATGACAAATTGCTACCAGACGCGCTAGAGGAACAATAACAATCACACGTGAGATCTGGGGATAAGTTATCTGACGGGTGAATAAGCGATTAGGCTTTCGCTTCATGTCGAGTCGCGCATTAGCCCCGTTGAAAAGTCAGCCAGCACTCGGCACTGAAGTCGGAAGCCAGGAATGACAAACTTGATGACGCTTGACAGAACAGAGTTGGGTTAAGCAAAAAGAGGGGAACCCGGATAAACGTGCACCAAGAAGTAACGTGTCATTATTTTCTTTACGATAGCGCACCTAGCGGCCAAAAAAGAACAAATCTGAGAGGAATTCTATGAGGGGCATATTCTGCAGAATCGAGAAGTTGCTCCGATGGTGAATCCTCGATTCTCCTATCTTCGGTCTCCTCCCTGATTGGTCAACAGAGTGCGGGTGTCCAATATGCATAAACACATATACCGGGTTGCGAGCGAGAATGGAGAAGCCAGAGGAGAGGAGAATCGAGAATTCAGAAGCGAGAACGGAGAACTACGAATTCAGATAAAACGCAGCTAATGGAAACACTGCATATAGCCTAGTTGAGAACTGCGGAGTCCCTACCCCCCCCCCCCCCCGATCATAGTCTATGTTAAGGCACGTCCACACGCGGTCCGATTTTCGCAGCCGAATGCGGACTTCCTCCTTCGTTCCTTTTGTCTTCCTTCACGCTTTTAATATTTTCTTTAATTCATTATTTCGCTTCTTGCTCGAAAAATGTTGCTACCATTTTTAGAATTTTTTTTGTAATTAAAGTCTTTGATTCATGTGGGCCGAGAAGATGGAAGACACAATTATTTTTCGATGGGTCAGATTTTTACGAACACACTGTTACCTTTGTTTTCCCCAACATCGTTTTCCACAAATTACTTGAACATAATTCACTCCTGAACGCCAATCCGCCATTGCTAATTAACTATTCTTTGATCTCCTGGCGCTGGTCAAAAGATTACCAAAACCTTCGAGAAGATCGAGTGGCGTGTAAGAGGATTAAAACAACAAATTAATCACCATGTTAACGTTTAGATATGTCGGAAGAATAAATCATCGGCCAGTTTGACATTTTTTTAGTCTCGGAAGCTGAATATTATTTAGCTCAATCGGGAATTAACAAGAAAAAACAGAAAACAAAATACTTAAAGAAATCGATAATGCAAATAATGAGTTTGATTTTTCTACACATTTTCCATATGCTTGCTACAATAAACATTTTGTTAATCCATACTCAAACTATGATTCCATCCTACCCATGTCGGGCGCTTCCGACCTGCGCCGCTAGATGACCCAGCGGTCGGATCGAGTCGTGACTTCATCTTGGGTCTTTGGGGGGGGGGGGTTCTAGACGTTGCAAGTGCCAGCATGCTTATGACATAACTCTTTTAAAATCCACAACTGTTGGCGGGTTTATGTGAAGGAAATACTGAACATCAAATTTAAACTAAAAAGTCTAGATTTAGATACATTTTTGCATCGTGACTGCCCAGGAACCCATATCCAGATAGGCTACGCAAATCTAAAATGATTAAATGAGTAAAATAAAAATTTAATGAAAACTTGATTTAAGGTTTAAGGAACTCGGCAAAATAATCTCCGCCTCTTTAACAAACATTTGATTTCGTTTCCGTTGCATGATTACGACCTTTGTCCAATTTCATTTTCATGCAGCAGCCACTGCGCGATCAGAGACCCCATTTGATTTCGTTTTATGTAGCGGCCACTGCATGATCAGCCACCCCATTTGATTTCGTTTTATGCAGCGGCCGCTGCGGGATCAGCGACTCCATTTGATTTCGTTTCCATGCAGCGGCGGCTGCATGACTACGACCTTTGTCTAACTTCGTTTTCATGCAGCATAGAAACATATTTGACTGCAAAACGGATATGTCAGCTGAATCTTACCATAACTCCACAGAACAAGAACTACGAGCTCATATGGCACTTGTTAGGAAGAGGAATCGAGAACTGACTAACAAAGCAACTTCTCGATTCTGCAGAATCGCGAAACTTTCCCCGTTCTCAATTCTGACAAAAACGCGAAAAAAGGGGATTTGGCTTCCTCTCAATAACAGTCATAAAACGCGAAATGGGAGAACTGGGAGGAGAATCGAGAGGTAAAAAACGCAACTATTATAAAGATGGCATCTTCCGGCGAAATTTTTATATGGATGGCATCTTCTGTGGGGTTTAACACCTATTCACGCGAAGATGTCCCCTAGATGGCGCCAGCAACCAAAACACCCATCACAACGATGAGACGTAACATCAAACGGAGCCTTCCACGCAAAAATGTCCTCTAATAAACAGAAACCAACCTCCTCCTTCAATCAGCTTGGACTGAAGGAATACTTATTCCTTCATGTGTAGAAACAGTAAATACTCCAAGAACAAATAATCCCAAGAACCTCCGTCTCCCTATCTCTGTAACACGACCATGCGGTGTCAAATATAATCCGATACCCTACCCGTTGCAAACGAGCGGAGGAGGAGCTACGCAGAGCATCATATTCCGCCCCACATAAAATTCCTCTCAGATTAGTTCTTTTTTGGCCGCTAGGTGCGCTATCGTAAAGAAAACAATGCACGTTACTTCTTCGTGTACGTTTATCCAGGTTCGTTTTGCTATTTTCAATTCCTCCTAGGCCTAAACATGTTTAAAACTGTTTAAAATGACTCTTCCCCTCTTTTTGCTTTACCCAACTCTGTTCTGTCAAGCGTCATCAAGTTTGTCATTTCTGGCTTCCGACTTCAGTGCCGAGTGCTGGCTGACTTTTCAACGGGGCTAATGCACGACTCGGTATGAAGCGAAGCCTAATCGCTTATTCACCCGTCAGATAACTTATCCCCTGATCTCACGTGTGATTGTTATTGTTCCTCTAGCGCGTCTGGCGGCAATTCGTCATCGGATTTTATGAAGGACGTATTTGTTACCCCTACACACAGCTATATCGCAGCAGAACCCCGCAGAAGAATACGAACGCCGTCTGTGTCAGCTGATTGGTTGTCTACCACTGTGACGTCATACTCGCTGCAGACCGGGTTCTCCACCCCCGCAAGCATCCTACAGTTTTTCACGTGGTATGCACAGCGGCGAAGATGGAAGTAGACGGGTATCAACTCAACCTCACAGAAAGTATTTCTAGCTCCGCTCAGTTTTACCGGGATAATACACTGTAAAAAGTTCCTTAAGTTAACTGCAGTGTTTGCTAGTGGAATTGATCTTATCCCTACTCAGATAAGATTAATCCGAATTAGAGATAAGATTATCTTTTTAAGAGACAAGATTAATCCCAGTAACAAACACTGCAAGATTTTATTTTACAGTGTAGTCGCTGTATGGGACCAAAGACGGAGGTTCTATCAGATTGTGTGTTCTTGATAATACACACAAACCAACCTCCTACCAATGTAAAGTAATTACCAAAGTACACCAACATCACAAATTAAGCTATGGGATTAAAGCTAGGAGTCCGCCGCCAACAGATTTCTCACTGTGGAGCTTCATGTGCCTATTTAAACTACGGCTAAGCGCAAAGGTTTTATCACAGACACCACAGAGGAATGGTTTCTCTCCAGTATGCTTTGTCATGTGCTCAGTCAATCGCCTGCGGGTGATAAAAGTCTTGCTGCACGCTTCACAAGAATGTGGCTTTTCCCCAGTGTGAAGTCTCGTGTGATAAACCATATCCCCCCGCTGAGTAAACTTTCTTTCACAAAACTGGCAAGAAAAAGGCTTTTCTCCTGTGTGTGTTCTTACGTGCTGATCCCTGGCACCACTTTCGGAGAATCTTTTCTCACAAAAATCACAAGCATAAGGCTTTTCTCCCGTGTGCGTTCTCATATGGAGTGACATAACACCCTGCTGAGCAAACTTCTTGTCGCAAAATCCACAGGAGTAGGGTTTTTCTCCAGTGTGCGTCCTAATATGTCGCACCAGGTGAGAGTTCAAAGCAAAGCTCTTCTCACACATGTCACACGTGTAAGGCTTTTCTCCGGTGTGTGTTCTCATGTGCCTCACTAGCTGACCATTAATGGCAAACCTCTTGCCACACTCGTCACATGAGAACGGCTTTTCGCCAGTGTGTGTTCTCATGTGCATGACTAGGGCGGAATTCTGAATAAACTTTTTATCGCATACTTCACAGGGATATGGCTTTTCACCTGTATGTGTTCTCATGTGCTGCACTTTGTGACTGATCCTAAGGAATGTTTTCTCGCACAATTCGCAGGAGAAACATCTTTTTCCGTCGTGTTTTCCATTTTCGGATGTGTCCACATACTCAGGTTTAAACAAAGGTTGATCCTCTTTCGAAACATTGTCTAAAAGAGAAATAATCCATGAAATCATCTTTAGAGCTTAACCAAACAAGGCTGAGATCCGGCAGTCTAGTTACACATCACTTGTTCACTTAAATAGGCCCGACAATCCGATAAAAAGGCGTTACTCCGTTTGTTCACTATCAGCAGATTATCGATTTTATCGAGTGAACTTATTCCTTCGGATTTCTGGTACCTCTATGCGCCTGTCCCTCTATAGGCGTATTCTCGACGTTCCCCGAGGACTCCACTTGAGGAGTCCCCGCGTTTTTGTTTGTCCCAGGGACTCACTCCCCGTATTCTCGCGAGTCCCCACGGACGGGGAATGCTCCGAGTATCATCACCGTCATCAGAAAGGACTCCCTTTCAGTTTCGGAGGGGAATCAATTTTTGCTGGTGTTGGTGCAATGTAAAATTCAATTAAAAACAATCAGAACAAGCAAAATAAAAAAAAAAGTGGATCCAGACTAATTTTGTCAACTAAATATTTTTTGTTTTGAACAAAATCCATTTTGGAAGCATTCCCCGTGTTCTCGCTGTTTCTGTACGCGGAGTCCGCGTGGAGTGACTCCCTCTATTCTCGTCGTTCCCTTCGATTCCCCGAGGAGTCCTCGGGGAACGGCGAGAACACGCCTTATGCTAGAAGTATTTACCAACTACAAATGTCAGCCATTGCCGAAAACTAAAATAAAACTCTCCGATTCCTTGCAAGACAGATACCGTATTACAGACAGACCTATTCTTGAATACGCTTGTCCTGTTTGGCACTTCAGGCTCTCTTCAGAGCACACGTACCGTATAGAGAACATTAAAAAATGGCCCTCATGAACAGGGGCGTCCCGAGCCTTTCTTCATTGGGGGGGGGGGTGCGAACGTGGTAAAATTAACCGAATCGGTAGCTGATTTTTACCGAATTTTTGTTTCTTTCTAGAAAAAACAGCGAGTTGCCTTCAGGAAGCTACACGTTGCACAGTATGTACAAAATCGAGTCTAACGAGAAAATCTGGCGCGGTTTCACGCTCTTCGACTTTTATTTTTTCAGGGAAACGCCGTCACTAGCCGTTTGCCTTTGGGGATCGTCCAGTTTTGCAAACGGGACTTGAAAACGTGCCGACAAAAAACGCCGTTGCTGCAAAGCGATAACGCGACAAAGCGACGGCTTTACCCCGCCAGGACAAATCAAAGCGCCGCATGCGAAATTTTTTGAATCAGCCTTTTTTTTTGCAACATTTAACTACTTTCCATGAAAGTTATAACTTTTAATGTGGTTCAAGGCCCCACAAATTCCAAGCCTCAAACGCCAACTAAATGACACCCTTCTTCTAGATAGTGAAGACTACAAAATTTTGTGGAAACACTGATGATCAAAGTGCCTTTTTGCGATCCCAAGACCACCTATTAAACCACAAAGCAGTCTGGGATCCAGAGTATGGACTGGTAGATACAAAGTACATTTATTATGAATTTACAGCACACAAAAGTAGGCTAGTTTTCACGTCAGAAGTTGAGTCAAGTGAAAGTCAAGTAATGAATGGCAACCAGTTGAAGCTAACGTTAAATGGTAAAGAACAAGAGCTAACCAAATACCACTTAAATTACCGAACTCAGTAACTGGGGTGAACCAAATAATGAATTCGTACTACCGAAAAACTAACTAAAAAAATAAGGAACAGATCGAGAGGGATATAACAACCGAATATCGTAATATTATTTAATTTACACCCTCCATACAAATACAAGGTAAACGGTCGGAGGAGTTAGTAGTAGTAGTAGTAGCAGAACAGTTTTATCAAAAAAAAAACATTTTGTTTTCAATAGCACAAGAAAAGCGGGGCTTGCGAGGCTGTGCTAACTTGTAAGAAAAAAAAGAAAAAGAAGAGAAGAGAAATATGGAGTTGGTAAGGAAACAAAAGAAAAAGAAAAGAAATCACACAACACTACGAGACAAAACTAGGCTGCGATAACTAAAAATAACCAAAACAAGAACAAACTTAAGCCACAGGATTCCACCAGGCTAGCCAGTGGAAAATCGTGCAGTTTTCTACTTCGATTGATGAAACGACTGGTTAGTTCATTCATTTTTTCGCTTCTTCCAAAAATCCGGTACCTTTGCGATACGTGATACGTTGTGATCCCAACTGCAAACGATGAGAGACATCATGCGAAACCGTATCTCCTCGAAGAAAATGCAGTTACACCCGTCACCCTTTAAAACACGCCATCAATGCGTCACTTACTACAGGCTAAAGAAAACTAAACAAAACGCTGTTTGAATGGGGACTCCACACACCAAACTGCAGAACATGCCATCAGGTGGAAGAAAATGTGCAACATGTGCTATTCGACTGCAAAGGAGACAACCAAACAGCCAAAATGAAGGCCTCGTGACGGAAACTAAAGATACAACCGTCTTTAAGCGCTATCAACCTAGCACCACTTCGGAAGTCCGAGGAGAAAGAACTCTTCCAACAGATGATCAAGATCCTACAGGAGAGGGAAGCCAGCTAGATCCCGTCTGACCCAGGCAGAGATACGCCCAACGAAGAAAAAAAAAAGTGCAGACGACGCAGGCCGCCGAGCCAAGAAGAGAGGCCGAAAGGGAACGACGCTGACGTCGCTCCCAATGGCTTGATGATTTGGATGATGACGTAAGAGTTTCGGAACCATAAGGGAATTCCCAGTAAATATTTCCAGTACCGGAAAAAATTAGAACGGACTTGTTTACGCTCTGTTTTATTCAATGAATCCCACAGAGGGGTTAGAAAGAAGACATGGGGCGCGAACATGGCGTGGCATCGACGGCCAAGCGTCATTTTCTCGAGCGTCATTTTATCAAATTGGTGCTAACTCCTGCTAGAACCACCTAAGACAACCGAATGGGGCAAGTCTGGTAACAGATACATATCTAGAAAACCCCCAAACTAACACCTGTGGCCCCTCTTTATGAAAGATATAAAAGGAGTTTCGTTCCAGCATCTGTTGAGTTGTATACTAACCGATAAGTTAGTCCTTTTTAGTGTTTTCTTATGCCAAAACTGTAGAGTGATAGAGTGATATTTTCTTTATTTGTTATGATGAAAAGGTGGTAACGCTGTGGCAGCTACTTTTTCTTCTATTTTAGAAGAAAAAGCAGCTGTTCTATTTAGCTTCTATTCGATTTTATTATATTCTAGAGTATCCTTACCAAGAAATCAGAGTTGTGAGTAAGAATAACAGCCATGATGGAAATAGGTCAGAGAACAATTTTTGGGGTTGTTGTTACTTGCATTTTTCTAGATACCATGGTCTATACTAGTTTTTGCAGTTACTGTGGTATCTGACATTCAGATAACATGGTCCCCAGTCACAATCTTGGAGACCATGACCACAGTCCCAACCGTGGTAGCTGGTTGTGGTCTCTGAAATATTTTATCTTGCTTTCATCATCGCCAACACAAGTCTAGTTTTTTGTCAAATTGGTGGGAAAAACGTTATGTCACCCTAGATGTCAGTGGATATCAGTATTTCTATTTGGATGATTTCTAAAAGCACAAATCCGGCTATTGTGGTTTTTGCAAAGTAACCAACTGCAAAAAATTACTAATTGCAGATCCAGTTACCGTGGTAACAGATACCATGGTATCTATTTGATGGTGGAAAACGGATACGTCAGCTGAATTTTATTGGAGCTATATTTCGGCCCTTTTTGGCAAGGGTCCTCTTCAGGCTCAAAACCGCTCAAGTTGGAAAAACGAACTTGTGGGAAAAACAAAACTAAAGGTTCTAGCCTAGCGTCAAATATTTAACTTCGTAATTTCTTTCGTGAGTCTTGCTTGGAGTTAAAAAGGTTGCTGTGATTTCATTTTGGACACGGCTGCTGTTTTTGCTGCTCGACTGGGTCGTAGGTCGGGTAGTATCCGTTTTTTTTCGTATCCGTTTTCCACCATCAAATATGATTCGCAGTCAGCTTGGGCTGAAGGAATATTTACCATGGTATCTGCAAAAATGCAACTTTGTAGATATTCCTTCAGTCCAAGCTGACTGCAAATCATATTTGATGATGCAAAACTGATCCGTCAGCTACATTTAACTTGAGCTATATTTCAGCCCATCTTGGCAAGGTTCCTCTTCAGGCTCAAGCCTTTCAAGCTGGAAAATGAACTTGTGGAAAAACAATTAAAGATTCTTCCTTAAAATCTGATTTTGTGAACTTCTTGCTGAAAACTGGTTGGAGATAAAGCTGGTGCTGTGGTTTCATTCTGGCACGGCTATTGTTTTTGGTGTTCGCTTGGGTCGGTGAAAGGATAGAGATTCTTCAATATAGCTCTGATAAAATGTAGCCTAGATGACATATCCATTTTGCATCATCAAATATAAAGCAACTACTGTATTTTATTAAAGAAGGAATACTGTCAAAAGAAGTCAGAAGGAAAAATACGGAAAACAAGAAGATGAGTATATCTTTCTTTCAAGATATTTCTATCAATTGTTTGACAAACAGGGACATTCAAAGTTCAAGAATGTTGTTACTGGATTGAAAACATGATGGAAATACCAAGTGATACTGTAGGCCTATTTATGAAGCAATAATATAGATAAGATGGGTCTTTATACAATTGGATACCATGCAGAATGTAGCCTACTATTGTTTAAAAGACCTATCCTACAGACGATGCTTATTTACTCTACTAGGCTCTGACTACGCTACAGTAAAGGCTGTACTGTACCAACTGTACTCTGTACTCCCTACAGAGTAAAATACCAGTACAATACTACTAAGTGCTACCTGGGTGCTACAGGCAGTACTGTACACTCCAGTGCTCCACCCACTCTTATTTTACTCCCTAGATTTTGCATTTTGTAGGCAGAATTCTAGATATGTTTAATGACATAATCTTTTTCAAATAAAAGCTGAAAAACTTGCCTGATGAGTCAAGACCACGTTGCAGTTGTTGCATCTCTGTTTTCACAACTTCATCTTCAATAGGTTCTTCTTTTATGTATACCGCACGGCACTGCTCCTGGTGCTGTAGAAGACTGCCTTCACAGGAAAAATTATCGAAGCAGTAGGCGCAACTTGTTACCATCGTATGATCTGTATGTCAGAAAAAACAGGTACCTCAAGAAACACGGGGACAGAGCTATTTGAATTCACTGCGCTGTTCTGTTACGCGATACCTACCGGCCGGAATCTGAATCTGAAAAAGTCGGCTAGAGGGATCGCTGGCTGTTTTTGCAACTTTGACTTCAGTTAAGAGCTCGCTTCACTTTCTAGATCCATTTTGTTTCACATTAGAGATAACACCAGCCTGGGTTTTTCCAGGGTTTTTCTGCCATGTGCGTTTTTGCAGATACCATGGTATCTGTTACCACGATAACTGGATCTGCAATACTCTTGATGACTCAAGGCGTATTCTCGCCGATTCCTCGTGTTTTTGTTTGTCCCGGGGACTCACTCCCCGTATTCTTGCGAGTCCCCACGGACGGGGAATGCTCCGATTATCATCACCATCATCAAAAAGGATTTCCTTTCCGATTCGTAGGTGAATCAGTTTATGCTGGTGTTGGTGCAATGTAAATATTGATTAAAAACAATCAGAATAAACAAAACCAAAATTAAAGTGGATCCAGACTAATTTTGTCAACTGCATATTTTTTTTCCGAACAAAATCCATTTTGGAAGCATTCCCCGTGTTCTCGCTGTTTTTGTACGCAGAGTCGGCGTGGAGTGACTCCCTCTATTTTCGCCGTTCCCTTCGATTCCCCGAGGACTCCTCAGGGAACGGCGAGAACACGCCCATAGCTAAGTTACAGTTTCATAACAATCAATAAACATAATACATATAAATGAACAAAGGGAAGAAAAGAAACACATGTTATGCTTTCGCGCTATACAGATGTAAAAAAATGAACAAAAAAATTGATCATCAACGCATCAACAAACAGAATGGAAAGTTGTGTACAGTAGGCTACTGGAATTTGAGAAAGAAACAAAGCCTAGGGAATGATTATTTATTATTACATTCGGCGTTAAGCTTTTAGCTTGTCGATTATAATCGAACACAAATTGAATCGACACGTGAGTTGCGTTTTCACAGATACCATGGTATCTGGTATCTGATATCACGAATAACCACGGTAAGTGGATTTGTATTTTGTCGTTTTTGCAGTTATCGTGGTTTCCGATACTAGTCTACGGTTGTTTTGCAAAAACAGCAATTGCCAAATTTATGCTTTTAAAAGTCATCCGAAAAGAAATACTAATATTCAGTCACATCACAAGTGCCGAAATTCTTTCAACCAATTTGACCAAAACCCAGGCCTGTGGTCGGGACCGTGATTTTTGAATATCAGTTACCACGGTGGCTGGCCAGATGCAATAACGACTAGTACTCTCTACGAATAAGTCCAAAACACGCCAGTGATCCTCAGGAAGAACGAGAAAACGTCTCACGAATGAATCATACTCAACAACTCAAATCCTGTGTCAAACAATCGTCCACTGCTTCCTGCCTCCTGACCGAAGATTAAAAATTAAGTGTCTTTTCTGTGTGTTTATGTGTTTTGTTTATTTTCTTCATTTACTCCGCCTTTTCAAAATGGCGGGTCATAAACAAATTACTTACTTGCTTACTTACAATCATGGTGACCTTCGGGAGCAGCTGTGATACTGCTTCTGGCTCTTCCGCTAGGTACCCGGCGATTTGGCATCGGCAAGGAAAGTTAAGGCATATTCTCGCAGCTCCCCGAAGACTTCTCGGGGAATCGAAGGGAACGGTGAGAATAGAGAGAGTCACTCCACGTCCAGAAACAGCGAGAACACCGGGAATGCTTCCAAAATGGATTTTGTTCGAAAAAATAATATGCAGTTGACGAAATTAGTCTGGATCCACTTTATTTTTGATTTTGCTGAAATGAAACACCGATCTTCCAAACCGAGAATATTACAACATGTGTCACAGGCGAAATTTTGTGTAAAGCTAATTGTAATGCATCAGTTGAGGTTCTTCCTTTAATGTAGTTTCGTCTATTCTAGTTCACATATTCGACTTTTCATTTCAGCTTTAGCTAAATAGCGAAGCTTCCAACGATTATACTCAGAATAAGTTAAACTAAGCGCCGCATGCGAACTTTTTTAATCTGTATTTTTTCCGTAAATGTTTGCGCCCGACACATGTTTGCAGAATTTGATTTCTCTTCGTACAAAAAGAACCCGATGTGCCGAAAGAATAGCGACGCCCGACAAAAGCATTGAGAACTCGATTTCTTCTGTGTTTTGCCCAACAAATGTTTGCAGGATTTTATTTCTTGCATATAAAAAAGAACTCGGTGTGCCGACGAGTCGACGCTCGACAAAAGCATACAAAATAATATTTCTTCTGTGTTTGCCGGCGCTTCTCCCGACGAAAGTACTTTCTCAAGACCATGGGGCTGGGGGAGTCCCCCCCCCCCATGGTGACGTCCCGGGTTGATGGGTTTTAGGCAGGGCTTCGACCACTTCACACTGATGCCACCATCTGAGGGTTGCCTTGGAAATTGGTATTTTTTAAAATTGTTTTCCATCGTTCTTCCCGCTTCCATCCAACTGAATGGACATTTTCGCGTGGACGGAACCCATCTTCCTCAGCCGTTCAACGTCTAACGGATATTCTCATTTTCGCGTGGGCGGGATCACCCGTTCAGCTCTACAGCCATCGGTGTAAAACGTCCCCAATACTCTGCAAAACACGCCAGTGATCCTCGGGTAGAACGAGAAAACGTAGCACTAACGAATCAAACTGAACAACGTAATCCTGTGTTAACCAATCACGGCGATGTTTGGGAGCAGCTGTGATACCGCTTCCGGATCTTCCGCTAGGTACAGGGCGACTTTACATCGGCAAGAAAGAGTTAGTCATCAAGAGTATTCTTCATGCCGATGAAGTATCACCGTATGCTCTAGCGAAGAGCCGGAAGCGTCACCACAAAATTTCCCCAACGAACCCCGTTGATTGGTTGACGTAGGAACTGAGTCATCGTTCGGGCGACAGTCTCTCGCTGGTGCCCCATGTAGGCCGAAAGGCATGACGGTGAATTCGTAGAGTCCTGAACCAACTAAGAAAGCTGTTTTCTCTCAGCTTCCTTCGTCCAGTGCAATTTGCCAGTATCCCTTCGAAAGGTCGAATTTAGAGATGTACTTGGCGGTCCCTATTCCTTCTACCATGTCGTCTATCCGAGGTAGTGGATAAGAATCGAACTTCGATAGTTCGTTGAGTTTTTGGAAGTCGAGACAGAAACGAAACGATGAGTCCGGCTTAGGTACCATGATAACCGGTGAGACCCATGGGCTTTTAGAACGTCGGATGATACCTTTCTCCAGCATTCGTTCTACCTCCTTTTCAATTGCTGCTTGACGCGACTGGGGCGTACCGTATGGCCGTTGCCTGATTGGCTGGGTATCTCCTGTGTTTATCACGTGGTTGACTTTGGATGTCCTTCCTGGGATTTCCGAAAAGACTGTTCGGTATTTTGCCAGCTTTCGTAAGGCCAATCTTCTTTGGTCATGGTTGAGGTGTGCTAGCAGCTTTTCGACAGTGTTGTCCGGGTCGCTGTCGTTCAGTGAAGGGTAAGAATATGCGTCATTTTCTTCTGCAAATAGCGCTAACTTCGGAGAGCGTCTCACGAACTTGCGGAGCAAATTGATGTGAACGATCTTCGATTTCTTTCTCCCGTCTGTGAATTCAATCTCGTAATCTACCTGACCGACCTTCCTTATCACCCTGTGTGGCCCGCTCCAACGTGTCTCCAGCTTATGGCTGCCCGAGGGAAGTAAAACTAAGACTTCGTCGCCATCCTGGAGTGAACGGTTTGCTGTGCTGCGGTCGTAGTATTGTTTCTGTTCATCTGCCGCCACTACTAGATTCGTAGCTGCCAACTCGAAAATGTGTTTGAGTCGTTCTCTTATCCTAAGAATCTCATGAACGGGCGTGGTGTTGAAGTCTTCCTTTGACTTGCTCTCCCACTGTTCCCGAGCGATGTCAAGTGGTCCCCTAGGGCGTCGTCCGTAGATCATTTCGAACGGACTGAATCCTGTCGAAGACTGGGGGGTTTCTCTATAAGCACAGAGGATATACGGCACAAGCCTATTCCAGTCTCTAGGATTGTCCATGATAAATTTCTTGAGTAGGGAAACAATTATTCCATTTAGTCTCTCTACCAGACGTCATTCTTTGGATGGTAGGGGGTAGTCTTGATTCCTTTTATTCCCACAAGCTCGTAGAGTTCCTTCAGGCCCTTGGAAAGGAAGTTAGCTCCCTGGTCGGTAAGGACTTCTTCTGGAACCCCAAGCCTACAGAAATACTGTTCAAGAACTTCTGATATTTTCTTGGCATTCGTTGATCTCATTGGTATGGCTTCCGCGTACCTTGTTGCGTAGTCTGAATTACCAAGAGAAAATTGTGGCCACTTTTCGAAAGAGTGAGAGGCCCGACCATGTCCATGGCTATCCTTCGGAATGGCTCCGAAATAATAGGCATCTTGACCAGTGGTACCTTCTCTTTCGGTCTTGTCTTCGACGTGAGCTGACATGGAGCGCAGCTTCTAACATACTCTGCAACATCTTTCCTTATGCCGGGCCAAAAAAATCTTTGCAGGATTCTGTCTGCCGTTCTGTGCTTTCCCATGTGTCCACTCACCGGACTGTAATGTCCAACTCTGAGGATAAAAGATCTGCTAGGCTTTGGAACAACGAGCTGTTGCAATTCTGTTCCATCCATTCGCGAACGTGATCGGCGGTAGAGTATGTCGTCTTCGACTATAAACTCTTCTGAAGCCGACATCCGCTTGAAACAGTGAAAAAGAGTCGGGTCGCTGTTCTGGAGTTCGACGAGCTTTGTCGCATCCATTTTTTCTGGATCCATCTCGCTGTTTCCTGTTGAATGCTGTCTCTGCGACGCGTTTTCCTTCCTTTTCCGACGATTCATTTTCTCTTTCCTGACCGATGCCACCTCGCTTCTCTGGTCAGTTTCCGGCTCGATCTTCCTTATGTCGTTGGATTCTTCTTCATCATCATCCGTTCTTCCCCCACTGGTGCTGTCTAGCCGTCCGTAGTCCCTTGACCGTGTGGCCAGTAGTACGTCTTCCGGAGAGCTCTTTTTTCTTGCAGATGATGTTTCGCAGAGTTGCAAAAACTTTTGGGAAGGATCGTCCAACGATGACATCAACTGGTAAGCCGTCGCAAACTGCTACTTTTGTTCGCTGGGTTACTGGGTAGGTCTTGCAATCTCCGTGTACACAACATACGTCTCTGGTCTTAGCTGTTTTCTCAACGTTCTTGAAGAATGTTGGGCTGACTAGTGTAGTTGTCGCTCCGCTGTCGATCAAGACTTTGACTTTGTTGCCGTTTACCTCCCCATCGTAAGCGAAATAATGTTCGATGTCTTCTTGGACAGGGCTTCTCGCTAGAAGTCCTTCTTCTCTCTTGATCTTTCGAAGGGCCTTGCATTCTCTTGACATGTGTCCCTCTTTCCCGCAATTGAAACACGAAAATGCCTGCTTTGAATTGGTCAAGTCACTTTTGCCTTGGTGAAACGGTTTCTTGGTCTCCGAAGTACTTGTATTTTCTGTTGGAGTGGACTTACCCCTCATTCCGGACGGTTGTTGTTTTGCGAAATTGGTTAGACGTTATTGTCTTCTGGCATTGATATACTTTTCGGCAAGTATTGCCACTGTGTCCAAAGTGGGATCATCGAGCTCCCTTATTCGTATCCTCATCTCTTCACTACGAACTGAGTTCAGGAATTGTTCGACCGCAATGCGCTGAATAATTTGTTCCAGAAGTGTTCGTAGCTCCTCAACGTCTTCGATCGCTTCATAGTTGCTGCATCCTAGCCATCTGTTCATAAGATGTTTGAGCTTTGTTTCAAAATCTATGAATGATTGGTCTGCCTCCTTCGAAATCGTCCGAAAGCGCATCCTGTCTGTGTCTTCAGTTACGGCATATTTCCGAAATACTGCTCGTTGTACTTCCAGGTAGTCTGTACACTTGTCGTCGGGCACAGCTGCTGCCGCTTCTGCAGCTTTTCCCGTGAGAAGTCCCATCAGCCTTACTGCCCAAGTGTTTCCGATCCACGCATTTTGTAATGCCGTCCGCTCGAAATTGGTCAGAAATGGGTCAATGTCCGTAGATTCTTCGAGTTTGACCATCCTGACTTTGTCCGAAGTAGTTGGGAAGTTTGGAGTGATGTTTGATTTTGCTGAATCGCTTCACAAATTGGTTCGATTCTGCCTGTCATAGCCTCCATGGAACTCTGGATTTGCTTGGCTGTTGCTTCTTTTTCAGCTTGTAGTGCCCGTGCTAAGGTGATCCTTGAATCCTCTCTTTCAGCTTGCATTGACTTCTTTACTTCTTCCATGCTGAGCTTCATCGATGCGTGAAGTAGGCTGAGAATTTGACCTTGATTCATGATGCTCTGCTCTGGATTGCCTTTGAGACCTTGTTTGCACGCCGCTTGGTGGTGGAAGGACAGGGAGCGAAGCAACTTTGGGTTTCTCGCTCATATGAGCTGCAAGGTAGATACCAGGCCGTCCAGTCTCAGCTAAAACCACGAAGCCAGATAATATGTTGAATAACACGTGCTGAAAAACACGCAGCTGTTTGTGGTGAAAAATACGTTGCTTATTGTGCTGAAAAACACGTAGCTATTTGTGCTGAAAAAGACGTAGCTGTTTGTGCTGAAAACCACGTAGCTGTTTGTGCTAAAAAACACGTGGCTTCTTGTGCTGAAAACATGTTGCTGTAGTCTCTGTTCAAGAAGATACTCGGAAGGTATCTGTCTCCTAATGGGAACAAAACAACTGGTGGATTACCACCACAAATTTTTGTGGAAACTAAAAAGAAGTTTCCGACCCCTGAAATCGAAACAATAATGTTTTTGTGTTACTGAGAAACATTCGGCAGGTGTTATTCTCTTTACTCAGGAACCCCGTTTCAAATCACACTCCTGAATACAAAAAAAAAATAATTGGCAGGTTCACCACCGCAAATTCTGGTGGAAACAAGCAGAAGTTTCCGACCCCTCCAACCACCGAAGTTTACCGAGAAAACACGCGTCAGGTGTTAGTCTCTTTTCAAGAAGATACTCGGAAGGTATCTGTCTTCCTAGTGGGAACGTCCGAGAGACATTCGGCACACTCGAGTTAGCAATTACCGTGAACACGCGCTAGCACTTTGGTCAATTAAACGTTCAAGGTCTAAACTAAACAAGCACAATTCCACAAACCTTCCTTGGCTTCAACCAGGGACCCATAAATTTCCTGTAATGACTCGCCATTCAGGGGGCTTGTCATTTCCTATTCTTCTATGTTGCTATGTTGCCCGAGCCTCGCCTAGTTTCCAAAAATTCCGCTTGTGTCGAATCGGCGTTCTAGCTCAGATAGACAAATTTGTCGGGACTATTCAGCATGCCACCAGGTACCTAAGCTAGGACAAAAGATCCAGGATACTCTTCCATTACAGAGAAATATTCCTAGTTCAGCACAATAGCTGCGAAAAATTTTGTCTATCTGGATAGTCGGGTATTTTATTCCCGTGGGTATTTCTCGAACTATCTGACGCTCGGTCAAGAGTGCATCAGAAATCTCTTATTGACAAGCCCCCTGAATGGTGAGTCATTACAGGAAATTTATGGGTCCCTGCTTCAACTGATATCCTGGTTTTCTTGTCTGCACACACACGTCACAATTCATGAATAAATATCCAACCGTCACCAAGTGAAATTTTCACTCACAAGCACGGATGAAAAGTTCACGGTACCGATGGAAACTTTCCGCTTGCGATGGGAAATATTCACCAAACCGAGGGATCAACTTAACTAGCCAACGGTAAACGTTCCCTGAACTGATCGAGAATTTCAATCAGCCGACGTGGGGAAATTCGCGGTGCCGGTGGAAAAAAAATCGACCGGCCGACGGAATTATGTAACTTCCCGGAAATATCCACGGAACTAACGGAGAAATACGACTAAACCGATGGAAAAAATCAGTTTGCGACGAAAATATTCTCCGAACCAACCGAAGATTTGACGGGCCGACGGGAAATAAATTCACAGGAAAAGTCCACAACTTAACATTACCTTGACGGCAGGTGAACGACCCTGCTTTAACCACAATAAAGTTCTTCTGATTCCTAGCCGAAGATCCAAAAAGGTCTGCTCCTGAGTGATCCTCGTTAATCCAGTCCTGAATTCCTGTTCACACACGTTGGGCGCCACTGTAACGGAGCCATGTTGGTTACTACAATTTCACCCTTTCCCCTATCCGTTCGGGGTTCGAATACACAATATCAGCCTTTATTTACAGGAACAACATAACGCATCGTCTTCTAGTCACTAACTGAAAAATACTACTCAGATCTAACTCTGCATTTCATTCAACCAAATGCCCCGCGGGATTTTGGTCGGGCGCACAGCACACGAACGAAAATACAAAATGCAAAGACGTGATGGGAGAATCCATCACACTAAGCACAGGTGTGGACCCTGAAGTTTCTTCATTGCTATCTTCCAGCACAGTAACAACTTCTTGCTTTATGTACCCTGAAAGGAAAATGACCTAAAAAATCTTCTTTGATTCAAGGACCCCTAACTTTTGAGCCCTAAACTAAGACTCAGCTTTGGCTTTATGCAAGCCCAGCTTCTGTTGAAAGTTTTCTGTTGATGTGATATTTCTTTTTCTTTCGTATGACGCCAACCCCTAATGACCTGGACTGGCCAAGGACCACCTGACCACCTGGACCACCTGAAACGTCCGCCTCGACAGCTCGAGGTTACAATTAAAATTCGGTTTATTTATCCATAAATATCTTTTACAAACAAAGAATAGTGCTGGACATGTCATCATAGTTAAAAAGATCAACCAAGGGATATATTTACAATTCTATATTATGATTTACACATACAATTAACGGTTTAGAATACAATTCGTCAAAATACGAACGCGAATTAAAATGGCGAGTCTTGAAAACAATTACAAAAATAATTCGTCATAAGTGTCATTACTATTCTAATATTTATAGAAAAAAAATGCGAGATAGAAAAAGTTAATCAAACATGAAATGGTCAAAGTACTTACGTCACAACAAAAATAAAGAAGCGGGCTGAGAAGAAATAAAGAAATAAAATTTTTCCGTTTGAAGTAAATTTAGCCTAGTGTTTCGCCGGCCGATGTTGCTGTTTCTTTTTGAATGGATTACGTTTTGTTGCCCCGATCGAGAACGAATTATATTTCAGGCGTGAGGGAGCGCTTGAATTGTGCAGGTGGACACTTTAGAATAGCCTAAGCAAAAGTAGGTTTTTGTTTGGAACATCCGCGAGGCATTACTCGTTTAATAATATTAAGGTTTTTTAAAAGTTTAACTTAAAAGCCTATTTGTGTCATTTAATTAATACAGTGAATTATTCGGATTTTGCAAAGGAATTTTTATTTTCCACTATCTGCTCTAGTTATGACGTTCGGAATATCTGTGTCCGTCCCACAGCGAAAATTCTACTATGACGCGGGAAATTTTGATCTCAACACAAATGCGGCTTTTCAGTGGGCAGTCCTGAGATTGGTGAAGATTGCTTAGTGCCTGAACAAAAAAAACAACATAAATCTTTTTCATACAATATACAACAAAAATAAAAGCGCATACAGGTACCACAAATCACACTGAAATACCACTATTTGCAAATCGATTATTCGTAAATAGCGGAACAACGAAGTAACACATTTTCAGCAGGTCTTCAAGCCAATTCAAGTGAATAACTGATGGGTAACTAAATTGTCCTATCCCAGCCTTTTTCGGTTAAACTTTAAAGCTTGGTGTTGAAAAGGTATAAATAGGAATTGTCGGCCACTCCAGGAGATCTAGTGGTCGCTTTTCTGTTCGGAAAGTGAAACCGACCCACAAAGTCCTATCATCTCTGACGTTCGAATTTTTCAGAGGCAGCTTATACAACTGGAATTCCGTCTATTAGTAAGCATCACATATTCGACTGGTATTTGATAACCTGGACAAAATATAACTTACATACTACATTAAATTAAATTTTATTTAGATACCGTCTAGGTAAACATGAAAAGAAAATGAAAAAGGAAAGAAACAACACAACTAACCTACAGCCAAATTAATAAAAATTCCCAACCGAAACATCATGGAACTCGATTAGTAAGGATCGACTATTCGACTCGTACTCCATATAAATAAGGCCTTCGACAAAGTTTTCCACCGATTGCTGCTGTATAAACTAAAGACCTTGAGAATCCACAGTAAAGTAATTGCCTGGATTGGCGAATTCTTGGCCAAGGCGCACTTGCTATGTGAGGAGTGGAGTTCCAGAAGGCACAATACTTGGGCCAAGCCCCTTTAACCTTTATATCGACGATGCACCATCTGTAATCAGGAGCAAAATTACCCTCTAAGCTAACGATTCAAAGCTCATCAGCTCTGATAAAGAACGTGTCCGAAAACTTTTTTGAGCTGTAAATGCTGTATTAATGCTGCATTTTCTTCTTTTTTTTGTCCTCGGATTAATACGTAAAAACATGGTTTCGCTGAGTAATTTTCAGCCGAGTCCTTCAGAAGCTTGTCAAGTTTCATCGTCTTACTTTACGTGGAAGTACCTTAACGAACAGAAGTGAGACAGATGGCACTCTGCGAAGATAATACCTTACTACATAATAACATAACAACGCTAACGATTTTTGTGGAAAAATTTGCCGGAAAATTGCAGTAAATACCTTGAAAAATGCAAAAAATAAAGGCAACGCCGATAAATTATCAGTGCGCCACCGATCCCAATTCTCTCCGCCGTCGCCGAATTCGAATTCGGCGGTGCTTCGGGGACTGGCCGAAGTCACAACTTTTGTTCCTTGGCTTGTACATTTTCCGGGCGTTTGGTGGTGGGCACTTTTTGTTTTGGACATTTGGCAACACTGACACTTACGATACGACCAGCACAGCGCAGAAACTTTAAAATGTCATCTTCACGTTACCACCACCAAAGCAAAATAAGGCAGTAGAATTTGTGAAGAAGTGAGGTTGTAGTTGTAGGCCTTGCCCATGATAAAATGGGAAAAACTTGTTTGTTCAGAGGCTGCTCTACAACTTGCAGGAACATAGCTTCACTACGTGTGAGACTACATAAGATACCGGAAGACAAGTAAGTTCATTTATTATTTTCACCTTCTGGTGTAATTCTGTATGGATTTGCCAACTAGCAAGCTTGGTTTTGTCCAAACAAAAGGGTGAATAATATGAAAATAGTTGTATTTTTGCAGATACCATGGTAGCCTATCTGATACCACGGTCTAAACATTTTTGCAGTTATCGTAGAATCTGGCCAGTTATCGTGGTATCAGATATTCAGATACTATAGTCCGACCATGGTAACTGGTCGTGGTATCTGAAAAGTCATATCACTTTCATCAAATTTTGTCAGATTGGTGAGAAAAAAGATTAACACTTAGTGGTGTAACTGGATATCTGTTTTTTTTTGGGATGACTTTGAAAAGTGGAATTCCAGCAATAGTCATTTTTGCAGAGCACCATGTATCCTGCATGTATCAGATACCACGATAACTGCAAAAACGACTAATTGCAGATTCAGATACCGTGGTAACAGATACCATGGTATCAGCAAAAACGCAACTAATGTAACTGCTTGCATGATAAATATTCTTTGAGATCAAGCTGACTTTGAAACATTTCTTCAAACAATAGCTGCATTTTTTTCTGTCATCCAGTTAACCGACCTACAAGATTTCCCACTATAAGTTGTTTTCTTCCTTTGGTTAACCGACCTAAGTTTTTATAAGCTGTTTTTTTGGCTCCATTTTGCTGGTCGGTTAACCGACCTGTGGACTGAGGCGGGAGCTCCGTCCAACCACCCTACGCTCTTGGCATGGGGAGAGACAGGCGCAGGGAAGACACCATTTTTTCTTATAAGCCGTTTTTATGGCAATTGGAGCCTCTGGCTCAAGTGCCATATACCGATCACAATTCTGTCTGTCGGTCTGTCGGTCAGTCCGAGTTTCTTGTCACACTTTTTCGAGTTAGGGTAGCCTACTTCCAGATGTGCTAGGACAATGAAACTTGGCAGGCATTTTAGGAAGGGCATTTTGTCACACTTTTTCGAGTTAGGGTACTTCCAGATGAGCTAGGACAATGAAACTTGGCAGGAATATCAGGGACCCGACCAAACTAACCTGGAAATAATCAGTTTCCCGATCCGGCCATATGCGGGGGAGTGTTCGGCTCTGGAAACTTGAAATTTTAGGGCATTTTGTCACACTTTTTCGAGTTAGGGTACTTCCAGTTGTGCTAGGACCATGAAACTTGGCAGGCATATCAGAGACCCGGCCAAACAAACTTAGAAATAATCAGTTTTCCGATCCGACAATTTTTTTAGGGGGGGAGTGGAGGGCAGGGGAATCCGGGAAATTGAGAAGTGTGTAACTTTCGAACGGGTGATCGGATTGTAATGAAACTTAATAACTGAATAGAATATATATCTGTGATCTCCCGTTTAAAGTCTTGACCGGATTCGGTAGCCATGGGGGAGTTGGGGGGGGGAGACCGGAAATTTCAAGAAACGGTTAGAATGGAGGGATCGGAGGGAAACTTGCTGGGAAGAACAAGCATCCGCTCTAGATAAGTCCTTTAGACTATTGCACTGGATCCGAACACTTATGGGGGGGGGGGTCCCGGAATTCCGGTGATGGTGGTTTTGGGGATTTTCACGATGAAACTTGGCAGGCATATCAGGGACCCAATCAAACTGACTTCAAAATAAAAATTTTGTCAATCTGATAATGGTGGGGGGAGTGGAGGGAGGGGAATCCGAAATTTTCAGTCATGCGTAACTTTGGAATGGGTGATCGGATTCGAATGAAATTTAAGAAATGAACAGAGGACATATCTCCGGTGATTTTTTTCATATCCGGACCGGATCCGGCAACGATTGGGGGGGGGGAAATACGTGACCCGTTTAGAATGGAGAGAGCGGGATGGAACTTTGTGGGAAGAACAAACAGATGCTCTAGGTAAATCATTTACTGAATCGGATTGGCTACGGGCACCATGGGGGAGCTGGGGGGGGGGGGGGCGGAAATCTCGAGAAACGGTTAGAATGATTGTATCGTAGTGAAACTTGCTGTGAAGAACAAACATCTGATCCATGTAAATCTTTTACATAATTTGACTGGATCCGGACACTTGAGAGGGGGGGGGGGGTCCCGGAATTCCGTTTTTATGGCACTTGCCTTCCGGCCAAGTGCCATATACCGATCACTTTTCCGTCGGTCTGTCTGTCTGTCGGTCGGTCGGTCCGGTGATCGCGAGTTAGTGTACTTCCAGATGTGCTAGGACAATGAAACTTGGCAGGCATATCAGGGACCCGACCAAACTAACCCGGAAATAATCAGTTTCCCGATCCGACCATATGCGGGGGAGTGCGGGGCGCTGGAAACTTGAAAATTTAGGGCATTTTGTCACACTTATTCGAGTTAGGGTACTTCCAGATGAGCTAGGACAATGAAACTTGGCAGGAATATCAGGAACCCCACCAAACGAACCTGGAAATAATCAGTGAATATCAGGAACCCCACCAAACGAACCTGGAAATAATCAGTTTCCCGATCCGACCATACGCGGGGGAGTGGGGGCGCTGGAAACTTGAAAATTTAGGGCATTTTGTCACACTTTTTCGAGTTAGGGTACTTCCAGATGAGCTAGGACAATGAAACTTGGCAGGAATATCGGGGACCCGGCCAAACTAACCTGGTAATAATAAGTTTCCCGATCCGACCATATGAGGGGGAGTGCTGGAAACTTGAAAATTTAGGGCATTTTGTCACACTTTTTCGAGTTAGGGTACTTCCAGATGAGCTGAGACAATGAAACTTGGCAGGAATATCAGGGACCCGATCAAACTAACCTGGAAATAATCAGTTTTCCGATCCGACCATATGCGGGGGAGTGGGGGCGCTGGAAACTTGAAAATTTAGGGCATTTTGTGACACTTTTTCGAGTTAGGGTACTTCCAGTTGTGCTAGGACCATGAAACTTGGCAGGCATATCAGAGACCCGACCAAACAAACTTAGAAATAATCAGTTTTCCGATCCGACCATTTTTTTGGGGGGGGGGGAGTTGAGTTCATGGGAATCCGGGAAATTGAGAAGTGTGTAACTTTCGAACGGGTGATCGGATTGTAATAAAACTTCATAACTGAATAGAATATATATCTGTTATGTCCCGTTAAAAGTCTTGACCGGATTCGGTAGCCAGGGGGAGCTGGAGGGGGGGGGGGGAACGGAAATTTCAAGAAACGGTTAGAATGGAGGGATCGGAGTGAAACTTGCTGGGAAGAACAACTATCTGCTCTTGATAAGTCCCTTAGACCATTGTTTGGATCCGGACACTTATGGGGGAGGGGGGAGGGGGTTTCCCGGAATTCTGGTGATGGTGGTTTTGGGGATTTTCACGATAAAACTTGGCAGGCATATCAGGGACCCGATCAAACTGACTTCAAAATAAAAATTTTGTCGATCTGGTTATGGTTGGGGGAGTGGAGGGAAGGGAATCCGAAATTTTCAGTCATGCTTAATTTTGGAATGGGTGATCGGATTCGAGTGAAATTTAAGAATTGAAGAGAGGACATTTCTCCGATGATCTTTTTCATATCCGGACCGGATCAGGCAACTATTGGGGGGGGGGGGGGGGGGGGAATACGTGACCCATTTAGAATGGAGGGATCGGGAAGGAACTTTGTGGGTAGAACAAACAGATGCTCTAGGTAGGTCATTTACTGAATCGCATTGGCTACGGGCACCGTGGGGGAGTTGGGGGGACCGGAAATCTCGAGAAACGGTTAGAATGATGGTATCGGAGTGAAACTTGCTGGGAAGAACAAATATCTGATCCATGTAAATCTTTTACATAATTTGACTGGATCCGGACACTTGATGGGGGGGGGAGGAGGCTGTTTCCCGGAATTCCGTTTTTTGGGGGATTTTCACTACGAAACTTGGAAGGCATATCAGGGACCCGGTCAAACTGACTTGGAATAAAAAAAAAATCCTCGATATGATAATCTTGGGGGGGGGGGTTGAGGGAGGGGAATCCGGAATATTGAGTCATGCGTAACTTTGGAACGGGTGATCGGATTCGAATGAAATTTAATAATTAAACAGAGGACATTTTTCTCTGGTGATCTTTTTCATTTCTGGACCGAATCCGGCAATTATTGGAGGGAGGGCGGAAAATACTTGACCCGCTAAGACTGGTGTGGTCTGGATCGAACTTCGTGGGAATGACAAACAGACGCTCTGGATTAATCATTTACAGAACCGGATTGGCTCCGGGTATTGTGGGTGGAGTTGGAGGGGGGGGGGGGTCTGGGATTCCGGTGATCGCGCGTTAAGGTACTTCCAGATGTGATAGGACGATGAAACTTCGCTGGAATATTGGAGATTCAGCAACATTTGCTTAGAAATTGCTACTTTCCAAATCCGATTATTCCTTAAAGTACCAATCTTGACCGCAAAGTAAAAAAAAAATACTTTTAAGCAATATATGCATTTTCATGATGCCCATCAGCCCATTAGCATTTTTGCCTCAAGGGTTTTGCTTACAAATGAAGTTCCAGCTCCCTTAGAGTGCGCATCTCAACCGCAAAGTCGAAACTTACTTTTGATTAATCAAAACATCTTAACCCATGCAAGTCCCATATGAGCTTACAGCTCTTGTTTAGAGCTCAGTCAAACCGAAAAAACGGTCAATAGTGGCAAATAGGTTAGGTTAACCGACCAAGAAGGGCTGAAATATTGCTGATGAAGAATGTATCCATTGTAAACATTGATTGAATAAATGCTTGCATGATAATTCCTAGGGGATTGGGGATTGTCAGAGGCCTCGCAAGGACATCATCGATTATACTAAAATTCTTCGATAGTAAATTGTTTTATATATATTAGCTCTTTATTTTTTGTATTATATTTCTAGTCCTAATTTTAGTGGATTAAAATCTCAGGTAATTTAGTTGTGAGTATTCTAAATGAGTGTTAGCGGAAATTGAGATTTTTTCTTTGTCAATCAGCCAAAATCTATTAAATTTGTGGCCGCATCAAATTGTTCCTGATGCAATCAATTTTTAAAGCTCTCATAGGTATCAGTATCACAAGGGTTTTTTGATGTGTAAATAGCCATTTATCCACTTCTACTTTTCGCTGTTGAGCGATACTTCGAGAAATGTTCAAAGGTTTAGTTTTTGTTATTAAGTTTGGGGCGTAATAAATTTGTTCCTATCTTATCTATAGGTAACACAAGGTATTATACATGGGTTTCCGATATAAAAAAATCGTCGTTCTTTTGCTTAAATAGAAAGATGCATAAAATGCACTTATCGTTATCGCGCTTCCTGAATAACTTCCATTGTAGCAACAAAAAAGAAAAACCTCCCCTGCCTCTTCGTTGTCCACACCGCATCTCAGTGGTGTTACAATTTTCTCATCCCGCCCCTGCACGAAAAGACAGCTCGCTGAAGTTTTGACACCTCAAATGCCTCGAGCGTAGTGGGAGGAGCTGTGACTATGACCCATTTTCAGTACATGGGAAGCATACAGCTTGTCATTACTTCCTAGCGTTATTTTGCTCTGACGTTAGGGGACGTTCCATCTCTATAGAAAGCTGTATGTAGATAGTTAGGCTGTCAGCCTAAAATAAAATGGGAAGAACGTGCATTGTCAAAGGTTGCACCACAAAATCAAAGCAATGTGAGGTCACGTCGTGTGAAGCTCCATAGTATACCGGAAGGCCAGTAAGTTGTAGGCTATTCATTCGTTATCTTGGTCTTCTGCAGGCCTCCTGATACTGTATACCTGCTGTATAAAGCCACAGTAGAGCTACCTAAGCTTAAAGTCTAACTGAAGATCAAACTTAATTGTGTATCATTTAACTGAACACACTGCATTATTTGGATTGTGTAAAGGGATTGTTTTACTTTTTTACTGCAGTACAGGAGGGGTATCCAACCTCATCCAAACTCAGACAAGATTTCAAATTTCCAGAGAAGGGTCTACCGAGGGACAAATGGTCTGCCAATGGATAATTTTCAAATAAAAGCTGGTGGAACATTTTTAGGTTTTTCTTACAGACCATACCCTAGGCTTTAAGAATCTGTTCCAAGTATCAAAATTTGAGCATCCTTTCTAATTGTTTCAGCTGTCCAAATCTTAAGCTGATCAGTTTCAGGGATTGCCGCATTTTACGATCATTCTTGAGGCTATGACAACCTACCTGGACATAACCCTTAATCCTCTTAGTTTACCATACTTAAAGACCCGCTAGTCCTGAACGAAATTGAGTTCATTCTAAGTCGCTATCCTTGACGGATTGGATTTTATCAGTGCTGCACGGTAAGCCATCCAATGATACGTTTGTAACATATTCAAACAATGTTTACAACGGACATACGTCAGCTACGATTCTTCATCAGCGATATGTCGGCCCTTTTTGGCAAGGACCCTCGTCGGGCTGTCATTTTTTACCTTCCGTACGTCCGTGGAGTAACCGAAAAATTGTCCAAAAGTTTGAAAAAATACAACATCCAAGTCTTTCACAGAACCCAAAATACTTTGCTGTCTTACATAAACTCCGGAAAAGATAAAGTCCCAAATCAGCACCAAAGAGGCATTTATTCAATACCCTATAATTGCGGAAAGCGTTACGTAGAAAGGACAGAGAGAACTTTCGGAAAACCACTTGCAGAGCATGAGCAAGAAATTGACCACGCCCTCTCTAACGGACACCGTCATAACTATACTTTCAAACCTGCACTTGCAGAACATATTTTCGAAAACCTATCCCATTCAGTATATTCTGAAAAAGCACAAATTCTTGCAACGTGCACCGGACTCCATCAAACTATTCGAGAAGCCGTTGAGATAAAGAAAAACCGAGCAGGCATTAACCGAGATACAGGCGAGTACTCCCTACCGGAAACGTGGAACGGGGTTATTAAGGGAAGAAATTTAAGCCTCAGTCCCTTATTAACAACAAAACCGAAGTCGACCAAAACGCAGAAAAAAACATTCCTGTCGTCGCCCAATCGTGCAGCAAAAACAGCAGCCGTGTCAAAAATTAAATCTTAGCGCTAGTTTTTCCTTGAAGTGATTATTAAAAGTAATAGATAGAGGCGAGTACTCCATAATAGAAACGTGGAACGAGGTTATTAATGAAACACTATTTTAGTTTTCAGTCCAGTATTAATAACAAAACCGAAGTTAATCAAAATGCGGAAAAAACCCTTCCCTGTCATCGCCCCAATCGCGCAGCAAAAATTATATCTCAGAACTAGTTCTAGAACTAGTATTTGAAAGTAATTTGCCCTGATAAGATATTTATAGTCGGTAGAAGCTTCAGTTATTTATTACAGGTTTCTTTCCTTCCCCGACGTTGACCCAGAAGATTGACAGCCTGACGAGGACCGTTTCCAAGAAGGGCCGAAATATTGCTGATGAAGAATCGTAGCTGATGTATATCCGTTGTAAACAATGTTTGAATATATGTTTCAAAGTCAGCTTGGGCTCAAAGAGTATTTTACGTTTGTAACGAAAAAGTATCATATCGTAGTCCAAGCAAGTTAAGAAAGTGTAAGAACGTCAGTAAATGGCAATTTTAGTGGTTATTCCAGTAAACAAAAAACAAAAATTTAAGTTCATACCTAAAGCCAATAAAACACGTTACAAACGCAACAAAATTTGCGTTGCTGATGTACCAGCCCACTGTTACGTCAGTACCTAACGCTGAAAATGTCAGCAAATCTTCTTTTCTTTTTTTTCAAATCTTTTCTTCAAAACAATGTTTTTCGCAAAAATAGTCGATACTACGTAAAAAACGTCAGCTTTTCTTAAAATTTTTCGTAACAGTCGTTTTTTTCTAAAAACATTTTTTTCTAAAAACAATCGTTTTTCTTAAAAACAGTCTTTTTTTCTGCAAAAACAGTTCGTAAAAATGATCAGTCAGTCGATAAATACCTTGCACCCCCCCCCCCTCCAAACATTTTGGCTAGTTACGCCTATCATTGATTTTTTTTTGGCATTGCAGACTTTCTGAATTACGAGAAGGAATACGTAGAGAGAATATATATATTCAAACAATGCATTAAACGGATACGTCAGCTATGATTGTTTGGCAGCGATATTTCGGCCCTTCTTGGCAAGGGTCCTCGTCAGGCTGTCAAACTTCAGGACCAACGTTGGGGAAGGAACAAGCCTGCTCTCATAGCCTGCGTATCCGTTTATGCATCGTTTGAATATATGTTTCCCAGTCAGCTTGGGCTCAAGGAGTTTTTATCTAGAGAGAATAGGTCAGTAGGCCAGAACTAACTTAATGTACTTCCCTACTCAGCACTTCCCTGGGATGATCCATAGCTTACAGAAGTGCATATGTTACATCGATGCAATGTGCGACTTTTGTCGCAGGGCATAGTAGATGGCGTTGGCCCGGAAAGAGTGACATTATTTTTTATCCGATACGAAACATAGTAAAAAGGCTACCCCCTCCCTCACTTGACTCCTGTCGGTGGTTCACTTTTCTTTTACAAAGAAAACCGTTTTGTTGAAGATTCTGGTGAGAATTTGTACGAGTTACGTTGGTAACGAAAATCTGTTGCGTCAGTAACAGAAGAAAAAAAATCGTAGGAACGAAGCATAGGGCTCAATCGTTCCGAATTTCTGCCTTAACAGTACTAAGACTGTTGTTAACTGACGAAAAAAAGATCAGTCCGCCAGGCCTTACAGATTCGCTAAAAATTGAGACTATGTACACACTACCAAAAAGTCACTTCTGTTTTTTGTTGTGTTGGAAACGTGTGGTTTTTGGAGCCGTGCACGCAAATTGTTCAAAGGAAATCGCTGGGACACTTTACATAAGAAAGAAGAAGGCTTGACCTTTGACACAGAGTAAATACGAGTCGTCCAAGTTGAGAATCGATGACGCTACAGCCTTTCTAAGCGTACAAAAAGTTACGTAGGTAACGATGGAGTTGTCCAGAAGTCTTTCCTTCAGAATAGTCTATCTGGCTTAAAAAGGAACCAACAAATATGACAAACATACTAGATTGCAGCTAATTCAATGGTTTACATATTGGATAAATAAATATTGCTTCAATATTTCTAGTTAAACATGTTTTTCTTTTCAAACAAGATCACTGCATTCTAACCTCACCTCAGTTGACTAACAAAGTGATGGAAAAGGTAGAGTTACCAAGTCAATAGCCAGAAAATCCCTTTTCAAAGCAGCTTCAAAAAAAGAAAAAGACACAGAATTTGATTCTCGGACACGTGACTGTTGAAAATAGTCATATTTTGCCTCTTGACTGCCAGGACATTATGTACATTTCATTTTAACATTTTCGCGACAACAACCAAGGTAGTGTAAAAGCGAGGTCAGGTACCCCTCCTGTGTTTGCTCTTGCATGATGTGCATAATATCAAGAATAAATAAGGGAAGAATTGAGAACTCACATAATCCCGATGTCAGCATCCTAGATCTCTTTTCGTCCGATATTATTTACTGGGGGTGGAGCCTGGGTGGAGCTTCGCGTGTTGCCTCTTGCAGTATTAAATGTTACCTCCAGAGCAAAAGTGATGAAGCAGTCAGAAAAGGCGGGAAGTTCAAACAGTGCAGATTCTGAGGATTATATGAATGGAAACTCCTTTTCAATCTCGGGTCAGATTTGCATTATGAAGCTTATGTTGTCACCACCCTTCACAAAGACGGTGAAGCCCAAGGGAATGCGGCATTTGATGACTCAGGGTTAAGTTGTACTCTACACGAAATTTAGTTCATCTCATTTTCTCGTGTAGTTGCGAAAAACAGTATAAAGTCCTAATATTAATTAACGATTGCTGAGTGTAGGATATCTTTCAAGACGTATCAGTTTGTGATAACAACTTATTATTCTTGGTCAAAAAGGTATATCATTATCTCGGATAGTTGCACTTTACATCTGCCCACATTTGTCATTGTCTATGCCTTTTCGTAATGTTTTTTTTTTTTTATTATCATGATTTTACATCATTCAAGTTGGAATTTGGGCATAGCTGGCGAATTGTACTCAAAGAGTTGTTATGTTTTGTTTTTAAGTTGTACTCTGTACACAAAATTCAGTTCATAACATTTCTCGGTTAGTTGCGAAAAACGTTGGCTTGAAGTATTTCCTAATTTAAAATTTTAATTTATTACTGAAAATGATTTGCACGGTACCATTCAAAACGTCTACATTTGAGATAACCATTCAAGTTGGAATTTGGGCATAGCTGGCGAATTGTACTCAAAGAGTTGTTATGTTTTGTTTTTAAGTTGTACTCTGTACACAAAATTCAGTTCATAACATTTCTCGGTTAGTTGCGAAAAACGTTGGCTTGAAGTATTTCCTAATTTAAAATTTTAATTTATTACTGAAAATGATTTGCACGGTACCATTCAAAACGTCTACATTTGAGATAACCATTTATTATTTTTGGTCAAAATGTATATCATTATTTCGGGTAGTTGGCTAAATGTTTCACTATCTATCCTATTGACAGTCTTTTTTTTCATCACTAAGAATCTGCCATAGAGATTGCATGAATGTTTGAAAGCGTGTCCCTTCCTTCTTTAAACTTATAGTGTTCAGTCCAAATCGGTCCTTTTCTGCCTTTATTTTCGTCATCCTTGAATGTAGAATTGCACAACTTCTATCATCTCACTGTACTTTAGCCCCTTGTCTCGTCTTTTAAACTAGTGGTAGCAGCGATTTGTTGAAAGAAGAAGGGCAAAATGTCGGCCTCTTTCTGTTTAATTTGAATTTGGCGCACTTCCTTGACGCGATGCATGGCGATCAGAAGAAATAGCGACAATATTTACTCTGTGGTCTGGACACGCGCCGAATAGGCTCCACCCCCGGTACTTGAGGATCGGGCAGAAAACAACGTCCCATGATTCTAGTCTTCTCAATTCTTCCCTTATTTATTCTTGATAATATCTACGGCCGGCCTCACAACGCAAAATTCTACTATGACGTGGAAAATTTGAATCTTAATACAAAAGAGACTTTTCAGTGGCCAGCTCACGGAAGGTAGCTCACTGCATGACAACTTATTTTTCGTAAATCTTTTTTGTCAAGCAGACAACACAGGCAAAAGCTCATAGAGGTATCAGAAATTCAACAGGGAAATTGCTCTATATTAAAATTGATTACTCATGAATAGTGGAGCAACGAAGTAACGCATTTTCATCGGGTCTTCAAGCTTCTTTAGTTGAATAAGTGATGGGTAACTAGATTGTTCCATCTCAGCCCTTTTCAGTTATACTTTAAAGACTTGGTCTCCAAAATGTTAAGTGTTAAATCTGGCTTCATTAAATACTATAATAGGATCTTGATTAATAGAAGAAAATTCTACTATGACATGGGAAATTTGAATTTTAATACAAAAGAGACTTTTCAGTGGCCAGTGGCCAGCTCACGGAAGATAGCTCACTGCATGACAACTTATTTTTCGTAAATCTTTTTTGTCAAGCATACAACACAGGTAAAAGCTCATAGAGGTATCAGAAATCCAACAGGGAAATTGCTCTATATTAAAATTGATTACTCATGAATAGTGGAGCAACGAAGTAACGCATTTTCATCGGGTCTTCAAGCTTCTTTAGTTGAATAAGTGATGGGTAACTAGATTGTTCCATCTCAGCCCTTTTCAGTTATACTTTAAAGACTTGGTCTCCAAAGTGTTAAGTGTTAAATCTAGCTTCAGCAAATACTATAGTAGGATCTTGACTAATAGAAGAAAATTCACTATGTCATGGAAAATTTGAATCTTAATACAAACAGGGACCCATAAATTTCCTGTAATGACTCGCCGTTCAGGGGGCTTGTCAATAACAGATTTCTGATGCGCTCTTGACCGAGCGTCAGATAGTTCGAGAAATACCCACGGGGATAAAATACGCGACTATCCACATAGACAAAATTTTCGCAGCTGTTGTGTTTAACTAGGAATATTTCTCTGTAATGGAAAAGTATCCTGGATCTTTTGTCCTAGCTTAGGTACCTGGTGGCATGCTGAATAGTCCCAATCTGTCCCATCTGAGCAAGAACGCCGATTCGACCCAAGCGGAATTTTTGGAAACTAGGTGAGGCTCGGGCAACATAGCAACACAGAAGCATAGGAAATGACAAGCCCCCTGAATGGCGAGTCATTACAGGAAATTTATGGGTCCCTGATACAAACAAGACTTTTCAGTGGCCAGTGGCCAGCTCACTTTGTTTCCACTATTTGCTCTAGTAGTGACGTTCAGAATATCTGCGGCCGCCCCACGGCGCAAATTCTACTATGACGCGGAGTATTAGATAGAGCAGTGGTTAGCAACCGGGGGTACGCTTACCCAAAGGGGATACGCGAGACCCTCGTAAGGGGTTCGCGAAGGTCTCAAACCTCTGAATTCGAAAATGTCTGCTTTCGTCAAGAACTTGGAGTTTTGGCTTAAAAGGGTTCAGAGAAACATAGCAAGTGTCTTTCCGACCCTTGACCAGTTTGCGGTGGATAGTGAAATTGCAACCTTAAAGCACAACTCTTACTAGAAATGATCTTTTCCCTATAAACTGGATCAGGAAAAACGTTTTCGAAAATACCATTACTTTCCACCTGAAACTAGCGATTCTCTTGTTAACGCTTGCCGATTATATCCAGCCTTCCTGCTCTCCGACGCGGCGGCTGGGAGCAAAGGGTTTGGAAACTGAACGTGCCTTGGTTAAAAAGTAGGAAAACTAAGCAAACAAAAGAAGTTATAAACAGAAGATTATCATATCCTTATGTGTGAAAGAGTTGTCAGCGGACAATGAAGATTCCGGCAAACTTTTCGTTGGGTGACGGGAAAACTCGGCAAGGCCGAAAAAGCGCTAAAAATTCGTAGTTCTGAACGAAACAGTGGAGAAAGGTGGGAATTTTAGAAGCTTATACTTCCATATGGGAGCTAAGTATATTGCAAATGGCAGAATAAGCAAGAGGGTTCCTTTAAAACAATTTGGTATTGCATTCGGGAGCATCTGACAAAGTTGCAAGATGAACTTGAATGTTTCATGTTTCCCGCCGAGACGACCAAAGATAGAACTCGGGACTGGATCCAATATACATTTAGTGGAAACGTGACCTCTTAATGACAAGCTTTAAAAAAATCTGGTTGAACTATATTGGTTGAAGGTGCAGGGAGACTACCAAGAACTAAGCGGAATCGCCCTGTCTGTTTTGCCACAATTCGGATCTAGCAATGTGATTGATAATAAATAATAAATAAAAACAGAAATATCTTATAATTGCCGTTAGTGACATCAAGCCAAGATTTGACAAATTTCAGCTACAAAGCAGCCTCAAGTCTCCCATTTATTTGTATCTGTTTTTAACACTTATCCCTTATCGTTATCACAATAAATGACGGCTTTTTGGCATTCTGATCTTAACATTTTTGGCATTCTGATCCTAGTAAAAATAGTGGAACAGTGATTCCTCAAAAGGGGTACGCAACCTTTCTGAACCTTGATTAGGGGTACACGGTACGGAAAAGGTTGGGGACCACTGAGATAGAGAGATGTTTAATGACGCCCTTGGGCCATGACCAAAACAAAACAATACAACCTTTTATTTGAATCTCAACAGAAGCGCGGCTTTCAGTGGGCAGTGATGAGCTTGGTGGAGGCATATTAGTGCCTGAACACACATTTTTCGTAAAGCTTTTGCGTCAAGCATACAACACAGGTACAAGCGCAAAGTGGTACCACAAATCCGACAGGGAAATTCCACTATCCAAATCGATTATTCATGAATATCGGAGCAACGAAGTGACGCATTTTCATCTGGTCTTCATACCTCATTAAGTGAAAAAGTGATGGGTAACTAGATTGTCCTATCTCAGCCCGTTTCAGTTAAGCTTTAAGTAGTGGTACTGCTTCTGGTGCTCTGGTCTAGGCTACTGAATGCATTGTAATGTCTTTGTTCCGTATAGTAATGATTGGCTCCAGGGAGCGAATGACAAACTCACAAATTCCTCTCCGCCCTTGGGCTCCCCCCCCCCCCCACACACACAAACACGAAAATGGGCTAGTGGTATGGATTAGGTATTCAAAAATCCTGAATTTGAATAAAGTAGAAATTTTAGTTTCGTTTTCGTTAGACCGGGATCCCGACAAAAAGATACTTCTTTTCAGGGTGATAGACTGGCTCACACGAATCCATCGTACCGACGTATTGACGACCCACTCCATCTCTTCTATTGCAAAGTCAAAAGCCATATGTTCTCTGCATTTTTCGGCTGAATGCTTCATGAGTCGAGACTTCCTTGCTTTACGGAATGCTCTAAGGCATGATGCTGCGCCTTCGATGATTTCAGTTCATCCAGGTAAAGTTTGTACTAATAGTTTGCATGCCATCAACAACAGCAGGTTCCCCTCGCGCCCCTCAGGATGTGGCATACTATAATAATAATAATAATAACACTTTTATTTCAGCGTAAGCCATATAAATTAAACACAAAACAATCAACACAAAAAATTAAAAATATAACAAATTAAAAATAAAAATATAAGAAAAATAATAAATAATAAGTTATAATAAAACATAACAAACAAGAACAAAGGTTTCGATGGAATCTCAAAAGTTCAACATTTGATCCACACGATTGGTAAATACTCCTTCAGCCCAAGCTGACTGCGAATCATGTTTGACGACGCAAAACGGATAAGTCAGCTACAGACAATTGAGTCTTCTCTTCGCCAGACTCCTGAACATTTTTACTATTAAAATTTAGAAACAGATTAAGCCCAAATAGCTAATCATCTGAGAAAAACAAGTTCAGCCATTCGATTCAACATGTGTGTTTATCCATATAAGTCATATCTATTTTGACGAAACAGATCGAAACTTCCTGCCTTACTTCTGCCAGTTTTCCGGTTTTGAAATTCAAACGAATTCAGCGAATCTCCTTACTCCTGCATCCAATATCAACTTCATATAAAATTTAACTTACAACAATTTTTCCGGTTTCAGCCAGATTCCGGGTGTACTATATGTCCGGGTAAAAATAATTGTCAAATGCGGATTCAGCGCCTCTTCTTACATTTACATTGGACTTCTAATTAACTACAAATACAACTTTTGCTTTTAACAAATTTTCCGGTTTTGGCCGGACTCCAGGCGAACTACTTTTACGGGTAGAAAATGATGCCATGTCTTCTTACCCATATTAACAGCTTCAAATAAAACTTGGCCGGATTCCGGGCGAACTACTTGTGAGAAAATGGTTTTCATATTCGTGTTCAGCATGTGTTCTTACCTATTACTCGACTATCTCATTGGAATGTTTTGTTTGCCCCTTAGGCAGTGAGTCATAAATCATCTATTCATTCAAAAATTTCTATTCTTTTAGGTTACAACGGAACGTTTGGTTTAGTTAGCCTAGATTTGTAATATATAGAAACCCTGTTAATGTGTGTTTTCTTTTGTTATTTTTCCATTGTTTTTGTTCCCCTTTCGTTTCCATTTTCCTTTTATTTGTACTCTGTCGCATGTTCTGTTGAACCTTGATGGGTAATAAAGTTTACTTACATACTTACTATATCACCTGACTCAAAATCTCTAAATCAGTTACTAAATGATTCTCCCTAATATTTCGCTGGTAAGGTTGAAATTGGTTGACAAATCTAGCACGGCCGGATTCCCTGAAATCTCGTGAAAATGAGAAACATAAGGCCCATTCATACGAATGCTTTGAATGCCTCATTTTGGGTGGTTTATACATAGATTTTTTTCATTTCTAGTTCAAAACGGACCTAATTCAGAATGTCGTGATCAATTGGGAGATATTTCTACCGAAATTTTTGCAGGTAAGCTTCATGATTTACTATGTCTAGGACGGCAGGATTCCCTGATCAAACGAATACTTTGAATGCCTCATTTCGGGTATTGTTAAAAAACAACATCCTGCGATAAAAGTTAAAAAGGTGGTTTATACAAAGAGATTTTTTTCATTTCTAGTTCAAAACGGACCGTGTTTCATTGAACAATCCTCAACACCTGATCCGTCGTCCGAACAACCTGATTCAGAATGTCGTGATCAGTTGGGAGATAATTCTACCGAAATTTTTGCAGGTAATTGCTTCATGATTCACTATGTCTAGGACGGCAGGATTCCCTGATCATACGAATACTTTGAATGCCTCATTTCGGGTATTGTTAAAAAACAACATCCTGCGATAAAAGTTAAAAAGGTGGTTTATAGGCTACATAGATTTTTTTAATTTCTAGTTCAAAACGAACCTAATTTAGAATGTCGTGATCAATTGGGAGATAGTTCTACCGAAATTTTTGCAGGTAAGCTTCATGATTCACTATCGATAGGACGGCAGGATTCCCTGATCATACGAATACTTTGAATGCCTCATTTCGGGTATTGTTAAGAAATAACATCCTGCGATAAAAGTTAAAAAGGTGGTTTACACTTAGAGATTTTTTCTTTGGGTGTTGTTAAAGGACACCTGAATGAAGAGTACCAAGGATCGTCCTATCTGTATGACTTCCGTTAACATTGCCTGCATAAAACCCAATCCAAACACGAAATAGTGTTTCCAAGCTATAATTTTTGCTCCGTTTGGCATCTGTTCTTATTTCAGTACCGAACAATTTTAGAAATGAACAAATATCTCCAATCAACCTTCTTCCGGAATATTTTTTAACCAGTTAAGCCCAAACGTCTATCTAGAAGAAATTCCAATACGAACCGGCCAGCGCTGTACAAGATTTGAATGAATTGCGCTTTTTGTCTTGGAGTCTGCATGTGCAAACCTCCAGAAACGAACAGCTCTATTTTGAAATCGTCACGCCCAGGAGAAGAATGCTCTCCGTGGCCATGTCTGTAAATGCATTCTCCATGGTGTGTTAAAGTATGGTTTCATTGTTCAGGTGTCCTTTAAAAAAAAACATCGCGGTTTATACAAAGAGATTTTTTTTCATTTCTAGTTCAAAACGGACCGTGTTTCATTGAACAATCCGCTACACCTGATCCGTCGTCCGAACCACCTGATTCAGAATGTCGTGATCAGTTGGGAGATAATTCTACCGAAATTTTTGCAGACAAGCTTCATGATTCACTATGTCTCGGACGGCAGGATTCCCTGATCATACGAATACTTTGAATGCCTCATTTCGGGTATTGTTAAGAAATAACATCCTGCGATAAAGTTAAAAAGGTGTTTTACACATAGAGGTTTTTTCTTTGGGTGTTGTTAAAAACAACATGCGGTTTATACATTTTGGCCATAGGTAAGGTCAGTAATAAACTAGTCTTCGACTCAGCTAGATCAGATCCTTTCACATTTGGCCTCTAGGTAAGGTAGCTGAGCTAGTGGAAGAAAGGCTAAGAGATCAAGAGATTCAGAGGTGGCATGGGGGAGTATCAGAGCACCAATCTCTGAAGTTGTATGGTATGGCCAAAGAGACATGGGGAGAAGAATTATATTTTAAGTTGGGATTGGGGGGGGGGGCAGAATTGAAGTGGATGGTGAGTCTTAGGGCGGATGCTCTTCCGGTGGGGATGCGGAGAAATTATATTGGTAGAGATAGGAAAGGTACTGGTCCTTAGTTTTGTCCAATGTGTGGTATTGAAGGAGAGGATGCGGTACATTTGATATGTTATTGTGAGGAGTTAAAAGAATTAAGAAAGGAAGTGTTTGGTCGGGAGGCTTGGGAGGAAAGGGATTTGGTTTCAAGTATGGGAAGTAAGTGTTTTGGTGAGATCCGAAGGCTGGGTAGATTCATGAAGCTAGCTATGGCCCATCGTGAACTATTTTTATAGAAGTTGATTTTTTGGTTTGTTGTTGGAGTGTATGATATCTCGTTTTTGTCATTGTGTTATGTTTCCCTCCATGGCCCTAGGGCTTTATTGGGAATAAATTCATTCATTCATTCATTCATAGAGATTTTTTTTTCATTTCTAGTTCAAAACGGACCGTGTTTCATTGAACAATGCGCGTCACCCGATCCGTCGTCCGAACTACCTGATCCAGATTGTATGGGAGACAATTCTACCGAAATTTTTGCAGGTAAGCTTTAATGATTCACTACTCTAGGACGGCCAGATTCCCTGATCATACGAATACTTTGAATGCCTCATTTTGGGTATTGTTAAAAAACAACATCCTGCGATAAAAGGTGGTTTATACATAGAGATTTTTTTCATTTCTAGTTCAAAACGTAACGTGTTTCATTGACCAATCCGCATCAGCTGATCCGTCGTCCGAACCACCGGATTCAGAATGTCGTGATCAATTGGGAGATAGTTCTACGGAAATTTTCACAGGTAAGCTTTAGCGATTCAATAGTCTGGGTCGGCCGGATTCCCCGAAATCCGGCGAATCTGGGAAATTCCTTAGTTCTAATAAATGTTTTTGTCCAGCTATTCCAGCCCATTCGTACAAATACAATGAGAGTTCCCTTTTATGTATATTTGGTGCTGTTAGAGCACACCTCACACTATTTACTTTTTATGTTTCAGTATTATAAAATAGTTTATTGTCTCAGAAGTTCCATGCCAAGTTCGGACCGGATCCGAAACTAGTTGTGAGGGGGGGGGGGAGGTTGGAAGGGAGCACCGGAGTATTTTGAAACGCTTAGCGTCCAGGGATCGGGATATAAGCATAAGCATAAGTATTAGATACGGTCTTGACAGAACCAGGTCATATCGGGGCTCTTTGGGGGGAGTTGGAGGGGGCCCCGGAATTCCGATGATCGCGTGTTAGGATGGCTTTTCCGTCATGGTAAAATCAAACAAGCCAACAGACCGAAAAACAAGCTCAGAAAAGTCACTCGAAAACACGCAAACAAATACGTGGAACGTGAAATTAACTATCTGTATGATTCCAAACCAAGCCAGTGGTACAACCGAATCAAAAGAATGACAGGCAAGGTGGAAAAGGGAGTTGATTTTGGCCTTGACGAAGAACACGTCGTTACTGCCAACTCCCCTAAAGGACATCTGAACAATGAAACCATACTTGAACACACCATGGAAAATGCATTTACGGACATGGTCACGGAGAGCATTCTTCTCCTGAGCGTGACGTTTTCAAAATAGGGGTGTTCGTTTCTGGAGGTTTGCACATGCAGACTCCAAGACAAAAAGCGCAAGTCATTCAAATCTTGTACAGCGCTGGCCGGATCGTATTGGAATTTCTTCTAGAGATCTCCCGGGGACTCACTCCCCGTATTCTCGCGAGTCCCCATGGACGGGGAGTGCTCCAATTATCATCACCATCATCAAAAAGGACTCCCTTTCAGAATTCGGAGGGGAATCAATTTTTGCTGGTGTTGGGGCAATGTAAAATTAATTAAAAACAACCAGAATAAACAAACAAAAAATACTGTGGATCCAGACTAATTTCGTCAACTGCATATTTCTTTTTCGAACAAAATCCATTTTGGAAGCATTCCCCGTGCTCTCGCTGTTTCTGTACGCGGAGTCCGCGTGGAGTGACTCCCTCTATTCTCGCCGTTCCCTTCGATTCCCGGAGGAGTCCTCGGGGAACAGCGAGAATACGCCTTATGGCAAATTTTTATAGTTTCGATCAAATGTCCTCGTAGAAATCGTAAGATAAACTGGGTAATCGTAATTTTTGAATATATAGAGATACATATAGTAAGTAAGTAAGTAATTTGTTTGTAACCCGCCATTTCAAAAAGCGGAGTAAATATAAGAAAATAAATAAATAAATATAGAGATACACTTTTCATTTCTTCTAGGTCAAAACGGACAGGTTGGCATCCAGCAATCCGCATCACCTGATTCGAGATGTCTTGATCAGTTGGGAGATGGCTCTGCAGAAAATTTTGCAGGTAAAGCATTGTCCTAATAGGTGGAATAAGCTGAATAACGCTATACGCGATGTTTACGTCTTAATACACACGCCTGTTCAAATACAACCCAAGAGGTTCTTATCAATGCGGCGTTCGGTGTTGCCAAGTTAATACAATTTTTCGAGCTCTAAAAATATCCGAAAAGGTTCTTAGTACTAATTGAAGTACACGAGCACAATATAACGCAAATTATACTGTAAAAAAGCTATTAAAATAAGGGATGGACAGCATTGATCCTCGAACTGACGAAAAGCAGTCGTAATAGAACAAAAACGTGTTTTTTTAAGAAAAGTTGTTTCTTTTGCTTCCAACAAAGTAGAACTGTTGTGCATTCTTTGGCAACCCTGACGGCGCTGCGCCTCTCCTCGGCCCGCTGGCGGAACCAACCAAGCGATCTGATTGGCTCTGCATAAGGAAGAATAGGGCCGAGCTCTATTTTCCTTATTCACCTTACTACAGCGCGCCCCGAGGAAAAGAGGAATCTGTAATAAGGCTTATATGCAATAATACACCTTACAACACCTATTTGGACAATGCTTAAGCTTAAACTTATTCACACATATTTAGTCGCGCCGCTAGTTGAGAACCTTTGCAAAGCCACCTTCTAAAATGCAAGGATCGTGTTAAACGGTTTTTTTTTTTGCTCGTCTATTTAATGTTGTTGTTGCACGTTAGTTAGTTGTTGCAAGTTGTTGCTTCGCCGCTTTGGGAATTCTTCTTCAGGATCCCTCCCTCTCCGCAGAGCTGTTATGACGACTGTATTTGTATGTGAAGATGCACTCTCAACCAAGACTTAAAGTCTTTGATTCATGTGGGCCGAGGAGGTGGGAGACACCATCATTATGCGATGGGTCGGATTTTTACGAACATAATTACCTTTGTTTTTCCCAAAAATTCCTCACGGTAGCCAACGTTATCCACATATTACTTGAACACAATTCACTCCTGAACGCCAATCCACCATTGCTAATTAACTATTCATTGATCTCCTGGACGCTCGTTGAAAGATTACTAGAACCTTCGAGAAGATCGAGTGGCGCGTAAGAGGATTAAAACAACTAAGTATATCACCCTGTGGACGGTTAGATATGTCGGAAGAAGAAATCATCGTCCAGTTTGACATTTTTTTCGTATAGGAAGCTGAATATTATTTAGCTCAGTTGCAGAATCTTCAAGAAATCACTATAACGACTCTAGTATAATTTACGGCGTTTGTTTGTTGTGATCTAGTTTACATCCTCAATTTTTTGACTTACAGGAATTAACAAGAAAAAACGGAAAATAAAATGCTTAAAGAAATCGATCATACAAATAATTAGTTAGATTTTTCTACAAATTTTCCATATGCCTGCTACAATAACAAGACCAAACTTTTCGATGGGATCCCAAAAATTCAAATCTGATCCAGACAACTGGGTCTTGTCTTAGCCAGATGCAGTCATCGCCAGAATCCTTGAACATTCTTACAATTAAAATTCAGAAACAGATTAAGGCCAAATAGCTAATCATCTGAGAAAACCAAGTTCAGATATGGATTCAGCATGTGTGTTTACCCGTATAAGTCATATCTGTTTTGACGAAAAGTTCCTGCCACTTCTGCCAATTTCCCGGTTTCTGCCGAACTCTAGAACTACTTGTCCGGCGAAAAAAGAAAGCTCAAAAACGAACTCAGGGTATCTTCTTTCCCCAATAATGAACATCTAATCAACTTCAAATAAAAATTTAACTTATAACAAATTTTCCGACTCCAACCGGATTCCGGTCGAACTATATGTCCGGGTAAAATATGATTGTCACACACGGATTCAGCGTCTCTTCTTACCCCTAAATCGGTTATCTAATCAGCTAGAAATAAAACTTTAACTTCTAACAATTTTCCGGTTTTGGCCGGATTCCGGGCGAACTACATGTCCGGGAAGAAAATTGTTTTCACATAAAAGTTCAGCATGTCTTCTTGCCCTAAATCGGACATCTGATCAACTTCAAATAAAACTTTTAATTTTAACAAACTTTCCGGTTTGGGCCGGATTCCGGGCGAACTACTTGTCCGTCGAGAAAATGGTTTTGACCATCGTCTTCAGCATGTCTTCCTACCTCTAAATCAAACATCTAATCAACTTCAAATAAAACTTTTACTTTTGACAAACTTTCCGGTTTTGGCCGGATTCCGGGCGAACTACTTGTCCGATTACAAAATGGTTTTCACCATCGTGTTCAGCATGTCTTCTTACCCCATAATCGACTATCCCATTAGCTGTTTCAAAATATTTTGTTTGCCCCTTAATTTGAACCCCCTCCCCCACCCCTAAATGTAGGGCTACATAGCCCATTTACGAACTCGACTGGTCCGCCGACCCAACGAATCCTCACACCAAGTTTCATCAAAATATCTCATTCCCTTCGAGAGTTATCGTGCTTACAGACGGACGGACGGACGGACAGACGGACAACTTTTGCGAAGTCATAGGTATCCCTCAACTTACGTTTTGGGATCCCAAAAACGTTCTGTTAGATCCATAGTCAAACTATGATCTCAGCCTCCCCATGTCGGGCGCTTCCGACCCGCGCCGCTAGATGACCCAGCGGTCGGAATGAGTCGTGGCTTCATCTCGGGTCTTCGGTAGGGGGGGGGGGGGGGGTCTGGACGTTGCAAGTGCTAGAATGCTTATGATATAACTCCTTTAACCATGAGTTTTGGTAAACAAGTATTTATGTCGGGGAACCACCGAAACCTTCTACCACCTGCGGCGCCACAGCCAAGATATGCAACAAGGCACAAAAGCAAGTTTGTGCCTTGAAAAGCGTCTGCGTCTTCGCGATACAGGCGCTCGTCCAGGCAGTATTTTGTACATTATTTGAACATGTAGGCATAAACAAAGAGTGACAAATCGCAATGAAATCGCCAATTAATATGACTATTCATTCATTTGTTTATATATTTCCCTCAAAGAATATATAATGAGGAGTACTAAAATAAATTTAAAAAACACTGTCACATAACTTTCATAACAATAAATAACAATTGACGTATATTAAACAAAACACTGTACTTACTTAACTATTAGCTTTTATCGAAAAACGGAAACAGATTCTTCAGAGACAGAATATTATTAGCTTTAGCTACAAAATTATCAAATTTCTTCTGAATGGCCAGGGCCAGGGGCGTCCCGAGGGGGGGGGGGGGGCGGGGGGGGGCGCAGCCCCCCCCCCCCTCTACGTTTTTGGCATTCCGTCAAAACGGGCATCGCGGCGAAGCCGTGATGCCCTTTTCATAAAATCGTTTGTCCCCGCATTTCGAAATTGGGTGATTTAACGTGTTTATTGGTTCCCCTTTCTTTATCGTATTTGCTAATTCATCCAACTTTTGTTCCACTCTGCATCGATTTTCACCGCATTCGGTCTGTCCCTTCGTAAATCCGGTGATTTAACCTGTTTAGTTCGTCTCATTAGTTAGCGAATTCGTTAATTCACCAGACTTTTCTCAAGTCCGTACCTGTTCTATCCCATTCGGTCAGTCCATTTCATAATTCTGTCATTAATCAGATTCATTTGGTTCTGATTCGCGACCGAATACGATAATTCATCCAAATTTTCTTGAGTCTGCATCGATTTCGCCGCATTCGACGGTCCGTCCCTGCGTAAATTCGGTGATTTAACCTGTTTATTTAGTCTCGTTCTCTACCGAATTCGGTAATTCGGTAGTCGGTAGTCCGCATCGGTTTCGCCGCATTCGGTCAGTCCTTGCGTAAATTCGGTGATTGAACCTGTTTATTCGGTCTCATTCTTTACCGAATTCGGTAATTCGGTCACATTTGGTCAATTTTTCATAATTCGGTCATTAATCAGATTCATCTGGTTCTGACTCGTGAACGAATACGATAATTCATCCAAATTTTCTTGAGTCCGCATCGATTTCGCCGCATTCGACGGTCCGTCCCTGCGTAAATTCGGTGATTTAATCTGTTTATTTAGTCTCGTTCTCTACCGAATTCGGTAATTCGGTCAGTCCATATCATAATTAAATTCGGTGAGATTCATTTGGTTCTGATTCGTTACCGAATATGGTAATTCACCGGATTCTACCACTAGACTTGCCGAATTCGATTGTTTTAGGTGGTTCTAACAAGAGTTTTATTCCATTACGAAATTCGGTTGTAATACCGTTCTTTTTCGCAATTTTTCAGTACACTTCGAATTCATTATTTGCTTCACCCCAGTTACTGAGTTCGGTAATTTAAGTGGAATTTATTTAGCTCTCTTTCTTTACCATTTACGGTAGCTTCAGCTGATTGCTGTTCATTTTTTACTTCTTCGGATTGAAGTACTTCAGGAATAAGCACGTCTCTTGACGTGAAAACTAGCCTACATTTATTTGCTGTTAATTCCGAACAAATGTACATTGTATCCACTTTACCCTGGATCGCCCCTTTCGTTGCCATACAACTCTGGGTTGAATATATAATCTTGGGATCGCAGAAAGGTACTTTTATCTTCAGTGTTTCCACAAAATTTCGCCTGCGGCGCATTTCGCAGTCTTCACTAGTTAGACAAAGGTTGCCTCATTTAATTGGTGTTTGAAGCTTGGAATTTTGGGGGGCTTGAACCATATGAAAAGCTAGAATTTGCATGGGAAATAGTTAAATATTGCCACAAAAAAAAGGCGGATTAAAAAAATTTCGCCTGCGGCGCCTTAATAAATCATTGGAACAGCCGTTAGCGACGTTGTCGCTATGCAGCAACACCATTTAGTTGCGATTATTTCAAGCCCTGTTGGCAAAACTGTAAAGGTCTTACAAAGGAAACGCTAGTGAAGGCGTATCCGTGAAAAAAAAACAGAAGCCGAAAAGCGTGAAAATGCTCCAATTTTTCTCTTTAGACTTGTTTGTATATACTCTGCAACGTCTTACGTTGTAGCTTCATGAAGGCAACTCTCAGTGTTTTTACAATTTTTGTTAATAAATTCAGTAAAAATCAGGTACCGATTCGGTCAATTTTACCAGGTGCGCCCCCCCCCCCCAATGAAGAAAAGCTCGGGACGCCCCTGGCCAGGGCAGGATCTTTAGCTGAAAGGGAATTAATTATAGGTGTATTTCTAGCAAATAAAGGGTATCCAAACAAAAATTTACAATATTTAAAATAGCACACTCGAACACTAGCAATCATACCGCGATTAAAACCTTTCACCACCACCGCTGGAAAAATAACTATTGGTAAAACAGTTGACTGGTATATACGGGCCAGAATATCACGTCTAAGCTTACCCCTCAGATGGATTAAAGCTCCAAACGTCTTACGGATTTTTAGTTCAATATTTCTAACTACAATTGATTGAAAATTACGTTTCACTGAACAATAGGGAATTCCAAGGTAAGTCACAACATCAAGGGGTTGGAAAAGGTTCCCACCACCACAGTTTAAGGACGAAATACCATGCGGATCAATGTAATATGTAATAAAAGTTGTATATTTATTTATTTATAGCTGTGCATCTATCTGTGAAGATAATATACAGCAAATAAACGTCATCTTGTCTTAAAGCCAGGCTTCACCTCCCAGATTCCCAGACGTCCGGGGCTTCCGTATAGTCAAGCCAACCCTTCCAGATTTTCATGATAATGATGACAGCTAAATTTGCTGTTCTTCAACATTTCCTAGATGTCCCCTTACATTTCAAATATCTTGTGCATCCCAATCAAAACTGTCAATCACTTTCCCTTTTCTTCCTTCATTTGCATATTTGATGTGTCTCTTGAACGAGTTGCCTCTATGACACCTTCCAGACATCCGGAATCTGGGGTATCCAACACCCCGGACTTCCAGACGTTTTTGGTCTGGCTTCACCTTCCAGATCGGTCTCGACGAAAACGGCTGTCTGGAATCTGGAAGAAAAATCTGGAAGGCGAAGCCTCACCTTTATCTTATAACCTGAGCCTCGTTTTTGTTGCAATAGCGCTGCCGCTTCGCTGCTGCAGTCCTTCTTTGCTTCCGCACAAGATACGTTCTTAGATTCGCTGCCCGCACGATTTCTTCTTAGTTGATGCAGCACCTTGCAGAGAAGCACGGACTTGGTCGGTAAAGCATTGTCCAAATAGGTGTTGTGCGATGTGTTACGGCGTATAAGCCTTGTTACAGATTCCTCTTTTCCTCGATGCGCGCTGTAATAACGCGAATAAGGAAAATGGAGCTCGGCTCTATTCTCCCTTATGCAGAGCCAATCAGATCGCTTGGTTGGTTCTGCCAGCGGGCCGAAAAGGAGCAGCGCCGTCAGTGTTGCCACGAGAAGCACTAAAGTTCTACTTTGTTGGAAGCTAAAGAAACAACTTTTCTTCAAAAGAACACGTTTTGTTCTGTTACAACTGCTTACTGGTAGTTCGAGGACCAATGCTGTCCATCCCTAGATTTAATAGTTTTTTACAATATATTGGGCGTCAAATTGTACTGGTGCACTTCAAGTAGTACTAGAATACTTTTTCTGATCTTTAGAAACTCGAAAAACTGTACCAGCGTGGCAACACCGAACGCTGCATTCATAAGAACCTCTCGGGTTTCCTATTTGAACGGGCGCGTGTATTAAGACGTAAACATCGCGTATAGCGCTATTCAGCTTATTACATCTTTTGGACAATGCTTAAGCAAGCCCGCGATTTTCAAGAAGCGCTGCCTTCTTCCTCGTACGCGCTGCAGTGCAAAAACGTATGTAGAAAGAATCAGCCCGGAAGCGGCCGAGAAGAGGACTCTCAGCGTACAACAAAAACGAGGCTCAGGTAGCCATTTGAAACTGGTGGACTGTGGCTTGTCTTACAGGGTTATGCCACAAAACCCTACCCCAAACCAAACTGTAGTCGCAACCGAAACTCGAACCCGCGATCCTTCGTTTGGCAGTTCGGCGTGGTAAACATTCGAACAGGACGAGAAGTGGAGCGGCAGCGTGTAACAAAAAGGAGGTTCTGATGTTTAGCAGGCCGGACAGAAGATGCTAAATGTCCAAAGATACAGTCATCGCAGTCAGGATGGCCTAGGGCCCCTACTACACGTGCAGAACTTCACGGGTTCATTATGGATTCCCAGGGCAATCAACACTATGACCGAATGACCACTATGACCGAAATCACAGTAGGCTATTAACGACCCATCATACACTAGGCCTTACAGGCCAGCCCACTCTAAGTAGCTTCAGATAAGACTCATAAAAATGACCCATGGTCTGCATATGAACAAAAAGTTTTCTTTACTGGTATTTACAAAATTGACAACCTTTAAATATTCCTTGAGCCCAAGTTGATTTTGAAACACATATTCAAATAATGTATACAAGGGATACGTCAGCTACGATGCCTCGTCAGCGATATTTCGGCCCTTCTTGGCAAGGGTCCTCGTCAGGCTGTCATTGTTCAGGGTCAAGGTCGGGGAATCTAAATATATGGAGCCGACCGGCCAGTGGTGCGCCGGAGGCGTTTACACTTACAAACCGTTCTAGGGACAATCAGTTCCGTCAGTAAATAGAAAATATAAACTTTTCGTGTGACGTCACGACCCGTAGATAATCGTCTAAGTTTTAGTCAACACGCTTGAACAGCACCATCTAGAGCGTATTCCACCCTTCTAACAATAGTAACTATTAGTTGCTATTTCCGTTTTCGCTTTTCAGTGCTAGCCGAAATTTTCCTAGGTTGCCAGAAAATAACTTTGTTTTTGGCTTGAGATATTAACGCGCATGGGTGCTGCCAAATCTCATGTCGTCGCCCTACGCGGAGGAAGGCACCGTGGTGTCCGTGGTTCACTAGGATTCCTCAGCTGTTAACCACGACGCGTTCAGTTTTCAAATATCTTGCGTCGAGCCGCCGCAAGCCGCCGCATCGGAGAGGGGGAAGGCTGAATACTCTGTATGACCAAGTCCAAAACACGCCAGTGATCCTCAAGAAGAAGGAGTAAACGTCTCCGTAACCACTCTGTCAAATCCTGTGTCAAACAATCACGGCGATCTTTGGGAAACCCGAGGTGATACCGCTTCTGGCTCTTCCGCTAGTTACCCGGCAAATTTGCATCGGCAAGGAGAGTTAGTCATCAAGAGAATAGAATCGACAAGCGCTAACAAAAGGATCGCCAATTTGACGTGGAAAATAATGATATTAATAAAGCGACATTTCTATGCCATTTCTTCATGGAAAGATCATTTCAAGTAATAGTTGCGCTTTAAGAGCTCGTACCTGTTCTTTTTAGGAGATGTGCCTTTTGGCGTACTCTGTGACCGATGGGTGACCCTGACAAGAGAGGTGCTGTCGCACCGAGATGTTCCCTCACGATGGGTCCAGGGACTTCTCACCTTTGTCGCCTCAACCAGCCCAGCGATAAAGGGTTAGTATTTGAAGGAGTATTTATTATTTTGCTATTATTCTCAGGGGCCCCGTCGCGGTCCAGACTGCCTGCAACGACAGGTTGACTAGTCAATAGTTGCGTTTTTGCAGATACCATGGTATCTGATACCACGGTCAGAAGGCGTTTTTGCAGTTATCGTGGATTCTGGCCAGTTATCGTCGTATCTGATATTCAGATACCACGGTGCGACCGTGGTAACTGATCGTGGTATCTGAGAAAATCATCTCAGTTTCATCAGTTTTTGTCAAATTGGTGCGAAAGAAGTTTGGCTCGTAGTGATGTGACTATCAGTTTTTCTTTTGGGATGACTTCGAAAAGAGCAATTTCGGCACGTATATCAGATACCACGATAACTGCAAAAAACGAATATTTGCCGATTAAGCATGGGCACTGTTCTTTTTTTTTCGAAAAACAGAAGAACAGAAAACAGGGTATTTTGAGAACAGAACAGAAACAGAAACAGGTGTCATAGAAAACAGTTAACCTGTTCTGTTTCTGTTCTGTTTTTCTTTAAAAACAGAAAACAGCTGTTTTGTTGGAAAAAACAGCTGTTCAAACAGCTGTTTTCTGTTTTTTCCACACTACCTATATCAAACCGAGTTACGTGTTTGTTTCAATCGGATCAAGTTCCCCGTCTCAGTTCTAAGCAAGGTTGTTACTAGTCAAACAATTACAGGAGAAATAAAAACGATACTGACTCTAGATTTACAATGTTATTTTCTCGAGCGTCTTCTACGCTATGCAAGTGCATTGCTTTCGACCAAATACAAACAGACTGGGCAGGACGGTTGTAGTAGGGAGGGGGGGGGGGGGGGTCCCGCACATCATGTAACATGGGCCTGAAGAAGACCCTCGCCAAGAAGGGCCGAAATATAGCTCTAAGAAATTTTGGCTGACGTATCCGTTTTGCACTGTCGAATATTTAGAAATGTCTTTTCGTTATTATTATTTTAACTTCTCGATTCAGGGAATTATCAGAAAAGGCTGACTCACTGGTCAGGACGGTTGCAGTGGGGAGGGGGGATACATAACGCGGCTACATTTTGAAGATAAAACGATCATGGGGGATCAGAAAAATGCACCATTTGGTCAAAAGTATGTTTTGCACTTTGTGGTTAAGATGTATGGTAGATACTCTACCCTCCGCCCCCCTCCCCCCCCCCCCCCCAAGTTTGGGAGGAATGACAGGCCTAAAGTAAAAAAGGAAAAACAATCTTCGTAGTTTGTCTCTCATTAAAGAAAAGTGTGTGATATTACACGTTTTAGGGAGTTTCTGCTAGCTTTCTTGCTCAGTTTTCAGAAATCTTGGTTGGCTTACCTACGCAAGCTATTAACATATATTGAGGAACAGACAAAGGACTAAATATCCCCACTCCTTTCCTTAGCCAAATGGATTCCTGGTGGTACAAAACGGATACGTCAGGTGCATCTTACTAGAGCTATATCTCAGCCCCTATGTTCATTTTCCATTCCATTTAAGTTCACTGTCCAGCTTGATCGACTTGAGCCTGAAGAAGACACTTGCTAAGAAGGACCGAAATCTAGCTCTAATATAATGCAGCTGACGTATATTTTTTGCACTGTCAAACATAATTTGCAGTCATCTTGGGCTGAAGAAATATTTCGTTCCTGATAATTATTTAGGAAACTGGTTGACCTCCTCCCAGTATGTTAAACTTTTCCTAGAAACAAAATTGCAACACAGCAGCTTCATGAAGAAAATTATTTTACACCCAAATTCGAGACACCTCTAAAACTGCAACTGCAGGCAGTGGTTCTAATCGAGGAGGGGGGGGGGGGGGGTATTTTACATGGGAAAGGACTGTATTTGATTTTTATTGGCACTACACAACGAGCCTACTGATATGTGCTACTGCTACTGGAGGACGAGACATTCTAATTTTGTTTCTTACTAGGCTACGATTCCTAGGGCCGAAAATGCGGGAATTGGAGCTGCGTTGTAGTTACCGGTCTTTCGCCTTAGTGCCCCCTGGAAGTGGATAAAAGCCCATGAATGATGACTTGATTCAAAGACAGGGAAGACTAAATCGAAACTCGGTTACATGAAAATGGTATAAACTATAATATGGGCTATTAATTACAAATTCCGGGATAACTGTGTAATTTGGAAAGAAGATTAATTTCAATTCATATATTTTTATTTCAAACTAAAGAAACAGGCTGCAGTCATGCCAAAATAAAAATGCAGTGTTCTGTTCGGTGTGGGATGACTGAAAACTTACGTTAATTATTATTTCGAATAGAAAAAGAAAAAAATAGACGTAGATAGAAGAGACACTTTTGACCTACCTTTTTCTAAAAAAAATTATAGTAATCTTGGGAAGCTTGATGTAAAAAAAGCCATCCAAGTTCACATTGCTCTGACAGATTTTCAACTGAATGACCTGAACACTCATTTAGTTTGATCTAACCCCAAATACAGTCTGCTGATTCCCCCAGTCCCCAGAGTCTAATTTTGCCATGCATATGCCGCGTGCTATCAAACAAATACGATACGATCGAGAACAAGTGGAGACGACGAGGAATCGGAGCCTGTCGTAACGAGTCGTAAACCGCTTCTAGATGGCTGCCACGATTAGCGTACGATTGTCAGTGGAGTTCCCGCTCAAAAAAAGAAAAACAGAAACAGACGGAAAACAGGTAAAAAAAAGAACAGAAACAGGTGAAAACAGGCATCCAAAAAAACAGAACAGAACAGGTAAATATAAAGAACAGGAGACCTGTTCTGTTTCTGTTCTGTTTTTTTGCAAAAACAGAACAGAAAACAGGTACCCCCAAAACAGAACAGAACAGAATACCGTGCTAACAAATACCATGGTATCTGCAAAAACGCAACTAATGCCTTTGCTTTCTTCCCTTCCGAGCTTTATTTTAAATAATCTTTTCCGCTCCGAGGAAAAGAGGAATCTGTAACAAAGCATTGTCCTAATAGGTGTAATAAGGTGTATTACTGCATATAATAATAATAATTTATTCCTCACGCCTCTCAATACAAAATTTCTACATAACTGACAACTTGACTTATTACAGATTCCTCTTTTCCTCGGAGCGCGCTGTAATAAGGTGAATAGGGGAATAGACTAGCGTTCTATTCTGGCTTATGCATGGCCAATTAGATCGCTTGGTTGGTTCCGCCAGCGGGTCGAGGAAAGGAGCAGCGCCGTCAGTGTTGCCACGGGAAGCAGTAAAGTTCTACTTTGTTGGAAGCTGAAGAAACAACTTTTCTTCAAAATAACACGTTTTGTTCTGTTGCGACTGCTTAATGCTACTTCGAAGACGAATGCTGCCCATCCGTAGATTTAACTGCTTTTTACAATATATTGAGCGTCAAATTGTACTGGTGTACTTCAAGTAACACTAAGAACACTTTTCTGATCTCTATTAGGATAATGCTTAATAAGTCTTATACTCCGTGATACACCTTATTACACCTATTTGGACAATGCTCAACACGGAGGCTTAAAACGCCTCTAAACATAAACACAGTAAATCATTGTCCAAATAGATGTGATAAGCTTGAATAGCGCTATACGCGATGTTTACGTCTTAATACAATAGGACAAATAGGAAACCCGAGAGGTTCTTATGAATGCAGCGTTCTGTGTTGCCACGCTGATACAGGTTTTTATGGCACTTGCAGCCTCTGGCTCAAGTGCCATATACCGATCACAATTCCGTCTGTCGGTCGGTCCGAGTTTTTTGTCCCACATATCCGAGTTAGTGTACTTCCCGATGTGCTAGGACAATGAAACTTGGCAGGCATATCAGGGACCCGACCAAACTAACCTGGAAATAATCAGTTTCCCGATCCGACCATATGGGGGGGAGTGCGGGGCGCTGGAAACTTGAAAATTTAGGGCATTTTGTCACTTTTTTCTGAGTTAGGGTACTTCTAGATGAGCTAGGACAATGAAACTTGGCAGGAATATCAGGGACCCGACCAAACGAACCTGGAAATAATCAGTTTCCCGATCCGACCATATGCGGGGGAGTGGGGGCGCTCGAAACTTGAAAATTTAGGGCATTTTGTCACACTTTTTCGAGTTAGGGTACTTCCAGATGAGCTAGGACAATGAAACTTGGCAGGAATATCAGGGACCTGACCAAAGTAACCTGGAAATAATAAGTTTCCCGATCCGACCATATGCGGGGGAGTTGGGGCGCTGGAAACTTGAAAATTTAGGGCATTTTGTCACACTTTTTCGAGTAAGGGTACTTCCAGATGAGCTAGGACAATGAAACTTGGCAGGAATATCAGGGACCCGACCAAACTAACCTGGAAATAATCAGTTTCCCGATCCGACCATATGCGGGGAAGTGGGGGCGCTGGAAACTTGAAAATTTAGGGCATTTTGTCACACTTTTTCGAGTTAGGGTACTTCCAGTTGTGCTAGGACCATGAAACTTGGCAGGCATATCAGAGACCCGACCAAACAAAATTAGGAATAATCAGTTAATAATCAGAATGGAGGGATCGGGATGGAACTTTGTGGGAAGAACAAACAGATGCTCTAGGGAAGTCATTTGCTGAATCGGATTGGCTACGTGCACCGCGGGGGAGCTGGGGGGGGGGGGGGGGGGTGGACCGGAAATTTCAAGAAACGGTTAGAATGGAGGGATCGGAGTGAAACTTGCTGGGAAGAACAAGCATCTGCTCTAGATAAGTCCTTTAGACCATTGAACTGGATCCGGACACTTATGGGGGGGGGGGGGGTCCCGGAATTCCGGTGATGGTGGTTTTGGGGATTTTCACGATGAAACTTGGCAGGCATATCAGGGACCCATTCAAACTGACTTCAAAATACAAATTTCGAGTGAAATTTAAGAATTCAACAGAGGACATTTCTCCGATGATTTTTTTTCATATCCGGACCGGATCCGGCAACTATTGGGGGGGGGGGCGGAAAATACGTGACCCGTTTAGAATGGAGGGATCGGGATGGAACTTTGTGGGAAGAACAAACAGATGCTCTAGGGAAGTCATTTGCTGAATCGGATTGGCTACGTGCACCGCGGGGGAGCTGGGGGGGGGGGGGGGGGGGGTGGACCGGAAATCTCGAGAAACGGTTAGAATGATGGCATCGGAGTGAAACTTGCTGGGAAGAACAAACATCTGGTCCATGTTTTACATAATTTGACTGGATCCGGACACTTGAGGGGGGGAGGAGGGGGTATCCCGGAATTTCGTTTTTTGGGGGATTTTCACGACGAAACTTGGAAGGCATATCACGGACCCGGTCAAACTGACTTGGAATAAAAAAAAAATCCTCGATATGATAATCTTGGGGGGGGGGGGGAGTTGAGGAAGGGGAATCCGGAATATTGAGTCATGCGTAACTTTGGAACGGGTGATCGGATTCGAGTGAAATTTAATAATTAAACAGAGGACATTTTTCTCTTGTGACCTTTTTCCTTTCCGGACCGAATCCGGCAATTATTGGGTGGAGGGCGGAAAATACTTGACCCGCTTAGACTGGTGTGATCTGGGTCGAACTTCGTGGGAATGACAAACAGATGCTCTGGATTAATCATTTACAGAACCGGATTGGCTCCGGTTATTGTGGGTGGAGTTGGAGGAGGGGGAGGGGGGTCTGGGATTCCGGTGATCGCGCGTTAAGGTACTTCCATATGTGCTAGGACGATGAAACTTCGCTGGAATATTGGAGACTCAACAACATTTGCTTAGAAATTGCTACTTCCCAAATCCGATTATTCCTTAAAGTACCAATCTTGACCGCAAAGTAAAAAAAATACTTTTAAGCAATATATGCATTTTCGTGATGCCCATCAGCCCATTAGCAGTTTTGCCTCAAGGGTTTTGCTTACAAATGAAGTTCCAGCTCCCTTAGAGCGCGCATCTCAACCGCAATCATCAAATCATCTTGACACATGCAAGTGCCATATGAGCTTACAGCTCTTGTTTGAGTTTCTAAAGATCAGAAAAAGGGTTCTTAGTATTACTTGAAGTACACGAGTATAATTTGACGCCCAATATATTGTAAAATGCTATTAAATTTACGGATGGACAGCATTGTTCTTCTTACTAGCAGTAAGCAATCGTAACACAAGAAAACGTGTTCTTTTGAAGAAAAGTTGTTTCTTTAGCTTCCAACAAAGTAGAATTTTACTGCTTCCCGTGGCAACACTGACGGCGCTGCTCCTTCGCTCGGCCCGCTGGTGGACCCAACCAAGCAATCTGATTGACTCTGCATAAGGAAGAATAGAGCCGAGCTTCATTTTCCTTATTCGCCTTATTACAGTGCTCCCCGAGGAAAAGAGGAATCTGTAATAAGGCTTATACGCCATAATACACCTTACAACACCTATTTGGACAATGCTTAACACTGTCAATTGAAAGCGCCTTTTGGTAAACTCAGACAAAACACAAGTGTATGAAAACGCAACTCTGTTCGAGAAAAGTTATAACGTTTTAACGCGTAAAGTTTGAAAAACGTAACAGGTAACAGTGTCATGTCTCATCTCTTAAAACCGCGCATCCTTGTGTTATTTATTGTGAAACTTTTGACAGTTTAGCGAGTGACGTTTCGTATAGAATATAACTTAAGCACTCCTCGCACAATTTACTGTGTATGTTCCGTTGATTAACCCTTTTCCCAGACTCGTTGACTTCTAGCAAAATCTCGGCAAAATTAAGACAACCGGTCTTAGGCATCAAAAGCATGAGACGCGAACACTCGTCAGGAGCATAATGCGCATGGAAGCTAGTGATTCGCGGAAGGTGCAAAGATTAGCGAGCTGTCGTTAGTGGGTTCAGAATGTAAGATGAAATTTGAGTCTCGTGTTTAAGAATTACTGAATGCGGAGTTTAGTTCTATTGGCATTTCAGGTAGGATTGGGCCTTTAAAGCTAGAAGAGATCATACATCTCGTATTTACACTACCTACCACAATGCAGCTTGGAGACTGAGCTTCCTTGATCATTTTGTGATTCTTCCTCGCTAGCTGAGAGCCTGTGACGACCCAGGGTCACCAAGGACGGTAACACCACTGCAGAGCAAAATAACACTAAGGAGTAGTGTCAAGACCTATGCTTTGCAAACGGGCCATATTCTTTGCGCCGCCCACTACGCTTGCGGCATTCAAAGCAAGACAAACTTGCGGATTTAGAAATTTCTACTAAAGCAAAGCTGCGGTCTGCACACACCAAGGCAACAATGGAGGCTGTATCATTGTTTTTGCTATGTTCAGAATATGAAGTAATCGGGGCCAGCGCTGGTAAACGTCTGACTGAGTTTAAGTAGGGACGTTCTGTATCGCTAGTGTCCCTGCTATTCGACTGTGTGTTACTTTTTAAAGTGTTGTCGCTACTCTCTAGTGTTATTTTGCTCTGCACCACTGGACGTCACTGCGAGGTCTCTAGCCTAGCTGGCGTACTAGACGCCGTCCCGTTATAGACTTCAAAAAACACATAGGCTAAACCTATATACCTTACAAAGTAAGAGGTAAAGAAAGAGTATCTCTTATTGCCTCTAGTCATCACACAAATATAATGCTCCTCAGGTACTTTATACTCACTTAATAATATATCTCTAAAGACCGAAGTTACAGTCTCGTTAACTTAAACAATCTATTATTTAGATTAACTATTATCTGTTTAACTTTTCTAACATAATTTACTTTTCTTATTTGTATGCATAATTTAGTTATTGTTTAAAGTTAACTGTTCAATAATTATCCTCTGTTTTCGAGAGTTTCCACTATCTTACGAATACAGTCACGACTTGTGATACTTCTCAACAAGCCCGTGACAGAGCCCCAGGAGGGGTAATTACCCCCCTCCCAAATGATATACCTGTTCTAAAGTATTGTTTTTTGTTTCAGAGGAAGTAATTTTGGAAGATTCCCAAGTTCAAGAAGACCATTTGGAAAACGAAAGGGACTTGAATGCAGTGTTCCTAATTTCCGACATTGATACTCGAGGTGATGAACGTTTCTAGTATTCAACTCTATATGCGTGTTCCACCCTACTTACCCTAGTTACTACGCGCGAAGTCACGAACTTTGTCTTCTTGGCGTAAGGCTGGAACGCATTCTTTTATTTTCGGTAAAATATCAATCCACGGGGTAATCCAGCCAATCACGTCACAGAGATCCGTAGTCATTACGGTCCTGAGCATGGTACACTGTAAAACAAAATCTTGCAGTATTTGCTGCTGGGATTGATCTTGTCTTTATTGAGATAAGATTATCCCTAATTCGGATTAATTTATCCCAATAGAGATAAGGTTAATCCCAGTTGCAAATACTGCATCCTTATTCGGAAAAACTTTGTACAGTGTAAGCAAATAGTTACTATTAGTTACTATTTTGAGAAGGTTGTTAGGGCTAATAGTTACTACTGTTAGAACTGTGGAACACGCTCTATCTGGATTCTGTAAAGCTTGGCTCTGTTTTTAAGAGATTTTCCACGGCCTTGGCGGTTTTTAACCTTTTTCCCAGGCCCATTGACTTCTGGTAAATCTAGGCAAAATTCAGATTGCGTTCAGAACGTAACAATTGTTAACAAATTGTTAAGAGTTGTTAACTTTTTGCGTTCTCCTCCCAAATGATTGTACTCTCCTCCCAAATGATGTACCTGCTCGGCGTTACCAGCCAAAATGTTGGGGGGGGGGAGCAAGGTATTTACCGACCGGCTGGTCATTTTACCGACTGTTTTTTGCAGGAAACCCGACTGTTTTTTAAGAAAAAAGCGACTGTTTCCAAGAAAAAATCGACTTTTTGTACGAAAAGTCGCGGCCGACTGGCTGACAACATTGGGGGAGGGGGCGTCTCCCCCCCCCCATACGTGACGCCCCTGCCTGCTCTAAAGTATTGTTTTTGGTTTCAGGTGAAATAATTTCAGAGGAATTCCAAGTTCAAGAAGACCATTTTGACAACGAAGAGGACTTGAATACAGTGTTCCTAGTTTCCGGCATTGACCCTCGAGGTGACGAACATTTAAAAAGAGAGCCCGAAGATCAAAGCGATGGCGAGGAAAATCCACTAGATGGACAAGTATCTGACAGCATACATGTGAAAGAAAAGTATTTTTCTTGCAACATTTGTGATAAGACATTCACTCGAAAGAATCCTCTGCTTCAGCATATGAGGGTACACACGGGCGAAAAGCCATACTCCTGTGAAGTTTGCGGGAAAACGTTTGCCAAAACCAGCAATAGATCCAAGCATATGTTAAAACACACGGGTGAAAAGCCATATTCCTGTGAAGTTTGTGGGAGAGCGTTTGCCAACAGCAGCAACAAAACCAGGCATATGTTAAAACACAGATTAGTTGTGCAAGAAAAGTCTCATTCTTGCAACGTTTGTCATAAGATGTTCGCTCGAAAACATTATCTGCTTCAGCATATGAGGGTACACACAGGCGAAAAGCCATATCCCTGTGCAATTTGTGGGAGGGCGTTTGCCAACCTGAGCAACAGATCAAAGCATATATTACAACACAAAGGAGAAAAGACCCACTGTTGTGATGTCTGTGGGAAAACTTTTCTTCAGCGCCGTCAGCTGAAGGACCACATGCAATCCCACACAGGACCAAAGCGATTCTCTTGTGAATTATGTGAGGAAAAGTTTGACTTCTTCAGTAACAAGACCGAACATATGAAAACACACAGAGGAGAAAAGCCATTCTCTTGTGAATTCTGTGAGAAATCCTTTGCTCAGCGCTATCATCTGAGGAATCACATGAAAATTCACACAGAAGTAGTGCCATTCTCTTGACGTAGGTGAGAAACGCCTGTGAAGTTCGTGAGAAAATTTTGTGTGCCACAGCAACAAGACCGCGATTCTCTTGTGAAGTTTGGGAGAAAATCTTGTGTGCTACAGCAACAAGTATACAATAGAATAGTAATTTATTCACTCGCACTTTCACGGCTACAAAACCAAAATCGGTGAGTACTGCCATAGCATTAGTTGCGTTTTTGCTGATACTACGGTATCTGTTACCACGGTAACAGGATCTACCAATAGTCGTTTTCGCAGTTATCGTGGTATCTGATGTACGGTGCTCTCCAAAAACGACTATTGCCGAAATTGCACTTTTCGAAGTCATCCCAAAAGAAAAACAGATATCCAGTTAAATCACTAAGTGCTTAACTTCTTTCTCACCAGTCTGACAAAATTTGATGAAAGTGAGATGACTTTTCAGATACCACGACCAGTTACCACGGTCGGACCGTAGTATCTGAATATCTGATACCACGATAACTGCAAAAACGCCTTTTGACCGTGATATCAGATACCACGATAACTGCAAAAACGACTTTACACCGTGTTAACAGATACCATGGTATCAGCAAAAACGCAACTAATGATGAGGAACAAGTTAACACGACACTATCGTAAGGTACAGCATATGGGGGTCCACTCACGATAAAATAAAAAAAATAAAAATAAAAAAAAAGTTCTCATGTCATGGACATCGACTGCTACATATGAATCTGCACGCAGAAGACAGGCGCTTGTCTTCTTATCAATGTGAGAGAAATTTGTTCTGAGTTTACGTTCGGAATGGTTCTAGCTTGGAAACGGGAGGTGTTCCAGCGGTCGATAACGTTGGATTTTGTCTCGTTAAGGATTTTTGTCTAGTGTTTACAGATGTGCCTTAATTTTTTTTTTTACGGTGCGGATAAGTGAGCTACATTTTGTTAGAGCTATAATCGGCCCTTCTTGGCAAGAGTCCTCTTCAGGCTCAAGCTAGAAAATTAGCTTGTGAAAAACAATTAAAGATTCTTCTTTAAATATCAAATTCGTTTTTCCGGATCTTTGAAAAATCGGATATTTAAAGAAGAATCTTAATTGTTTTTCACAAGTTCATTTTCTAGCTTGAGCGGCTTGAGCCTGACGAGGACCCTTGCCAAGAAGGGTCGAAATATAGCTCTAACAAAATGTAGCTGACTGATCCGTCTTGCACCATCAAATATGATTCACACTCAACTTGTGCGGAAGGAACATGCCTTAATTACCTTATTCGCTCCACAAAGTCCATGATTGGTCAGTTATGCTCCGCTTGTTGTTGATTTTCTGGTTGGACAAACACAACGTAGGAATACGTTGAGAATCACAACTAGAACCCTGGATCCCATGGGAAAGACTTGGTTTGAATCCCACAAATAGAAGATGTGTTATTCTTTAGAGCAGTGGAGTATTGGGCCGATAGTAAAATGAAAGCCGAAAACACTGAATCAGGTAAAGCATTTGTCTCAAAAAAGTCTTCCTAACAGTGAAGCTCTAATATGAAACCGAATTCTCTGATATTAGAAACCGAATAGTAGAATATTGGAATAATCTCCCAGAAAGTATGGTAAATGCCGAAAATATCAACCAATTCAAAGCAGGTGTCGACTACCACCTGGCTGAAATTCAGTTTAGTGTGTAAAATGTCACGAGAAATTTATAGAGGCGAAAGCCTTAGTAATGCAGTTATATTATTATTATATGCGATTCGGCAGTTTGCAGTGCACTTTAACAGCTCTAGTCAAGGTGTCTAACAGTAGACGCAGGCGTCTTCGAACGTTAGTTGACATTGAGAGCGTGTTCCATCCTACTTACCGTAGTTACTTTTGGCTTCTTTTCGTCCACGCTTACTGCGCTACCGAGGATGGTAAGCAAAAAGTTACCATTAGTTTCTATTTCGAGAAGGTTGGAACGGTCAGCGTAGTAACTTTTCGTGAGGTTGGAACAGAATAGTAACTAATAGTTACTAGTGTTAGAAGGGTGGAACACGCACTGAAAAGTTCAGCTTTGGGCTAGATAGCGAAATGTAGACGCAACGCCGACTCACGTGCTCATAGGCACCCTTTTGACTAAGAGCGTGTCCCGCCCTCTTACCAATAGTAATTTCCAACCTCACGAAAAGTTACTACGCTGACCGTTCCAGCCTTCTCGAAATAGTAACTATTTGCTTACCACGCTCGGGAGCATAGTAAGCGTAGTAATTACGGATCTCTGTCACGTGATTGGTCGGATTCGCCCGTGGCAAGATATTCTGCTGGAAAATAGAAAAATCGTTCCAGCCTTGACGACAAAAAGGCAGAATCTGTTATGTCATGCGTAGTAACTACGGTAAGTAGGATGGAACACGCTCTAAGTCCATAACACGCCAGTGATCCTCAGGAAGAATTCAAACTCAACAACTCTAATCCTGTCTCAACCTATCACGGCGATCGTTGGGGAGAGCTGTGGTGTCGCTTCCGGCTCTTCCGCTAGGCACACGGCGATTTTGCATCGGCAGGGAGAGTTAGACATCAAGAGTATTAGATATGTTAAAAGTCTAAACTCACCTCAGTTTTGTTGGCTTTGAACAACTGGTAGTCGACTATAGTCACAGCAAATTGATGAAAAGGGCAGTTTTTAAGGCAAAATAACGTTCAAAGAAAGGTACCTCTACTGCGTAAATCAGTTTGTGAAGACGCATTTATGCGATTGGAAACAAACGTATAAGTATATGTAGTGTACGAAAAGTGAGGGAAACTTGTTTGTTAAGCAGTATAAGTGACTTTTGAAGATAAATTTAGATGAATGAGATATCAGCATCACGAGTTGGGGAGGAGACGCAGTCGAAAAAGTAAGAAAATTAAGACAAAAACGAGAAAATTAGCTGAAAAAAGGAAATCGATGGTCAAACGGACCAACGGTGTTCTACCGGCAAGCTGGTAGTTAAGACGCGCAGAGTCGGTCAGCGCGCCGCCTGCACTTTTTTCTCTGATAAATATAAGGGCATCAACTCAAAGCGCGAGTAAGTACTTACTCACCAACAAACGCTGGCGGACAGACAACACAAGGGTGCGCGGTTTCAACAGACAACACTTTGGATGTTATCTGTTCTCGCGACGAACGTTATGTATGAAATGTTATGTAGAACAAGCATTGCCAGAAAGAGCCGGAAAACCGCCAAAAAAACATCTGATGACTCCTGTGTTTGTCGTCATGATCATGGAAAAGACTCCTTGAGCCCAAGCTGACTTGGAAGCATGCATTCGTTATCATACATTAGATGATGTATTAGATTCAGCAGATGCTTATTTTTGGTGGTTTTTCAGTCTTCCTGGCAGCCGTTTTAATTCATAACATTTGTCGCGACAACAGACAAGATTCGAAGTGTTGTCTACTGAAATCGCCATCCTTGTGTTGTCTGTTATGAAACTTCTGACAGTGTAGTCACATCACATAGAGTGATGATGATGATAAAATTTTATTTAGGCACCTAAAAAGAGGAAAATAGTGCAGTATAGAGTACAAAGACCTGTGATGAAGGTAGATTGAGCATCTCGAGCCCGAAGTCACAACTTTGATCTGTACGTTTTCCGGGCGTTTCGTCGTAGGTACTTTCTGTTTCGAAGAACGGCAACACTGACACACCGGACCGGACAGCCCGCATTTTTTAAAAAGTCATCTTCACATTAGTTTCATCTCTGTAGAAGGCTGTCATGTAGATTTAACTCATTTGTGCCTTTTTTTTATCCGTAATTTTAATATGAATTAACCCAATTGTAATTTGACAATCCCCTGAACTTTTTTTTATCAGAATTTTGGGAATAAATGAATTGAATAAAATAGAATGGGAAGAAGGTGTATTTTCAAAGGCTGCACCACAAATCAAAGCAATGTTTCATCACGTTGTGTGAAGCTACATAGGATACCGGAAAGCCAGTAAGTTTGTTCATTATCTTGGTCTTCTGCAGTTCTTGTTATACTGATATGTGCCAAATACAGCCACAGAATTTAGACGAAAAATCCAATGTTCGGCTTGCCCGTGAAGGAATTTTGAAAATAAATTGAAATTGAAACAGAAGAGGTACATAATCTAAAAAATTGATCTTCAAAATGTTAAGACAGCAGTGTTAGATCTGTCTTCAGCAAACAATTAGATCTCAGTCAATAGAAGAAAGCTTGGTTTTTATATATTGATCCTGTATTGATCTTAATAGAAAGCTTGGTTTTGTCTACCTGTCTACATATCATAGGCTTTGTGGTCTCGCATGGTCTAGAGCAGGTCTAGAGAGTATTAATTAGCTTACCCTTAGTCTGTTAGGTGCTGGTTAGGTGTAAGATGGGTGTAAGTCTACAGTCAAGTACAGTAGAGGTAAGTATGCTTATGTGAAGGGGTGCTAACAGTGAAGGATAAAAAAAAAAATTAAAATGCAAACCAGGCATTTTTACTATGAATACTTATAATAACCATTCATGCTCTGTCAATTTTTGAATGTTTTGCTAATGAACGGCTGAAAGTGAATCAACCGACACCTGGTTTGCTTTTAATAATTGGAAAAGTTTACCATGAGGAATACACCTTCAGTGTAGAAGATGGTGGTCTGAACCTGCAGAAGTCTTCAAAAGAGGAAGGACCTTTTTCGAATTCAAAATCAAAGAAAGTTAATTGAATTTCTACTTCACGTTTGTGCTAGGATAACCCTGAAATAGTTTCTTGTTAGCTGATATCAAGTTTGTTATTTTTCTTTTACAATTTTACTTTTTATATGCAAGTAATAAAGCCAAGGCAATGGAACAGTTAAAAAAGTGTTCAAATAAGCAGACCTCTACTGTAGGTGAGTCCTAGAACTGGCCTACGAACCCTTGTACAATTTTAGGAATATAACTGTCAGTGTATTATAGTTAACTTAAACTGTTAATTACTCTTAGTACTAGAGTTACCTTATTATTAATACCTTAAATTGCACCTGTAGTCTACAGGAAGACTGTTTAGTGTTATCCTCCTTTGGACCCCTCCCCTGTTTTTTTTCTTTCTTTCTCTTTCCTTGTTTCCCTCATGTTTTCTCTCTTTTTCATTCAAAGTTGAAACCATTGGTTATTTTTTTGCCTCCTCCCTTTTTCTTTATATAGAGTATTCAGTTAGTTGATTCTGTTTTGTTTAATTAATATTGGTTATTTCCCTGCACTAGCCAAGCTCTCCTTTTGTGCTTTCCTGGCAGGAATGTTAATTGTGTTTTTTTTTTTTGTCTTTAAATATAGTCCAATGAAACTGAAAACTGAAACCAAAGCAGTAAAGATGTAGAATATCCTGCTTGCGAGTAGCTTGCAATGAGCAAGTCCGGACTACGTCTGGACTTCATTCTTCTCTTGCAGCAAGTAGAGTATGGTAGGTAGCCAAGTAAGGAGAATGTACTCCAGCAAAAAGGATTATGCTGGAAAGAGACTCTCAATTGAAAAGGATTTTACTGGCTGGACTGGAACTCTTGTTGCAAAGGATGCATCGAGCTGGGTAATCTCACAGCAAATGGAGCAGACTGGTGCAATAGCTGAGAGATACTTCATCCTGGTGAATCCTTTGAGATGGAGAGTCTCCGGCCAGCAGAATGCTTTTTGATACAGTCACTTTACTTGGCTACTCTCCTTGCTGCAGGAGGAGAATGTGGTCCAGGCTGCACTGATGATGATGGTTACGTTCAAGCTGTAGACTCAGGAGTGGACCAGTGTTCTCTCCGCGCCTGAGATTTCCAGTCCTTGTCAGGTGCTTACTCTTACTTTTTTTTGTTTATTTTGTTTTACAACAAAACATAAATCTTTCATCTGATTAATCAACAACTCTACAGCGTTGTTGATGTCTTTGGACGACTGTCTGCGCCAATGCGGCATAGATCCAGTTGAGTTCAGGATGATTGCTTATAAAGGGGTTTGAAGGATTCAGATTTTTGGGATCCCAAAACGTAAGTGGAGGGATACCTATGACATCGCAAAAGTTGTCCGTCCGTCCGTCCGTCTGTCTGTAAGCACGATAGCTCTCGAAGGGAATGAGATATTTAGATGAAACTTTGTGTGAGGATTCGTTGGGTCGTCGGACCGGTCAAGTCCGTAGATGGGCTTTGTAGCCCTACATTTAGGGGGGGGGGGGGAGGGGGTTCAAATTAAGGGCCAAACAAAATATTTAGAAATAGCTAATGTGATAGTCGACTATGGGGTAAGAAGACATGTTGAACACGATGGTGAAAACCATTTTGTCATCGGACAAGTAGTTCGCCCGGAATCCGGCCAAAACCGGAAAGTATTTTTAAAGTAAAAGTTTTGTTTGAAGTTGATTAGATGTTCGATTTAGGGGTAGGTCTACTTCGAGAGGATAGAGGGGAGAGAAGGCAGACTGCTTCTGCCCCTGTGAAGAGCAGGGGTAGGACTATTCCAGGGGGTTGGCCCTAGTGATTACTCTTAATCCTAGCTAAAGAGAGAGAGAGGAAGAGATTCAGATCTTATCTTTATCTAAGCTTTGAGGGAGGGGGAGCCACACACTCCCCCTGGACGCATAAAGCTTACAGGTTTCGATTCTTCTCTCTCTCTCTCTCTTTAGCTAGGATTAAGAGATTAAGTAGTTGAATAAATATTATCCTTGCTAATCGGTTCCATGTGTGGAAAGTAAATCCCGAATGGATTCAGCACACACATGCTGAATCCATATTTGAACTTGGTTTTCTCAGATGATTAGCCATTTGGCCTTAATCTGTTTCTGAATTTTAATTGTAAAAATGTTCAAGGAGTCTGGTGATGACTGGATCTGTCTAAGACAAGACCCGTAACAAGACAAGACTTGTAAAACTGAAAGGTACCGTAATAGTTTTGTGCCTCAGTTTACCTTGTATCATAACAACCTTACTTGAATTACTGTATTTATTTTATGACAATTGTATATATGTTTTAGTTGTAGGTTAATGACAAGTGCCAATAAATTTGCTCATGCATGAAATGTTGTGCCGCATTTATTTTGAAATTAAATTAAATTAAAATAAAGTCTGGATCAGATATTGAATTTTTGGGATCCCATCGGAACCTTTAGTCTTGTTCCTGGTGTCAGTTCCTTCTGACAAAGCCATTCCAGGGGAATTACTTTGTTTGAGAAGAACTGCTCTCTGAGCAGAGAGCGTGTTCCACCCTCGTACCAATAGTAACTATTAGTTACTAAACCCGTTCCAGCCTCACGAAAAGTTACTACGCTGACCGTTCCAGCCTTGTCGAAATAGTAACCAATAGTAACTATTTGCTTACCACGCTCGGGAGCGTGGTAAGCGTAGTAACCACGAATCTCTGTCACGTGATTGGTTGGATTCACCCGTGGTATGATATTTCGCTGGAAAATACAAAAATCGTTCCAGCCTTGACGACAAAAAGGCAGAATTTGTGACGTCATGCGTGGTAACTACGGTAAGTAGGATGGAACACGCTCAGAGTTGACTATTGTCATCATCATCATCAAGTTTGAATGGCTTTGAGTCCCACTTCGTGTAGATCTCTTTCTTGCTTCTCGGTTGATCGTTTGTGGTTGCTTTCGGTCACAGGTTTTGCTTGGTAGACTCCGTTCTCCACTAGCATCCCAATCAAAATCTTGAAGACTTTAAATTCTGTTTGGGCAGGGAGTTTGGCACTGGTGATGACTTGAAATTGGTTCGGAAGTTGTTGCTCGTCGCACAGGCTACACCTGCTGATCTATTTTGAACAGAGAGAGAAGGCGTGAAAAACCGAAAAGAATGTATTAGGTACTCTGTTTGTGTGCTGTCCACCAATAATGGATTGCATCAAATGAGCTTAATCTTTCTAATTGGTGGTCCCCTACCTCTATGCTAGGAATATTTACCAACTACAAAGGTAAGCCATTGACGAGAAAATGACAAGGACTAATCGGGTCTAAAAAATCTTCTTCCTAGAAGGAATGCGGAGAAATGTGGAACTGACTGCATGGTAATTTCTTGGTTCCATGTGGCGACAAACTCACGAATTCTTATTGCTTCTTCGGTATAATCTGCGCCCCCCCCACATACACACGAAAACGGGCTAGTGGTGTTGATTAGGTTTTCGAAAATTCCTAAATTTAAATTTAGTAGATTTTTTTTTTATTTCTGCTTCATCCTAGCGAGTTCCGCGACAAAATCAGTTTGAATTTATTATTAAGAAGCATTGTGTACAGTATCAACAAAAAAACGAATATTTGTTCAAAATAGAAACTCCTTTTCAGAGCGGTAGACTGGTTCACACGTATCAATCGTACCGACCTGCTGAAGACCCACTCTATCTCTGCTATTGCAAAGTCAAAATCCATATGTTCTCTGCATTTCTCGGTTGAATGCTTCATGAATCGAGACTTCCTTGATTTACGGACTTCTCTAAAGCCTGATGCTGTGCCTTCGATGATTTCAGCCAATCCAGGTAAAGTGTTTTAATTTTTTTTTTTTTTTTTTAATTTGTCCGACATCGGCATGCAGTCAGTACATTTGGTGACAAACTCTAAGTGTCGATGAAGAATCGCCGTGTACCTAGCGGAAAAACCGGAAGTGTCACCACAGCTGTCCCAAATGAACGCCGTTTATTGGTTGACACAGGATTTGAGTCATCGTTCGGGCGACGTTTTTCCCGAGATTCCCTGGCATGTTTTGAACTTACTCATATGAAGTATAACTACAGTTTCCATTCGCGCCCCTCGGGACCTCCTCGGGTCAGAGGCGTTACTAGCCAAATTGTTGGGGGGGGGGGACAAGGCATCTACCGTCTGGCTGGTAATTTTTACCGGCTGTTTTTTCAGAAAAACGACTGTTTTCAAGAAAAAAAAATGACAGTTTTGATAAAATTTGACTTAGAAAAACCGACTGTTTTGACAAAAAATCAACTGAATTTCAGAAAAACCGACTGTTTTCATGAAACAAATCAACTGTTTCCCCCCCCCCCCCCCAGTCGTGACGCCCCTGCCTCCGGTCACGGGTCACGAGCGTCACTTGGTTAAGGAATGGGCCGCCGTTACCAACTCCTCTGCCTTAGTTCGCTTTATTATTCCAAGAATTATCTTCTAGTTAGGCTACTGGAAAGTATGGCAAATTCCAAACCAAGAAGTTATATTAATAATAATTATTATTATTTATTTGAATCCTTCAAAACTGAAGAGTAGTGTCTAAAAAGGAACAACAACATGTAAGTAAGTAAGTAAGTAATTTATTTATGACCCGCCATTTTGAAAAGGCGGAGTAAATGACAAAAGTAAAGAAAATAAACAAAACACATATATACACACAGAAAAAGACACTTAATTTTTAATCTTCGGTCAGGAAGCAGTGGACGACATCGTGTGCTGGTTGGGCCTTGTTGTCCATGAGTTTTGAAAGTGATGACGAAACATCCAAAAGGGTAACACGGTCGAGAAAATAGGGCCTGAGAATGCGTTATATTGTCAAAAGCACCAGCTATATCTATAGAACATATATGTATAGAAGACTTGTCGCGGGTAGCCTGTTTCATCATGTCAATCAATCTCACACACACTTACATGCCACAGTTCTTGAAAATGCCCCATTCTTCCTAAGAAAGCCGAGAAAGACTACTTACCGTAGTTACTGCGTCACGAATTCAGGTTTTTTGCCGTCAAGGCTGGAGCGGGATTTTTCCCACACGCAATGCCACGGGCGAATCCGACCAGTCACGTTACACAGATGCGTAGTATATATGTTCTATAGATATAGCTGGTGCTTTTGACAATATAACGCATTCTCAGGCCCTATTTTCTCTCATTACTTCTGGAGTGAATCTGTCTGTCGTCTATCTGTTAAAATTTTGGTATGGTCATTCTTCAGTAAGGTTCAAATGGCAAGGTAGCTTGTCAGAGATTATTTCTGTCCGAACTGGTGTTCGCCAAGGGGGAGTCTTATCTCCCTACATCTTCAAATCGGCCATATCTTCTTGTCTCGATTCTTTGCTCCCTGCTTACTTCTATAAAGACTATGCCTTCAGCTACATAGCCTATGCGGACGACTTGCTCTTAGTAAGCCGTAGCCGATCCACACTCACAAAAAATGTAAGTAAGCTGTCGTCAGAACTTCTGAAAATTGGCCTTGAAGTTAACCTTTCAAAATGTGAGTACCTGCATTTTAACCCTTCGTCAAATTGTTCGAGTGCATCTAAAGCTTCTATATCTCTTGGATCGTTCATCGTCAAATCAACAGACTCTCTACGGTGGTTCGGCATAACATTCAAATCTTCATTGTCAAAATTTTGCTCATCGGTTGTTCAAGAATTTTATAAGTCGATCCGTAGCGCCTATGGGCGCATCGTCCCCAACCGGGGGCGCTATAATCGTAAAGCTTTGGGAAATTTGTACAGCACCTTCTGCGCTCCTTCTATACTATTTCGTTCTGGCGTCACTCATGTTCTGCGAAAGAAGGAGATTAAAAAGATGAGATCATGTTATTTTAAATATGCAAAGCACCTGCTCCACTTGTCGAAATTATGTCATAACCATACATTGACGGAGAAATTCAAAATTCAAGACGCAAGTGTTACCCTTTTGGATGTTTCGTCATCACTTTCAAAACTCATGGACAACAAGGCCCAACCAGCACACGATGTCGTCCATTGCTTCCTGACCGAAGATTAAAAATTAAGTGTCTTTTTTTGTGTGTATATATGTGTTTTGTTTATTTTCTTTACTTTTACTTTACTTTACTCCGCCTTTTCAAAATGGCGGGTCATAAATAAATTACTTACTTACTTACTAGTTACCACCTTACGACGCTCCCTAGCATGGTAAGCAAATAGCTACGATTAGTTACTATTTCGAGAAGGTTGGAACGGTGCGCGTAGTAAACTTTTACGAGGTTGGAACGGAAATAGTAACTACTAGTTACTATTGTTAGAAAGGTGGAACACGCCCTAACTAACACGTCTCCGAATAGAAACTAATCTTATTTGTAGTTGTGTTTTCGCAGATACCATGGTATCTGATACCACGGTCAAAAGGCGTTTTTGCAGTTATCGTTGTATCTGGCCCCGCCATCGTGGTATCTGATATTCAGATACGACGGTCCGATCGTGGTATCTGAAAAAGTCATCTCATTTTCATCATTACCAACAATAGAGGCTAGGATTGTTGTCAAAAATGGCGAAAAAGAAGTTTTCTTTACCAGATACCACTGCAACTGCAAACACGACTAATTGCAGATCCAACTACCTTGGTAACACGGTAATTAGTGTTAGTGTGTAAAAAAATCTTGCAGTATTTGCTTCTGGGATTAATCTTGTCTCTACTGAGGAAAGAGTATCTCTATTTTGGATTAATTTTATCCCAGTAGAGATAAGATTAATCCCAGTAGCAAAGACTGCGGTTAACTTTAATCCTTACTCGGAGAAACTTTTTACAGTGTATGCTCTATATGATAAGTCCAAAACACGCCAGTGATCCTCAGGAAGAACGAGAAAACCTCGCCCAAATGACTCAAGCTCGGCGACTCAAATCCTATGTCAACCAATCACGGCGATCGTTGGGGACAGCTGTGGTGCCGCTTCCGGCTCTTCCGCTAGGTACACGGCGATTTTGCATCGGCAAGGAGAGATAGTCATCAAGAGTATTAATTACCTTCATACATAGCATCAAGAACGAATAATCTGAGAGAACCTCCGTCTTCATATGTCTGTCATTCGATCATGCGGAGTCGAACATATTCAATTCGTTCAATTCAATACTTTTATTCCGGTGACAAAGACCATAATTAAGCACTGACAATCAAACAACAACAAACAAAGGAAAAAGAACAATCACACTTTTAACCATTCTCGATGGGCTCATACAGTTTCAACCAAACTGGAAGTGACAGACGCAGTAGCGGAGAACGAAGCGCTAATATCAACTGGTTTGATACCCTTGCCGATGCAAACGAGCGGAGGAGGAGCTACGCGGAATATCAGAATTTGTTACCTCTACAACCAGCTACATCGCAGTAGAACCCCGCATGAGAATTCGAAGGCCGTCTCAGTCGTTCTTTCCGGCTGATTGGCTGTGTAACATTGTTACGTCACGTCTAATCCGCTGCAGACCGGAGCCTCGTTTTTGTTGCAATAGCTCTGCCGCATCGCTGCTGCAGCACTTCTTTGCTTTTGCACAATATGCCTTTTTGGATTCACTTTCCTCTTGGTTGAAGCGGCAGCGCTGCAGCATCTTGCAGGGAAGCACGGACTTGGTCGGTGAGCAAGTCCGTGATTCTCGAGAAGCGCTGCAGTGCAAAAACGGATGTAGAAGGAATCAGTCCGGAATCGGCCGAGAAGTGGACCTGCAGCATGCAACAAAAATGAAGCTCAGGTTCTCCACCCCTGCAGGCATCCTACGGTTTATCGTATGGTAGGCGCAGCGGCGACGAGGGAAGTAGAAGGGTATCAACTCAAAACTCACAAGAAGTACCTCTACACTGTAAAAAGTATCTCCGAATAAGGATTAAGGTTATCTGCAGTATTTGCTACTGGGATTATTCTTATCTCTACGGAGGTAAGATTAATACGAAATAGAGATAAGATGAATCCCAGTAGCAAATACTGCAGTTAACTTTAATCCTTACTCGGAGATACTTTTTACAGTGTAGCTCCGCTCAGTTTTATCGGGGTATCCATAGTCGCTGCATGGGACCAAAGACGGAGGTTCTGTCAGATTATTTGTTCTTGATGACATGTTATACGCCCATTCTTACGAATACTTTGGATGCCAAAGAATGCGCACCGTATTCTCCGCCGTCCCCATCACCTGATTGTCACCAAATTGAATCGGAATGGTTCAAAAGGGCCCGGTCGGGCAAGAATAAATAAGGGAAGAATTGAGAACTCACATAACCTCGATGTCAGCATCCTGGATCTCTTTTGGTCCGATCTTATGTATCGGGGGTGGAGCCTGGGTGGAGCTTCGCGTGTTGCCTCTTGCAGTATTAAGTGTTACCTCCAGAGCAAAAGTGATGAAGCAGTCAGAAAAGGCGGGAAGTTCAAACAGTGCTGATTCTGAGGATTATATGAATGGAAACTAATTTTCAATCTCGGGTCAGATTTGCAATATGAGCTTGTGTTATCACGACCCTTCACAAAGACGGTGAAGCCCAAGGGAATGCGGCATTTGATGACTCGAGGGAGCAATTAAGCAACTTGAACGTTGAAGGGTAGACCTAACCTGCATGCATTTAGTTCAGATTCAGTAGGATCTGTGTGAACATTAGTAATTTTATTTTGGTCTTCTCAGGACTGTACAGAATCGCTTCTAGAAAAGGTATTAAGCTTGGACAGTTTAGGGTATTTAGCTGTCGAAATGTACTCAATGAGTTACTATGTCTTGTTTTTAAGTTGTACTCTCGTGTAGTTGCGAAAAACAGTAGGCTCTAAAGTCCTGATTTTAAACTAATGATTGCTGAGTATAGAATATCTTTCAAGACGTATCAGTTTGTGATAACAAACAACTTATTATTCTTGGTCAAAAATGTATATCATTCTCTCGGATAGTTGTAGTTTACATCTGCCTAAATTTGTCATTGTCCATGCTATTAACAGTCCGCCTTTTCGTCATGTTTTTTTTTTCATTATCATGTTTTTATATTAATTCAAATTCGAATTTGGGCATAGCTGGCGAACTGTACTCAAAGAGTTGTTATGTTTTGTTTTTAAGTTGTACTCTGTACACAAAATTCAGTTCCTAACAGTTCTCGGTTGGTTGCGAAAAACAGTTGGCTTGAAGGATTTCCTACTTTAGTTGCTATGTTTTGTTTTTAAGTTGTACTCTGTACACAAAATTCAGTCCCTAACTGTTCTCGGTTAGTTGCGAAAAACAGTTGGCTTGAAGGACTTCCTAATTTTAAATTTTAATTGATTACTGAAACAGATTATTGTCTACATCTACATTTGAAACGTCTACATTTGAGATAACAACTTATTAATTTTGGTCAAAATATATATCATTATCTCGGGTAGCTGGCTAAATGTTTCACTATCTATCCTATTAACAGTCTTTTTTTCATCACTAACAATCTGCCATAGAAAGTAAATCTTTCTTCCCACTTCGCCAGAGACGGATATTCTAACTGACTTTCTAAGCCTAGAGTAAAAACATTTGGAAGTATGTCCCTTCCTTCTTTAAACTTTTTTGTGTTCAGTCCAACGACCCTTTTCTGCCTTTATTTTCGTCATCCTTGAATGTAGGATTGCACGACTTCTATCATCTCACTATACTTTAGCCCCTTATCTCGTCTTTTAAACTAGTGGTAGCTGCGATTTGTTGGAGAGAGAAGGGCAAAATGTCGGCCTCTTTCTGTTTAATTTGAATTTGGCGCACTTTCTTGACGCGAAGTACGGCGATCAGAAGAAATAGCGCCAATAACTACTCTGTGGTCGGGACAGGCGCCGAATAGGCTCCACCCCCGCTACTTGAGAATCGGGTAGAAAACAACGTCGCATGATTCAAGTCTTTTCAATTCTTCCCTTATTTATTCTTGGGTCGGGTCGGACGCATCCCGGAAATCCGGTGAAAATGGAAAAACCGACAGTTCTAATAAATGTCTTTGTCCAGCTGTTAAAGCCCAGTACTAGGCCCCTATACCCTAGCCCCGAATACTAGGCCCATTGCCCATTGGTACGAATACTTTGAATGCACTCTGTAAAAAAGTTGTTGTATATATAGAATGTGTCATTTCTTTTAGGTTACGACGGACCCATTCGACAGTCCACATCACCTGACTCAAATTGTCTTGACCGATTAGGAGATCATTCTTCCGAAATTTTCGCAGGTAAGGATGAAATGATTCACAAGTCTAGGTCGACCGGATTCCCCGAAATCCGGCGGAAAGAGAAATTTGAGGTCCATTCATACGAACTTCGTCCGGATCGCCCGATTGAAAATGTCGCCATCAGTTCCGAGATTCTACCGAAATTTTCGCATGTAAGCTTTAAATGATTCACTAGTCTAGGTCGGCCGGATTCCGGCGAATCTGGGAAATCCGTCAGTTCTAATGAACGTTTTGGTCCAGCTAAATAAAATGTGTGTTCCCTTTCATTTATATTGGTGTTGTTAAACACACCTCACACTATATGTTTCAATATTGTAAAATAGTTGAATGTGTTGAAACCAGGCTAAGCCTTAAACAACTTACAGACGACCTTGGCTGTTTTAAACGTTTCTCCATGCCCATTGACTTCTAGCAAAAACAGGGAAAATTTGCAAAACCGTTTTTTTATGGCACTTGCCCTCCGGCCAAGTGCCATATAGCGATCGTAATTTCTGTCCGTCCGTCCGTCGGTCGGTCGGTCCGGGTTTTGCTAGTTCGAGCAGTTCCACATAAGCTAGGACGATGAAACTTGGCACACATATCAAGGACCCGACCAGATTAACTTGGAAAAAGTCACTTCCCCAATCCGACCTTCTGAGGGTGGGGGGAGAGGGAGGGGGATTCTGGAAATCTGAGGTATGTAGAACTTCCGGAGGTTGATTGTCGTGTTTGGACTTCGTCATATAGAGTGTTGAAGTTGGGTCTTCGGGTTTAAAGTTTAACTGAAAAGCCAATTTATTTGTATGTCTTGCATTTAAATACGCTGAATGTACGTCTATACGTCCAGAGTATGCGCTGACTTCACGATAAGCCAAAATTCACCCAGACCGGGCGAATTTGAATGTCAGCAAAAGCGTGGGTTTTTGTGGTGAACAAACCGAAAACAAACAGAGCGAATGTTATGAAACGTTCGATTCCTACCGCGTCCGAAGAAAGCACTCTATTCCAAGGAATGAAAAGCTGCCATTGTCGTCTTCTTCTTCTAGAATATAGTCACTGGGATCCACTGACCCTCTTAGACTTTTTCTTTCTGTGGTCGGGTGACTATTGGTTGAAGTCCTCCTTTATATTGTAATATCCAAGGATGCGAGTAGTTCCAGGATTATTGTGAAAACTTCGGTTTCTTCTTTCTTCGGTATCTTCATCGTTCACTTTTCGGGAATTGTTACCGCTGAAACTGCTGAATACTTCGAGCATAGAGGTACAAACACGTTGAGGTACGACAGAACTGAAAGAATAAGTTCACTCGAAAAAAATCAGCCATTCGGAAACAGTGCATTTTCATTGGGTCTTCAAGCCTACAACGTCAGAGGCTTCATAACAGGTGGTTTCAGCAGACAACACTTGGGTTGTAATCTGTTGTGATTTTGAAAAGTTACGCATTAAATATTATTCAAAACAAGCATTGCCGCCGAAAAAGCATCTGCTGACTTTATCACTTTATCATCTGCTGATTTTCACGATGAAACTTGGCAGGCATATCAGGGACCCAATCAAACTGACTTCAAAATAAAAATTTTGTCGATCAGATAATGGTGGGGGGAGTGGAGGGAGAGGAATCCGCAGGGGAATCCGGGAAATTGAGAAGTGTGTAACTTTCGAACGGATGATCGGATTGTAATGAAACTTCATAACTGAATAGAATATATATTTGTAATGTCCCGTTTAAAGTCTTGACCGGATTCGGTAGCCAGGGTAGCCAATTTCAAGAAACGGTTAGAATGGAGGGATCGGAGTGAAACTTGCTGGGAAGAACAAGCATCTGCCCTAGATAAATTCTTTAGACCATTGTACTGGATCCGGACACTTATGGGGGGGGGGGTCCCGGAATTCCGGTGATGGTGGTTTTGGGGATTTTCACGATGAAACTTGGCAGGCATATCAGGGACCCAATCAAACTGACTTCAAAATAAAAATTTTATCGATCAGATAATGGTGGGAGGAGTAGAGGGAGGGGAATCCGAAATTTTCAGTCATGCGTAATTTTGGAATGGGTGATCGGATTCGAGTGAAATTTAAGAATTGAACAGAGGACATTTCTCCGATGATTTTTTTCATATCCGGACCGGATCCGGCAATTATTGGGGGGGGGGGGAATACGTGACCCGTTTAGAATGGAAGGACCGGGATGGAACTTTGTGGGAAGAACAAACAGATGCTCTAGCTAAGTCATTTGCTGAATCGGATTGGCTACGTGCACCGCGGGGGAGCTGGGGGGGGGGGGACCGGAAATCTCGGGAAACGGTTAGAATGATGGTATCGGAGTGAAACTTGCTGGGAAGAACAAACATCTGGTCCATGTAAATCTTTTACATAATTTGACTGGATCCGGAAACTTGAGGGGGGGGGGGGAGGAGGGGGTTTCCCGGAATTCCGTTTTTTGGGGGATTTTCACGACGAAACTTGGAAGGCATATCAGGGACCCGGTCAAACTGATTTGGAATAAAAAAAATCCTCGATATGATAATCTTGGGGGGGGGGAGTTGAGGGAGGGGAATCCGGAATATTGAGTCATGTGTAACTTTGGAACGGGTGATCGGATTCGAGTGAAATTTAATAATTAAACAGAGGACATTTTTCTCTTGTGACATTTTTCATTTCCGGACCGAATCCGGCAATAATTGGGGGGAGGGCGGAAAATACTTGACCCGCTTAGACTGGTGTGATCTGGATCGAACTTCGTGGGAATGACAAACAGATGCTCTGGATTAATCATTACAGAACCGGATTGGCTCCGGTTATTGTGGGTGGAGTTGGAGGAGGGGGGGGGGGGTCTGGGATTCCGGTGATCGCGCGTTAAGGTACTTCCAGATGTGCTAGGACGATGAAACTTCGCTGGAATATTGGAGACTCAACAACATTTGCTTAGAAATTGCTACGTGCCAAATCCGATTATTCCTTAAAGTACCAATCTTGACCGCAAAGTAAAAGAAATACTTTTAAGCAATATATGCATTTTCGTGATGCCCATCAGCCCATTAGCAGTTTTGCCTCAAGGGTTTTGCTTACAAATGAAGTTCCAGCTCCCTTAGAGCGCGCATCTCAACCGCAAAGTCGAAACTTACTTTTGATCAATCAAATCATCTTGACCCATGCAAGTGCCATATGAGCTTACAGCTCTTGTTATCCGTTAAAATGCTAATATTAGAATAGCTGATGTTAAAAATACAGCTAAATGCTAATGTTAAAATAGACAAGATAGAATAAGATTTGTTTCCGTAAAAGCTCAAAGGGCCATGGAAACACGGCCCATCTGGAGATGTTCCTAGGTTGCCCGAAAATAACTTTGTTTTGGCTTGAGATGTAAGTGCGCAGGCGCTGCCAAATCTCACGTCGTCGCTCGTCGTGGAGGAAGCCACCGTGGTTCTCTATAATTTCTCAGCTTTTAATCACGATGCGTTCAGTTTTCAAAGATTTTGCGTCCAGCCACCGCGTCAAAGGCTGAGAATCGACAAGCGCTAACAAGAAGATCGCTAATTTCACGTGGAAAGTAATGGTATTTTCCAAACACACAATTGATACCTCGGAGAAACGGAGACTGAACCTATGCCTCGAGATCGGTAAAAAGCTTCTTTCGCACTTTCACCCCATCTACAATGAGTTTCTCCCTCCCCCATACAACAATGTAAGGGAAAGGCAAGAGCGAGCAGTCTCTACGAAGGTCCCAATATTCTAACCAGTAGCGGCAAAACACAGCCGTTACCAAAATAGTTTTTTACCAAAGATTGTTGAAATTTTAAATAGCCTTTGACGATTTGTACGTACTTTTAAATGTGTATGTTATACAAATAAATTTGTGCATGACCGTACTCACCAATTTTGGTTTTGTAACCGTGAAAGTGTGAGCGAATAAATTATATTTCTATTCAAAACAATATTTCCGGGCCGTTTCTTCGTGGAAAAATCGTTTCTAGTAAGAGTGGTGCTTTAAGAGCTCTTACCTGTTCTTCTTAGGGGATGTGCCGTTTAGCGGGCTCTACGACCAATGGGCGACCCTGACAAGAGAGTTGCTATCGCATCGAGAGGTTCCCTTACGCTGGGTCCAGGGACTTCTCGCTTTTGCCGCCTCAACCAGCCCAGCGGTAAAGGGTTAGTATTCTTTTGCTATTATCCGCAGGGCCCACGTTGCGGTCCGCCTGCAATGACAGATGGACCTGCGAATGCCTTAGCTGTCTTTCCTGCACAACCTCCTAAAAAATATTTTTTTCCTTAAAGGACCTGTCTTACCTATAATAATAACGCAACCTACTTTTGGATTCAACAACTTTACTAAAAAAAAATCATTCCGGCTTGACGACCGTTTACACACAAAGCACATGCGTGCTTGAAAAACGCAACCAATACACATTTACTACCATATTCTAATCAAACCTTCACTAAAATAAACTAAAAATTAATTAATTTGTCAATTTGTCCTCTCTCGTCTTCCAAGCCCTCCACTCACCAACTACCCTCAAGGAGATGTTTCTTTAACCGATTTTTAAATTGCGGTACACTTTCCGCCTCTCGAATTGAGTCTGCAAAAGTATTCCAGACCACCGTCCTGAATGCCTTGCCACATGGCTAAAACGAGCCGTACTTCTTGGCTCACTTACCAGGTCTCCAGCACTTCCATAATCACTCCATATATTTCTAAACCCGGAGACCCCAATTTCGTACGGTACATTCTAACCCCTCTAACAAAAGCACGCTGGTCCCTCTAACAAAAGCACGCTGGTTTTCTCACTTGCCGTGGTTTGCTACCTTTGATGTGTATCACGCTGTTGACGATTGCCTGCGACAAGTTTTTCCATCAGAAAAAACGATTACGTAAATTGTTTCCCTGTTTTCGCTGTAAGTCAACGGGTCGCGGAAATGGCTTAGGACAGCCAAATCCATGGGTTATTTGTTGAAAGCACAGCATAGTTTTAATAAATATTCCTTGAGCCCAAGCTGACTTTGAAACATATATTCAAATAATGCATAGCACGGATACGTCAGCTACGATGATTCATCGGTGATATGTCGGTCCTTCTTGGCAAGGGTCAGGCTGTCAATCTTCAGGGTCAGCTTCGACTTACAGGTTTGCTTCCTTCCCCGAAGTTGACGCTGAAGACAGCCTGACGAGGACAAGGGCCAAAATATCGCTGATGAAGCATCGTAGCTGATACCTAGTTTTAAAGTATTCAAATATTTTAAAATAGTGTAGGTTGAAGAGTAAATAGTGCGAGGGGCTCTTTAAAGTTTAACTGAAAAGATAACTTATTCTTGTTTCATTTAACCGAATACACTGCATTATTTGAATTGGGTTAAGATTTTTTATTTGTCGCTGTTTGCTCTATTATAACGTTCAGAATGTCTGCTGCCGTCCCCGCAACGCACAGTTCTCTGAATCTCAATACAAACGCGACTCTTCAGTGGCTATAGGGTGTAAGGGGGTGCGCGCCCCAACATAGACACGATGCTACGTAGACACGTCAGTAAGTGGACAAAATCTGACGTCACATGGACAAATTTCCCGACACTACGTGGACACGACGGTACATCGAACGACGCTACGTAGACACGACGGTACATCGAACGACAGTACGTAGGCACGACGGTACGTCGAACGACACTACGTGGACATAATCCGACACTACGTCGAAAATCAAAAAGTGTCTACGTAGTGTCGGTACCTGTACCGTCGTGTCTATGTAGTGTTGGTACTTGTACCGTCGTGTCTATGTAGTGTTGGTACTTGTACCGTCGTGTCCATGTAGTGTCGGTCTTCGTACCGTCGTGTCTCTGTAGTGACGTGTCCATGTACCGACGCTTTTTTCGTTTCGATTTAGTGTCGTGTCTTCGTAGTGTCGTGTCTACGTAGAGACATCATCCCGGTGTAAGGTACATAAGGTGATCTTACTGCGTGAACATGGCGCACCTGCCCTGAAGTATTGTCTTTTGTTTCAGATGAAATAATTTCGGAGGAAGCCCAAGTTCAGGAAGACCATTTGGAGAACGAACAGGACTTGAATGCGGTTTTCTTAATTTCCGACATTGATTCTCAAGGTGACGAACGTTTCCAATATTCAAAACTAAGAGCGTGTTCCATCCTAGTTACCCTAGTTACTACACATGACGTCACGAATTTTGGCTTCGTGGCGTCAAGGCTGGAACGCAGTTTATTTTTCAGTAAAATATGAATCCACGGAGTAATCCAGCCAATCACGCTACAGAGATCCGTAGTTACCACGTTTACTACGCTCCTGAGCATGGTAAGCAAATAGTTACTATTAGTCACTATTTCGAGAAGGTTGGGCTAATAGTTACTATCCTTAGAACGGTGGAACACGTTCTATCTGGATACTGAAAGCTTGGCTCTGTTTTTAAGAAATTATCCACGGCCTTGGCTGTTTTAAGCCTTTTCCCAGGCTCATTGACCTCTCGTAAAATCTAGGCAAAATTCAGGTTGCGTTCAGAACGTAACATTGTTAACAAATTTTTAAGAGTTGTTAACTTTTTGTGTTCCAGGTTTTTTATTTCAAAATTTAAGCTCCGCCCACCGATTTCCGTTCCAGTGCTGAACGTGTGTTAACTAGTTTGTTACGATGGTAATTACTCCTCCTCCCAAATTACGTACTTGCTCTAAAATATAGTTTTTGTTTCAGATCAAATAATTTCGGAGGAATCCAAAGTTCAGGAAGACCATTTGGAGAACGAACAGGACTTGAATACAGTTTTCTTAATTTCCGGCATTGATTCTCAAGGTGACGAACGTTTTCAATATTCAAAACCATGAGCGTGTTCCACCCTACTTACCCTAGTTTTTGGGATCCCAAAACGTAAGTTGAGGGATACCTATGACATCGCAAAAGTTGTCCGTCTGTCCGTCCGTCCATCTGTAAGCACGATAACTCTCGAAGGGAATGAGATGTTTTGATGAAACTTGGTGTGAGGATTCGTTGGGTCGGGGGACCAGTCGAGTTCGTAAATGGGCTTTGTAGCCCTACATTTAGGGGTGGGGGAGGGGGTTCAAATTAAGGGGCAAACAAAATATTTTGAAACAGCTATTTATAACAACCATTTTGTAATCGGACAAGTAGTTCGCCCGGAATCCGGCCAAAACCGGAAAGTTTGTTAAAAGTAAAAGTCTTATTTGAAGTTGATTAGATGTTCGATTTAGAGGTAGGAAGACATGCTGAAGACGATGGTGAAAACCATTTTCTCGACGGACAAGTAGTTCGCCCGGAATCCGGCCCAAACCGGAAAGTTTGTTAAAATTAAAAGTTTTGTTTGGAGTTGATCAGATGTCCGATTTAGGGCAAGAAGACATGCTGAACTTTTATGTGAAAACAATTTTCTACCCGGACATGTAGTTCGCTCGGAATCCGGCCAAAACCGGAAAATTGTTAGAAGTTAAAGTTTTATTTCTAGCTGACTAGATAACCGATTTAGGGGTAAGAAGCGACGTTGAATCCGTGTGTGACAATCATATTTTACCCGGATATATAGTTCGACCGGAATCCGGCTGGAGTCGGAAAATTTGTTATAATTTAAATTTTTATTTGAAGTTGATTAGATGCTCATTATTGGGGAAGAAGATACCCTGAGTTCGTTTTTTAGTTTTCTTTTTTCGCCGGACAAGTAGTTCTAGAGTTCGGCCGAGACCGGCAAATTGGCAGAAGTGACAGGAACTTTTCGTCAAAACAGATATGACTTATACGGGTAAACACACATGCTGAATCCATATCTGAACTTGGTTTTCTCAGATGATTAGCTATTTGGCCTTAATCTGTTTCTGAATTTTAATTGTAAGAATGTTCAAGGATTCTGGCGATGACTGGAGAGACCCAGTTGTCTGGATCAGATATTGAATTTTTGGGATCCCATCGAAAAGTTTGGTCTTGCTACGCATGACGTCGCGAATTTTGGCTTCGTTGCCTCAAGACCGGAACGCAGTTTTTAATTTTCGGTAAAATATCACTCCACGGAGGAATCCAGCCAATCGTGTTACAGAGATCCGTATTTACCACGGTTACTACCCTCCTGAGCATGGTAAGCAACTAGTTACTGTTAGTTACTATTTCGAGAAGGTTGTTAGGGCTAATAGTTACTATTGTTGGAACGGTGGAACATGCTCTATCTGGATACTGTAAAGCTTGGCTCTGTTTTTAAGAAGTTATCCACGGCCTTGGCTGTTTTAAGCCTTTTCCTAGGCCCATTGACTTCTAGTAAAAATCTAGGAAAAATTCCGGTTGCGTTCAGAACGTAACGATTGTTAACAGATTGTAACAATTTTTAACTTTTTGCGTTCCAGATTTCTGATTTCGAAATTTAAGCTCCGAACCTACGATTTCCGTTCCAGAGCTGAACGTGTGTTAACTATTTTGTTGGTAGTGACTATACTTTAGCCGATTTTCTACGTCCCGTGACGTTTTCATGACGTCCTGAATGAAATAGGAAAATTTGATCCGTTCTAGGGACAATCAGTTCCGTTAGCAAATGGAAAATATAGACTTTTCGTGTAACGTCACGACCCGTAGATAATCGGCTAAAGTTTTGTCAACACCATTGAGCATCGCTAGGAAAAGTTTAGGATCGTTAAAGCTGCAATTAGCTGCGCCCCGAAATAAAGTTGACGATAGTTAACAATTGTTGAGTTTCTGAAACGCAACCTCAGACAACCGGCTTTACGCATCAGTAGCTTGAGACGCGATTACTCGTCGGGAGCACAATGCGCATGGAAACTAGTGAATCGCGGAAGGTGCAAAGATTACCGAGGTGTCGTTAGCGGGTTCAGAATGTAAGCACCGTCAAATATGATTCGCAGTCAGCTTGGGCCGTAGGAACATCTATCACCGAAGTACGGAACTAATCGCCCATACATGCCGCCAACAAGTATCCATCTTAGCTGGAAAGAAGAAGAAGAGACCGGTGACTCTAAAACCAAAATGGAGAAGAATCTCTACCCTTTCGACGACCCAATCGAACATCAAAAACAGTCGCCGAGTCCAGAATAAAATCACAGCACCAGCTTTAACCCCAACCAACTATCAGAGAAGAAGTTCTCAAAAGCAGATATTTAAGGAAGAATCTTAAATTGTTTTTCCACAAGTTTATTTTCCAGCTTGAGCGGCTTGAGCCTGAAGAGGACCCTTGCCAAGAAGGGCCGGATATTGCTCGAATAAAATGTAGCTGACTTATCCGTTTTGCACCGTCAAATATATTTACCGACTGGCTGGTCATTTTTACCGACTGTTTTTTGCAGGAAACCCGACTAATTTTAAAGGACACCTGAATGAACCGTACCAAGTATCATCTCTATCTGTATGACTTCCGCTAACATTGCCTGCAGAAAACCCAATCCAAATACAAAATAGTGTTTTCAAGCTATGATTTTTGCTCCATTTTGCATCTGTCCTTATTTCAGTACCGAAAAATTTTAGAAATTAATAAGTGTCTCCAATCAACCCTTCTTCTGGAATATTTTTTAACCAGTTAAGCCCAAAAGTATATGTAGAAGAAATTCCAATACGATCCGGCCAGCGCTGTACAAGATTTGAATGAATTGCGCTTTTTGTCTTGGAGTCTGCATGTGCATACCTCCACAATTGAACAGCCCTATTTTGAAAACGTCACGCTCAGGAGAAGAATTATCTCCGTGGCCATGCCTGTAAATGCATTCTCCATGGTGTGTTCAAGTATGGTTTCATTGTTCAGGTGTCCTTTTAGAAAAAATGACTGTTTTTCAGAAAAATCGCGGCGCTTCGCGCGGACTCGCTCCTGCCTGCTCTGAATTTTAATTCCTCTTCTAGCTTTTAGCTATTTGGATTAAACTTGATCGATCGATTGATAAAGTATTGTTTTTTGTTTCAGAAGAAATAATTTCGGAGGAATCCCAGGTTCAAGAAGACGATTTGGGGAACGAACGGGACTTGAATACCGTGTTCCTAATTTCTGACAATGATTGTCGAGGTGACAAACTTTTCAAAACAGAGCCTGAAGATCAAAATGATGGCGAGAAAAATCCACTAGATGGACAAATATCTGACAGCATACATGTGGAAGAAAAGTATTTTTCTTGCAACGTTTGTGATAAGATGTTCGCTCGAAAGGTTCCTCTGCTTGAGCATATGAGGATTCACAACCACGAAAAGCCATATTCGTGTGAAGTGTGTGGACGAAGGTTTGTCAAAAACAGCAACAGATCCAAGCATATGTTAAAACACACGGGCGAAAAGCCATATTCCTGTGAGGTTTGCGGGAAAACGTTTGCTAACAATAGCAACAAATCCAGGCATGTACTAAATCACGGCAAATATGTGCCAAAAAAGTCTCATTTTTGCGACCTTTGTGATAAGACATTCGCTCGAAAACATTGTCTGATTCAGCATATTAGGGTACACACAGGCGAAAGGCCATATTCCTGTGAAGTCTGTGACAGGACATTTGCCGATAAGAGTAACAAATCCAAGCATATGTTACGACACAAAGGAGAAAAGCCACACGGTTGTGAAGTCTGTGGGAGAGCCTTCCTTTTGCGCCGTCGGCTGAAGGTGCACATGAAAACTCACACAGCGCCAATAAAGCGGTTCGCTTGTGAAGTATGTGAAGAAGAGTTTGCCAGCTACAATAACAGGACGGAGCATATGAAAACGCACAGAGGAGCGAGGCCATTCTCTTGTGAAGTCTGTGAGGAATCCTTTACTCAGCGCTGTCATCTGAGGAATCACATGAAGACTCACACAGAAATAGAGCCGTTCTCTTGACGCAGGTGAGAAAGGCCGGTGAAGTTTGTGAGAAAAAGTTTGACTTCTGCAGCAACAAGACCAAGCATATGATAACGCACACAGGATAAAAGCTCCACTGTTGTGAAGTCTGTGGGAAAATATTTTTTGCGCGCTGTCGGCTGAGGGAGCACATGAATACTCACACAGGACTAAAGCCATTCTCTTGTGAAATATGTGAGAAAGATTTTAGTCGGCTCAGAGGAAAAGAGTATATGAAGCTGCATATGGGAAAGAGACCAAATTCCTGTGAAGTTTTGTGAAGAACCGTCTGCCTGCTGTAGCAACAATCCTTTGTTCAGCGCTGTGATCTGAGGAATCACGTGAAATCTCACACAGGAGGAGAGCCAATCTCTTGTGAAGTACGTAAGAAAAGTTCTAGTCAGCTCAGAATAAAATGAGCATATGAAGCTGCACACGCAGGGAAACCCTAAGCCTATGATGTTGGTGAGTAACAAATGAACACAGCACTATCATAATGTGCAGCATACGGGGGTCCACGCACGATAAAATTCGTATATGAGAAAAAGTTCTCGTGTAGTGGACATCAACTGCAACATATGAAACTGCACTCAGAAGACATTTTCAGAGTTTATGTTCGGAATGTTCCTAGCTTGAAACCGGTAAGGGTTCCAGCGTTCGATAACGTTAAATTTTGTCTCGTTAAGGATTTTTTAGTGTCTTGTGTTTACAGATGCTCCATTATTACCTTAAAGGACACCTGAATGAAGAGTACCAAGTATCATCCGTATCTGTATGACTTTCGTTAATTTTGCATGCAGAAAACCCAATCCAAATACTAAATAGTGTTTCGAGCTATGATTTTTGCTCCATTTTGCATCTGTCCTTATTTTAGTACCGAACAATTTTAGACATGAACAAATGTCTCCAACCAACCCTTCTTCTGGAATATTTTTTAACCGCTAAGCCCAAACGTATATCTGGAAGAAATTCCAATACGATCCGGCCAGCGCTGTACAAGATTTGAATGATTGGCGCTTTTTGTCTTGGAGTCTGCATGTGCAGACCTCCAGAAAAGAACATCCCTATTTTGAAAACGTTACGCTCAGGAGAAGAATGCTCTTCGTGGCCATGTCTGTATATGCATCCTCCATGGTGCGTTCAAGTATGTTTCCATTGTTCAGGTGTCCTTTAATTCGCTCTGCGGGCGAATAAGGTCTTTGATCCGTATGTTATGCTCCCCTTTTTGTTGGTTTTCTGGTTGGATAAACACAACGTAGAAATACGTTGAGAATCACAACTAGAACCCTGGATCCCATGGGAAACACTGGGTTTGAATCCCACAAACAGAAGATTTGTTGTTCTTTAGAGCAGTGCAGTGTTGGTCCAATAGTAAAATGAAAGCCGAAAACACTGAATCAGGTAAAGCACTTGTCTCCAAAAAATCTTCCTAACAGTGAAGCTCTGATATCCGATTCAGCAGTTTGCAGTGCAATTAAAAGTTCTAGTCAAGGTGTCTAATAGTAGAGGTATACTTCTTTGAACGTTAGTTGATATTGGAAAGTGCAGCTTCGGGCTAGAAAGCGAAATGTAGACGCAACGCCAACTCAGGTGCTCATAGGAGCCCTTATTTCTATATGACAAAGTCCATGACACGCCAGTGATCCTCAGGAAGAACTCACACTCAACAACTCAAATCCTGTCTCAACCAACTACGGCGATCGTTGGGGACAGCTGTGGCCAGTGTTGCCAGACCGTGATCCAAGAAATACGTCACTGTAAATACACTAAAATTTCTTTTTAACCCGAAATTGCAAGAATCTCCAAAAACTTACAAGGATTGTCAATAGAACCCAAATAATTTTAATACGCCAGCAAAAAAATCCGCCAATTGGTCATAAAATCCGCCAATAGGGCAACACTGGCTGTGGCTCTGCTTCCGGCTCTTCCGGTACGTACAGGGCGATTTTGCGCAAGGAGAGTATAGACATTAAGAGTATACCAAGCCATTGCGGCAGTAAAGGGAACGCGTGCGCAGACAAAGCCGCAGGGATGGCCACCGAATGCCATCCACCCATCCAGCAAAGCCGCAAACCCCTTAGAGACGTGCTTAGAACAAGAACCCACAAGATACCGCAAAACCTGACTCCGATGCAACCATCCCCATTCAGATGAAGAGCAACCAGCGTTGCCTACCACCGACTAAAGGCGTATTCTCGCCGTTCCCCGAGGACTCCACCTGAGGAGTCCCCGCGTTTTTGTTTATCCTGGGGACTCACTCCCCATATTCTCGCGAGTCCCCACGGACGGGGAATGCTCCGATATCATCACCATCATCAAAAAGGATTCCCTTTCTGATTCGGAGTGGAATCAATTTTTGCTAGTGTTGGTGCAATGTAAAATTAATTAAAAAGAATCAGAATAAAGAAAACCAAAAATAAAGTGGATCCATACTAATTTTGCCAACTGCGTATTTTTTTTTCGAACAAAATCCATTTTAGAAGCATTCCCCGTGTTCTCGTGGTTTTCCTAGGTGGCGTCCGCGTGGAGTGACTCCCTCGATTCTCGCCATTCCCTTCGATTCCCCGAGGAGTCGTAGGGAACGGTGAGAATCCGCCTCAAGAGTATTCGATACCCTGGCTGACTTAGTAGTCGACTATAAGGTTAAGTAACGTTCAAAGAAAGGTACCTCTACTGCGTAAATCAGTTTGTGAAGACGCCTTTACGCGATTGGAAACAAACGTAGGGATTGGAAACATATGTACTGTATGAAAAGTCAAGGAAACTTGTTTGTGAAGCAGTGTAAGTGGCGTTGAAAATAAATTTTGATGTACGAGAGATCAGCATCACGTGAGTGATGGTCCATTTACACACTGCGTAAAATCCTAGCGTATTTTGAAATCCGAGCGTATTTTACGTACGTTTTGAGCTTGAAAACATTTTTAGCAATACGGACGTATTTGAGAAATCGGTCCGTTTTGTATCTAAATACGTCCGTATTGCTAGAAATATTTTCGAGCTCAAAACGTGCGTAAAATACGCTCGGATTTTACGCAGTGTGTAAACCACCATGAGACGGGACGGGGGAAAAGGGGGGGAAAAAGTAAGAAAATAAAGACGAAAAATGGGCTGAAATAAGGAAATCAGTGGCCTAACGAACCAACGGTGTTATACCGGCAAGCTGGAAGTAAAATCAGTAACAAATAAGAACCAGCACCTCCGTCTCCCTGTCTCTGTAATACGACCATGCGGAGTCGAATAGATCCCTACCCCCTGCCCGGTGCAAACGAGCGCGGGTTAGGAGCTACTCGGAACATCACAGTTCATTACCTCTACAAACAGCTACACCGCAGTAAAGCACCGGAGAAGAAACTTCCAAAGTAAAAGCCGATTGGTTATTGTCTATAGAGCGGGTCAGCGCGGCTCCTGCACTTTTTACTTTGGTATATGCACGGGCACCACCTCAAAGCTATAGAGCGAGTGCCTAGCTCAGTTCAGTTTTGTCGGGGTATCCATACACTCTCAGAAGTTTCATAACAGGTAACACTAGGATGCGCGGTTTAACGGACAATGCGTAACATAAGACTTGGGATGTTATCTGTTGTGTTTGGAAACGTTATGCATGAAATGTTATGCATAACAAGCATTGTTAGGAAAAGCCAAAAAGTATCTATTGACGTTATTCGTTATCGTCATGATGTCGGAAAACTCAGCAGATACTTTTTGGCGGTTTTTCGGTTCTTCCTGATGGTAACGCTTATTATGCGTAACATTTTGAAACACAACAGATTACGTCCGAAGTGTTATCTGTTACGTATTATCTGTTGAAACCGCGCATCCTTGTGTTATCTGTTCTGAAACTTCTGACAGTGTAGTCGCTGCATGGGACCAAAGACTACTGGATTATTTGTTCTTGAGAAAATTAATAATCATAATCATGGGACAGAAAATATTTTCGCCTCCAAATAACTCTGTCGGGATTATTCATACTGAGTAGAACAATATAGGTATTAACATAAGGAGTTGGAAAAAAATGAATAAATATCAATTTACTCGAGAATGAACTGTTTGTATCAAACACCATTTATCTTAAATCACACTTCCTAACCCCAGAGTCCTCCGAAAAAGGAAATGGAGTCATGGTAGCTCCAGGACTGCAATCAGTTCTACCAAGAACAAATAAGCGAATAGAACCTCCGTCTTTGGACCCATGTAGCTACTATGGATACCCATACAAAAATTATCTGAGCTAGAGTTGCTGCCCGTCTAATTCCCTCTTCGCCGTTGCGCATATAAGAGAAATCAGTGCAGGAGGCGCGCTGACCCGCTCGGTATTGCGTCCAGACAACCAATCGGCTTTTACTTTGGACTCTGAGGGGCTGGGGATTTGAATCTAGAATGAGCAGAGGATTCGAGGGTTATCTCAGGGACGACTAAGCTATCAGCTTCTCGTTTCAGAAAACCAAAACACAAATCGCTAATTCTTATATCACCAGTATCTCTGTTTAGAGCTAGACCTTAATTGGTACTTGTACATCTCCAGAACCTCTCTATAGTGCTGAACGACACAATTTGTCATGAGAAATTAAATCAGCCTGGTCAAATAAAATAATATGGTGTGGGCGGTCATAAATCTGTTCAGCGAGGTCCGAGTCAAAAATCTCCGGTCTTGTTCTCTTTTTAAGGGAATGGTCTGTTGATGTGGGGTGCTGAGCTAGTCTGCCTTCAACCGATGTTCTGTTCTTCCGATTTACCATAAACCGCAAGAGCAAGAAGTCTTATTCGGATTGATCTTATCTCAGTAGAGATAAGAATAATCCCAGTAGCAAATAACGCAGTTAACTTTAATCTTAACTCGAAGAAACTTTTTACAGTGTATTCGGCTCCGCATGGTCGTATTACAGAGACAGGGAGACGGAGGTTCTGGTGCTTATTTGGTCTAGGTACTGCTTGGCAGTGTTATGTTTAGAAACGTAACTTTGTTTTATTATTACCTTTGGGTATTAAACGAAAGACAAAGATACGCAGACATATTTTCATATTTTTGTACAAAAAAATCTTGCAGTATTTGCTACAAGGATTACTCTTGTCTTTATCGAGGTATGATTATCCCTAATTCGGATTAATTTTATCTCAGTGGAGATAAGATTAATCCCAGTAGCAAATACTGATCCTTATTCGGAGAAACTTTTTACAGTGTGTGTTTCTGCGTTAACCGCTCCGTCTTGTCTGCGTTTTGTCAGCAATACCGTGGTATCTGTTACCACGGTAACTGGATCTGCAATTAGTCGTTTTTGCAGTTATTGTGGTATTGAAATTCTGTGCCTTTTCTTTGTTTTGAAGCTGCTTTGATAAGGGATTTTATGGCTAATGACTTTGGTAACTCTACCTTTTTCATCATTTTGTAAGTCAGCAAGGTTAGAAGGAGGTGATCTTGTTTGAAACGAAAATATGTTTAACTAGAAATATTGAAGCAATAGATGCGTTTTTGCAGATACCGTGGTATCTGTTACCACGGTAATAGCTGGATCTGCAAATAGTCGGCTTGCAGTTATCGTGGTATCTGATATGCGGTTGCTGCAAAAACGACAATTGCCGAAATTGCGCTTTTCGAAATCCTCCCAAAAGAAAAACTGATATTCAGTCACATCACTAAGTTCCAAACTTCTTTCCCACCAATTTGATAAAAATTGATGAAAGTGAGATGACTTTTTCAGATACCAAGATCAGTTACTTCGGTCGGACTGTGGTATATGAATATCAGATACCACGAAAACCGGCCAGATACCACGATAACTGCAAAAACGACTTTAGATCGTGGTATCAGATACCGTGGTATCTGTTACCACGGTAACTGGATCTACAGTTAGTCGTTTTTGCAGTAACCATGGTATCTGATATACGGTGCTCTGCAAAGACGACAATTGCCGAAATTGCGCTTTTCGAAGTCATCCCAAAAGAAAAACTGATTTTCAGTCACGTCACTAAGTGCCAAACTTCTTTCCCACCAATTTGACAAAAACCGATGAAAATGAGATGACTTTTTCAGATACTAGATAGATAGATAGATAGATAGATAAATCTTTTTATTCGCCAAAAACTGATCATGGCTCACGCCAAATTTGTTCGGTGTAGTCATGGATATAAATGAACACACACATAATAGGCCTACGCATATACGATCAGTTACTACGGTCGGACCGTGGTATCTGTATATCAGATACCACGAGCTGCGTTTTTGCAGATACCATGGTATCTGTTATCACGGTAGCTGGATCTGCAATTTGTCGTTTTTGCAGTTATCGTGGTATCTGATATACGGTTGCTCTGCAAAAGCGACAATTGCCGAAATTGCGCTTTTCGAAGTGATCCCAAAAGAAAAACTGATATTCAGTCACACCACTAAGTGCAAAACTTCTTTCCCACCAATTGGACAAAAATTGATGAAAGTGAGATGACTTTTTCGGATACCACGATCAGTTACTACGGTCGGACCGTTGTATCTGAATATCAAATACCACGACAACTGGCCAGATACCATAGTTGCGTTTTTGCAGACACCATGGTATAATTGCAAATCCAGTTACCGTGGTAACAGATACCATGGTATCTGCAAAAACGAAACTCATGATAACTGCAAAAACGCCTTTGACCGTGGTTACCATGGTATCTGCAAAAACGAAACTCATGATAACTGCAAAAACGCCTTTGACCGTGGTATCAGATACCACAATAACTGCAAAAACGACTTTAGACCGTGGTATCAGATACCATGGTAGCTGCAAAAACGCAACTACGAACACCGGCCATGGATACCACGATAACAGCAAAAACACCTTTTGCTCGTTGTATCAGATACCACGATAACTGCAAAAACGACTTTAGACCGCGGTATCAGATACCATGGTATCTACAATAACGCAACTATTACTCTTGATGACTAACTCTCGTTGCCGATGCAAAATCGCCGCATACCTGCGGAAGAGCCGGAAGCGGCACCACATCTGTCCGCAACGATCGCCGTAGTTGGTTGACACAGGATTTGAATTGTTAAGCTTGAGTCGTTAGTGAGACGTTTTCTCGTTCTTCCTGAGGATCACTGTCGTGTTTCGGACTTGGTCAAACAGAGTATCTTGCTCTGAAAAGCTACAACTTCACTGGCCCGTCTCTGGCGCAGTTTAGTGCAATGAACACAGTTTTTCGGACATCTATTGACAATACTTGGAATCGAAAAACAAAATTTTCCCGCTACGCGACGCTGAAAGGAAAGTGGCGGTATATTTAAAAAGATCTGCCAGTGCGTGTTCCGTAAAATGATTCTTCAGTGTACTTCCTGTCTAGACAACTTTCAAAGCGATGACAGTCTCCTGCAGCACCAGGCACAATGTTGCATTGTATACTTAAAGCAAGAAATTGTTGAAATCCAGGTCCTACAATCTAGTAAGTCAATAAGTTACAGTAATATACAGTAGAGGTATGCTTATTTGAACACTTTTTTAACTGTTCCACTACCTTGGCATGTTACTTGCATATAAAAAAGGAAAATGGAAAAGAGAAATAACAAGTTTGATACCAGCTAGCAGCCAACTATTTCAGCCTCAGGGTTATCCTGGCACAAACTTGAAGTAGAAATGCAATTAACTTTCTTTCATTTTGAATTTACTAAAAAGGTCCTTCCTCTTTTGAAGGCATCTGCAGGTTCGGACCCCCATCTTCTCCATTGAGGGTACGTTCCTCGTGGCAAACTTTTCAAATTATAAAAAGCCAACCAGAGCCTCGTTTTTGTTGGAATAGCGCTGCCGCATCGCTTCTGCAGCACTTCTTTGCTTTTGCACAATATACGTTTTTGGATTCACTTTCTTCTTGGTTGAAGCGGCATCACTGCAGCATCTTGCAGGGAAGCACGGACTTGGTCGGTTAGCAAGTCCGTGATTCTCGAGAATCGCTGCTGTCTTCCTCGGAAGCGCTGCAGTGCAAAAACGGATGTAGAAAGAATCAGTCCGGAATCGGCCGAGAAGTGGACCTGCAGCCAGGGGCGTCATGACGGGGGGGGGGAGGCCCCCCCCATTTTGTCGGCCAGTCGGTAAAAAATAACCGTTTTCGCCAAAACATTTTTTTTTTTTTCATTAAAACAGTCGGTTTTTCTGAAAATCAGTCGATTTTTCGTCAAAACAGTAGTTTTTTTCTGAAAATCGGTCGATTTTTTTCGAAACTGTCATTTTTTTCTAGAAAACAGAATAAAAGAAGAATAGAATAGAATAGAATTTTATTTTTCAAAAGTACCTGTCACAGCATTACCACCAAAATTGACCTTTTTGTCATACAAATGAAAAATTCATAACACTTTGTAACAAATAATAAAAACAAAAACGCTAAAAGGGACTAACGTATTGGTTGTTGTACAACTCAACAAATGCTGGAACAAAACTCCTTCTATATCTTTCATGAAGAGGGGCCACAGGGGCTAGTTTGGGGATTTTCTGGGATTTCTCTCGCTGGGTCTAATACGTATTGGAGAATAGGGGGGTGGGAGAATATTACGTAAACGGGGTACAGATAGGGTTTTAATACCGAAATCAATGCTAAGGCGGGTTCGTCTCTCTTCCAGGGTAGCCAGCTTGAATCTTTTTAGTAGGTAACTGTAAGGCACTTTACCCTCCCCGTTTATAATCGTGAGGGCCCTTTTTTTAATGTTCTCGATACGGTATGTGTGTTCTGAAGAGAGCCCGAAGTGCCAAACAGGACAAGCGTATTCAAGAATAGGTCTGATAAAACTAATGTAAATTTGGAGGAGATCTTTAGAAGGGCAAGAAAATTTTATAAGTAGTTTCAAAACGGCAATACATGGGGAGGCTTATTTTAAAATATTTTTGATGTGGGCATCCCATTTTAAATCATTGGTTAAAGTAACTCCGAGTAGTTTAATTTTTTTTAACGGAGATTTCTGGGGGAATGGGGTCAAGAAAGGCTGGTGTAGATTTTAAAAAGCTAATTGTCATAATTGAAGATTTCTTGGAGTTGACTTTCATTTGCGACAGAGCAGCTTCCTGGGCAATGTCATCCAGAATGGTCATTGCTGAGCTCTTGATGTTTCGCCGGCAAACCTCAAGAGCGGAGAGGTCGTCAACATATTTCCATCGGTCAGGGTACTCAGAAATAAGACTATTTATCATAATTAAGAATAAAATCGGACCTAGTAAAGTACCTTGGGGAACACCACAAAAAATAGGGAGGGGTTCAGAAAAAACATTATTATATTTGACAATTTGTGATCGATTTGTCAAAAAAGAAACTAAAATTTTTATCAAAAAAGGACTAACTTTAAACTCTGAAAGCAACTTTTCAACAAGAATATTATGATCAATAAGGTCTAAAGCTTTCTGGAGATCAGTTAATAGAAGATTTAACCATGTATCAGTGTTTTCAAGGTTTTTATAAATTAAATCAAGTAAACTCACAAGGTAATGAGAGGTAGACGTTTCCTTAAGGTTCCCGAACTGTTTAAAGTCAATAAGCTCCAGGATTTCTGCCTTCAACCAATCGGCAAGAAAACTTTCATACATCTTTGAAAATGTCGGGGTTAGTGTAATTGTTCGTACTCCGGTGAAGTCATTTAGACCTCCCTTTTTCTTAATCGGAGTAACGTAACCTAATTTCCAACAAGACGGATAATTTCCCGATTTACTAATTTCATTAAAAATGCTTAACAGCGGAATAGATAATTTGTCGGGGAAAGCTTTGATCAGAGCAGTTGGGATATCAATGGGGCAAATGCTAATTTTTGTAAGCTTCTTTATTTTACTAATAATTTCATTAACTGTAATTAATGGAATATTTTCTACTGGTGTACTTGGTACTTTATGGCTATTTGAAAAAGGGGGGAAAGTTTGGACTATTGCGGCTAAGTGCTTGTTGAGCTCATTTGCCGTTTGCAAAGGTGGCTCGTCCAAGTGGAAATCCAGATTCTTATGGGTACGACCACCAAGCTCCTTAGCTTTTCTAAACCACTGGCGGGGCTTACTTTCTTTAAGAACATTTAATTTGGTCCTTCCGTAATTGGAAGCAGCCAAATTATTGGTTGGAAAACAGTCGTTTATTCTGCAAATATAGTCGGTAAAAATTACCAGCCAGTCGGTAAATTCCTTGCCCCCCCCCCCAAACATTTTGGTTAGTAACGCCTCTGCCTGCAGCATTCAACAAAAACGAGGCTCAGGTGCCCGCTGAGTCACTTTCAGCCGTTAATTAGCAAAATATTCAAAAAGTGACAAAAGCGTGAGTGGTTATTACAAGTATTGATAGTAAAAAATGCCTGGTTTGGGTTTTAGTTTTTTCTTCGGCGATCATTCACTGTTAGCAGACGTTCACATAAGCATACCTCTACTGTAATGGACAACAGACAACCAAAAATTAGAAACTGAAATTAAACACGAGCCACTCACAAATACATGCGAATAACAATAAAAAACTGTTCTTATTCGGTACTATCGGGAGTAGTGAGTGACTGTTAGAAGAAATTTCATTCCACAAGCAAGCAACCTTGTCAAACAGCTAGGGCGCTAAGTCATATCCCCTCTAATTTTGATAGCTGCTTCTCACCCGCAAGCTCTTGTTGATCTGAGGGGGTGGAGATTTGAATCTGTATTTTCAGAATTAGCAGAGGATTCTAGGCTTATCTGAGGGACGACTAAGCTATCAGCTTCTCGTTTCAGAAAACCAAAGCACGAATCGCTAATTCTTATATCACCAGTATCTCTGTTTAGGGCTAGACCTGTATTCTCCAGAGGCACCAGAGCCCCTCTATAGCTGCTCTATAGTGCTGTATAGTGCTGAACGACACCTTTGTCATGAGAAATCAAATCAGCCTGGTCAAATATAATAATATGGTGTGGGTGGTCATAAATCCGTTCAGCGATTATCTAAAAAATCTCTGGTCTTGTTTTCTTTTTAAGGGAATGGTCTGTTGATGTGCGGTGCTGAGCTATTCTGTCCTTTAACCATTGTTCTGTTCTTTCGATTTACCATAAACCACAAGAGCAAGGAATCCTGTATACACCAGAGGTATGCGCTTTAGGGATATGATCTTTCCCTTGTTACAAGCGTGTTCCGATAGTTTTTCTCGGTTGGTATTGTTTTCTTCAGATTTTTCGCAATAGGGGCTAAAATTCCTTTGATGTAAGGCAGACTTAGATAAGCTGATTTCTTATCTTTATCTGCATTTTATGCTTTTTGTTATTTTTTTACAGTTTTTGTTTTTGCTTTTCGATGACAGAATAAATCAAAGTAATTGAATATCCATTCTCAAACAAAACGTCTCTAAGGTGGTCAAGCTCTGAATCAAGGAAACATGGTGAACAAACCTGCAAAGCTCTGTCAACCAGAGAAATAACAACCCCTCTTTTAACGGAAGAGTGATTTGATGATTTGGAAGACGACCCTCACCCAGCTGTACAAAAGTCTTGTCCGTCCGATCATCGAATACGGCAACATCGCTTGGGGTCCATCCTACATAGGGGACTGCAAAGCCATGGAGGTTTTCAAAATGAAATCCAAAATAGAGAATCTGCCGTTTGAAAATTTCTTCAGGAAATCAGCCACAAGCCGAACCAGAGGCCACTCGGAAAAAGTATACAAGCCAGAAGCCAGAAAAAGAGCCCGGGCAAACTTTTTCTCAACGCGAGCAGTCAACACTTGGAACAACGTGCCTGAACATGCCATCCAGGCACCAAATATAAACAGCTTCAAAAACAGAGTTGATAAGTTGGGGAAGAAAACAACAGCAGATTCAACACATTGGCTGAATGGTCAAAATAGCTACAAGATCAACCAACTACAAACTCATCAAACAAACAGAGGGCAGGCCAACTGCCGTATGGTGCTGAACAACTTTAAGTAAACTTTAAGTAAGTAAATTTCTCATGACGAAGGTGTCGTTCAGCACTACAGAGAAGGCTCTGGAGATATACAAATACCAAAATTCAGGTCTAGCCCTGAACAGAGATACTGGTGATAAAAGTGGGATAAATAATAAAGGTGATAAATTAGCGATTGGTATTTTGGTTTTATCAAACAAGAAGCCGATAGATAGGTCGTCCCTGAGATAAGCTTCGAATCATCTGCTCATTCTCAAAATAAAGATTCAAGTACCCAGCTGAATAAAGATGAATAAATCTTGGTAGCGTCGGGCGGTGGGGACGTCGAAGACGTATAGGGATTGTAGTCTTTCGTTTGGTATTTCCATTTAACTTTAAATATTTCGGTTCACAAAATATCCAAGGTATTCCAATTCGTTTGGCTTGGCTTCATTCTAATTTGCATCTAAAAAAAAAAAGCTTTTCTGCTCCTGCTTCTCCACTACCACAGACTTTTGCACACATCCTGTTATAGGGCTGATATTCTAAACCTCAGCACACAGTGTCTTCAAGGCGCATTTGAACCTGGGTCAGTCGTGTGTCTGAACTCTGAACATGGGGAGAGATCATCTTTGTAACATGGCGTCGAGTACCACTTTAGGATTTTTTTTCCTGGATATCTCAGGGCCCCCTTGGAATTCGGATAGGGGCACCACCCGAAGGAGCAAAAAAAAAGTGCAAGAAGGGGAGGGGGTCAGCAAACACTCGGTGCCGTCTCCACTCAACCACAGTTTGTTTCTCTTGAAAAACAGTAAGAAAAGCTTTAAATCTATGTTTAATGTGCGTTGCAGCAAAGGCTACTCTGGTTCATAAACCTGAGAAGAGGACTGATTTTTCTTCTTATTTCAATATTGTAATGTCTGTTTCATCCTTGTTTTCCACTTTCTCCTTCTGTTTTAGCTTTCTCTACTCTTGCTTTTCTACAGGCAACCATCTCCCTTCTTTCTTTCTTAGATGCCACCATCTCTATTCTAACATTTTGGTAGAAACTCTATGTCCTGTTCACTCATGTCGAAAGTTTCCCAAACTCACTCCCTTGTTAGAATTGCCCAGAAATTTTGGAATTTTTGTTCCCGAGTCATTGAAAATAGGAAGGTTCATTCCGGGTCCATTCCATGACACCCTTTTTCTTCTTCATTAGTTTTTGTCAATTTTGAAAAAAATGGCTGCTTTTATCCATTCTGCAGTTTTAGGATTAGAACGGTTGATCATCCCGCAGAACGGAACGAAGAATGAGATACAGCTCGTTCTCCTTTCTGCTAAAAACGGACAATAGCACTAAGGCGTTCTACTAAAAACCGCTTAAAGGAGAACAGGATAGAGAACGGAGAACGGGTTGTTTACAAAAAACGCGGCTAATTATTAATGACCAACCAAATGTCACACAATAAATTGCTTTGATTCTGCTAAGGGATTCATAGAGGTTCCACTATCGTCCCTAGCAGTGACGTTCAAAATATCTAAGGCCGTCCCCACAGCGCAAATTCTACTATGACCCGGAAAATTTGAATCTCAACACAAACGCGTCTTTTCAGTGGGCAGTGGTGAGCTTGATGTAGACTGCCAAGTGCCTGAACAAAAATTTTTCGTAAATCTTTTTCGTCAAGCATACAACACAGGTACAAAGGCACAGAGGTACGTGTCGTGGCCGGAGCAACAGAGATGGGAGCACGAAAATTTCTCGTAAGAATGCTAGCAAGCTTCTTAACTGGGAGAGAACAATGTGTACAACTAGGTGAGCAATTCTCGGAGTTTCTCTTGATCACTTGCGGTGCCCCACAAGGAACTCGACTAGGTCCACTTGCTTTCACCATTGCAGTGAACAAGCTCGTGAAAAACATACAAAACAGACTCAAATTTGCTGACGACCTGTCACTTCCGATCCTCCGCTTCGTCGATTCTTCTGAAATGGTTTTAAAATCCACACTGGATCAGCTCACAAATCAAACTGAGGAAGCAAAGCTGTCAATAAGTAGAGAAAAGAGCGCTGTCCTCCGCATTAATTTTACAAAATCGAAACCATTTCCTGTAGAACTGGAGGCTGACCTGCAAGTCGTCGAGCGTGTCAAAGTTCTAGGACTCTCAATCTCTAGCGATGTCAAATGGGGACCTCATGTACAGAAGATCATAAAAAATGGTGTGATCTACCTCAGATCTTTTGCTTACCTAAAGCGTTTTGGTTTTTCACATGAAGTGCTCTGCACACTATACAAAACATATTTAAGACCAGTACTCGAATACTGCAGCGAAGTATGGCACGCTGGACTCACTCAGGACCAAGAAACGAAGATTGAAAGACTCCAGAAGCGTGCTTGTAAAATAATACTCAGCAGTGCATATACGTCGTATAATGAAAGTCTTTCATTGTTAAAAGTGGAAAGTTTAACCGAACGACGACATAATTCGCTGATGAAATTCGGGTACGAATGCCTCCATTCTGAAATGCATAGGCATATTCTCCCAGAATACGAAGAATCCACCGAGAATCGTCCGAGGACACGCTCAAATCTAGAAGCTGGGAAGCAAAAGCTAAAACAACCACCCGTCAAGGCATCAACAAGATATCTCCACTCACTTGTACCTTATTTTATTCAACACCATAACGACGCTACAAAAACATAAAGAAATAACCGAGAGGCCTACAGACAATTATAAAAGTTCGACAATGTATTTTAGTGTTTTACCGTATATCTAGTCTTGTATTTTAATTAATTTGACAAACCAATTGTATATACGTATTCTAACTGTCTCTTTTGTCATGTAGTGTACGATAACTTTGTCGTCGGCCTTTGCTATCCAATGGATATTTTGGTACTAATAAATGATTGATTGATTGATTGATTGAAATCCGACAGGGAAATTCCGCTATGGGTAAATCGATTAATCGTGAGTAGTGGAGCAACCAAATAACGCTTTTTCAACGGGCCTTTAAGCCTCTTTAAGTGAAAAAGTGATGGATAACTAGACTGAGCCTCGTTTTTGTTGCATGCTGCAGGTCCACTTCTCGGTCGATTCCGGACTGATTCTTTCTACATACGTTTTTGCACTGCAGCGCTTCCGAGGAAGACGGCAGCGCTTCTCGAGAATCACGGACTTGCTCACCGACCAAGTCCGTGCTTCCCTGCAAGATGCTGCAGCGCTGCCGCTTCAACCAAGAGAAAGTGAATCCAAAAACGTACATTGTGCAAAAGCAAAGAAGTGCTTCAGCAGCGATGCGGCAGCGCTATTGCAACAAAAACGAGGCTCTGGTCTATCTCAGTCCGTTTTGTTTAAACTTTAAGTATTGTCTTTTGTTTCAGACGGAATAATATCTGAGGAATTCCAACTTCAAGAAGACCATTTGGAGAACGAACGGGACTTGAAGACAGTGTTCCTAATGTCCGACATTGATTCTCAAGTTGACGAGCATTACAAAAGAGAGCCCGAAGATCAAAGTGATAGTAAGGAAAGTCCATTGGATGGAGAAATATCTGACAGCATACATGTGGAAGAAAAGTCTTTTTCTTGCAATGTTTGTAATAAGACATTCGCTCGAAAGGATTCTATACTTCAGCATATGAGGGTACACACAGGCGAAAAGCCATATGCCTGTGAAGTTTGTGGAAGAACTTTTGCCAACAATAGCAACAAGTCCAAGCACATGTTGACACACACAGGAGAAAAGACTCACTGCTGTGAAGTCTGTGGGAGAATTTTTTTTCAGCGCTGTCAGCTGAAAGAGCACATGAAATCTCACACAGGGCTAAAGCCATTCTCCTGTGAAGTATGTGAGAAAGGCTTTAGTCGGCTCAGAAAGAAAAATGAGCATTTGAAGCTGCACACAGGAGAGAAACCATATTCCTGTGAAGTTTGTGAGAAACCGTTTGCGTGCTATAGCAACAAGACAAAGCATATGAAGACGCACACAGGAGAGAAGCCATTCTCTTGTGAAGTCTGTGAGAAATCCTTTACGCAGCGCTGTCATTTGAGGAATCACATGAAAACTCACACAGGAGTATTCTCTTGATATCGGTGAGAAAGGCCTGTGAATTTTTTGAGAAAAAGTTTGCCTGCTACAGCAACAAGACCAAGCATATAACAACGCACAGAGGAGAAAAGCCATTATCTAGTGAAGTCTGTGAGAAATCTCGTGTTCAGCTCTGTCGTCTGAGGAATCACATGAAAAATCAAACAGGAGTAGAGCCGTCTGCTTCTGAAGTATGTGAGAAATTCACATGGAGAGAAACCATGTTCCTGTGAAGTTTATGAGAAAAAGTATACCTGCTGCAGCAGCATGACCAATCATATGAAAAGCAACAAAAGAGAAAAGCCATTCTCTTGTGAAGTATGTGAGAAAGGCTTTAGTCGGAGAAGTCCCGTGTTCAGCTAGTCATCTCGGGGATCACATGAAAACTCAAACAGGAGTAGAGCCATTTGCTTGTATGTGAGAAAGGCTTTAGCAAGCTTAGAAAGAAAAATGAGCATATGGAGCTGCACATGGGAGAGAAACCATATTCCTGTGAAGTTTGTGAGAAAAAGTTTGCCTGCTACAGCAACAAGACCAAGCATATGAAAACGCACAGAAGAGAAAAGCCATTCTCTTGTGAAGTAATGTGAGACAGGTTTTAGTCGGAGAAATGCCATGTTCAGCTCTGTCATCTGAGGAATAACATAAAAACTCAAACAGGAAGTCATTCACTTGTGAAGTATGTGAGACAGGCTTTAGCAAGCTTAGAAAGAAAAATGAGCATATGGAGCTGCACATGGGAGAGAAACCATATTCCTGTGAAGTTTGTGAGAAAAAATTTGCCTGCTACAGCAGCAAGACCAAGCATGTGAAATCGCAGAGAGGAGAAATCTCTCGTGAGAAATCCTTTGTTCAGCTCTTTCATCTGAGGAATTGCATGAAAACTCACACAGGAGTAGAGCCAGTAGAGGAGTAGTCCCCCCCCCCCTCCCCCCCCCCCCAGTCGTGACGCCCCTGCTCATATTTACAGATGTGCCTTAATTAGCTTGATTCGCTTTGCGGAGCGAATGGATGTGGTATGCTTCACTTATTGGTGGTTGGATAACTACAATGTAGAAATACTTTTAAGATCATAACTAGAGGCGTATTCTCGCCGTTCCCCGAGGACTCCACTTGAGGAGCCTAGCGTTTTTATTTGTCCTGGGGACACTCCCCGTATTCCCCACGGACGGGAAATGATCCAATCATCATCACCATCATCAAAAAGGACTTCCTTTCAGATTCGAAGGGGAATCAATTTTTGCTGGTGTTGGTGCAATGTAAAATTAATTGAAAACAATCAGAATAAACAAAATAAAAAATAAAGTGGATCCAGACTAATTTCGTCAGCTGCAGATTTTTTTTTCGAACAAATCTATTTTGGAAGCATTCCCCGTATTCCCGCTGTTTCTGTACGCGGAGTCCGCGAGGAGAGACTCCCTCTATTCTCGCCGTTCCCTTTAATTCCCCCAGGAGTCCTAGGGGAACGGCGAGAATACACCTTAGAACCCTGAAGCAAGTACAGTAGAGGTATGCTTCTTTTGAACGGTGCAGGTTTTGGCCAAATAGTAAGGTGAAGCCTGAAAACACTGACATAAGGTATTCTTAGGGCTGTAATTGGCTACTTTGACTGACTGGTAGTTGACTTTGACCACAGCGAGTGGATGGAAATGACGGTTTTCGAAGTTAAGTATTATGATTTCAGGGCTGCTGCGAGTCCAGCAAATCAGAGTCCCAGACAAGTCCGAGTCCTTGAAGAAGGCGTCTCGAATCCCGAGTCCGAGTCCACAGCTCTGGCGGACGGACAGCTCCGTGGGAGACGAGTCCGCGAGTCCTTGGTAGCGTTCCAGCAACTTATTATTAGTTACGATCGTTACTATTCTTGTTATTATCGCCGTTCCCGAGCCCGCCGTAATAAGTAAATTGGCTCCTCCCACTTATTATTTTCGTTCCACGACTGTTACGATCGTTACAATTTACTTATGATGGTCGAGAGCATCATAAGTGATAATAACTATCGGTTCTGCAGGAACTCCCGTAAGAGTGATGACGTATGTCCGCGTTGTTATTATTTTCGTTCCAGAGAGCGTGGTAACCACGACAATACGGCGCTCGCCCCTCCTCTTATCATCGTAACTTGTAATAACTTCACTGGAACGCTACCCTTGTAAAAGGCGTCACGAGACCGTCTCGAGACGAGTCCAGATTCCGAGTCCACCAGCTCTGGATGATTTAGAGCGTGTTCCACCCTCGTACCAATAGTAACTATTATGGTGTATTTACACACCGCGCAAATCCGAGCGGATCGTGAAAACCGAGCGGATTTTCCGACCTTTGCTTGAAAATTTTTCTAGCTCTCCGCTCGGATTTGCTTGATCTGGTCGGTTTTTGAGCATTGTTTTCAAGAAAATGAGTGATGACCAGAAAGTTTTAGAGGGCATCCCAGCTTATATGACCCTGCTGATCCTGGCTTCAAAAAACAAAGAAGAAAGACCTAATATGGGATTCTAGTGCAAAACTGCTCTCTGTTGAAGGCAAGGCTCATATGGTCAGGCTGCATAAACGCTGCGTTTGATCGATTATAATTTGCAAACCATTCGAAAAGGACCGAGCGGAATTCCGCTCGGATTTACGCAGTGTGTAAATCCACCATTAGTTACTAAATCCGTTCCAACCTCACGAAAAGCTACTACGCTGACCGTTCCAGCCTTCTCGAAATAGTAACTAATAGTAACTATTTGCTTACCACGCTCGGGAGCGGCGTAGTAACCACGAATCTCTGTCACGTGATTGGTCGGATTCACCCGTGGCATGATATTCCGCTGGAAAATAGAAAAATCGTTCCAGCCTTGACTGCAAAAAGCCAGAAGTCGTGACGTCATGCGTAGTAACTACGGTAAGTTGGATATAACAAGCTCTTAATCTGTTCAGTGTATAAATATTCAGATAAGGGTACTTAAAGGGCCGCTCCAGCATTGGTCTTGAGATTTCTTAGAAACACCATCTGACCTAGCTGGAAAATATTATCCTTTTTTTTATTCCGTAGTCGTAAAATTGAAGACGGTGTGCTGCAAGACCAGTTGAGGTGGCAACGCTGGTACTATCGGAGTCTGACGGTGTTGCGATTCTCGCCCCGCAGAAAGTTTGAATTGCGAGCACATGCATTGCTAAAGCACGAAATTCGTCAATTTTCATTGCGCGATTTTTAGACTACAGACGTTAGAATTATCAGTAAATAATTTAATCCAAGGTAAACACAAGCACATGAAGATTTCTGTAGGTTGATTTTGACCATTTCTTTTTTCAGAAATATCCTCAGCTTTAGCCTAGGCTACTTGTATCTTTTCCTGCAGGCCTAGCTGTTTTTATTTTTTGTTGTATAACCTCCACTCCAATTCAGCCATTTCTAGACAGATACTGATTATTATTTTGGCAAGTTTGTGATCTGTTACTCACACAAGGACAGCCCCACAATGGTGTTGTCTGGGTACTGTTTACATTGCAAAGCACAGGCATCAGCTGGTGCTGAGCTCGTGTACATTTCTTATATTACTGAACCACCAGATGGCACTACTGCCTGGAAGGGGGAAATAAAGGGTATCATAGTAAGGTAACCAAAGTCCGCAAAGATCTTCACAGAAGTTACTCTGAAGTAACTTTTTTCGCCTGTTCCAGCTACCCGCCATAGTTATTTTTCCAATGTCAGCAGAGCCGCGTTCGATTCGACTAGCGAAAGTCAACCCCAGAGTTGACTTTTATCTGTGCTGTTGTTTTATTTAGTAAGAAATCGACCGAGCAAGTTAACAGAGAATTGCCAATCGAACGCTTCCTGGCAAAAAATCTGAAGACATATACTCTTTGTACTCCATAGAGAGAATGCACCCTACCCAAGAAAATGGATATTGCTACACCATCATCACGGGATCAAAAAAGTTTAACATTGGGAGGTGTAGGACTTTCAACTTTGAAATTAAATTATCTGCTTTTGATGATCATTCTGAGCCAGGGACTTACTGGAAATGTTAACTAAATCGTATAATCCTATTTTTGCAAAAAAGTTTCCATGGAAGTAAAAGCCAGGCTTCACCTTCCAGGTTACCAAACGTCCGGGGCTTCCGCATAGTAAGCCAACCCTCCAAGATTTTCATGATAATGATGACATCAATTCTGCTATTCTTCAACATTTACTATATGTTCCCTTCGCATTTCAAATATCTTTTGCATCCCAGTCACAACTGTCAATCACTTTCCTTTTCCTTCCTACATTTGCATATTTGTTCTGTCTCTCGAATGGATTGCCTCTTTTCGTTGTGTAGGCTGCAATCTCTCTATGATTCACAATATTTGAAACTTCCGCCTTCTTTCTTGGATAACTTGAAACAACTGACAATTTTTTTCTCCCCATCGTTGAAAGTCAACTTTTGTCAACCTTCAGGTCGACTTTGATAAATCGAACGCTCCCAGTTAACCAAGAATCGCAAATAAAACGACTGACTGACGAACTCAGTTAACTTTAAAAGTGAATCAAACGCGGCTCAGGACTGATATCCCCAAATTACACAAACGTATAGTAAAAAAAAGATGTACCACGCAAAATACAATTTACATAAGATTTTAGCCTTTATTAGCACCTGATTTTTGTGACGGAGTGACTAGTGCAAAAAATTTCCATAAAATACAAATAAACTGAAAAATTTTGTAGGCTGGTTGATGGCCGTGCCCCCCTTTGCCCCCTGCAGTTATCATCCCCTCCTTGAAACCGAATACACGCTAGTGGTGGCTTTCATCTTTGTTTGCTGGTTATGTCGCCTTTTTTGGGGGGCATTTGTTTATTTTAGATGTTTTTAGCAATCAAATAACACCTCAAGTGGGTTGTATGTGGCCGAAAGCTATTTTTGGCTCTTTTCAACCGTTCTTAGTACTGAAACAAGCCTATGAACAGTGCATTTGCACTGAATGCGAGAGATTTTCTGCGTTTTGGGCCCTACTTTGCAGTTTTCGGCTATGAAAACAGCCTCTTCTAACAACTCTGAAAAACTATGTGCTAGGAACAAATTACTGTAGTCATTACTGAAAACTCTGCACTCCCCCTAGGGGCCTGTCTTGCTTAGAACCATAGTTTTAACATTTTTTTTTTTTTTAGAAAAATGAGTAGCTCTTCAGGCTCTTGCCTGAGTCTTAGTGACTTAGAGGACCTACTGGAAAAGCCAGATTATGTCCTTGAACCACAGTACAATAGTATGGAGGAGAAGCTGCAGGTTGAGGCTCAAGGGGACTTCCAGGCTGCCATTCCTGATGAGCTACCAAAACCGGAGCCTCCACTGACTGAGAATGATATTCCTGACGAGGAATTATTGTAAGTATCTGAGAAATCCTGGCACCTATAAGTCAAGACTTTCTCTATGCTGGTGTTTTGTGAAGAAGCATGTTTTGACAAATCCTACTCTACCAAAGTATTAACAGCAAAGAAACTAGCTTGGTACTGACTCCATAGTTGCCCTGTTTTTCCTTCTCACTTTCATGAAGCTAGGACCATCATCCCCTCTTCTGAATCTGACGTATGGTAGATCATATTGCTTACATTCCCTTCTCGTCAGTTTAATATACCCCATAGTTAGCATTCTGCTATTAGTAATGCAAGCCAAATCTGATCATTAAAAAATCAAGGATATTGACAGTGCAATAATACACCTTCCAGGATCAAGTGGGCATGGTGACTCCAGCAAATGCAGAATTGTATATTTCCAATTACAAAATTTTCCAAAGGAAAATGCAGTGAACTGCAGAAACATTCTTGTGAAGCACTGAACACGCTTCACTTCCATTGGACAACTTCACTGCTGTCAGTGGTCGTGCATTTTGCTTTTCTCGTGCAGTAAGGTAAAAATGGCTTTAGCTCAGTGAATACAGTTTGTTGCATACTAAGTACGCTTAGACTTTCTGAGACAAAGTTCGTTTTGTGGAAGTACACTTCAACATGGTACCGATCAGCAACCTCTTCAAGACAGGTCAAAATTAAGTCTCCACCAAATTTTGGGGTGTTTTTTACTGCCTCCTTCGACCATTTTATGTGTACATTTTTTTATCTCATGTCTGCTCTTCTTGCCCTAAAACAGTTTTAAAATTGGACTATATGTGCCATCTGGGGGAGGGGGCATCACCCACCTCGCACTACCCCGGGATACGCCCTCGCCCTCAACGTAACTGTACGTGCCTGGTCACCTTTGATCTGTCCTTTTCTTCCCAAGTTTGTGATAGCCATTGATCTGTAAGTATCAACTCTTAGGTCATTTACTTGTTCTAGGTGCCCATGCATGAAATGTCGATCCCAAACAAAAGATGACGAAAATTCATGCTGCAGATCGTTCGGGCAGGTTACGCGAAAACTCCAGGCGTATGAAGATGATACCGGAGTGAAAGTGATGTGCGTTACTGCCTTGCCCGAATTTGTGAATTTTATAATGAACGAGGATGTACTGCGTAATTGTTATCGTTTCTTCAGAGAGCAGTATACTGGCCTGACAGATCCTAATAGGTTGTATCGGTATGTTGCGTATAGAAATTATACATCTATGGTTCATGGGGTCCTGGGTCGGGGTAAACGAATACCGATCCCTGCGTGTGTTTACCACCGGATTCGATCACAGTTCCCATCAAGAATCTACCAGGGTTTCTCTGCTATCTAACTCACAGCATAAAGACTAGTCAGTAATGCAAGCTCGCATCTTCTCCATGAGAAGCTTTTGGTACACAGCCCTGAGACAGTCCACTTCTCCATGCCTGCTTCCGCGCGAAGACCCACTCGGGTTGCATCGGCGACATGCAACCTTTACTTTACTTTACATTACTCTTTGTCGATGCGCGAAGCGGTGAGAACCACACGCCCCATCGTGTCAACACCTTTTTAGGTACGGGCGATATTTGGATGTTTCGATACATCGATATTTTCTCTTTCGACATATCGATATTGACATTTCTTTATTATGTTTCGCTATAGGATACGTCTTGTTTCGCCAAAATTTACTAACGAAATTGTCGTTAGATACCATCCTGCATCATCTCAAACTCCGAATAAATAAGAACTGAATTTGTGTCACGTTTGAAACGAGCTTGCATTACTGGGTACTCCCTATCCTGTGATCTAATTGTGTGCTGTATTCCCTCTATATCCTACAGCATATCTTATGGATACTCTTAATTTACGTTTCAAATAAACTTTGTTATATTTGAGAATGACTTCGTAACTGGTAAGGCTACAAAGTTGTGATTCCTCGTAATGCTCAAGAAAGACAATGGCAGTAAAAAGCAGCACAGTTCTTTGCTAACAGTGACTAGTTCGCTCCCCCACCCATGCAACTAATATGATTTTTTGGTGACGCTCTAAAACGCTACACGCTCTAAAACGCTGTACCAAATTAATTCAACAGGGGAGTCCGTAAGCTCTGGGAACCGTCCACCAGCACTGGATAACTATGGTCAGACAGACCGACAACTCGACTGATGCAATCCATAGGCCTTTAATGACACGACAGCTCCACTTAAGCAACACTATAGTTGCGTTTTTGCTGATACCATGGTATCTGTTACCACGGTCTAAAGTCGTAAACTGAACAGTATGCCTCGTTTTATGTACAAACTACATTAACATATTATCTCCTAAATCGTCAAATCATCATCTGATAGACAAAAACTCGTCGCTTCCTCGAGCGCTTAATACGCTTCTCTAAAGCGTTGTTCACGTTGGTGTAATAAGCTGAACAATGATATTTTTATACTCCGTTTATTTACGTTATTACTGGAGTATATAGGCTAGGCATGTGCCCGACCCTTCGCAACTCGCAACTTCATGAATTTCTGGTCATGGCCTTTTCAGATACCACGACCAGTTACCACTGTCGGACCGTAGTATCTGAATATCTGATACCACGATAACTGGCCAGATACCACGATAACTGCAAAAACGCCTTTTTACCGTGGTATCAGATACCACGATAACTGCAAAAACGACTTTAGACCGTGGTAACAGACACCATGGTATACGCAAAAAAGCAACTACTGTCAGAACTGAAAACCCTCGTACAATGACCGTGTTATCTTTTAGAGATGGCGTCAATGAAACAAGGAAACTCATCACAGATGGTAGTGCATCCTGGTATTTTCCTATTCTACTATAAAACAACTGTACCGCACTACAAGTGGATGTTTGGGTCACAACAGATTAATTTTGCTCGTCAACAATTCCTCTTGGGCGACGGGACTCCAGGACTTCTTCAACTGATGGTCTCTCTATACCGTCCAACATCGTCGGTGGCTTGTCGAAAAGCCCAGACAGCTGCAGAGTTTTCTTCTCTCTCGCCATTCTCACGATCTCAGTCATAATTTCATCGCCATAAGCTAGAGAAGAAAACAGATGGAGATCATCATGCTATTACTATTTACAGTACAAGAGAAGCAAACTGAGCGAAATAAACGAATTTTGTTTACGGCGTGAAAGCAAATCTTCATAATCCAATGATGATTGTTATGCCGGCGACTAGAGCAAACATAGAATTGGACGACCGCGTCAGACTAAACTGTATCTCCATGGGAAACAAAATCGAACGGTAAAGAACTTGCTTCATTTTCGACTTGTCTAATCAAACGGTATGGCGCTTTGCTTCTCTTGTACTGTAGGTAAGGTTCATGCTCACATGCAGTACGACTGACGGAGCGCTGCTACGCTTCTTTTACTTTACAGGAACTACCATTAGCGTATTGTTTGATATCTGATGCATCCAAGAGCCGCAGCCTGCAGGGAGGTTTCGTAGCTTGATCAGCGAAAATGAGAAACATCCAACACATGAAACAGCATGTGTTCTGAAAGGACGCATGTGTTCTGAAAGGACGCACGTATAAAACATTTTCTAAATTTTACACTCACCGTAGGTTTGGTCGCACCTCTCCAACTTAGCAAACCAGGTTTCCTTCCACTTAGGCCTCTTTAGGATGTACAAGGGATTTCCTTCAGAGTCACGTTTTGCCTCTCTCCCAGCATTCTCATTGAAATGTAATGCTGCCAACCATGACCTTAAAATTAAAGAAAATGAGACAAGCTTCATCAGAACTTCGTATCATAGAAATAAGCTGTATATTCGATTCCAACACTTCATAGTGCTTGCTTGCAACAACGATCAAAGCACTCGCATCTGTTCTACTTGCTACACTGCACACATGCATTAGGTAAGGCCATATTCGCGAACTGGTCTGACAGCCTAAAGGGGCATTTTACCATGGTCTGACAGTATAGTCGTAACTTGGTAACAAAATTGCAATTACGGTTCGTTCGTTCAACTAGCCTTGGTTATAACAGTTTATGTGGGGAACGTTTTCGTAACGCGACTTTATACAACAACATTCGTAGTTAACTGGAGTTGCAAAGGTCAAACACCCTCAAAATTACACTTCCTTTCATCGCTTTCTTCGAAAATTCCCAAGAAATGCACGACGAACAAGCGAAAAATTTTTATAAAACAAAGATGGGCAAAGCACGGTAAACTAGAAAGCTCAAACAAATTTGCAGACTGCCGGCGTTAGTGAGAGGGAGGTATCGGAGATATCAATAGGGATATTTACCTGCTTAGGTGGCCGAAAAAGCTCCAATTGATCATCTTTGGCGAGAAGCGATTCAGCAGCGCATGGAAGCTTTCCAGCATGTAAGTTTGTCCCCAAGGAGACATCATTCGCACATCCGATAGAAATCGCGCATCAGAAATGAAACTTTCTAGGACTCGATAGGTCTCGCTGTTGCGACTCAGGTATCTAGTGAGGTCGCTATGCTCCTCGCGGATCATGTGGAAACAGTCTTCGTGATTTCCTACAACGTGTTTCAACGACGAAAGCCATTTTTCAACGATTATATCGCCATCCCCGTCCAGCGTTGTCAAGGCACAGGTATACAAATGCTTCACGAGAGGTTTTATCCAATCAGAAAGGTCCCGGACTGCTGCCCGTTTAGCGGCTTTTGACATCTTCTTTTCCAAAGCTAAAATAACAAGAAGTTAAAGCTCATATGGCACTTGCTATTAGCTGCACACGTTGGATCAGGTGTCAGATCGGTATCGGTCCACGAAAGGTACAACTAAGACCATAGAGCTTACTTCCCACCATGTTTGGTTGAGGTTGAGGTACATGTGCTGCTAATAAGATTTTTAGAGAGACTACCCCCCCCCCTCCGCACGCGTTATGGTAGATGTGCTTTCCGCAAGGTTCCGGACCCCCCCCCCCCCCCACGTATGGGTCAGACCGAAACCGGACCTGTTTCAAAAATTGCATGTAATACTATGTAGTAGCAAAGAATACTATCATTTAATGTGCCTGAGACTAGTCCAATCTTATGTAGTAGTATCCAGTAGCATCCCGTCTTGCCATAGTTTAGTTTAGTTTAGTCTGATATTTTTCTTTTGTTTTCTTTACTGTTTTTCATATACTCCGTATGGGCATGTTCTGTGCCATTTTTATACGGGTTAATAAAATTATTGATTGATTGATTGATAGTAGCTCCTGTCTTGCCATAGTAGCATCCATTCTTGCTAATAGTAGCATGCAGTAGTATGCAGTAACACGGTAGCCTTGAAGTAGAAGCATTTAGTAGCATCAGTTAGTATTGCATGCTACTTTTGCGTACAACTTCGTACTACTATTTTAAGATAAATTTTTCATCGGGGTAGCCAGACTCGCAGCCATGTGCGAACAGCAGGAAGAAGAACAATCTATCCAGAAATAAGTGCGAATTTAGATAAAAAAAAACAAAAAAAACGATGAGACATCGCTTCGCTTCTAATCATACTTTTAGGGATTTCAGGAAACTGCCAGTTAGCCAAGTAGGAGATAGCATTACTATGACCCTATCGGAACCACACCGTACCTTATGTGGCAAAAAGCAACCCAAATCAGCAACACCATTAAACTTCGATGTTTTTAGAGACCCGCAACAGTGTAACCTTGTTATTCGGAGAATGCTGGAACAAACCATTTTATACATTTTTTGTCGCTGATGTTTGCATACTGCCAAAGGGTACTGTTTTGGTTATCATGGGCTTATCGCTTGCTGCATGGCGATCATTCGTATCGATTGACCCGCAGCATACGGGACAAAACTACTTACATTTCGCAATGTGCCAAATATCGAAGCGGTGCTGTGTCCTCGGGTCAAGCATTTCCCGACAAAGTTTGCGAACAGACGGGGAACGGTCGGAAACGAGAACGTCAGGCATGACCCCATTTGCATGTATCCTTTCCAGTAATCGTTGAACTCCCATAGTCTCCATCATCTGGGAACTTCCTGACTCGACACGGTGGACCAGTTCCATGTCACAGATCTTGTTGATAGATACATCAAGTATCGTGGCGAGTCCCATCGTAGCACTTTGGCCTGAAACAAATATACGCTATAAGCATGGAGAGGAAAGAAGAGGTGAGCCAACATGGGACAATGGAGCGTCACCCCACGCCTTGACAGATGTAAGATGCCGTGACTTGCACGACACGGAGTAATAAGGTGGGAATTACCAATTTCCGTTTGAGAAACCAATCTGGACTGAGGTGCTTGTACCTATGCTTTCGTCAATACCTATTGCTCTGAAGGGACAGTATATATCCGTCAAGTTCCTGGGTACTTACAAGCTCCACCAGTCAAATTTCACCTTGTCCCGCCAAGCCATTCGACACCTACCGTGCCACAGGATATTAGAAGTTCTCCCTACCCCCACTATAGCCGGATCAAACCCAGACCATAAAACGGAACATCTACGGGACATATTCTTACCACCTGTCAAATTTCACTACTTATGGGTGCCACGAGAATCCAGAATTCCCCCCCCCCCCCCAAAGTTGATGAATAGGTTCCGGTCACTCGATTTTCCTCCAGGTTTCATCAAGCTAAGCTAGAACATCCTATGGAACTGATAACTGCTACCTGAGCATCAGACAAGTTGCTCGAATATTATTCATAATAAATAGTCAAAATAACACTCGCCTGGAACTGAGGCTCTCCCATCGACAGCAAGAACTATTTTTCTTTCATCAATCGTACTAGAAAACTTTTCTAACGTAGCTTCTGCAAGCCGACCAAAATGAGACGCCCTCTGACGCTCCCATACTGCGTATGTTGCACCTTGGATATAATCCCTTTGATGGTCGTAAAATGATGATTCTGACATCATTTGAATACCGGCTTGATCAAACATTCTCCTGACTTGGCTATACCTGTTTCCGCTGAGAAACAGGGCAGAAGAGAGCTGGAGGTTTCCCATTCGAAACGGCGTTCCACATGACGAGATGACAGCTGGTTGCGATTCCCAGCGTCTAAAAAAAACAGGACTAGGTCTTAGACGGGATCCCGTGCAGTTTGGTAGGGGTAGATTATGAAGTGCTCAGTCGGATTTTGAACGCAAGCTAATATGAGCATCGGCTCCGCTTTTCAAGTTATTTTGATTAGTTCTACCCCCCCCCCCCCTTCCCCAAAAGTGTTTAGTTACATTTCCCATCTCGATCTTGACCTGACCCTGGTTGAAAGCAACCTACATACTAAATATCATCAAAATCAGAGCCCCTCTTCGCGATTTATCGTGTTTCGGACAGGCCGACGCACAGACGGACAGAAATCACGATCTCATAGGTATCCCTTGCTACCCGCAAGGGATCCCAAAAAATGTTCTGTATTTTGCGTCCCCCAACCCCACACACACACACACACATACCAAGAAATTGCAGGCTATTTCTGTCAAAGTCTGTTCTTACGTGCTCTTCGGTAGTGTAATTTTGGCGGGGTCAGAATCTAGACGAGCTAGGGTTCCAGAAATTTCCGCCAGTCACTGTCGCTGCTTCCAGAATTTATCAGCTAAGGTAGAAACCCATGTTTTAAGGTCAGCAATTACAAGAAAAAACAAAGAAAAATTGAGTGAGTCAGTCGAAGAAATCACAGCTTATCTTTTCATTTTTACTAGCGACAGACAAGGCACCAACGCTATAATATGCTCTCACCTAAACCATCTATCACCAAAAAAGAGCTATGATTATTGAACATTGGCGCGAAAGAACTTGCACGACTTGCACAAGTCGCACATGAAAGCTTTATGCAGCTATAGCGATAGAAACTTCGAAGGCATTCAACAAAGGCAAATACTTTCAAGCACACACTCCAAGTCCCAATTTGAACCATGAACCAGACATAAATACAAGCAAGTTGATACCATACTACCTAATTACCTGGACAATGAGTTGTCGTCGTACTCAGTCAGAGAACACGAATTGTGACAGGGGCAGATCCAAGGAGGGGGGCGATCGCCAAGACGGACCAGAAAGTCTAATTTAAACACTGATTTAGGGTAAAAAGGGTAGATGTTTGGTACATAAGAGAGAAGATGTACACTTAAAATGATCAAAGGAAGTAGTAAAAAACATCCAAAATTTATTTTGCATGGCCGGCGACCAAACCATCCTGTTCTTGAAAGAATCCCCCCCCCCATAGGATCCGCCCCTGAACTGTGAAGTACTTGTACGAAAAGACAAGACGGGCACAAATTTTAGCAAACTTTACAGCCATTCAACGAAAGAAAATAATATTACAGGACACACACCAGAGCAACCACCGAAACAAAACAATACAATCAGAGAATTGGAGGCAGGCAAGCAAGTGCATTTCATATGAGCTAATTACCTGATCCTAGAATCACTGTTCATCATCAAGTTCCTGAAATCAATCAATAAAAAATTATATAGCTGGGCAGGTTCATTTACTGTTAGTTGTCTCATTACCAGCAATATCTAGAATCTAGAATGTTATTAGGATTCGACAATACTTTTAAGAGAACAACACTGAACATCAGTTCGTCTTTCACATCTTTCATGGCACAGTCTCTAGCCTACATATTCCTTAGACATGCCTGGGATATGTCGCTTCATTTCTCTTAGTAAGATGAACCTCTTCTACACAGAAGAAGTGCAGAACCAAAGAATCAGTTTCTCTTGCATCTGCTCGGGAAACTATGTTAAACCTACTGCTAATGGTATCTTCTACAGCGTCCTTCTCTGCTCAATACTGAATAATGATCAATCTGTGATAAGCAATTATTCAAATATTGTTACTTGCATAATAGGAACTTACCTTGTGTAACCGCAAAGACATCTGACTGATAGTACGAGGCAGCTTCCCTCTGTTCGCGAACTAATCTGACATCGCTCGAAACATGATGGACAAACCCGTAACAATTCAATTATTTTTCCTTCAAAGACGAGAAATTTTCTTTCTTTTGTTGGATCCATGCAAACTGTCATTTCGTTGAAATCTTCTTCCAGGGAGCTGTAATTTATAATACCATTTTGAATATAATCTTCCGCATTTGTTAATGATGGAGAAAAGTTAGATGAAAATATAGACTGCTGTTACGTAGGTGATCTTGCCAAAATTCTGGTCTTTGATCCCACAGGTACATCCACCTTCCAATTCCCCCTGTGGCATCCGAAATGGACATCTGAGTGACGTATGGGACAATGTTCCAATACTTCTGAATCGGCATTGAGCCTGCAAACCTCCTATAAGATCGAGTAGTAGGGATCTTTAGTGATGGATTAATACTTTGGAATACGACTGGAATACAATGGAATAAACTTTCAGTATTGTGTAACAGATGAAGAAAAGAGCTGCTAGTACAGTGATCTAATGGAAGATAGGCATGTTAAGCAGGGAAGTCAAAAGCTCTCATAGACTGTGGCACATGTCAGGAAGATGTACTGAAAGAAAACACTCCAGAAAGCCCATAATACACTTACCTTGCACTATTAGTAGTGACATCTGCTGGATTGAAGTCGCTGTCATTCTTATCTTCCCATATTTCACTATCAGTTCCAAATGAGATGGAAAGCATATCAAGAACCCTTCTAGAATGTTGAGTTGAAGATATTCTCTTTCTGGGACTATCATCATCAGTTTCGATCACTCTTTTATTACCAGAACTGGGATTGCTTTTGGGGGTAGATGTATAAATTGCCCGTAATGGTTCGACAGTCTGAGTACTATTCACCGAAAAAGAAGAAGACTGTTTAGGTTCAGTCTGAGAGCTACTGTGAGTGATCTGAGAATGCTCAGTCTGGGTGGATACAGATTTGCTCCTATGCTGGCTTGTTCTGCAGAGGCAGCACTTGCAAATCAAAACCTTGCAATGAACACAATTGCAGTGATTTATTTCTTTAAAATCTGTCTGTGCAAATCTTTCAATCTGAGAGGTCAAGATAATTTCTGTCTGATATGGTATGATGACAGTTGATCCAGAGGAAGAAACTAAGGAGCCAAGATTCAACCTACAAAAAAAAAATGTACAGATTAGTGCACAAAATCTCTTGAATAGAGGTTTTGAATGCATGAACGTGGATGAAAATACAAATTTAGATAGCATGGTTCAGTAATATATTACAGAAAAAGCTTTTGCATCATGATGTGCATGACTAAAAGATTATACAGTGCCTCATGCACCTTATTTGTAACGAAAATTACAATTTGATTCTTAATTTGCATCTGGCGTTTGGCCAAACATAATTTAATTAGCTTTTGGCCATGGGTGTTTTTACTGCCAAGAATTTTCAGCCTCTTCATATTTTTGCTGAGCTCTGCCACTCCAGGAACAAGTGGAAGAAATGTTACTGCCCTCTTGTTTACCTTGTTTGGAGAGGGCCAGGGCCAAGTTGACCATTTTTCAATACAATAGCCAAACATGGGTGCATGTTCAAATAGAAAATGCATTACAAGTGGTGTAGGTAATTCTTATAAATCACATTACCTTCAACAAATATATGTCATAAAGAGCGTGTTCCATCCTACTTACCACAGTTACTACGCATGCCGTCACAAATTCTGGCTTTTTGCCATCAAGGCTTGAACGATATTTTCATTTTCCAGCAGCATATCACGCCACTGGCAAATCCAACCAATCACGTTGCAGAGCTCTGTAGTTACTACGCTCCAAAGCGTGGTAAGCATATAGTTACTATTAGTTACTATTTCGAGAAGGTTGGAACGGTAAGCGTAGTAACTTTTGCTGAGGCTTGAATGGAAATAGTAAGTAATAGTTGCTATCTGTAGAAGGGTGGAATATGATCACAATGCTGAGGAAAGAAACTTAAAAATCAACGCCACAGTTCAGTGACCTAGCATAGGACGGGGCCGGGGTGGGGGGAAGCTGCAGCTGTCGGAAGAAATAAATTATTGATTGTTCGAGCAAAGCACCTGCGATCGGTTGTGCTGGTTGAGCACAGCAAAACACCTGCAATAGGTTGTGCTGGTTGAGCTGTTGAAGGTAAGCCCCACCTATAGGGGAAAAAAGTTCCCAGATTCCCTAAAAAAAAACTGGAACACCATTCTGTAAGTGCGAATTAAGTTAATGCAAGAATCCCATGGTTTATTGTGAAATTGTGCTTACCGGCCATTGTAGGGCTAGTGTACTAAACTGGTTTCAGTTTTATTAGTGAACCACCAGATGGTACTATGGTCTTGTAGTAGGAGTGGGAAATAAACATTTAAGTTTTGCTTTGTAACACAGTGGGGCTAGTGATAATTAATGGATAATGTGTAGAGTATGGGTACATCAAAAGAAGCACAGAATCAGTTTAGAAATGGCAGAAATGGAGGGGGTCATAATACAGAGTATTAGGCTACTGTACCTTGGATTTTTTTTTTTCTGTTTTCAAAGTAATGAAATCTGGGTCACTTAGGAAGAGAAGGTCTTAGACAGGAAAAACACTATAAGCCTATTGATATACTTGCCCTGTTCCCGAATCATCTTCTTCAGCAACAATGCTGGCAGCTTCAACAGGTCTACTGCAATAATCATGGTCAAGCAAAGGTGTACTTTGGGCAGGGCCTGAGCTAGACCTGACAATACCATGAGAGTTAGGTAGTTCTGTGTTTGATGTCACTGGTGCTATTACTGTCACAGGACTAGGACTCAGCAGGATCTGACTTAGGTGAATTGATGGAACAGCAAAGTAATCTAGTCTCTTTCGACATTCACCCTTGTAGGTTAAAACTGTTTTAATATACTTGACATCGAAATGCTGCTCACACAGGAAACGGGAGGAACTGAATTTATATGCTCCAGACAAAACAAAGGTGGGATTTTCTTGTCGCACGAAACTCTCCCATGATTTAAACTTCGCCAAATTTTGGGATTCTGGAAACTTGAAGTAAGCTTTATTTTCAGTCCTAGTGGATTGAACTTCACAATTGGGATAGCTGCACTTCCTTTTAGAAGTCATTGTCTTCTTCTTACGATTGCGGGGGAGTGTAGTACCCCGGATGTGAAAGCCATCGGGGTATGTACGCAAGAGGCCTGGTAAGCGTGCCGGAACCCTAATCTATCAAGGAAGACCGAGCGGTGTACGAAAACAAACTAAAGTTTTATTGTAGTTAAGAGTAATATGGTTATCAAATCATTTGAATGTTAGCCATAAAAACAGAGCCATTTGAATATTGTACACTTACATGTGAATACCGAAAGATAGCACTGCGATACGATAAACCAATACAACAGCGAAACAGCGGTTCCAGAGAAGCAAGACGCACTGCTCTTCTCTGGACACGAGTCCTAATTATATATTCTTGACCGCACTGGAGACTTGGATCGGTCGACGATTTTATTTTAGGTCTCCAGTGTGCCTGTCCTGGACACGCCTGGATATTCTTTCAGGCCCAACAGGAATAGTTGCAAGGACCGAGCCAAAGAAGGTTTCCCACCTTTCGGTCACTACAACTACCCCCATCTCAAAAGGTTTCATCCACTGAAACCATATCCAGGCGGGCTACCCACAACGAAATCCAAAAAAACTTCAAAAAATATTTACAAAATAGTAAAGTGTCCTAGTCTAATAAATATACATTCCCATGGACTCCGTTGTGGCCAAGGACTTGGGAGATGGACAGCCCAGACGCAACTCAGCGAAGTGCAGCGCAGCGGACTTTGGGACATGGCACAGCGTGAGCGAGCGTGTGAGATGGCCATCCGTCGACGTAGAAACTATCTAAAATAAAATAAACTGAAGTATCGAAGTACTTGAAATCTTATCTAGCTTCACAAAGTAGATTCTGAGCCTCGTTATAGGGATTGTTAGCAGGTGGTGCCGATTTAAGTGGTACCGAAGCATCAGGTGCGCACTTCCTAGCCCCCGAGCTGCCAAAAAACATACACTTAATCATCATTACCCTGGTATACAGAAAGTATCCATAATAGCATGCTGCTGCCATCCCTGCCAAAGCGACACCCGAAAGGATAATGCTGATTATGGGAGAGTGCTTTCGGGATTCGCTAGATGGCTCTCTGGCTCTTGAAAGTAACTGCTGGAAAGTAATTTGACCCAAACTATCAGCTTGTTGTTTTTCTATTTCCTTAATAATAGAGTCAAAACTCGATAAAACATTGTCGTCGTTACTTGCAAGGAAAGTAAAAATGTCTTCTTGTACTTTTTTAACACTTGTATTAACTTCTGGAATTTTTGCTGTCACTTCTGACTCGCGATGTATTTTACCCTTCATGAACAAGAATTTGGACGATATATCGCAGAAAGGAGACACCTCTAATTGATATGTTCCCGGAGAAAAGGACTGAGATGTTGTTTTTACTCTGGCATCTGCCTGATTTGTTTCCGGACATGCAATGGCAAGCGTCTCTTTGAAAGGGGTAGAAACTACAATTTGATCCTCGTCTAATCGTTCGAAAATGGAAAAATCAAGTGGAAAAATATTTTGTGCGCAAAATTTTTCCGTTTTTTCACTGTTATTTAAAAAAATTGCTGGGTTACATGAAGTGATTTCCGAGGATATGAGAAAGTTCTGAGGTACGAGTATGGTTCTTGGCAAGATAATAGCTTTTCTGTCAAAATCAGCCCTATCAAACTCTACCCAAGATCTATAGTCTCCCGAAATTGCAAAAAACTCTTTTCTTACTTCAGTTTTCACAAATAAATTGGTGTTATTTGAGAGACGAGTGGGAAATTCCAAAGTTCTAAAGAGGTTAAATTGAGTCTTAGTTCGCTCGACAAGTGGCAGATGGCATGTGGCCAGTAAAACATTTTTCTGGACATGCGTAGTACAAAAAATGTTTTCATAGTAGGAAAACAAATTGTTTAGAGGTATTCCTAGCTCATAGGAGGTCAAGTGTAACTTGATATCTTTAAGAGTGTCAAGCAGCCTTTCGGGGTAAATAAGAGAATGTGGGATTTTGTCGCTAACAAGCAAAATCAGGTCATGAAGAAGTGACTGAACGTAGTTGTTATATAGTGTCAGCTCGCTCCGAATCTCGGTTACATGTTGGTCCAGGACTGACATTGTGATCGCTAAATTAGTTGATAATTCAGCGTTCGCGTCAAGCACCACAGACCGAAGGGAGTTTTGGAACGACCTGACTACCTTCTTCAACGTTTCCATTGCCGCCTGATTTCGCTGTTCCATTTTTACGCTGATGTCATTCATCAGCGTAGTATGGAGTGATGAAATGTGTTCCATTTTTTCAACATCTCTAGAAACTGACATTATCTTTTGCTGCAAAATCTTCACATCAGATTGTGTGGCAACCCCGGTTACACTCTTTAGCAAGCTTCCTATGACATCGGTGACAAAGCCTCTTTTTACTCTACCGCCGAAATTGTTATCCTGGATATATGAAAAAATATTTAGCTCTTCTTTGATCTGCTTAATTTCCCTTTTAAACAAGTTTCTTTGGCTTTCCACATTTTCTTTAAACGCTCTTTTAAAACTTCGAATGTATTTTTGGTAGGTATGATGAAATCCAGTTCCGTTGTCTCTGGTGGGCGCGTTGTCCTGATCCACGATTGGAATCACATTCGACACTTCGTACTTGATCAGCTTTAAATATTCCGTAGAATTGAAAGTTTCGGTCACCTGATTTTCGAGCTCCTCCAAAGTACTGTAGATTTTTCCGAGGTCGAGGAATAACGCCAGGCTCCAGTCCCCAACGATTGTCCGCATGGGACCGAGGTCAGTGAACTTCCTCCCCATACGGACGAAACTGGTCGGATCGCCTTGCGTCGGAATGCAGAGCCATAGTAGTATGCAGACAAGAAAGTTTGCAGCTAAAATAAAGAATGCAAAACTAGAGATTTAGACGCTTAGGAGGCCTGACTTGCCGCCCTAGTCGTGTTCTTACCACATTTCTCAGCTGAGAGAACGGATTGAGCGAAACGTCCGGAACTGACCGACTCGCGTCTCCGGTACTAGTGCTGCCGTCTGGTCGTAAATGTGCTGAGCTAGTTTGTGCTTCAGACTCTCTACTGCAACTCTGTCCTGTCCCTGCATTCACATCTGAGAGGCGAGTTTCCTCGGCCTCGCTATTTTCATCATCTATAATCGAACTGTAAAGGTCGTTCGATTGGTCACTCGCTCGGCTATTCCGACTCGACGCTGACCTGTCGACTACCGGCCTCGAGCTGGTCGTCGAATCATCAAAAAAATGAGGAGCGTGCTGCACCTTTTGGACCGTGTTCCTAAGCAACTGTGCTTTAAAGTTCTCCTTGTTTGATACCTTTTTGAGCAGATTAGAGTGATAAGTAAACTCTTTACCGGTAGCGACTTCTTTCACTTTATAGGTTCCCTTAAATCCTTCGCTCACGACAATGTAGGGACCCCTCCACTTGGGACTAAGTGCTTTAGAGGCTCCCGGCGCAGGGATACTTTGCAGAAAACAGTAATCACCTTCTGTTAACGGGATTTCATGCATTTTCCGGTCATAGTATTCTTTTTGACGCTCATGGTTTTTCCGGTGTTTTTCTCCGATTAGCCCAGAAGCATCCTGAATAGATTTTGCGATTTGATGATAGAAATCCAAGGGATTGTCAAAGTTCGGGCATGGTTTGTCAAGAACATGATCTAGAGGAGTTCTAACCTTTCTACCCAACATCAGTTCTGAAGCACTCAGACCTAAACTACATGTGATTTGACTGTTGTATGCCAAAATGGCCATAGAAACTAAGTCTGACCATGCATGAGGATTATCTGAAATAAAACACCTTAAATAGGTCTTTAGTTTCCGAACTGATATTTCTGCAAGAGAATTTGATTTTGGGTTCCTGGCTGTACTCATCGTCCGCTTGATTGACAGCAAATCGCAAATGTTTCGCAGTAAAACTGACATGAAACTCTGATGTCTATCGCTAATAATCTGAAGAGGGACACCGAAAACCGTGAACTGCTTCACTATGCCTCTAGCTATCTCATCCGCCTGAAGGGTCTTGGTAGGGAATGCTACCATGTAAAGAGAGTAGGAGTCACACAGAATTTGAAGGTACTTAAAGTCGCTGTCTGAACTCTGGGGTAGAGGCCCCAGACTGTCCAGATGGAGAATTTGCCACGGACCTAGCCCTCTAATTTGACGTTCTAACGGTGCTCGTGCCGTAAAAAGTTGAGGTTTGCTTCGCAAACACACCGGACAACTTTCAACAAATTGTTCAACAAGTCTTTTCATTCCGGAAAAGTAAAAGTCTTCTTTGACTTTTTCGTAAGTCTTCAATTGACCAACGTGACCCGAGGATGGGTGGCAATGACAAAACCGAATAATATCCGAAATCAGTTCGTGAGGAGCTACAATTAAGTGCGCGTTCTCCCTAAGTGGCCATCTTAGGGTAGAATCCCCAGGAAGTGTTTTCAATGTGCAGAGTACTCCGTCTTCCAGAAAAAGTCGGTTCGATACCGCTTTTAAATATCCAGGCAGTTTATCAAATTCCACATCAATGCTCTTCGAGCATTCTTCCGAGTTGCCGCCCCCCTGCGCATCCCGGGAACTTCGAGGCGAATTTTTCACACCGGTGCGGGTGTCTCCGGTATCCGATACCGTCAACCCTTTTGATTCAGAGTCGTACGACTCCATGGGCCCCCTGTGGTCTGCCTTTCCGCCCAAGCCTAATTTCCCGCTTTGGACTAGTGTCATTGCCGACCGCAAAATTTTATCGCGAAGTTGAGCATCGCGAATGTTTCCGAGCGAAATTCGCTCTCCCATCTCTTGGTAATCTGCCGTGTCTATAGCGTTTACGCTGTCAACCGCATGATCGACGTCCCTACTAAGTAGGTCTGCAAAATTATTCATTTCACCCTTGATATACTTAATCGTCACGTTGCTCTGGCTAATCTCAATGGACCAGCGCAAAACACGCATGTTGGCGTCCCGAAATTTGTTCAGGTACTGGAGACATTTGTGGTCGGTGTACAAGTCGACTGGGGCAAGAAAAGTGTACTGTCTCGAACGCTTAAGTGCCCATACCGCAGCCAAACATTCCAATTCCACTACGGAGTAACGAGATTCAGCAGGAGTTAGGCTGCGAGAATCGCAAGCTATGAGTTTTGGTTTCCCCGTTTCATCTAATTGAGTGAGGCAATAGCCGATCCCCGAAATGCTGGCATCGCTATGGATCCGGAACGGTTTTGACAAATCCGGAAAAGAAATAACAGCTGGGCTATTCAGAAGCTGCTTTATTTCTTGAAATGCTTTCTCTGCTTCCTCCGTCCATGCGAACGGTGTTGCAGATTTCTTTAGAGTTTGGTAAATAGGTGCTGCAATGATGGACAGTCCGGGGAGGAATTTTCGCAAAAAATTTACTGCCCCAAGGAATCTCCGTGTGGTAGTTGGACATTTAGGGGAGGGAATGCGCTTGATTGCCTCGCAACGTGACGTTTCCGCCGAAATACCGTTTCCGTTCAGAATATGCCCCAAGAGCTTGACTTCTTTGCACACTGCGTGAACTTTGCTTGGTTTAATCTTTACTCTTGCTTCCAGTAGAGCTTTAAGCACGGCTTCCAAATGCACCACATGTTCTGGCATATCACGTGAGCTGATAATAACGTCATCAAGAAAGTTCTGGCAGTATGCACTGTGAGGTCTTAGAATGTCTTGCAGTTTTGCTTGGAAGATGAACGGCGCAGAAACGAGACCATAAGGTAGTCGTTTATATGCAAAACGTTCAACCCCTTTGTCTGTGTAAACGCTAAACGCAAGTTTATCAACATCTTTCGAATCTATCTCGCAACTATGAAATGCGCACGCTAAATCTAAAACCGTGAAAACTTTCTTGTCTCTTTGCGACTGAAGTATTGATTCGATTTCTGGCATGATGTATTTGTGCACTAAATCAACTTTTGAATTCAGGCTTCGCAAATCAAGACAAACACGCAAGTTTTCCGACTTGATATTCTCCATGTCAACCTCCTTTTTGTTCTTGATGACTACTAGTAAAGGACTATTGGCTTTGCTAAACGAGATGCGTTGAATGATTCCATGCTGCTCAAGATTCTTCAGATGTTGATAAAGAGGCTCTCTTAATTTCAAAGGGATGGGGTATTGTTTGATGAAGGGGGGGCTTTCTCCATCCTTTAAAGGGATATTAACCACCCCCTCCAACCTACCCGTATCCCATTCATGTTTCGAAAACAATGCAGAATATTTACCGAAGAGATTCTTTATTTCGGACTTCCAGGGCTCTTCGACCTGGATGTCTACGCTTTCGATTATTTTTTCTGTCTCAGGATCAGAAGTTGGTGAGGGAACAATTGAATTCACTGTGAGGGGTTCGGAATTAGCTATTTCGAACCCGCTCACATATCCCAGCACGCATTTTCTCTGAAAATGCAGCGCCTCGTTGCTAGGATTAAAAACTGGCAGAAATATGCCCTCTTCGTTGGAGCGAACAACGCTCGGAGGGATATTTTCGGATAAACCTGCCTCTGGCTCAAAGCTAAGCTCTGAGCACTTTTCTTCCACGTTTTTTAGTCTTGCCTTGTAAACTAAAAAGCTTTTGGGTGGAACACAAAAAGCTTTGCGGACCACCACTGCATTGACTGCTTCGAAATCCGCAAACAAAAGTAATTTCATGTTCGTACAATCTACCATAGCTCTATGACGCCTAAGAAAATCCATGCCCAAAATACCTTGCTGTGCAGAAAGCTGCGCAACCATAAATTCCTGTTTAGTTGTGATTCCCGAAATTTGAGCTGTGATCGCACAACAGCCCTGAACAGAAAGTGGGGTCCCCGTAACACCGCTTAACCTTGTTCGAGTTTGAAAAATTTCGGATCGGAATTTTGTGGGCAAAATGTCAACAATATCACTGGAAATGAGGCTAACTTGGCTCCCAGAATCAACAAGAAAACTGAAAGACTTATTGCCTATTTGCACGGGACAGAGAAAAGGTTGACTTAACTTAGACATTCCAACTTGGCAAATACAAGATTCTTGCTCCGTCAACGGCTTGGCCACATCGCTCCGCGCTGAACGTTTTTTTGAAATCTGCGCTGAGTCCCTTGCCGTCCTTGCTGCGCTGTCTGCTGCGTCTGGACCTGTCTTTGGGGGCAATCCCGTTTCCAGTGCCCCGGTTTGGAGCATTGGAAACAAACCCCGCTATTCTCCCCGGCGTTTCTTGCTTTTCTGGTGGGGGCGACCGCTGTTTGCTTAGAAAACCCCTGACTTATGTTTACATTTTCCTGCCCATAAGACTTCCGAAAAACACTATTCCCGTTTTCGAAATTGCTCGAGTTGCCAACGCCCCGATGTCCTCGATGATTATTCCGGTAGCCCTGAGAGCCTGCACTGCCTCTTTGTTGACGGCCGACAAAGTTCACTTGACATTTATAGTTTTTGAAAGCCTCCAACCCGGCTTCAATCATTTCCGCTTTCTTAATTGCCTCGTCCGAACTGCCGGCCTCCGTTCCCAAAAGGCGCTGTTTTATGTCATCGCGTAGTCCATGCATAAAAGCTTTCAAAAACATCTCTTCTGAAACCTGACCAGTCGCTCCCGAATTCTCCAGAATGTCCGCCTTAATTTTCGCCGCATACTCCGCCACCGTATTCTGCCCTTGTTCCAGCTCAAAACTGCCCAGGTAACTCCCCAACACTTTAACCGGTCGAAACTTCTGTGTTAGATCGTTCTTTAGTTCGGTAAAGGTTTTGGCTCTGCTGCCCTCGATTGCTGTTTTAACGGTAAGAGACTTCACCCTTAATCGGGCGAGGGCAATAGCAGCCGTGTCGGGTAGGTTACATGCCGCGATAATAAGCTCCAAACGGTCAAGCCAGTCTTTGACATCCTTGGAAGATGTTAGGTAAGGTAGCTCATCCAACGGGCTCAAAGTGTGAGTAAACTGCAATTTTTCACCTGTCATCCTTGCTCCGGTCTCGTCAGGAATTGTGGTGACTCACAAATTTTCTGGAACGGCGTGAAGAACACAGGTGGTTTGGCACGAGTTTAGGGCTAAGAATGCCTGGGAGATCGACTGGTCTCGAGGTGAACTGAAAAATGCACGTCACATGTGATCACCCAGTAATCATTTTACTCTCAGGGCCCGGCTTCATATGAACTAACATATTTTTTTTCTTTTGGCGTCGGCAAAACAACAAGTTTTTGACACAATACGCGTCTCCCTCTGAATCGGGCATTGAGGTTTTCTAATCGCGGAACAATCACGAAACATTTAATTCCTACTTAATATACGAGTTGGTACATTAATTGTTAACGTGGCCCCCCACACATTATTTTTACCGCGTCACCAAATAAACTGTAGTACCCCGGATGTGAAAGCCATCGGGGTATGTACGCAAGGGGCCTGGTAAGCGTGCCGGAACCCTAATCTATCAAGGAAGACCGAGCGGTGTACGAAAACAAACTAAAGTTTTATTGTAGTTAAGAGTAATATGGTTATCAAATCATTTGAATGTTAGCCATAAAAACAGAGCCATTTGAATATTGTACACTTACATGTGAATACCGAAAGATAGCACTGCGATACGATAAACCAATACAACAGCGAAACAGCGGTTCCAGAGAAGCAAGACGCACTGCTCTTCTCTGGACACGAGTCCTAATTATATATTCTTGACCGCACTGGAGACTTGGATCGGTCGACGATTTTATTTTAGGTCTCCAGTGTGCCTGTCCTGGACACGCCTGGATATTCTTTCAGGCCCAACAGGAATAGTTGCAAGGACCGAGCCAAAGAAGGTTTCCCACCTTTCGGTCACTACAGGAGTATCGGAGTTCTTCTGATCTCCTTTCACTCCTTATCTTTTGTTGTCTTTATTTTCTACGGAGGCAGTGTTGTGTTTGTGTTATTTCAATACTTCTTCTTCTTCTTCTAGCAAACAATTTTATGAATGCGATGGCAAAGAAGCACGAAGACTACATTACGCGGGAATCTCACTTAAGGCCCGTTCACACCTGCGGGTAATTGATGGGGGAGCAGTCCCTGTGCATTCCTGAAGTGAACCGACTGAATCCAGAAACATTACAGACAGTTATATACTGATACAGAAGAGTTATTTAAGAAATCCAGTCGGGTTTACCTTCCGTTTTAATGGAATTGCTGCCCTTTAAAGCACCGTCAAACGACACGACACGTCATTATTAGCCTACACATCTGATATCATTAAAATGTCAAATGTCGGTGTTTGTTAAAGGCACTCAATTCGCCATATTCCTGTTCAGCGCTTCCAAGCGGGCTAGTTTCTGTTAATCCCCCTATGCCTCACCATCATCACTTGGATCAGACATGGTAAAGTAGATCCACAGGTTCGTGAGTGGAAAACCTGTCATCCGTGTCCCAGGTAATGCAGGTTTTGCATATGTTTCAGCAGCAGAAAATGAGAGTGACCCATTCCCCTATGCGATTAGGCTTATTACTATGTCTACACAAGTAATGGTTATGAGGCTCATAGACATTGTAAAAAGTCAGATCCATAGACCCATTCCCCTATGCGATTAGACTTATTACTATGTCTACACAAGTAATGGTTATGAGGCTCATAGACATTGTAAAAAGTCGGATCCATAGGGTAGTATGTATTTAGGTATATATAGGTATAGGTATATAGGTAGTATATAGGTATTCCCCTATGCGATTAGACTTTTTACTATGTCTGCACAAATATTGGTTATGAAGTTCATAGACATTGGGTCACTTTCACTTTCTGCTGCTGAAACACATGCAAAACCTCCATTACTTGGGACACAGATGACAGGTTTTCCGCTCATTAACCTGTGGATCTACTTTACCATGTCTGATCCAAGTGCTGATGGTGAGGCATAGGGGGATTAACAGAAACTAGTCCGCTTGGAAGCGCAGAACAGGAATATGGCCAATTCATGGAAAAACTATATCAAAACGATAAAAATTATACCGTAGCTAGGAACAGTTAATATGTCTAAAAAAAGTATGGTACAAAATACTTTAAGTAACGCTGGGATGAATGTATTAGAGGGGAAACTAGTTGCTTCTTCTGATTTATTGTCAGATTTTCCGTCGGCAAACTTTTTTCGGTAATTTTTTTCTCGGAGAATTCGGGCAAAAAGTGTCGATGTAGTTCGGACGCTAGTAATTTTATGCCAAATCTCATGGTAAGCATACACTGTAAAAAGTTTCTCCGAGTTAGGATTAAAGTTAACTGCAGTATTTGCTACTGGGATTAACCTTATCTCTACCAAGATAAGATTTATCCGAATTAGAGATAAGATTATCTTTTTAGAGACAAGATTAATCCCAGTCGCAAATACTGCAAGAAATTTTTTTACAGTGTATGCTTCCTTGTGATCTTTAAAATCTTTTAAGCAATTTTCGTAATCCTTATATCCCATTCCTAGTATTACTTTGTATGCTCTCTTTTGGATCTGCTCGATTTTTCAGTGTTGGTCTTAGGTAAGTGATCTGTGCCAGACAGGGCATGCGTAGGCTACTCTGTTAGAGGTCTGATATATGTTTGTAACATGTATAGACTACCTCTGCTGAAATCAAACTGTCGAATATTATTTTATTTATTTATTTTATTTCTTCAACGACCAACAAGGGCCATAAACACAAATATAAACAACAAACAACAACATAAAAGCAAAAAACAACAGCAAACAATTAGCTCTCAACCGGGACATCATAAAGCACATGTGTCCACTCCTTCCACAGCGGAAGAGAGAGCCTAAAGTAAGGCCCAGAAAGCACCAAAAGGAGCGGATTAGTCGAGCTGAGGATCCTAGACTGGACCGAAAACACAGCTTTCCTCTTAAGCTCCCCAAACGAGGGTAAACCACCACCAGCAAACATACCAGAGGCACTGCAATTCCAGGGAAGACCATGAAGCCACCGGAAGGAATTGTTAAAAAGAACCCGAAACCTGCTCTCGCATTTAGAGGTGATACCCTGCACAAACGCAAGGCAGTACAAAGGTGTGCAGTACGATTTGAAAAGGAAATCTTTAACTACAGGCTCGCACTTTCCAAATTTGCGAAGTATATTTGCTCTGGAGCACAGAGACCTGGAGACAGCAGCAACATGCGTTTCGTCACTCATGCTTGAAGTGAAAGTGTAACCAAGGTATTTGAAGGAACTGACGAAAGCCGAAGGTACTCCAGACAGCAGGGCATCAGGAATATATTTCAGCTGCAAGTTCCGTGGGATGAACGCCACACAAAGCGTCTTCTTTGTGTTGAAAACTATATCTTTTTCACAAGCAAAACGATCGCAAACACCCAGCAGAAGATTAAGAGCAGCCACAGTTGGAGCCAGGATCAGAAGATCATCTGCATAGCTTATGTTATTGAAGCATGCATTGTTGACGAAACAGCCAACTCCTGTGCGAGAAAGCAAGATGTTCAGTTCATCAACGTAAAGGTTGTACAGTAGAGGTGAGAGTACCCCTCCTTGGCATACTCCGTTTTGTACACTAAATGGCTGACTAAAAAAGCCACTCCATTTAATCCTGAATTTCTGCACCTTGAACCAATGATGCAGGGTACCAATTACTCATGCATCCACTCCTTTCTCACTCATTGTATCGAACAACTTTTCATGGTTTACACGGTCAAATGCTGCTTTTGCATCGATGAAGCACACAGACACCGGGCTTGAAAACATCCAAAAATATTGGATCACTGATTTAAGAATAAATATACAAAACTCGGTCGAAGATTTTTCCTTGATATATCAAGGAAAATTTTTCCTTATATATCTTTGTTCATTGTAACATATGCCCATAGAGATACAGATATATATTAAACTTGCATCCGACAAGTCTTCCTAACTGTGAAACTCTGGTATCTTCTGTTCGGCACTTTGCAATGCGCTTTTACACTTCTTGTCGAGGTGTCTAGTCTAGTAGAGTATGCTTCTTTGAACGTTAGTTAACATTAGTTGTGTTTTTGCAGATACCGTGGCATCTGATACCACGGTAACTGGATCTGCAATAAGCCGTTTTTGCAGTTACCGTGGTATATGTTAGTTCAAGTCATTGTATTATGGGACATTTTTCCAATCGTACACAATTGAAAACAGTTGGAAACGATCGTAAACAGTTGTTTACGATTGGAAACAGTTGTTTTCTATTGGAAACAGTTGTTTACGGTTGGAAATAGTTGTTTACGGTTGCAAACAGTTGTTTCCAATTGTTTCCAATCGTTTGCGATTGTAAACAGTTGTTACGAATGTATTTTTACGATTGAAACCGATTGTTTTCAATCATATTTTACGGTTGGAAACAACTTAAATTTAAGTCATATCAGCCAGTAGGGAGGATGATATAAGTCATACCAGCTCCAGAGACGATGATATAAGTCATATCAGCCTCCAGAGATGATTTATGTCCCAAAAAGTATCAACTTCGATGTGTTTAATATCAAAAGTGCCAAATTTCTTTCCCACAAATTTTGACAAAATCCTAGGCGCTTGTGTAAGTGATGACGAAGGTGAGATTACTTTTTCAGATACCAGGATCTATTACCATGGTTCTTGGCCAGATACCACGATAACTGCAAAAGCACCTTTTGACCGTGGTACCAGATACCATGGTGTCTGCAAAAACGCAACTTTAGATAGTTAACTGTAGACACAACGCCGATTCAGGTGTTCATAGGAGCCCCGAATTAGATACTTTGGCCTACTGGTAGTCGACTATAGTCACAGCAAATTGATGAAAAGGGCATTTTTCAAGGTTAACTAACGTTCAAAGAAAGAGAGAGAGACAAATTTAATATAAAGTGGAATTTACAAAAAAAAAACAGTATCAAAACAGACCTGCCACGTAAAAATCTATACAGATTTGTTTGTGGCAGGACTCAATAATTTAATCACTTAGCGTAATTATTTGGGAACAAAAAAGAAAAGGGGAAAAAAAATGCAATACTATACATAATCAACTATATAAAAAAGATAAAAAGACAATTAAACCTCGAAAGGTGTGGTACCTGTGGTACTGTAAATCAGCGTCAGTTCCGTGAAGACGCATTTACACGATTGGAAATAAATGTATTATTACATGTAGTGTATTGAAAGTGAAGGAAACTTGCTTGCTAAACAGTGTAAGTGACGATGAAAATAAATTTGGATGTACGAGATATCAGCATCACATGAGTGAGACGTGACTGGGACGCAGTAGAAAAAGTAAGAAAATTAAGCGAAAAATGGGCTGAAAATATGAAATGAATGGCCGAATGAACTAACGGTGTTATACCACACTGTCAGAAGTTTCTAACAGATAACACGAGCATGCGCGGTTTCAACAGATAATGCGTAACAGATAACACTTCGGATGTTATCTGTTTTGTTTGAAAAGGTTATGCATGAAATGTTATGCATAACAAGCTTTGTTAGAAAGAACCAAAAAAAGCATCTACTGACTGTATTCCTTATCGTCATGATGTCGGAAAACTCAGCCGATACTTTTTGGCGGTTTTTCGCTTCTTCCTGATGGTAACGCTTATTATGCATAACATTTTGAAACACAACAGAGAACATCCGAAGTGTTAACTGCTACGCAGTATCTGTTGAAACCGCGCATCCTCGTGTTATCTGTTCTGAAACTTCTGACAGTGCGGGAAGCTGGTAGTAAAATGAGTAATCAAAATAATCGAACAGAAAAGGCTTTCGCCTCCAAATAACTCGATAAAATCGGGATTAATCATACCGAGTAGAGTAATATAGGTATTAATATTAAAGTTTAACTGAAAAGCAAACTTATTTTTGCATCATTCAGTGGAAGACATCGGGTTATTTGGATTCTGCTAAGAGATTTTTTGATTTTCCACTATCTGCTCTCGTAGTGAGGTTTGGAATATCCACAGCTGTCCCCGCAGCGAAAATTCTACTATGACGCGGAATATTTGAATCTGAACACAAACGCGGCTTTTCAGTAGGCGGTCATAAGCTTGGTGAAGACTGCTTAGTGCCTGAACAAAAAAATTTAATAAATCTTTCTCGTCAGGCATATGACAGAGGTAGCATCACAGATCTGACAGGAAAATTCCACTATTTGAAAATTGATTATTTGTGAATAGCGGAGCAACGATGTAACGCATTTTCATCGGGTCTTCAAGCTTCTTTAAGTGAATAAGTGAGGGGTAACACTACTGTCCTATCTCTACCCTTTTCAGTTAAACTTTAAGGGTAGGATAAAAATTAATAGGCTAGTACAATGTAAAGGTCATCGAGAATGAGTAGCTTGCATCTATGGAATACCAAATAGGACAAAATATTTCGAACGAGAAAATCATAGGTAAAAATCAGGAGTAAATATCACAGTGAACTGCAAATAAAATAGATATTGATTGCAAATGGAAAGACATCAATGGTAAAATTTACTAGGAGAAATCATGGGGAAAATTCATTGGGAAAAATCAAGGGGAAAATTCACGCAATTTCGACTAAATTTCACGAGGAGAATGAATAGTAAAATTCACGGGGAAATATCAAAGGGAAATTTCACGGTGCCGCAATATATATTACGCCGATAATCAATGGTAAAGTTCACTGGGAAATATCAAGGGTGAAATTCATTAGGAAATATCAATAGTAGAATTCACTAGGACAAATCATGGGGAAAATTCATTGGGAAAAATCAAGGGTAAAATTCATGCAATTTCGATGAAATTTCACGAGGAGAAATCAACAGTAAAATTCACGGAGAAATATCAAAGGGATATTTCACGGTGCCGCTCCGCTAACTTAAAAAGAAAAATCAGTGGTAAAATTCAATGGGAAATATCACAGGTAAAATTCATGGGGAAATATGAAAGAGAAAATTCACCGTTCACTTGGAAATATCACAGGTAATGTTCACTGGAAAATATCAAAGGATTTTTCCCAATGAATTTTCCCTTCGATTTGTCCTAGTGAATTTTACCATTGATATTTCCTAGTGAATTTCACACTTGATATTTCCCAGTGAATTTTACCATTGATTATCGGCGTAATATATATTGCGGCACCGTGAAATTTCCCTCTGATATTTCCCCGTGAAATTTACTATTCATTCTCCTCGTGAAATTTAGTCGAAATTGCGTGAATTTTCCCCTTGATTTTTCCCAGTGAATTTTCCCCATGATTTCTCCTAGTAAATTTTACATTGATGTCTTTCCATCTGCAATCAATATCTATTTTACCACTGATTTTTCTTTTTTAAGTCAGCGGAGCGGCACCGTGAAATTTCCCTTTGATATTTCCCCGTGAATTTTACTGTTGATTTCTCCTCGTGAAATTTCATCGAAATTGCGTGAATTTTACCCTTGATTTTTCCCAATGAATTTTCCCTATGATTTTTCCTAGTGAATTCTACCATTGGTATTTCCTAGTGAATTTCACCCTTGATATTTCCCAGTGAACTTTACCATTGATTATCGGCGTAATATATATTGCGGCACCGTGAAATTTCCCTTTGATATTTCCCCGTGAATTTTACTATTCATTCTCCTCGTGAAATTTAGTCGAAATTGCGTGAATTTTCCCCTTGATTTTTCCCAGTGAATTTTCCCCATGATTTCTCCTAGTAAATTTTACCATTGATGTCTTTCCATCTGCAATCAATATCTATTTTATTTGCAATTCACTGTGATATTTACTCCTGATTTTTACCTATGATTTTCTCGTTCGAAATATTTTGTCCTATTTGGTATTCCATATGCATCAACACCATTTATCTTAAATCACACTTGCTAGCACCAGAATCCTTTGACGAAAGAAATGGTGTCATGGTAGCTCTAGCAGAGTAATCAATCAATATTTTATTTCCGCCAAAGATAGCGAGTAAAAAAGAAATTAATATACACTGACAAATTTCGGCTAAAACACTATAACTCATGAACTGCCAAAAGATAGCCTAACTACACTGCCGAAAATACTTAAAACTTATAAAACTTAAACTTATCTAAGTTGCGTTTTATTGGATGTAGTTTCGGCGTAGTTTCGCTTAAAAGCCGTTTTATTTGTCCATTCCATTTGCTGTAGTTTCGAACCTGAAACTACGGAACTCAAACTAAAAACTACCTCGCAGACGTAGTTTGGTGTAGTTTGGCTTTTCGGAAACAAGAACTCAATAAAACGCAAGTAAGGCAAAACAACAGCCAAACTACACACTTTGACGAAACAGAAGTTAATCCAAAAAAACGCAACTCTACTACCAAGAACAAATCAGCCCATAGAATAGTCTTTGGTCCCATGCAACAACTATGGATACACCGACAAAACTGAAATGAGCTGAGCCATTTGCCGAGCTTGATAGATAGATAGATATCGCTTTTATTCTTTTTGAACTATCATGGTGAAATCCAAATTTATCGAAATCGTCATATATACATGTAAACGCCCATATATAAATATGTCAACGTCATATAATAAAAGGAAACACTAAATAAGATTAACAATTTTAACGGAAAAAAGGGTACAAACGTCTTTTGATACTGTACATGGTACCGTGTACCGTACATGGTACTTGCTGCCCGTCAACCTCCCTCTTCGCCCTTGCGCATATAATATGTGAACAAAAAGTGCAGGTGTCGCTCAGACCCGCTCTGCAGCGCATCCAGACAGCCAATCGGCGTTTACATCGGAAAGTTCTTCTTCAGGCTTCACTGCGATATAAGGCGTACTCTCGCCATTTTACTGCGATATAAGGCGTATTGTCGCCGTTCCCCGAGAACTCCTTTTGAGGAGTCACTGCGTTTTTGTTTGTCTCAGGGACTCACTCCCCGTACTGACTGAGTCCCCGCTGACGGGGAATGCTCCGATTATCATCACAAAAAAGGACTCCCTCTCAGATTCGGAGGGGAATGAGTCATTGCCGGTGTTAGTGCAATGTCAAATTAATTGAAAACAATAAGAATAAACGAAAAAAGTAAAGTGGATCCAGACTAATTTCGTCAACTGCATATTTTTTTTTTTCAAATAAATCCACTTTGGAAGCATTCCCCTTTTTTCGTTGTTTTCCCTACGCAGAGCCCGCGTGGAATGGTGAAGTGACTTCCTCTATTCTCGCCGTTCCCCTTGATTTCCCGAGGAGTCCTTGGCGGGGCTTGGCGCAACTCCGCGACATCTATTGCTAATACATGGAATTTACGAAATGTGGGCTTTCCTCATGAGCGTGTTCCATCCTACTTACCGTAGTTACCACGCATGACGTCACAAATTCTGCCTTTTTGTCGGAAAGGCTGGAACGATTTTTGTATTTTCCAGCGAAATATCATGCCACGGGTGAATCCGACCAATCACGTGACAGAGATTCGTGGTTACTACGCTTACCACGCTCCCGAGCGTGGTAAGCAAATAGTTACTATTGGTTACTATTTCGACAAGGCTGGAACGGTCAGCGTAGTAACTTTTCGTGAGGCTGAAACGGGTTTAGTAACTAATAGTTACTATTGGTACGAGGGTGGAACACGCTCCATGATGGTGCGCTGAACAGAAAGGCGCGGCATGTTTAAAAAGCTCTGTCAATGCCTGTTCAGTGAAATGATTCTTCAGTGCACTTTCTGTCTAGACAACTTTCAAAGTGATGTCAGTCTTCTAGAGCACCAAGCACAATGTTGTGTTGTATACATAAAGCAAGAAATAGACGAAGCTGTTGAAATCCCAGTCCAACAATCCAGCAGTAAGTCAAAGGAGGCCACTAACAAAGTCTTTGTTTTGTCAAAAGAAAGACAAACCTTTTGTAAAAGATAATAGTTACGTTTTTGATCGAAGTTTTTTTTGCCATCAGCGTAGCCAGTTGTTTATTTTGCATTTTCAAATGCCATCAAAGGTCACCCTTTGCTTAATTTTTGTTTTTACGACTCCGATGATCCTTGTCTGGTTGAAGTTTCTTCAATGATTCAAGCAAACTTCGAACTTGCTAGCTCTCAAAGTCAAACGGTCAGAGTTTAAAGGACAAAGAAACTGTGACCATTGACCAAAAACGGTAATTAAACAAAGACCTCGAATGTTGCCGCAAAAATGTTGAAAGTCAGTCAGTCAAGAGGCAAAGAATGACTTTCTTCAGCGATCAAGTTAAGGTAGCCACTTAAAATTTTGTTACCAAACCTGAGCTTTTGAAGATCAGAATGTGATTCTCCTATCTTTTAGCTTTGATTTGAGGCCAAAATCACCTCTCTATCTTGCCTCTAAGCATCTTAAATCTTCTTTAGAAAACAGTATTTTAAAAAACAGTATTAATTGAAAATTATAACATTCTAGTATCTAAATTGAGGCAGAAGGGTCTAATAATTAGTTCTGAAAAGTGTAATTATTTTGTGATTAGTAGTTTGCGGACACTGAATTCCCCTCTGGATTGTGGTGGGGGGATTGTTTTCAGCCCTGTTGAGAAAGTTATGTATCTTGGAATCCCTTACTCACCCAATACCAGGGATTGGAAACTTATCCTTATTCAACATGTGCAAGATAAAATAAGAAGAGCATTTGGTGCTGTTATTCGTTTACGAGGGATGTATCGGAGATGTTCTTGGTTCTATTTATACGGCTGTTGCACTTCCTCACATTCTTTTTCCGTCTGCTTTCTTTTCTTCTTTCCGTCCTTCTGAACTTTCTGCGTTAAAAGTTACTTATTATAAATTCTCTAAATTCCTTCTTGGTTTCCCGATTTCTGCGAGTAACTCTTTCTTAACTTCGAATTTTAAAGTGAAGAATCCTTTGGAAACTTTAAATGGTAAAATCCAGAACTTTCATAAAAAGGCTGACAACATTCTTCTTCATCACAACCTTTTTCCTTTTTTCACAAAAAAGCATCCTGATTAGTTGGTTTATTTTGAGCTTTTTTTTTTTTTTTTGCATGTACTTCGTTGTATATTTAGTAGGCTAATTTGTCTTTAACTGTCAGTTATTTATTAGTATGTAAGTGTGTGTGAGTCTGACTGACATGTTGTTGTTCCTTTTTATACATTACTCTTCAGTTTTGAAGGATTCAAATAAATAATAATAATAAGGAAATGCCTATGTTCATCCGTTGACTTTAGGGTTTTGTCCATCTTGTAACGCCCCTCTTGACTGGCAAACCGAGTTTTGCCAGTAACTGATAGCACGGTAGCCGAGATGGGTTTCTGGGGCGTGTACAGTGTACCGATGGTCCGCGGTAAACCCTTTACCCAGACCATCCAAGGGAAAACCTCAGAACGCTCGAGTACAAAAGATAGGTATTATACTATAGAAAAAGTGAACAATAATTTAATAGAACTTTAAAGAGATTTGTGTTTTGTCTTAAATGAAAAGAAACCGGGACCAGACTAAGCTGCCCAAACTGACTAATCCGAAGGCACTGAAAACTCCTTGTGAAACTGGAGTAAAGGCCTGAAGACCTTAAACAAAGACCTGAACAAAGACCTGAAGACCTGAACCATACCTTATAAACCACGACACGACCCAACGCTAATACCGTCACCCTGACCGGTGTGCAAGCAATCCGAACCACAACTGACGGTTTAGCTAGGCCGTGCGTCTCCTATAAGGCTGGGTGAAATTAGATTCGAAGCTCATGGCAATCTTTCAAGGAGACCTGGAATTTTCCCAGAGTGTGTGGGCCACTCGTTACATATCCCCACACTTAGACGACTTCATCCCTTGAAGTCTCGAAAATCAACCTCCGGGAGAAAAAAAAATAACTCCCTCTCCACAGACTCTGCCTGATCAAATGCGATTTGCTCCGAATCTTCCCCTGGTGAGAAACCCGCACAGGTAACAAGCTGTCTAAATTTCAGTGCGAAACCGCCATGTTCCTCAGTAGCGCCATCCATGTTTATAGTTCAGTACCATTTCTCTTCAGGTTCCTTGGACAGAGACAGATTGTCGAACCATTAGATACTTCGACGTCAGCTTCCTGAAAAATTCAGCGATATCATTTGGAACAACAAATGACATCAATCAAACCTAAAATTCTTTTTGGCTAGCTCTTTTTCAAAATGGCTAGAACGGCAGTTCTACCCAAAGAACATTGCATACAGAAGTACAAAACTAGGTACATCTAGTTTTGTGGATTTCTTCCTCTTTTATTTAAACTAACTGTCGAGATTACCTTGACAATTTCGAAACTTGGTACTGGAAACTCATCCTGCCAACGAACTAGCTGAATTAGCTTCTCAAGTAATTACAATAGCTGCTGTGTTAACCGTAGCAAAACCATATTTTGCTTTACTGCCATAACTCCAGATTTCAAATCTGGTCAATTCTGGCGCACTTAACCACACTATTTATAAAATGAGAATTTTCCTCGGAAATGGAAGCTTGAAGCAATTATCCGTAAAACTTGTCCAGTTGATCCTTACTCGTCCATAAAGCACAAATGACACACTCATTTGTTTCTGTTTGATTAAGGATTTAACGATTTTACCAAAGGACTTAACGGTCAGAAAGATCATTGGTGAACCCGTACAATCCCAATTCTTGATCATTCTTAGGAAACCTCCCTTAACTTCATGCATATTTCCGCAAATCATACACTGGCTGACTGCCTGTCCCATCCTGGTCGTCCTACGACTTGGAAGGCAAAATGAATATGCTGAAAGAAATGTCTGATTGCGGCACACATTAAACCTAAATGTAAATATACATAGAGGAAAACTAAAGGAATAATCTTGTCCTGTATCATAACTGGGATAATAGGAACCGTTAAAGATAGCAGAGAACAAGATTGTGATCGCTGATGCCTTAACGTTCCGGATAATCACCCGCGAGATAGAAAGCAGATGCAAACAAGTTGCAAATCTGAGGTTCCATTCGCATTAAAAATTTCAAGATGAAAGTAATTTGTCCAGAAACTGTAGTGTGCAATTGACCTCTTTTCTTGTAAATTTTTTAGTTTTATCGACCGGGGTGAAACGCAACTTTCACCTACACAACGTCAAGGAAATACTATGCTGAGATAAAACCTTTCAAATCATCAAACCCGAAAATATTTGCTGCTTTTATTCATTGCAACTGATGTTTATTGCTAATAAATATCTTTTGGAACACTTCCCTGTACGAAAACTGCTGGAGACAGAGCTTAAATGAAGATTTTTTTTTCTGTTTCTCTGTTCCTCATTCGTGATATCTGGAAAGCTAAAGAAAATTAGTCGGAATAATAATGATGATTTTCTACTTTTTGCTTGGCCAGATTTTTGCACCTGTTGCCTTAGGGCTCTCACTCTTCGTCTTGTTGATTTTGTCATTTAAAATGGTCAAACTGGAGCCTACCCTGTGTAGCTCATTTATATTTGTCGTGCTTATGAGTGTCTCACCTGGAACAAAACCGGAAAGCACAGCATTCTGTTCACGAAAGTCCGCAAAAAAAAAATCCATGTATTCTTGCGTTACCGCTGTCGGAAGTAGCTTTTTCCGGCAGTTAAAACAAGAAACGACATCCTCCTTTAATGTTAGTTAAAGTTCCAGGAGAATACTTTGGTTCTAAACCAGTAAAGCAACCCTCCTCGGCCTTGACTAATGTAGCCTTGACACATAGCGTGACTCATGTTCGGACCTTTCTCCTGTTTAGAAATTAGGCTATTCCACCATATACTAGACATTACTTGTCTACTGCATGCTTACATAAAACTTGGTTGCTGTGATATGAACATAGGGTTTTCTTTCTCACACACCACCTTACGTTAACAGCTTCCAAAGCTGCCAAAGTTTCCCGAATCGATGGGATTTCCGAAAAGATAAAACTCTTGAAAAGAAAATTACCCTTGCTTTTACTATTGAACAGTCGAGATCTGTTCAATTGTTTTCAATCTTGCCCGACATAAACTCAGACCACCGATCAGACTTATCCCGAAACTACAGGTTCGTAAACGTCCCAATAAATTTACCTAATCCTAACTTTCCACCCGAGTGGCCACCTCGCTGTGGAGGTATCAGACAAATTTATCCGAATTGCGAAAGCTTTCGACTACCGGGTTATTACAAAGTAATACAACCCAAAAGAAATCCTAGGTCAATCCAGCACTAAACGCAGAAACGCGTTTCGTAGGGTAGCAACCTCCTTCTGGAGCACCCTAGACCTGGCTTTTCTCGACAAACCCCTGAGCGTTTTTATAACCATGGCGGATTCGGACCTCCCAACCACTTAAAATCCGGCAAAATTATGCCCTGGGCCCATGCTGATTGCCTATAAACCGACGAATATACATTCGTCCAAGTCTGACGGTGTCTTAATTTCACCTTAACCCTCAAGCAGTTTTACTTGTTACCCACCAAAAAATAAATCAAAACACTCCCTTGTGATTTTCTCTGGAACTGAGTGGCATACTTTCGCCTGGACCATTCTGATGAAATTTGATTTTGATCCATGACCGTTATCAAATTTTTCGCGGTAGAAATAAACTGTTGTAACATCCTACCATCAAATTTTCTGGGAGGTTTAGCCTTTTACTTATTTTCGCTTTGGGTATCAGATCTTCCGGATTCAGCTCATATGAATCCTTCAAAAACTTGCGATGCAACATAACAATATCCATGTCGTGAAGGATGGCTCATGAAACAAAATATCAGCATGCATGAAAACGACTCCAGGTGTCGGTCGCCCCCGTTCACCTCAGCTCAGGTGAGTCGTTATTTCCTCCGCAGAGTAATCGCGCTCTTCGCGCACGCGGCTGTCTTACCTCCTTGGACGCACTAAGCTACTGAGGCCTTTATTTTCCCGAGTCAATTAGGGAAAAAGCAAAATTAACACTTTTAGAAGTAAAGACAGAACTTAACTTTTTGCTTTGCTGACGCCGATCTTGTGGTCTCTCTGTTTCGTCCAAACCTGAATATGGTACTGTACTAAGGATGTGTCTGCGCCGTGTCCTGGAACAACTTATGCCGTACCCGCTGCTTGTTACCTGGCTAAACTACTGTTTCGAATATCTGCAAAAAGACAATTTTAAAATTGTTCTTCGTCTCACCAGGGTCTCCAGTTGTGATTCTGAGGGCGGATTGCTTGCTGGGGTCGTGTCGTGTTGCCTTATAAACCCGTTAATTACTGCGGTTCCCTAGCTACATATATGAATATATCAGCCTAGTTCCTGGAACCGTGTACCAACATATGGTATTCCTGTTGTCCACAAACATATTTATGATACCGTAAACCGGACAATCCGTGCCCTATGAAATAGAGAAACATTCAGCTGCAACATAGCCTTTTCTAATGAGAAACTGAAGAAATCAAGGCTCACAAGCAAGTGTCCTGAAAATATTCTTCTTGGGCCAAATGCCCAAAAACTTTCTCTGGAAGGACACCCTTAAATCGCCTAGTCGGAGTCCGTGGTCTTAGATGCACATTTTGTCATGCGGCCTTTTTATTATCTCGCTGCCCTTGCACTCTTGTCCTTGTGACGCATTCTTGATTGCGATCACAATCGCCTCTTCATCTTTCTAAAAGGTGATTAGAAAAGAGAGGATTCACAAAAAACTGTTTCTGTAACCTTTGCTTAAAACTTACTAAGATTTTCTTTGCTGGCACACAGCTGCCCCTCCGGCCTATTTACACCACTAATTTTTCTCTCCGGCTAATTTTAGCGTTTGTCCCTGCCCGTCTTTTTCTGTTACTCTAGCCTGGTGCGGGGAAAACGCAATTTATCTTTGGCACAGCCTCCGGTTTCCGCGAGCCAAAAAAATATGTTCTGGGAACAGGGCAAATACGGCTAGGTCGCAGTTGCGCGTCTGATGGAAATGATGATGTCTCATCCGCCGCAAAAATCGTAGCCCTTACCGCTCCATGAAAGCGCCGTATTCAGTTCGAATGTGAGGCTGGCTCCTCGTACTCCACCGAGTAGACGCAGCCTGAAACGTAATTACCATACTCCAAGGCTCATTGCTGTATATTAGAACTAGGCAGGGAACTTAAGCCTATGCCTGCCACTAGCATTCTTCCTTTTCCGGTAATGGGGATCGTCCATTCACTGTGCCGAGCACAGGTTACAGAGATGGTTTTAGTTTCTTGGCAGAATTTGAAGGTTTGAGGGCCGCATGAATACTTAATATTTGACCAAACGATTTTACCGACTAGTTGAAGGTGTTGCGCTTCAACAACAAATAAATCCTGTCGCCTACGAAAGAAACAAATAATATCCTAACTAGGCTAGGTTCAGGTCAGAATCAAAAAAGCATATTGGACTGCCCTCACAAGTCCTGACGCGAATCGTCAAACAAATTTCAGTTTAAAAATGTCGCAAAAATACCACAAAATCTATCGAGCTTCTTCAAGAACAAAACCCGTGGAAGGCGTACCCCCGAATTTACTGCTGTCACCAAATAACTGTAACGCCCCTCTTGACTGGCAAACCGAGTTTTGCCAGTAACTGATAGCACGGTAGCCGAGATGGGTTTCTGGGGCGTGTACAGTGTACCGATGGTCCGCGGTAAACCCTTTACCCAGACCATCCAAGGGAAAACCTCGGAACGCTCGAGTACAAAAGATAGGTATTATACTATAGAAAAAGTAAACAATAATTTAATAGAACTTTAAAGAGATTTGTGTTTTGTCTTAAATGAAAAGAAACCGAGACCAGACTAAGCTGCCCAAACTGACTAACCCGAAGGCACTGAAAACTCCTTGTGAAACTGGAGTAAAGGCCTGAAAACCTTAAACAAAAACCTGAACAAAGACCTGAAGACCTGAACCATAACTTATAAACCACGACACGACCCAACGCTAATACCGTCACCCTGACCGGTGTGCAAGCAATCCGAACCACAACTGACGGTTTAGCTAGGCCGTGCGTCTCCTATAAGGCTGGGTGAAATTAGATTCGAAGCTCATGGCAATCTTTCAAGGAGACCTGGAATTTTCCCAGAGGGTGTGGGCCACTCGTTACAATCTAATGGCCAGCTTGGAACTATGTGCTTCAATTAATTCTATGAAACTGGGTGATTTTGAGCTGGTTTTGAGTGCATGGGGAGCCCCAGCAAGTGAGTTAGATGAGAAAATATGAATATGTTCATCAAGGTTATAGTCCAATAGACCTATTGCTGCTATAGGCTGCTGACTTTTCCTCCTTAGTATCGACAAATTTTTTTAGGCAAGTTCAGCTACTTTTTTTTACATCTAAATCTACATTGAATATTAAGGAATAATATTAAATAGCTAGGACATCTTAGTGATGGCCTTACAAAACAGACAATTTTGTCCTGAATGCAATGGTATTTTTAATTTTTTTTGGAGATGTTTTAGATAGGTAAAACTGATAAGGAAAATTCACAGCAATTCATGCATTCATTACAAAAAAAAAAAATCGCCAATTTTTGCCACTAGGTGTTTAGGCTACCCTAGTCAAGTGTCCAAAAATATTCAAACTCTGTGCCTTTGTTTTGAAGTTACTTTGAAAAGGGATTTTCTGGCTGTTGACTTCAGTCACTCTACCTTTTTCATCATTTTGTAAGTCACAGCAAGGAATTCAAGCTAAAGTTGGAATGATATGATATGTAAACCATTCAATTAGCTTCAATCTAGTATTTTAGTCATATTTATTGGTTCCTTTTTAAGACAGATAGATTATTCTGAAGGAAAGACTTTCATTTCAATCTTGTCTGAGGTTGGATAACCCTCCTGTAGATAGCTGCAGACAGATGCTGCAGATGTTGTGCAGATCAGTTTTGTTAGACTATATTTAAAGAATAAAACTAACTTAAAATGATTGCCAGGAAAGCACAAAAGGTATGCTTGGCTAGAGCGAGGCACTAATTGATATTAACCTCTTCCATCACTGTGAACAGTTAATTGGACAAAATAAAAAACATCCCTGTCCCCCTACCCAGCCCCTGCCTGTGAATAGTTTCATGAAATCTGATTGAACTAGCACATTCCTCTGTCTCTGGGCCACACTCAAGGGAGTTAAACATCTCAGTGTGTGACCAGTTGCTGTATCATGAGGAGGTGAACATTGAATATATAGAAAAATATGGATTAGCAGCAACCAGGTAAAGTAGGCAATTTTTATATACCTTTGAACGAGAAATGAGTGTTAGAATATTATAGCATGTTTGACAACCCGTTCTGTTGTGCGTGCTTTAAGGTCCTGGTACAATAGACTGAACGTTCAAGTGGCAATTCGTTCCCCACAAATTCTGTCTAATTTAATTTCAGTGGGAAAAGGCGTTAGACAAGGTGGAATTTTATCACCATATATTTTTAATGCATGTTTGGCAGATAGTCTTCGGTCGCTTAAGACTTCTTTAATACATTTTGCATGTGATGTAACGTTTTTAGCATATGCTGATGATATTATTATCAAAGGAAAAATTAATTGAAAACTAAAACATTCTAGTATCTAAATTGGGGCAGAAGAGTCTAATAATTAGTTCTGAAAAGTGTAATTATTTTGTGATTAGTAGTTTGCCGAAACTGAATTCCACTCTGGATTGTGGTGGGGGGATCGTTTTCAGCCCTGTTGAGAAAGTTATGTATCTTGGAATCCCTTACTCGTCTAATACCAGGGATTGGAAACTTATCCTTATTCAACATGTGCAAGATAAAATAAGAAGAGCATTTGGCGCTGTTATTCGTTTACGAGGGATGTATCGCAGAGATGTTCTTGGTTCTATTTATACGGCTGATGCACTTCCTCACATTCTTTTTCCGTCTGCTTTCTTTTCTTCTTTCCGTCCCTCTGAACTTTCTGCGTTAAAAGTTACTTATTATAAATTCTCTAAACTCCTTCTTGGCTTCCCGATTTCTGCGAGTAACTCTTTCTTAACTTCGAATTTTAAAGTGAAGAATCCTTTGGAAACTTTAAATGGTAAAATCCAGAACTTTCATAAAAAGGCTGACAACATTCTTCTTCATCACAACCTTTTTCCTTTTTTCACAAAAAAGCGCCCTGATTAGTTGGTTTATTTTGAGTTTTTTTTTTTTTTTCCATGTACTTTGTTGTATATGTAGTAGGCTCATTTGTCTTTAATTGTCAGCTGTTTATTAGTATGTAAGTGTGTGTGAGTTTGACTGACATGTTGTTGTTCCTTTTTATACATTACTCTTCAGTTTTGAAGGATTCAAATAAATAATAATAACAATAATAATAATAATAATAAATAAGATTAGTTGGTATTTTTTTCTTTCTCAAAATCACTCTGGATGTGTGCCCGCTGCTTGGTAGAAATTGTGTCCAGCTAACTAGACTATGTGACTAGGGTCAGATACATAAATAAACTGCTGTAAATTTTATGTATGATTTGATGACATCTAATGTCTTGAAGAATGGATGTTTTAATCAGAAAATCAAACAGATATCGCTGCAGCTTCCCATTCTTCGTTCTTGTCCAGTTAAGTGGACAGCATCAAACACATACTAAGATTCCAGCTTTTACAGGTCCATCGAGACGAAAAACCCCACGGATCCAGCCAGATCAAATTGTGGATTTGTTCGATGCTGTTGACAGTGACCTATCGGATATTGAAGTATCTGATCATGACAATGCAGAATACATATTGGAGACAAACAGAACTACAAATACACTACTCTGACACAAAAATTCCAACTTTTTTGCAGGTCCATCAAGACCAAACACCACACATAGCCACCCAGACCAAATTGTGGATTTGTTTGATGCTCTTGACAGTGACCTATCAGATATTGAAGTCTCTGATGATGATAGTGCAGAATACATACCGGAGACAAACAGAACTACAAATACACTGCTCCAGCAACTTTATCTCTATGAAGAGTCATCAGATTCTAGCGACCCCGATGACACGCCATTCATACCCCATGCTGTACCCAAGACAGATACTCCACGGCGACTAATGTGGAGAAGAAAAAGCTTCATGCCAATCAATTCCGGCCTGGCCTCATGACACATATATTGCCAACAGCCAACCGCTTCAATCTCCTTTCCAGTACTTCCAGAAGTACATTGACTCTGATTTCTATGAGTTGGCATCTGTAGAGACGAACAGAAACAGCAATCAGCAGAATGTAAACAACCCCATTGGTACCAATCCCATAGAAATGCGCCAGTTCGTTGGAATTCACTTGGTTATGGGCTGCATGAAATTTCCAAGATATCGTTGGTACTAGAGCCCGGCAACTAGGGTTCCCCTTATCGCGGATGCCATGAACGTTAACCGTTTTATGAGACTTAGAGGCTGCTTTCACTTGGTGGACAATGAAACAGGCAAAGATCCAAATAATCGGCTCTGGAAGGTTCAGCCAGTCATAGATAGGGTGCTAGGACGATGCCAACAGCTCAAGCCCCACGAAAACGTGTCGATAGACGAGCAGATGTGCCCGTTCACTGGGCAGCTCGACATCAAGCAGTATGTCAAAGGAAAGCCCTGTTCGTTGGGCATCAAGCTCTACGTACTCTGCAATTCTGATGGCTTGGTGCTCAATTTTGAAGTTTACCAAGGAAAGAAGACCATCATCCCTGACGAACATAAGCAATTGGGACTTGAAGGTGGTATTGTCATGAAGCTCATGACAGGGAGGAATATTCCAAAGGAGACTAAGCTTTACATCGACGATTTTTTCACCTCAATCCCCTTACTCCAGTCTCTGAGACAAAAGGAGTGGTATGGAACTGGCACTATTCGTGCAAATCGAATGGCTCGGTGCCCCGTCAAACTGAAAAAAGAGATGAAGACAGAAGGACGTGGAGCAATGGAAGAGCTTGTGTTAGGTGCGGAGGAGCTGGTTATAGTTCGCTGGCTTGACAACCACATAGTGTCTATGGCGTCGAACTTGGTTGGCATCGGAGATGTTGAAAATGCACGGAGATGGTCTAAAGCTGAGTGTAGCTTCATTCAAATTCCACAGCCAGAGATCATCAGAAGGCCAGTAGGGGTGAAGTGGATAAAATCGACCACCTTATGAGTTTGAACCGTACCTGCATCCGGTCTCGCAAATGGCCACTGCGTTTTATTTTCCACATGATTGACCTTGCTGTTACGAATTCATGGTTGGAGTACGTCAAAGACTGCAACACCCTATCGCTGGGCAGGAAAGAGAAACTAGATCTCGTTGCATTCCGAAAGGAGATTGCCTCTGCTCTCATCCAAGCCAATTGGTCTACCCCACGGTCAGCAGATTGACCAAGGGAGTCGTATGGAGACATAGAGGAACAAGAGACGTCAGGAAGGAAGCGAAGATCAGCCATAAGCTTGTTTCCGAGGTACGACACGATGGCTATCACCACTGGCCAGTGAATACAGGAGAAAAGCATGCGCAAAGATGCAAGATGAGTGGTTGCAAGCAGAAAACTACAACAATGTGTGAAAAATGCAAAGTTTAACTGTGTTTCAGGGGTGAACGAAACTGTTTCAAAGACTTCCATGTCAAGTCTAGTGCCTAAATTGTTATTTTTGTCGGGTGATTGTCCAGTTAACTGGGTATCCGTTTTCTTCTACTTAATAAACGAATCTGATAAAAATCACTTCAGCTCTAGCTTACTGATGCCCTAAACAGTTGGTTATGATAAAAAAAATCGCAGTTAAAAATAGTTGGTGACGGAAGGGGTCAACTAACTAAATATTCTAACTAAATCAAGAAAAGTAAAAAACAGAAGAAATTACTACAACTATTCACTATTGTACTGCGTATCCCTACCCTCTGCTCTTCCTATTAGCAGAACCAGAGTAACAGGATACCCTGTATCAGGCTACCAGAACCCCTTTTAGATACACTACGCCAAACACTGGGTATAGTTAGCTTCTGACATACCTATGTCGAACACTCTATACACTAAGCCCTGAACTGGTCCTGACTATGCTAAATGCTGGATATTCTAACCTAATAAATTATTCATGGATTGAGTGAAGCTCAGAAATCAACCAATCAGAATACCTTTATACAGTACTAGTAGATGGTTAGGGTAGGAGGACGTTTTCGTGTGGATGGCTGTAGAGCTGAACGGGTGATCCCGTCCACGCGAAAATGAGAAAATTGATCATGCGTTGAATGGCTGAGAAAGATGGGTTTCGTCCATGCGAAAATGCCCGTTCAGCTGGATTTCGAGCATATGAGTGGGAAGGTCCACAAAATATCCCCGTTCAGCTCAGCGCTGCCCTAGGAGCGGTGTTAAACGGAGGCGTCCATCGAGCTGGATGGCCCGTTCAACTGTTCATTCTTACACGCGAAATTGACAAAGAGATGGACGGCATCCACGCGGAAATGACCGTCGAGCTTGACGGGACCAGAGCCATCCACGCGAAAATGTCCCCTAGGCTACAATACGAACAGGTAGCAATAGGGTGTAGAAAAATCAGGAGTTTCTGATAGACTGGCCAGTATACGTCTATTTGTTTGAAGAATATCATGCTCTGCCTTTCTGATATAAGGTGAATGGAAATTTTGGTTTGCTAAGACCTTAGCGAAATTCTAACATCGTTAAATTATAAAACGTAACTTGTAGGCTTTTGTCCGACCACAAATTCCTGATTTTTATGCCAAAGTCTTAGAAGAACCACTTCGCTTAGTATAGGATAAACTATGCAAACCACAGGTTGCTCTATTTTTGGCGTAGGGTCTTGCTTTGGAGCAATGTGTTTCTCCAACCTCAGTTGATGTGCGATTATTGTATGACGAGGTAACCAGCATTTGGTATTGGCAGTACAGTCTCAAACCATGTGTAACCTGCATTTGGCATACCCAGTAAAAAGATTTTCCCACGCAGTGTTCTTCGTACAGGCCTAATACTGCTTCGACTATACTGTGTAAGCTATTTGACCTCCATGTTCGTGATGAAATTCGAAGCAAGTGTTCGGTTCCCCCACACCAGTTTGGATTCCAGCGATCTCTCGGTTGTGATCATGCGCTCTATTCATTATTGCCTATATTAGTGGACGCGGAAAATAGTAATGAGCGTGTTCCACCCTACTTATCGTAGTTACTACGCATGACGTCACGTTCTTTGGCTTCTTCGCGCCTAGGCTAGAACGCATTTTCAGTTTTCCGCAAAATATCACTCCACGGGTTAATCCAGCCAATCACGTTACAGACATCCGTAGTTACCACGCTACTACGCTCCCGAGCATGGTAAGCAAACAGTTACTATTAGTTACCATTTTGACAAGGTTGGAATGGTTAGCGTAGTAATTTTTGGTGAGGTTGGAACGAAAATATTAACTAACAGTTATTATTGTTAGAAGGGTGGAACACGCTCATCAATGATTCTCTGGTCCTAGCTGGACATGATCTCGCTCGTGCTTTCGATCATTTCAGGAAAATTGTTTAGTGTTATCCATCTTTGGACCCCTCCCCTGTTTTTCTTTTTTTTGTTTTCTTTCTTTCTCGTTCCTTGTTTCCCTTATTTTTCTCTCTTTTTCATTTAAGTTAAAACCATCGGTTATTTTGTTGTCGTCTTCTCCCTTTTCCTATATACAGAGTATTTAGTTAGTTGATTCCGTTTGTTCTTTAATTAATATCGGTTATTTCCCTGCCCTAGCCAAAGTCCAATGAAACTGAAACTGAACTGATTCATCTATTCATGAGCATATTCTGCTTTCTGCAGCATAAAGAGGAGTCCAAATATGTGTTATCGAGCCCCTTGATTCAATGTATATAGTACTCTTCGAGGTAGAATAAAGTGCCCCAGCTCGAATTGTGATGTACTAGTTGAGCTTGATATACCAGTAAAAAAGGGTATAAGGTAAGGGACTGTGAACGCGCCAGATTTGTTCAATAACTCTGATTGTACATAATAGTTGAATGTTGAGTGTATTTAATCCCTTGTATATATTCGTGTTACACTGTATTTTGTTGCCTTTTTCTTTCCTTTATTTTTTTCTCAGACATGCCCCCTATTGTAGGCTACTTGTACAGTGTTGACAGGTAATAAACCTATATCGTATCATATCATAAAATAAAAATCCTGAACTAGCAAGGCCAAACGTCTTGAGCCAGGAGAACTGGCAAGCAGGGAATAAGAAATGATTGACATTGGGGTTCTTTATCCATGTTTCTGACAAAAAAAAATTTCTGCCTCCACACAATCAAACAGTATAAGTGACTAATTGCAGGTTTATCTCTCTTAGCTACAGTCTTGCAAATACCCTTGCCAAGATCAGTGGAACATGACAGGGGCAAATCTAGGCTGACTTAGCCATCTAGCATCACCATATAATAGATAATGATGACTTGAGAATTGAATATCAGAAGAAAAGTTAGGCTATTCAGTTTTTTTTACATCAAGAATGAAATCTATGTTTCTCTTTAAATTTTCTTTTCCCTCTGTTGGGATACATTGAGACAACTGAGCAGAAAAAAGGAAAAGATTCAAAAAATAAAAGTGTGGGGCTTTAATTTAGCTTTCTTTTACTTTGATTGAGTATTTTTATTTTTCTTAAGCTTTTGCTTGTACAGCTGTATTCCTCTTAATTTGGCAGCTTTGTAGCTAGATATTCCTTCAGCCCAAGCTGACTGCGAGTCATGTCTGAGAATGCAAAACGGATAAGTCAGCTACATTTTCATAGAGCTATATTTCGGCCCTTCATGGCAAGGGTCCTCTTCAGGCTCAAGCCGCTCAGGCTGGAAAATGAACTTCCTAGTAAAATGTAGCTGACGGGTCCGTTTTGCATTGTCAAATATAGCCTCGTAGCTAGTAAACTACTGTGAAATGTTGTGCCATGTTGCCAGAGGTTAAGCTAACTCACTTTGGTAGTGGTCTCTAGTATGAAGGTACCTGCGTATATATTATTGACACCATGAGCGCGTTCCACCCTTCTGACAGCTAACTATTAAGGCGTATTCTCGCCGTTCCCCGAGGACTCCACTTGAGGAGTCCCTGCGTTTTGGTTAGTCCCGGGGACTCCCCGTATTCTCGCGAGTCCCCACGGATGGGAATGCTACGATTATCATCACCATCATCAAAAAGGAGTCCCTTTCAGATTCAGGGGGGTGGAATCACTTTTTGCTCGTGTTGTGCAGTGTAAAATTAATTAAAAAAACAAACAAAACCAAAAATAAAGTGGATCCAGACTAATTTCGTCAACTGCACATTTTTTTTTCGAACAAAATCCATTTTGGAAGCATTCCCCGTGTTCTCACTGTTTCTGTACGCGGAGTCCGCATGGAGTGACTCCCTCTATTCTCGCCGTTCCCTTCGATTCCCTGAGGAGTCCTCGGGGACCGGCGAGAATACGCCTTTAGTTCCTGTTTTCGTTCCAACCACGGGAAAAGTTACTAAGCTGACCAACCTTCTCGAAATAGAAACTAATAGCAATAGGAGCTACGGGGCACACAACGTTTCGTTATCTGTACAATTAATATCTATATCGCTGTGAAGCCGCGTAGAAGAAACTTTCAAAGTCAAAGTCGATTGGTTCTCTGGGCGCGCTCCAGAGCGGGTTAGCGTGCCTCCTGCACTTCTTCCGATGCCATGAGTAACGGCTAAGACGGAAGTAGACGGGTATCAACCCAAAGCTAGAGCAAATACCTCTAGCTAAGCTCAGTTTTGTCGGGGTATCGAGTCGCTGCATGGGACCAAAGATGGACGTTCTGTTCTTACTAGTAATAACTATTTGCTTACCACGCTCGGGAGCGTAGCTAGCGTGGTAACTACGATCTCTGTGGCATGATTGGCCCAATCAGCCCGGCACGATATTTTGACGAAAATAGAAAAATGTATTCCAGCCTTGACGCCAAGAAGCCATGATTTTTGACGTCATGGGTAGTAACTACGGTAAGTATGGTGGAAGATGCTCCTTAAATTACACAAAACTGTAGGTATTTTCACGAACCCACACACTTTTCACGTAATATTCTCTAATGAATATTCTTTGAGCCCAAGCTGACTTTGAAACATTTATTCAAACATTGTTTACAACGGATACGTCAGCTACGATTCTTCATCAGCGATATTTCGGCCCTTCTTGGCAAGGGTCCTCGTCAGGATGTCAACCCTCTGGGTCAACGTCGGGGAAGGAAACAAACCTGTAATAAATAACTGAAGGTTCTACCGACTATAAATATCTTATTAAAATAAAGTACTTTCAAATACCACTGTCGTGAAAAAACTAGTCGTGAGATTTAATTTTTGACACGGACGCTGTTTTTGCTGCACGATTCCTTCCCCGACGTTGACTCTGAGGATTGACAGCCTGACGAGGACCCTTGCCAAGAAGGGCCGAAATATCGCTCATGAAGAATCGTAGCTGACGTATACGTTCTAATGGATAGTATTCACGCTGTTGCAATATCGATACGTTTTTGTATTTTGGGTATTTTGTAGGTACCGTATAGCCTATTTCTCTCAACTTTTTTTTAAAGCACAACTCTTACTAGAAATGATTTTTTCCCTACAAAATGGGTCAGAAAAAACGTTTACGAAAATACCATTACTTTCCATCTGAAACTAGCGGTTCTCTTGTTAGCGCTTGTCGATTGTATCCAGCCTTCCTGCTCTCCGACGCGGCGGTTGGGCGCAAAAGATTTGAAACTGAACGTGCCTTGGTTAAAAAATGGGAAAAGAAGTAATAAACAGAAGATTATCACATCCTAATGTGTGAAAGATTTGTCAGTGAACAATGAAGATTCCGGCAAACTTTTCGTTGGGTGACGGGAAAACTCGGCAAGGCCGAAAAAGCGTTAAAAATTCGGTAGTTACGAAACGAAACAATGGAGAAAGGTGGGGATTTTTAGAAGCTTATCGTCGTGCCCAAAACCAAAGGGCGTATCTAACATTCTACAAATTTTACAGGAGAGCAAAAACAAGGTTTGTGAAGCTGTTCGTAAGAAGAGATTTTTTCTAATGACGTAATCGCAATGTATTTATAGGTTTTTCACTACGAGAAATCGATTGGTGAACAGTAAAACTCTCGGAAGTTCTTAGAACACTAGAAAAACCAGATACGCCCTTTGGTTCTGGTCATTCTAAGACATTTCCATTAGTTAAGACCAAGTGATTTTTGACTAAGCTTGTGTAATTTTGCTTCAAATATGAAAAAGGAGTACAATAAAGCTACAGGTAAATGATTAAAGGAAGACACGTACAATAAAGCTTCAATTAAATGATTCAAGGAAGGCACAAATTCAAATTACTCTCCGTTGTCACTTTCGTCGTCAATGTCACTGTCTTGCAGGACATCCTTCACGGCTTTGCCATGGGGAAGGTTTCGGTAGTATGCATGGAAGTCGGCATGGATTAGCCGTTGTTCGCACAGTGAAAGCAAGTCTTTAAATTTTGCATCACTGATCGGCAACTTTTTCTCGTAAGCTGGCATCAAGCTTACCATTGTCCCACTCTGTCCAACTGATCGTTTTACCTTGTTAACAACAATTGCCTTGTATTCCCCGCTGTAGTCGTAGCTATAGAAGATTTTAGCCGCATCGTCCACTGTGTAACGGAGAACTTTGATATCAAGCCACTTAACTTTTTCTCCACAAGTGTTCACCTTAACGTTCTTTACGATCTGGCCAGTCAGCTTCTTGAAGTCCTTAAAGAAGGTATAATCCAGTGTTGTCACAGTATACGGATTGTTCCGCCTCGCTAAAATGCAAATGTTTTTCCATTCAACTGGAGCATTTATAGAGGTATGCCTGGAGGCACGTTCAATGGCACTGTGCATACTATCTCCCTCTTGCTCTGTGTGGCCCTTTTCCAGATAGACGTGGGTAATCGATCGGACATGGCGTAAGGTGCGGACTGCCCAAAAGCACATTCCAGAAAAAAATTGATTTCGATTCTGTCCTCCACAAGAGTCAGACACAAAGTAGAAGTCGGAATGATCTTTGTCATTTGAAACAGCATCAAACACTATCGATGCAACCTCGTTTGCTCCTCTTTGTCCATCTGTTTCACACCAGATATTACAAAATCCGTCGTGGCTATTCATATTGTATAGGGTTAAGTTATAGCAAGCAAGCTTTCGCTTGTAGAATATAGGACCAGCTTGCCCTTTCGGGGTTTCTAGAACGCGTTGAAGATCAAAATTAATGAACGTAGCCTTCTCAAAGCCCTCCTCTTCTTCTTTAATCTTCCGAACGATTTCGTTTTTCAAAGCTCATGCTTTGGTCTTTCTTTCCTGGTGTTCTTCATACTGCTTCACATCTTTTTCTGATTTGTCTGCGAGCTGGTTGTACCTCAGACAAAGTCCACACTGGTCTTTTTTAGGCCTGTGAAACCCAAGGTTGAATTTCTTGAACTCAAGACGGTAACTTTCTAATGCAGGGGCTACTTTCCTCTCTTCCTGACCCTTTTCCTTATATAGATCATACATTTTACGCAATGAAAGATTGGCATCCAGATAGAGTTTCTTTGTGCTCTTGCGGCAATAGTGACTCTCGACAGCGGGAAAAGACTTGATGTGATCATGTATAAATCCAAGTTGTTCTGGTGTTACCCGTTTGGCATTTTTATTTTTTCTTCGTTGGTCAGGTTTCACAATTGGTGTAGTTGGTTCTTGAAACTCTGATTTCACGCAACGTCGTAGAAATTTTTCGGATATTCCGAAAGTCCCAAGAAAAAACTTCTTGCAAACTGGAAAGTAGTTTGTTTCGGACGGTAGGCTGTAAACAAGATTGTTAGATCTTCTTGAAGAGTCTGACACAGTATGTGTCTTTTTAGGAACTTGTTTACACAACCCAGCGATGAACTGTCTTTGCTGATCGTGATTCTCTGCCTCTTTTCCGAGATTCCAAAACGATGTAAACATGCCGTTCAACATCTCGTCCGTAAAGCCTTTCTTACATTTTTCGTGAGTACAGGGATTTTCCGACCTCGCTTTCGCCTTCACAAACTTTCCAGTTGCAGGAGATACGTATTCTTTGCCTGAAACCCGTTGAGCCTTTCTGTGTGCTCTTTTGGATGTCGAACCCTTGGCCAAGAGACTTTCATTGGAGGACTCGATGCCTACAAGATTTGCCTCTGCAGGATCATTCTGTTCAGAACTAGCTGAAACTGCCGCATGGGGCTCAGTACCAATATTTACAACCAGCGCTGGTGTCAACTCGCTGCCGTCAGAGTCACTAGACGGCAGAAACGAAGGATCACCATCACCTTCACTGTTGGACATATCCTCCGGTTCGTCAGATTCGTCCAGATACTGTAATGCTTCTTCTGTCTTGATAATTTTCTTCTGTCGCATTTTTCTGAAAGGCAGCGGTATGTTTGAATGAAATAGAAATGGTAAGTTCAAAAGTGTACAGGAGCCTAACGTCTTTCGGCGTTTGCGAAAATCAGGCTCTTACAGCCTAGGTGAAGGATTTCATGCAATTAAAGGCAGTCAACCAAAAACCCCTGATTTTTGGATACCCTATGCCTTTCGCCGGATACACTATGCCAGGTGCTGGATACTGTAACCCAGTAAAATATTGATGATTTGAGTGAATCTAAAAAATCAACCAATCAGAACTCAGGTCAGGGTTAAGTTACCAACAGGTATCCAGCGTTTGGCATAGGGTATCCAGCGTTAGGCATAGGCTATGCCAAATGCTAGACATACCCAGCGTTTGGCATGGGGTATCCAAAAATCAGGGATTTCTGGCAGACTGATTAAAGGTTAATCAAAGTAAAAATTAGTCAGGCTCGTGCAACCCAGGTCGGGATTTTTCACAGAATGAAGGTTGTGTATCCATGGTCAACAATAATCAACATAATCAGTCAGTTTTAACAGCAGGCAAAATAATTTGTAAGGTTAAACTGGCCTCTCCCCACCACTATAATGTCCGAACTACTGAAATGATAAGAATGGTAGGCCTAGCTTACGACTGTGGTGGTGGAACAACTTCAAGCTCCGAAAATTGATGAAAACTTCACTAATTGGTGTTTTGAGTTTTCCTTGTTTTTCGCGGCGTATCTTTAACTTAAAATCTTTTCTTCGAAAAGTGACAACAACCAAATACGCCCTTTGGTTCTGGTCAGTGTTTTCAGATACGCCCAGGTGCCTGTGCTGTAAATCAAAAGTGTGTTGATATACTTCCCTGCAAATGCACCTGCTGGATAGTACCCCACTAGATGACTCTTTCGAGCACAGTAACTCGTTTTCGCAAAAAGTGTCAGATACGCCCTTTGGTTTTGGGCACGACGTTATAATTCCATATGGGAGCTAAGTATATTGTAAAAGGCAGAATAAGCAAGAGGGGTCCTTTAAGGGCTGATCTTATAGAACACTGACTCAGTATAGTATAAAATGTCCCTAATATTATGTTTCTATCTAGGCTATGGTTATTATTATTTCTGCATTCCTTTCAGGCGAAAATCAACCAATTTCACAACATTTCACTGAAGAATCCCTAGCAAATGAAGAAAAAACAGAAGAAAAGCCTTTTTCCTGTGAGTTTTGCAACAAAAGCTTTACTTCTCGTTCTAAGCTATCATGGCACGTGCGCATCCACACTGCAGACAAACCATATTCCTGTGAAATTTGTGAGAAAAAATTCACTGCCCCCTCTCTCGTGCTGAAACACATGAGCGTTCATACTGGAGAAAAGCCTTATGTTTGTGAAATCTGCCAGAAAAGGTTCACTAGAGTCCACCACAGGGATGACCACATGCTGATCCACACTGAAGAAAAAGCCTATTCTTGCGACATTTGTGACAGGAAGTATCATCTCAGACGTACTAGGGACAGGCACGTGAAGACGCACGCTTTAGAAAAGCCTAGAAAGAGACCATATACATGTGAAGTATGTGAGAAAACGTACACTCTGCGAAAGCACAAGGAGGAGCACATGAGGAGTCACACTGGTGAAAGGCCGTTCTCTTGCGACTTCTGTGGGCAGACATTCAGTTTCAAAACGGCTAGAGATCAGCACAGGAAAATACACACAGGCGAGAAGGCTTACCCATGTGAAATCTGTGGGAAAAGCTTCACACAACGCGGAGACATGGTTAACCACACTAGGATTCACACAGGAGAAAAGCCTTTCCCTTGTGACTTTTGTGACAAAAAGTTTGTTTCCCGCAAGCGGCAGATTGAGCACATGAGAGTGCACACGGGAGAAACGCCATATTCCTGTGAATCTTGTGACAAACTGTTTAAGACTGGGAGCTATAGGAATAGGCACATGAAGCTCTGCCGGAAACCAGCAGACAATAAGGTTAGGGACGATTCGAATGTAACTCAGTTCGGAGAGTAATGCCATCTTCTGCCTGTACATTCGTTTTTTTCTTTTGTTACATTTAAAGGAACAGAAAACTTGACTCAAACTTGACTCGGGGAGCTAGCTGATATATCAAAAAGATATCAAGAATGTACCTTGAGTCGAAATTGAGAGTAAGAAAAATTCTCGTTACGACCATTGCAGTTTCCGGGCAGTTGAGTTAGTATAAAAAAAGCAAAGGGTTTGTTTGCCGGGAGTAGGAATCGAACGCACGACCTCTTGAGAACTATCCCAATGTGTTAGTCAACACGGCCAAAGGCGAACTTTTACAATGCAGAAGTGCATAATTACAGTACATAAGGGACAAGGGCCTGCCAGCTAGCTTTGGGAACACTAAGGAGAGGGTTCGAGATAACAAAGAAGGGGGGTCCTGTCGACAGTAAGTCCCTGTATCTTTATCTAAGCCCCCCAGGTCGGTTTGATGGCCGAAAGTTGCGTAGTCAAGTGTTCAGTGCCATTAATCAACTTGAGAAAGATACACTGAAAGATAGGTGCCCACAGAACGCGAATTCACGTTCGCCTACGCGAATTTGATATCGCTAGCGGAAAAATTCGCTTCGCTAGGCAAAAATTTCGGGCCGCGCCGTTTCAGCTCCAAGTCGAATTATTTTCGCGTTGCCTCAGTTCGCGCTGAGGAAATTCAGGAAAACAACAATCAACCTGGCCAAAGCAGAGTATATAACCAGATATAGAGGATATAACCATAAAGTTGACTTTTCCCCCTATTGTCCTTCTAGTCCTACGTATCGGATCCAGGTATACGTATCTAGTCGTGGCGAATTCGTTCACGTATTCGCTGCCAGTGGGGTCTACGAAACGAAGTTGCGAAAGAACAAAATTCGTTGGCGGAAAAAAATCGCCTTGAACAAATCTGAACGTTTCCAACGAACAGCGAGAAATTCCGAACTTCTGCTGTCGGATCTTTAAAGTTTAACGGAACTTTAACTTTATATCTGATACTTGAATACGCTGGAATATTTTGACTCATCTAAGGGGTTTTGCATTTTTTTTTTTTTTTTTCACCCGGGACTCTAGTAATAACAGAGTTTGCGCTGCTTGCATGACTAACCAAAATTTGGCAAGATGTGGAGAATTTAAATTTTAACATCCAGTGTAACATGCGTGCAGCTTTTCGACGATGAGAAGATGGTGTTAAGATATCCCGTATGGAAACAATTCAAGTCATTGTGTTATGGGACATTTTTTAACCAAAATTTGCCAAGATGTGGAGAATTTAAATTTTAATATCCAGTGTAACATGCGTGCAGCTTTTCGACGATGAGAAGATGATGTTAAGATATCCCGTATGGAAACAATTCAAGTCATTGTGTTATGGGACATTTTTCCAATCGTAAACAATTGAAAACAACTGGAAACGGTGGTAAACAATTATTTGTTTACGATGGGAAACGTTTGTCTACGATCGGAAAAAACTGTTTCCAGTCATAAAAATACAATCGTTAACAACTGTCTACAATCGTAAACAACTTTTCCAATCGTAAACAACTGCTTCCAGTCGTAAACAACTGTTTCCAATCGTAAAAAAAAACAATTGTATACGACCGTTTCCAGTTGTTTTAACTTGTTTAAAACGACTGTTTCCAATCGAAAAAAAAAACAATTGCTTACGACCGTTTCCAGTTGTTTTCAGTTGTATACGATTGGAAAAATTTCCCATAATACAGTGACTTGATTTATTTCCATAGGGGATGCCTTGTCAGGAATCGGACATTATTTTAGTTTTCGGCAATGCCTTACGTTTGGAGTGTGCAAATATTTCAAGCATAGAGGGACAAACACTCCGAAAGAATAAGTTCATTGTTTGTGTCATTGTTTGTGGTGTTTGATCTGCCTTCGCCATTTTCATGTGTTGTTGTTAATTTTAGTCGTTCCGATGGATTAGAGTTTTCTTTAGTGTTCTAAATTTCTGCGTATTTATATAATCATTTATCTTATTGTCATCAGTTTTGGTGGACCAATAAAACATCAATCAATCATCTGATGAAATCGGTTATCTGTGGATAATGGTCAACCGAAGCAACGCATTGTTATCTAGAGAGTGTTCCACCCTCTTACCAGTAGTAGCCTAACTATTAGTTACTAAATCCGTTCCAACCTCACGAAAAGTTACTACGCTGACCGTTCCAGCCTTCTCGAAATAGTAATTAATAGTAACTATTTGCTTACCACGCTCGGGAGCGTAGTAACTACGGATCCCTGCCACGTGATTGGTCGGATTCGCCCGTGGCATGATATTCTGCTGGAAAATGGAAAAATCGTTCCAGCCTTGACGACAAAAAGACAGAATCTGTGACGTAATGCGTAGTAACTACGGTAAGTAGGATGGAACACGAGTCTAGTTTTCAGGCCTATTTTAGTGATTAAGTGATGTCTAACTAGACTGTCGGGTCTCAGACCTTTTCGGTTAAACTTTATGATAAATTGGAAATGTCAAACATTTGTTCCAAAACTCAGCGATAAATCAGTCCACTGTACCAAGACAAGTACAAAGAAGGCGAGTGTATTTTTGACCCCAAAAAGCCCATCGTGAGGTAGGCCGAATGTTGGACCTTTCGATCCTACAATCCTCGAAAGTTGTTCGCCAGCCTACGACTATGACTGTGAACTTTCGGTAAGACATGATTGTAAGGTTGTTGGTCGGCTTAGAACCTTCGTTGAGACGGGATAGCAGCTCCTATGACAGCAGTGTAACGAAACGCTTTAATTAACAGTTGCGAATTCCCAAGTTCGCAAGAATGACGCATCAGCATTTATTCGCCGGCTGAGACACCAGTTGAGTCAGCTGGAAGATCTAATACTCTAGCGTCAGTATTTGTTTCTCAACCAAGATGTCAGTTTGGAGTCAGCTTGACATTCAGTTGACATTCGCCGGAAAGTTCAACATTGTAGTGTTGTCACTACTGTGTCAGCTGATGTGCCAGCTGATGTTGGTTAGAAGGTTAGAATTTAGGATGTACATATAAGTTAGGAGTTTGAACCATTTAAAAGAGAGTCGGTCTTAAGTTATACTCGTGAATGGAGATCAGTTATTCCCACGAATGAAGTTAGTGATTTGTCATCAGTTAGTCAGTTTTTGTCGTACACAAGTTCAGGGATAGTTGGAGTTGCAGTTCAGCATATGCGCAGTTCAACACTACCGTTCGCTCCTTGTGATAGTTCAGCTCTATTCCGTTGTGTTGCGTCAGTTGCTGTTGCAGCTACAGTCAGTCTTAAGTTAGATTACCATTCTTGATGTGCCTGTTCCGACATGTAAGTACGATTATAAATACAAGATCGCTCGTCATGCTATTGGTTTGCCTTGCCTAACCTAGAGCCGTTTTTCGTTGCTCCCACAAACAGTTTGTTGGTCGACTGTGGCTCGGAAAGAGTGTTTCCGCGGTCTTTCGTGCGGACCACAAGTGTGTTTCCGCGCCCAACAAGATTTTCGTGGCTGGCTTTGTGGCTCAAATTCGACAAATAACTGGCGAGGTGATTGTCGATTTTGTGGCTCGATTCTGGCGGGAAATTCAAATTAAGCAGCAAAATAGTGTCTAAACAATAAAGCTAACTACTTTTTGAAGCAAATAGACTTGAAACTGAGGACGCTTTTTGTACAGAATGGTAAGGAAATAAGCCTGGCGTTCCATTTGTTGAGATTTTTACATGAATTGGATTTTTATTTTCAGATATTTGAAATTACCGCCAAAAAAATAGACAAAACGGCTTTTCTGCGAGCTTCAACTAGTGGCTCGACTGTGTGGCACAATCGTATTTCCGCGACAAACACGCGGAAGTGTGTGGCCCACAATTGTGTCGCGGAAAAAGGCCTATAATCTCGGAAATACCCTAAGGGTAAGGAACTGGTACCCCCTCTCTCTCTCTCTCATGTGCGCATAAGGATTTTTTACAGCAGGGAAACTCATCTGTTCGTATGTTTCGAGACAATCCTTTGCTTTGAGCTTCTTAAAACGACAGTCGTATGTTTTCAACTTGTCAGAATGACAAATCGGGAATGTCATGTACAGGTTGAGCACCACTGGTTTTTGTAAAAAGTAAATAAAAAAATCTCTGTATTTCAGTAGTAAACAGGCTGATTTTCGAATTTTACTAGCGCCGCAGAGTTTCAACATTATCTATTCTTCTTGGTTTTGGTAAAAATCTTGGTATTTTAGCAGAATTGGTTTTCCAAAAAACAATCCTGCAGTGTTTGAACCTAATTGGGTTTGCAAAACAAATAGAAAACCGTGATTTTCGGGGGGGGGGGAGGGTTATAAGCGAGGGAAAAATATAATTTCTGATATTTCGGTTACACGCCCGTCAAACCGTCCTCAAACACTGATAGAAGGTAAAATTATGATTGCACTAATTTTTTGTTTACCATAAACGTAGAGCAAATCTTCTTTATTTTGTTGGTTGGCCACTAATTTTTACCGGGAGTGGTCGAGCACTGCCATGTAGGCCAACCCGACCCGACCGGCCAAGGATCTTTCTCTGTTTTGGGGGGTTATCGTGATTATTCGTGGTCAAATACAGTCGGCCAGATATTTCAACCCTAAATTTCATTTGGAATACCTAAAAGACGTTTTGATCCTATATGCTTCAAAAAATTTTGCCCGCGGCTCCTTTCCTTCGTAGTAGGTTACCCATTTTCACTTTGTAGAAGGGTGTATCATTTAGCGAAGTCTGAACCGAATCCAGAGATTTTGAGGCCGTTTGAGTTTGAGTTTTGTATGGGAAGCAGCTGGATTTGAGGAGGGTTTTGGCGAGATCCCGGAGTCACTTTCCGGCGAGCGAAGCGCATCGCGAAAACTGTCGGAAAGTGATTCCTGGAATCACTTTCCATTTTCCCACTGGACTGATCGCGGAAATCCATGGAAAGCTGATATTGCCGAGAAAATGTTGAATTACAAACTTTTTCGAATAGATATGGTTCACTGAACGGTTCTTTGATTCTCATATATTACATCGAAGTCACCTTAATTACGATTGCCATTTTTTTTTAATTTATTAGTGACACTTGCACTGTTTTTTCTCCACACCCGAAAGATTCAACTTTCTGCGGAGCTTTCCACTAACCTCGTGGAATCACTTTCCAGGAAAGCTGCTTCGGTTTCCAAAGCGCGAAAACCGGAAAGTTCGGCAACTTTTCCGAAGTAGCGCAAAAACCATTGGAAAGTGATTCCGACTTTGCTTTCCAGCTCGCGAAAACCCTCCTTTGGTCAGAAAAAAGACGGATTTGAAAAATTTCCTTGCGGCTTGGTTCGCCAATTTGGTATCAGCTGAAGTCATTCATTAAAAGCTGCTGCAGGGGCTTCGCTCTTTCGAGAGAATGCTGAAAGAAAGGGCATTTTCGAATTTCCGTTATTACGAATGAATCTTTGCCGAGACATATAAAAATCGGTGGCAATATTTGAAGAAATTGATGTAATTTTTCTCCTGCGGTGCTGTGTTTTTTGTCTATTGTTTCAAACCGGTTTAATTTTTGAGCCTTACTTGGCATTAGCCAGACATATGCTTTGAGGTCGCCCCCCGCCCCCGCACACAGATAAGTAACATCAGAGCGACCAGGGAGTGAATTATCGCGCATGGCCAGAGTTAATGCAGGCCGCAGGAGTCGGGTTTATCAAGGAATGTACTTAAAAAGGGATTTTTCTTCTGAAATTTGGGATATTTCAAAAACAGAAGTGTACACACTGAGCGGTACATTCAAAAAGATTTCTCGATGCGTTTTCAGTAAGAGATGGTTTAGTAAGATGGTTAGTCAGTGTCATTACTGCCTAGAGATCTTTCCAAATGATGCCAGTCTCTTAGAACACCAAACGAACTGTCACGTTGTATACCTAAAGCAAGAAACAGATGAAACTGGTGAGGTATTGGTCAACCAAACAGGCAAGTACCGGTACTGTACAGGCTTTATGGCCAAAAAATTAATGCTTGTCTAATTTTTTCTTCCTGAATTACACAAGTTCAATTACAGTCTCATGGCTCTGATGCATACAATCTCAAGAAAACTCCCCCAGTGCCGGACGAGATGCATCACGCATTGGCGATTGCTGGGCGATTGATTTTGCTTCAAGGCAAAGATCTAAATACATTTGCTGTCTTAGAGGTAACTGAAAGATCCGGCTCTTAATTTACTCAAGTCCCGATCTCGTTCATATACTATTTCGCACGTTCCCCTTTTCATTTATTGCTCACTTTTGCAGAGAAAGAACTCGTTAGTAATAAGCCAGTTCATTTTCCCCGAATTATGCAAGCTCAAAAACAATGGATTTTTTATGCTGCATCAGCCTCAAGAAAACTCCTGATTGCTGGAAGCGTGTCCTAATCATTTTGTATTTATTTATTCTGTGGGTAGGCCAGACACTCCAGCCGAAACCATCAAAATATTATTTACTGCTTGCATTGTAATTGTACCTGCAGCACCCAAAGTTGCCAACCCACAATGTATTAATGCCATCATCAGAGCAGAGGCGTCACTAGCCAAAATGTTTGGGGGGGGGGACGAGGAATTTACCGACTGGCTGGTAATTTTTACCGACTGTTTCTGCAGAAAAAACGACTGTTTTCAACAAAAAAAAATTACAGTTTTGAAAAAATCGACTGATTTTCAGAAAAATCCACTGATTTTCAGAAAAAAAGACTGTTTTGACGAAAAATCTACAGATTTTCAGAAAAACCGACTGTTTTTGTGAAAAAAAACTGTTTCGACAAAAAATTGCGGCGCTTCGCGCCAACTCAGTTATTTTTTACTGACTGGCCGACAGCATTGGGGGGGGGCATCCCCCCCTCCCCCCCCCCCAGTCGTGACGCCCCTGCATCAGAGCCCACTGCACTATGCAGAGTTTCCGAGAGCACATGGCCGCCAGTTTAGGTGAAACCGCAAGATCAGTAGGAAGATGAAGCGAGGACTGTGGAAACCCCAGAGACAAGAGGTTTGACTTTTATGTGGGAAACCTCAGAATCAGAAGATTACCAGACGTTAGATATCCAGGTCAGAGGAAACCGCTCAATTAGGAGATTGCAAGAGTGGTCCTGACTGAGGACTGGAGGGGTCTTGTATCATACCAAGAACAAGTAAGAGCAACAACCTCCGGTTACACACTTGAGTCATTTGCAAAGAAAACAGCATAGCCACTAGCAAGGCAGATGTTCTGACCTGTTCACATGGGAAGGAAACACAGTTGATTTGAATTAATAGATGCTGGGTGTCTGATTAGTAATGCAAAAAATAAAAGTGAACTTGACAATGATTGTTCATAATCGTGTTTGTTATACCATGACCATCAGTATGGACATTAAAATTCATTGTGATATGCCTTTTTATGTCTCTTGGGAGAACCATATAATGAAAAACCGGGATTTGAAGCACACTCACTGAGGTCATGACCCATCGAGTTTCAAGATCCTCAGTTTTAACTTTATCAGACGAGTGTAAACTAAGAGTAATGTGATCAAAGCTTGCGAGGATTACTGAAATTTACCGAAAAGGTAGAATAGCATGAAATAGTCAAAATAATACCATAGGGGAGTGTATATTTTGTGTGTTTTTCTCTTCTTTTTTCCTAGAAAAATAATTGTATACATTTTGATTTAGTGAGTTCCGTTTCGATTGAGTAGTGAATTGAAAGACGAAAGTTCACCTCAACCTGAGCTATCCCAGACTGAAGCGCACTATGTCGTTTAGTTCACTACTTATTAATAATTCTGTGTCAACAACATGTTTTCCCATAAAATAAAATCTTCGGTTTTTGCACTGAGGCCCTGCTATGTGGGTCCTAGTTTGTCTAGCAAATGCAAGCAGCAGAGGCGTTACTAGCCAAAATGTTTGGGGGGGGGACGAGGCATTTACCGACTGGCTGGTAATTTTTACAGACTTTTTCTGCAGAAAAAACGACTGTTTTCAACAACAAAAATGAAATTTTCGAAAAAAATCGACTGATTTTCAGAAAAATCCACTAATTTTCAGAAAACCCGACTATTTTGACGAAAAATCGCGGCGCTTCGCGCCGACTCGGTTATTTTTTATCGACTGGCCGACAGCTTTGGGGGGGGGGGGGGCGTCCCCCCCCCCTGTAGTGACGCCTCTGGCAATCAGTAATCTTCTCACAGCATCCAAATGGGGTGGCCGCCAACCTTAGCATCAGACAGATTTCTTGGAGATGTCTTGTTAATAGGTCTTTGAAGTGGGAAGTCAGCTTCCTGGCTAGGATTATTCCAAGATAATTTTGGGGGTTTCTCAGGCGTAATTTGTTTGTTGACAGAAATATTTCAGCTTGTAGAGGATCTTCTTCTGAGGACGACTAGGGATTTCGTGGGAGGGAGGGCCAGTTCTGATCCTGCAGAGAACGGCTCGAAAGTTAGCATTGCTGATGGGAGTTTCTGTTCTGCCTCAGAGTGCGTAGTTCGGGTAGCTACAGCAACCCAGGTCTTCGGCAAACTCTCGGTGCTTATGCTGGTTTCTAAGGTCCCACAGAACAAGGGCGAATAGCATGCAGCTGAGGACAGCCCCCTTCGGAAAGCCAATTTGTGTTTTCCTGGTGCAATGTGTTTCCCTGTGCAGTGTCGAATATACTTTAGAGTTGACCTTAGGAGGGTTTTCGCGAACCGGAAACCGAAGCAGCTTACCCGGAAAGTTGAATGTTTCGTCGGGAATTTCAAAGGTGTGAAAAAAAACAGTGCAAGTATTCGATGGAATATATAAGAATAAAAACCATTAAGTCAACCATATTCATTCGAAATAGTTCGTAATTTAACATTTTTCCATCGATGTCAGCTTTCCATGCGTTTTCGCGATCATTCTAGCAGGAAAGTGGAAATCTATTCCAGTCAGGGCCGTCACGACTGGGGGGGGGGGGGGGGGCGTCCCTCCCCCAATGCTGTCAGCCAGTCGGTAAAACAGTCGTTTTTTCTGAAAATTGGTCGATTTTTCGTCAAAATAGTCGATTTTTCTGAAAATCAGTCGATTTTTTGTTGTTGAAAACAGTCGTTTTTCTGCAGAAACAGTCGGTAAAAATTGACAGGCAGTCGGTAAATTCCTCGTCCCCCCCCCCCCCCAAAACATTTTGGCTAGTGACGCCTCTGTTTCCAGTAATCGCTTTTCCACAATTTTCGCGATGCGCTTCGCTCGCCGGAAAGTTATTCGTAGATCTCGCAAAAACCCTCCTCTTAGCTACTAGCATTCTATTCCTGACTCTTGATAAACTTTCTAGGAATGAGACCACCTGCCCCGGGATTGCCAGTAGGAATAATTTTGGGATTAGCCTGCGCTTGCATAGGTTTTCATAAGCTCCCTCGAAGGAGGGCTTTGTTGAACAGAGAGAGAGCCATAATAATAATAATAATTAAGGAGGCCCGCTATACAACAAATGAAAAGGCGGAATAGGAGAAAGAAAGAAAAATGAATTACTCACAAAGAAAAAGAAACACTATATAAACTTTATAAAACTTATGATACGTTAGGCGAGTCAACGGCGATTCGTAAATGTTTTTGAAAGCCCGGGATCTAGCACGACACTCTATGGTTTTGCACTTCGCGGAAATGTGGTACTTCTTCGACAGGGCTGAGTTAGACTCCCCTGGGGGGAGTTCGAGAAGGTACTTTGCCAGTTTGTAATATTTGTCCGAATTTGCCTTTTCTCGGAAATGTTTAGCAAATCCCATAACCTAGAAATGTACAGAAAGTTCGGTGTGACCAAAGGATTGAAGAGGCGCTACTACAATAGGCGTACTTTGTCGAAGCAAACTACACTTGCGTAAATGCAACCTACGTGTAAGAGGTTTTGGATGAGGAGTAACATGAAGGTCGGGTGCAAACTTCGGGTGATGCAAACTCAAAACTACAGGGAGAGTCTTAAAGGACCCCTCGCACTTTATACTCTTCAGCTAACAGTATTTTAAAATATTTTAATACTTTAAAATTACGCTGTGCTTTCAACAAATAACCCACGGTTTTGGCTGTTTTAAGCCATTTCTGAGACCCATTGACTTATAGTGAACATAGGGAAACAATTTACAAAACCCGTTTTTCTGATGGAAAAACTTCTCGCAGACAACCGTCGACAGCATGATACACGTCGAAGCTAGCAAAAGACGGCAAGTGAAAAAACAGCGTGGTTCTGATAGAGGGGTTAGAATGGACCGTACGAAATTGGGGTTTCCGGGTCTAGAAATATATGTTGTGGTTATGGAAGTAGGTTGCATTACTATTATAGGTAAGACCTTTAGTTTCTAACGCAGCGGTTATGAAAGCCATGCACAATCATGGATGCTTTAATTTATAATTATAATTGTTTGTTTCAGGAGAAGTTTTGGAAGGAGATCAACCAAGTTTGGAACATTTCACTGAAGAATCCCTAGCAAGTCAAGGACACACAGAAGAAAAGCCTTTTTTCTGTGAGGTTTGCAACAAAAGCTTCACTTCTCGTTCTAAGCTATCATGGCACGTGCGCATCCACACTGCAGAAAAACCTTATTCCTGTGAAATTTGTGAGAAAAAATTCACTGCCCCATCTCTCTTGCTGAAACACATGAGCGTTCATACTGGAGAAAAGCCTTATGTTTGTGAAATCTGCCAGAAAAGGTTCACTAGAGTCCACCACAGGGATGATCACATGCTGATCCACACTGAAGAAAAAACGTATTCTTGCGATATTTGTGACAGGAAGTATCATCTCAGACGTACTAGGGACAGGCACGTGAAGACGCACGCTTTAGAAAAGCCCAGGAAGAGGCCTTATTCCTGTGAGGTTTGTGAGAAAACGTACACTCTGCGAAAGCACAAGGAGGAGCACATGAGGAGTCACACTGGTGAAAGGCCGTTCTCTTGCGACTTCTGTGATAAGACATTCAGTTTCAAGACTGCTAGAGATCAGCACAGGAAAATACACACAGGTGAAAAGGCTTACTCATGTGAAGTGTGTTGTAAACGCTTCTCGCAAAGTGGACATTTGATTAACCACACAAGGATTCACACAGGAGAAAGGCCTTTTCCTTGTGACTTCTGTGATAAAAAGTTTGTTAATCGCAAACGACAGATTGAGCACATGAGAGTTCATACTGGAGAAACGCCATACTCCTGTGAATGGTGTGACAAACTATTTAAGACTGGGAGCTATAGGAATAGGCACATGAAGCTCTGCCGGAACCCAATTGGCAATGAAGTTGTGGTTGATTCCGACGCAACTCATTTGGTAGTGTAATGTCGGTCTCAGCCCATATATTCGGTTTTTCTTAGATACATTTTATAATCTTGAGAAAGATACGCTTAATACAGAGCAGCTGAACGATAAATCGAAGATGCACCAAATATGAACTTAGTGTGACTATACTTTCCGAAAGGGTTGGTTGGGATAGAAGCAGTTCCTGATTTCCTGTTGAGTTTATCCATCTCTGTGCTTGGGAGTTAGACAGAGAAATGATGTTACGCATTTCTGCTGAGATTTAATGAAAAGATCCAGTTAGGTTAAGTCGCTTAGTTAGCCAAGAGCGGTCGGGAAGTCATTCCAGCTTATTCATAAGACGATGAACACGAAACATATTTACAAACGGCCCCGGGGCCAGCGATCGGTTTATGGACAGATCGCTTGCCGATCCGCGAGGACCGCGAGTAAACAAAGCAGTTGAAGTTGAAGAAGAAAACCGGAATCAGTAGCTGCGTGTGTTTTTTTTACCGTCGTCCAGTTAACCCGACCAACAGGATTTCCCACTAAAAGCCGTTTCATTTGACCTTCAGTTAACCGACCTAAGTCCTTATAAGCTTTTTTGTTTTTATGGCACTTGCAGCCTCTGGCTCAAGTGCCATATACCGATCACAATTCCGTCTGTCGGTCTGTCGGTCTGTCGGTCTGTCGGTCGGTCCGAGTTTTTTTGTCCCACATATCCGAGTTAGGGTACTTCCAGATGTGCTAGGACAATGAAACTTGGCAGGCATATCAGGGACCCGACCAAACTAACCTGGAAATAATCAGTTTCCCGATCCGACCATATGGGGGGGAGTGCGGGGCGCTGGAAACTTGCAAATTTAGGGCATTTTGTCACTTTTTTCTGAGTTAGGGTACTTCTAGATGAGCTAGGACAATGAAACTTGGCAGGAATATCAGGGACCCGACCAAACGAACCTGGAAATAATCAGTTTCCCGATCCGACCATATGCGGGGGAGTGGGGGCGCTCGAAACTTGAAAATTTAGGGCATTTTGTCACACTTTTTCGAGTTAGGGTACTTCCAGATGAGCTAGGACAATGAAACTTGGCAGGAATATCAGGGACCTGACCAAAGTAACCTGGAAATAATAAGTTTCCCGATCCGACCATATGCGGGGGAGTTGGGGCGCTGGAAACTTGAAAATTTAGGGCGTTTTGTCACACTTTTTCGAGTGAGGGTACTTCCAGATGAGCTAGGACAATGAAACTTGGCAGGAATATCACGGACCCGACCAAACTAACCTGGAAATAATCAGTTTCCCGATCCGACCATATGGGGGGGAGTGCGGGGCGCTGGAAACTTGAAAATTTAGGGCATTTTGTCACACTTTTTCGAGTTAGGGTACTTCCAGTTGTGCTAGGACCATGAAACTTGGCAGGCATATCAGAGACCCGACCAAACAAAATTAGGAATAATCAGTTTTCTGATCCGACCATTTTGGGGGGGGGGGTGGAGGGCAGGGGAATCCGGGAAACTGAGAAGTGTGTAACTTTCGAACGGATGATCGGATTGTAATGAAACTTCATAACTGAAGAGAATATATATCTGTAATGTCCCGTTTAAAGTCTTGACCGGATTCGGTAGCCAGGGGGGAGTTTGGGGGGGGGGGGAGACCGGAAATTTCAAGAAACGGTTAGAATGGAGGGATCGGAGTGAAACTTGCTGGGAAGAACAAGCATCTGCTCTAGATAAGTCCTTTAGACCATTGTACTGGATCCGGACACTTATGGGGGGGGGGGGCCGGAATTCCGGTGATGGTGGTTTTTTGGATTTTCACGATGAAACTTGGCAGGCATATCAGGGACCCAATCAAACTGACTTCAAAATAAAAATATTGTCGATCAGATAATGGTGGGGGAGTGGAGGGAGGGGAATCCGCAGGGGAATCCGGGAAATTGAGAAGTGTGTAACTTTCGAACGGATGATCGGATTGTAATGAAACTTCATAACTGAACAGAATATATATCTGTAATGTCCCGTTTAAAGTCTTGACCGGATTCGGTAGCCAGGGGGGAGTTGGGGGGGGGGAGACCGGAAATTTCAAGAAACGGTTAGAATGGAGGGATCGGAGTGAAACTTGCTGGGAAGAACAAGCATCTGCTCTAGGTAAGTCCTTTAGGCCATTGTACTTGATCCGGACACTTATGGGGGGGGGGTCCCGGAATTCCGGTGATGGTGGTTTTGGGGATTTTCACGATGAAACTTGGCAGGCATATCAGGGACCCAATCAAACTGACTTCAAAATAAAAATTTTGTCGATCAGATAATGGTGGGGGGAGTGGAGGGAGGGGAATCCGAAATTTTCAGTCATGCGTAATTTTGGAATGGTTGATCGGATTCGAGTGAAATTTAAGAATTCAACAGAGGACATTTCTCCGATGATTTTTTTCATATCCGGACCGGATCCGGCAACTATTGGGGGGGGGGGGGGGAAATACGTGCCCCGTTTAGAATGGAGGGATCGGGATGGAACTTTGTGGGAAGAACAAACAGATGCTCTAGGTAAGTCATTTGCTGAATCGGATTGGCTACGTGCACCGCGGGGGAGCTGGGTGGGGTGGGGTGGGGGGGTGGACCGGAAATCTCGAGAAACGGTTAGAATGATGGTATCGGAGTGAAACTTGCTGGGAAGAACAAACATCTGGTCCATATAAATCTTTTACATAATTTGACTGGATCCGGACACTTAAGGGGGGGGGGGGAGGAGGGGTATCCCGGAATTCCGTTTTTGGGGGATTTTCACGACGAAACTTGGAAGGCATATCAGGGACCCGGTCAAACTGACTTGGAATAAAAAAAAAAAAATCCTCGATATGATAATCTTGGGTGGGGGGGGGGGAGTTGAGGGAGGGGAATCCGGAATATTGAGTCATGCGTAACTTTGGAACGGGTGATCGGATTCGAGTGAAATTTAATAATTAAACAGAGGACATTTTTCTCTTGTGACCTTTTTCATTTCCGGACCGAATCCGGCAATTATCGGGGGGAGGGCGGAAAATACTTGACCCGCTTAGACTGGTGTGATCTGGATCGAACTTCGTGGGAATGACAAACAGATGCTCTGGATTAATCATTTACAGAACAGGATTGGCTCCGGTTATTGTGGGTGGAGTTGGAGGAGGGGGAGGGGGGTCTGGGATTCCGGTGATGCGCGTTAAGGTACTTCCAGATGTGCTAGGACGATGAAACTTCGCTGGAATATTGGAGACTCAACAACATTTGCTTAGAAATTGCTACTTCCCAAATCCGATTATTCCTTAAAGTACCAATCTTGACCGCAAAGTAAAAAAAATACTTTTAAGCAATATATGCATTTTCGTGATGCCCATCAGCCCATTAGCAGTTTTGCCTCAAGGGTTTTGCTTACAAATGAAGTTCCAGCTCCCTTATAGCGCGCATCTCAACCGCAAAGTCGAAACTTACTCTTGATCAATCAAATCATCTTGACACATGCAAGTGCCATATGAGCTTACAGCTCTTGTATAAAATAACCATAGAAAACTTAACTTTAAAATTCAAAAATTTAACCTCTATTCCAAATATTTAGACTATTCTTTAAATGTCCAATTAACAATCCGAAAGTTTGGGGGCGAACAGGATGTGATGTCGGTTAACTGGATGGCGGAGAATTGTTAAAAAACGGCAGCTAATTACTCTGACTTCTCAACCCGACCTTGACGTTACAATAATCAAGTGGGTGCTCCACTGGCAATACTAGCCTAATGCCCGGGACACATTCAGTCACAAATGTACGTAATTTGGTTCTTCCATTTTGTTATTACCCACTTTCATCCTAGTCACACTTCGACTGTGGCCTGTGATTGGTCCGATACGTTTAAAAATCATCTCTATATTCAATTCAATACGTTTAATCCGGTATGAAGCCATATTCTAATAGTATCTAACACCAGGGGCGTCACGACTGGGGGAGGGGGGGGGGAGGGGTTGACCCCCCCCCCAATCTTGTCTGCCAGTCGGTAAAAAAATACCGCGATTTTTTGTCAAAACAGTTGATTTTTTTCATGAAAACATTCGGTTTTCTGAAAAACAGATAATTTTTGTCAAAACAGTCGGTTTTTCTGAAAATCAGTCGACGTTTTCTCGAAACTGTAATTTTTTTCTGAAAACAGTCGTTTTTTCTGCTAAAACGAAAAATTACCAACCAGTCGGTAAATGCCTTGCCCCCCCCACCCCCCCCACCCCAAACATTTTAGCTAGTAACGCCTATGTCTAACACTACAGCAAGACAAAAATGAATAAATGATCAACCACATCCCTCTGGTTTGGCAAAGAAATATTGGGGCCCGGGCATAAAGCTGTCGGAAGCAATCGGAACCGACCATGTTAAGAATACTCTTGATGACTAACTCTCCTTGCCGATGCAGAATGGCCGGGGGCCTAGCGGAAGAGCCGGAAGCGGTATCACATCTGCTCCCAAAGATCGCCGTGATTGGTTGGCACAGGATTTGAGTTGTTGAGGTTGAGTCGTTAGTGAGACGTTTACTCGTTCTTCCTGAGGATCACTAGCGTGTTTTCGACTTGGTCATATGAGCGTGTTCCACCCTTCTAACGGTAGTAACTATAATTAGTTACTATTTCCCTTCCAACCTCGCGAAAAGTTGCTACGCTGACCGTTCCAACCTTTTCAAAATATTAACTACTTGCTTACCATGCTCGGGAGCGTAGTAAGCGTGGTAACTACGGATCTCTGTAACGTGATTGACTAGGTTACCCCGTGGAAAATTTAAAAATGCGTTCCAGCCTTGACGCCAAGAAGCTAAAATTCGTGACGTCAAGCGTGGTAACTACGGTATGTGGGGTGGAACACGCTCATAGAGTATGGTTTTCCGAGAAAAAAACCCAACTATTTAAATAATCCAAATTACTTCTGTCAGTGAAGATAACCGAAGGTTGCTGCAACTTTTCACATTGTCTAGTATTTGCTAGTAGACACTGTAAAAAAAAAAAATCTTGCAGTATTTGCTACTAGGCTTAATATTGTCTCTACTGAGATAAGATTGTTTCTAATTCGGATTAATCTTATCCCAGTAGAGATAAGTAAGTAAGGTTTACTAGACAGAAACTTGCTAGCTAGCTAATTTGGTTGTCTTTACAAAAATTTCATTCTTTTAAACACTCACGAGTTACATAAATACTAAATACGGTACTACAAATATTAAAGTTACACTGACATTTTATTGAACATGTTAACAAAAAATGGCAAATGTGTTACTCTGTCTCCTTATTTTGGTTTTTACCGTTTTAGTTTCAGCTGCGAACGCGTACGATTGTTTATTGGTAGATGAGATTGATCCCAGTAGCAAATACTGCAGTTAACTTTAATCCTTTCTCGGAGAAACTTTTTACAGTTTAGTGACATAAATATTCCTTGAGCCCAAGCTGACTTTGAAACATATATTCAAATAATGCATAAAACGAATTTGTCAGCTACGATGCTTTAGCAGCGATTTTTCAACCCTTCTTGGCAAGGGTCCTCGTCAGGCTTTCAATCTTCAGGGTCAACGTCGGGGAAGGAAACAAACCTACAATAAATAACTGAAGCTTCTGCCGACTATAAATATCTTATTCGGACAAATTACTTATAAATACCACTGTAGGGAAAAAAACCTAGCCCTGAGATTTGATTTTTGACACGGCCGCTGTTTTTTGATGCACGATTGGGGCAAAAGACAGGAAAGGTGTTTAGTAGCGACATCTCTGGTACAGTATGGAGTTTCCGGAGATCGAGTTATTCCCCCTAGATCGCAGACAGCAAGGCCTCGCGAGACATTCAAAAATATTTGTCCATGCGGTTTCAGTAAAATGGTTCTTCAGTGCAGTTACTGCCTAGAGATCTTAGCAGATGATGCAAGTCTTCTAGAGCACCAAACACAATGTCGCGTTGTATACATAAAGCAAGAAATAGATGAGACTGCCAAGATGTTAGTCAACCAAACAGGTAAGTTTAAACGTTTGGTGGCCTAGCCTAGGCTCTGCTTATTTATGAATGCCTTTCTCAGTTTTTCGTTATCTTGGTTTAATTCCATACTCATAAATTGATAACTTCTTTCAGTTTATTCCATAAACCATCAGTTCACCAAGGTCACTCATGCAAATTGAGGGGATTAAATGTCTTCAAGGCACTTTGAGCCTGGAAGTTGTGTGTCTGAACTCTGAACATGAATATGGACGTTATCTTTGTAGCATGGCGTTGAATATAACTTTTTAACTTTTCCCTTGATAGCTGCGGGCCCTTTCGGAAATTCATGTGGGGGTACCATCCTGGTACCATCTCAAAAGAGCACAAAATATAAGAGTAGAAAGGTGAGAGGGTCAGAAAACACTCAGTACCCTTTCCACTTGTTTGTTTTGTAAAACTGTAAGGAAAGTTGCAAATCAGTGTTCAATGTGGGTTGCAGCAAAGGCTGCTCTGTTTCAGTCTTATTTCGGGTGGTCATTTTATTTGCAAAGGTTGAATGTACCAGTTTGTAGTTAAATGTCTTGCACTGTCAAAAATCATTGACAAAATAGCCCAACCAGCACACAACCTTCTCCACTGCTTCCTGGCCGAAAATTGAAAATTAGTGTCTTTTTCTGTGTCTTTAAGTGTTTTATTTATTTTCTTTCATTTAGCTTACTCCACTTTTTTGAAATGGCGGGTTATAAATAAATTACTTACTTACTATAAAATAAAATATCAGATTCATTGCAAGACATATCCTAAAATCATTTTCCTACAGGCGTAACATTTCCGATTACACATCTTTAGCCCAGTCTAGTACACTAGCCCCTTTTCAGGCACGGTGCTCAAATGTCTAGCACCATGCCTGGGTGCTAGACATTCAAGTACTGTACCTTGGATTTCATGCATGGTGCATGGATTTCAGTATACAGTGCAAGCATGAAAAACACAGTTTCTGTCATCACAACTGAGCACCGGCTCGGACAGGGCTGAAATTACTACCATGAATTAGAGAAATCAAAGACAATTCTTATCAAATTTTTCATTATAAAAACGACATTGCTCGGCTGATGACAGACGTGAAAACCTCATTTCCTTTTCTACGTAGTCAAGGGTTTTGCATGCAAAGTGTCCAAAACTTGACAAAGTAGGGAACAAATCTTTTCAGATATCGGTTTCGAGACACCTGAATAGGCTGTATGAGAGGTACAGCTTCTGCCACTGCTCTCGCGGGTCTTTCTCGATGTGGCTTGAAATCAGGGGGCAGTATGGATCGATGGGATGTACTGTTCAGCAACCCTGTACCAAAATCAAGCGACAGCTTTTGTTGACGGCTAGCAAGGGAATCTAGGCCAAACTGTTCAAGGAGGGCACAGTATGGGATTTTTGGCGCTTTTGAAATTATCAACAATGCCCGAAATTGAACCCTCTATCAGGAAGGTGGCGGGACGTCCTTGTCGGTATTAGCTATTCTGAAAATCGCTCCAGTAACGGACTTTGCCAAATGCAGTGCAGTTACAAAGATAAAGAAATAGAAAAAAAAAATAGAAAAGGGCTTTAGTTTGCTCTTTGCTGAAGACGGTGGGGAGAAATGCAACAAAAAAATCTGAAATTTTATTTATCTCTCGCTTAACACCTTTGACAGATAATTAACTGATCGACGAACGCCACCGAAAATCTCATGTTATTCCTTCAGTTTCTCTAATATGCTTTAAGTTGTAATTGTTATTATTCTTTTCAGGAGAAGTCTCGGAAGAAGATCAACTAAGCTCGGAAAATGTCACTGCAGACTCCTTAGAGACTGAAGAACAGCCATATTCCTGCGATGTATGCAACAAAAGCTTTACTTCACGCGCTAAGCTAAAATGGCACGTGCGCATCCACACTGCAGACAAACCTTATTCCTGTGAAATTTGTGAGAAAAAATTTACTGCCCCGTCTCTCTTGCAGCAACATGTGAGCGTTCACACTGGAGAAAAGCCTTATGTTTGTGAAGTGTGCGAGAAAAGGTTCACAAGAATCCAGCACAGGGATGATCACATGGAGATCCACACTGAGGAAAAAGCTTACTCTTGCGACATATGTGACAAAAAATATCATCTCAGACGCACTAGGGACAGACACCTGAAAACGCACGTAGCACAGAAGCCTAAGAAAAGGCCTTATACCTGTGAAGTGTGTGAGAAAACTTATACTCTGCAAAAGTACAAGGAGGAGCACATGAGGAGTCACACTGGAGAAAGGCCATTCTCTTGTGACTTCTGTGAGAAGACATTCAGTTTCAAAGCTGCTAGAGATCAGCACAGGAAAATACACACAGGTGAAAAGGCTTACTCATGTGAAGCTTGTGGTAAAAGCTTCTCACGACGTGAACATCTGATTAAACACACTATGATTCACACAGGAGAAAGGCCTTTCCCGTGTGACTTTTGTGACAAAAAGTGTGTGTCACGCAAGCGGCAGATTGAGCACATGAGGGTGCATACGGGAGAAACGCCATACTCCTGTGATTGGTGTGACAAACTGTTTAAGACTGGCAGTTATAGGAATAAACACATGAAGCTCTGCCGGAACCCAGTTGGCAATGAGGTTGTGGTTGATTGCGACGCAACTCATTTGGTAGAGTAATGTCGGTCTCAGCCCATACATTCGGTTTTTCTTTAATACATTTTATAACCTTGAGAATATGCAATACAGAGCAGCAGAGCGATAAATCGAAGATGCCCCAAAGATGAACTTAGTGTGACTATACTTTTCGAAAGGGTTAGTTTATTCATTTCTGCGCTTGGGGCTGGACTGAGAAAGGATATCTGTGATATATATTTTCACAAAAAGCACCTGGACCATGGCAATACAATACAATACAAATAAACAACAGAAAGACATTATTTATTTACCAGATTCCAACTAGATAAACCCCTTCGATGCTTCATCTTCCCAACTGGCGAACTCCCGTAAAGCATTCATCTTACATGCCTTTAACAGTCCACTCCTTCTCCAAACACTTCTTTCCTCAACCCATCCGATTCACTACACTCACACACCAGTTGCACCACATTCTCATTTATATCCCCGCACATGGGGCAGTAGTAAGGACCAATCCGAATACTCTTGATGACTATCTCTTCTTGCCGATGCAAAATCTCCGGCCTCTCCGGGTATCTAGCGGAAGGAAGGCAGAAGTGGTGTCACAGCTGCTGCCAAAGGTCGCGGTGATTGATTGACACAGGATTTGAGTCGTTGAGTTTGTGTCGTACGGACACGGTTACTCCTTCTTCCTGAGGATGACTGGCGTGTTTTGGACTTGGTCATATAGATAGAGTATCAACCCCCTTCGCGCGCGTACCTCCTCCTATCCCGTCTCCTATCAACAGTCAGCCCTTATACTTATACTAAGCACCCGTGTTAACTCCTCGATATTCACTCCTTTCATAAGTAGTGAACTGAAAGACAAAAATGCTCCTCAGCCGGGATTTGAACCCAGGACCCTCTGCTTACAAGGCAGGCGCTCTTACCATTTGAGCCACCGGAGGGGCTTGTGAACATAGTTCGCAAACCACTACAATAGTCTGGTAGGAGCCGGCCATAGGAACAGTGATCCCGCCCGAAGGCAAATTCATTTAACCAGTTCACATCCCCATGTCACGGAAATTAAAAATCATACATAGATGGCACCTTACACAAGGGACTTATACAGTGACCAATAAAAGATTATTGTATCGTTTATTACAATATACGTTGTTAAAAAGGTACTGATGGAACAGGAGATACAACTATGGTACAGCAGGGTTGGAAAGTCTAGTTCGTTGAAGTTCTACAGAGATGCTAAAGAGGCGTGGGGGTGAGGGGGGGGGGGAGTATTTATTTTAAAGGAGGATTGAATATAATAATACTTAAATGGCACTTTACACAAGGGACTTATACCATGACCAATAAAAGATTATTGTATCGTTTATTCAGCGTTGGGAAGTACTTCAAGTACTTGTACTTCAAGTACTACTTAAGCACAAAATCAAGGTACTTGGATTTTACTTTAAGTACATTTTTCCTGGAGTACTTAATACTTAAGTAAAATAAATAGGTACTTTAAGCTCTCAAGTACCGATACATTCCTAAGTACTTTCAAGTACTCTCTCAAGTACATACCGTTTCGATCGAAAGATTTTTTGAACAGAAAAGGGTTTTTCAGAAAAAGGAATCATTTTAAGAGTTCAAAGGGGGGGGGGGGGAGGTAGGCTATACACTGTAAACAGTTTCTCCGTATGAAGATTAAAGTTAACTGGAGTATTTGCTACTCGGATTCATCTTATCTCTATTTGGTATCAATCTTATCTGCGTAGAAATGATATACTGCAGTTAACTTTACTCTTCAGACGGAAAAACTTCTTACAGTGTATCCAGACCATAGTCATCTTTGGCGATGAGTAATAATCAGGGGCGTCACTACCCTTTTACCTTTGGGGGGGGGGGGACGTCCGGTTTGTGCCGACGGACTCAAAATTGTGCCGAAATTTTGTGTAAACTAACTGTAATGCATCAGTTGAGATTATTCCTTTGGTATAATTTCGTATATTAAAGTTCACATATTCGGCTTTTCATTTTAGCTTTCTCTAAAAAGCGAAGCTTCCAGCGACTGTACCAAGACAAGTTAAACCAAACCGCCAGCGCAGAATAGAACCGGATAAAAAATAACTGTAATACATCAGTTGAGGTTATTCCTTTGATGTAATTTCGTATATTAAAGTTCACACATTTGGATTTTCATTTTAACTTTCGCTAAAAAGCGAAGCTTCCAACGACTGTGCCGAGAACAAGTTAAACTAAGCGCCGCAGGCGAAATTTTTGAAATGTGCCTTTTTTCCGGAAAAATTTAGCTATACCTACCATACAAGCTCTAGTTTTTTAACGTTTTTCCGACCCCCCAGGAATTTCAATCCTAAAACGCCAACTAAATAAAACACCATTCTTCCAAATAAAGAATACTACAAAATGCGCCGCAGGCGAAATTTTGTGTAAACTAACTGTAATGCATCAGTTGAGATTATTCCTTTGGTATAATTTCGTATATTAAAGTTCACATATTCGGCTTTTCATTTTAGCTTTCTCTAAAAAGCGAAGCTTCCAGCGACTGTACCAAGACAAGTTAAACCAAGCGCCGCAGGCGAAATTTTTCTAAATCTGCCTTTTTTCGGAAAAATTTAGCTATAGTACCATACAATTTCCGGCTTTTAACGTGTTTCAGACCCCAAGAATTTATATGCTAAAACGAGAACTAAATGATACACCGTTCTTCCAAATAGAAAATACTACAAAATGCGCCGCAGGCGAAATTGAGTTGAGATTGTTCCTTTGATGTAAATTAATATATTTAAATTCATATATTCAGCTTTCCGATTCAACTTTCGCTCCAACGACTGTACCCAGAACAAGTGGAACTAAGCAAATTTGCGCCCGACAAATGTTTGCAGAATTTGATTTCTTCAGTGTTTTGCCCGACAAGACTGTAAAGAACTTTATTTTCACGTGTAAACAGACCGATGTACCGACGAGACTTGAACTTTCGCATGCGCCCTATAAAAATTTAGAGAACTTGATTTTTTCTGTGTTTTGTTCGACTAGACTGTACAGAACTTGATTTCTCACGTGTAAAAATAACCCCTTGTGCCGGTGAGACTTGAACTTCCCGAGTCCGCCCAATAAAGTTTGCAGAATTTGATTTCTTACGTATAAGTAGAACCCGATGTGCCGACGAGTCGACGACCGACGCCCGACAAAAGCATAACAAATTTATTGCTTCTGGATTCCTTATGTATAAAAAGAACCCGATGTGCCGACGAGAATACCGAGGCAGGACAAAAGCTTGCAGAATTTGATTTCTTCAGTATTTTGCCCGACAGATGTTTGCAGGATTTAATTTCTTGGGTTTAAAAAGAACCCGATGTGCCGACGAGTTGACCGACGCCCGACAAAAACATGAAAAATTTATTTCTTCTGGATTCATTAAGTATAAAAAGAACCCGATGTGCCGACGAGAGAACCAAGGCACGACAAAAGCATGCAGAATTCGATTTCTTCAGTATTTTGCCCGACAAATGTTTGCAGGATTTCATTTCTTGCGTATGAAAAGAACCCGATGTGCCGACGAGTCGACCGACGCCTGACAAAAGTATAAAAAAATTTATTTCTTCTGTGTTTGCCGGTGCTTTGCGCCGACAAACAAGTAAACTTTCGCCGGGCTTCGCCCGACGAAAGTACTTTCTCAAGACCTTTGGGGGTGGGGGAGTCCCCCCACCCCATTGTGACGCCCCTGGTAATAATAATAATAATTTATTTCTAGAACACAAGTCGCAAAAGACGAAAATAATGAAGTACAATGGAAAATAAAAAGAAATGATTAGTGAAACATAATACGTACGAAAGAACTACTCAAGCTTGCCCTACCCATGAGAGGGGAATACTTTTGATGACTATCTCTCCTTGCCGATGCAAAATCTCCGGCCTCTCAGGGTACCTAGCGGAAGAAAGGCAGAAGTGGTGTCACAGCTGCTCGCAAAGATCGCCGTGATTTGTTTGACACAGGATTTGATTCGTGAGTTTGAGTCGTTACCGAGACGCTTACTCCTTCTTCCTAAGGATCGCTGGCGTTTTTTGGACTTAGTCATAGAGAGTATAGACGCGCGTACGCTCTTTCGGACGGTTTTCTGAGGAGAACAGACAGTATCTGTATAACGTCTTACAGCGAATACTTGCTAAAAATTTTAGAGCTTCTTTGTTTTTAATGCTGTTTTTTTTTTTTTTCTACACCGATCGATAGCCTTTCATAAGGAGCGTGTTCTACCTTTCTAACAATAGTAACTATTTGTTAGTATTTTTATTCCAGCCTTGTGGAAAGTATTCAAGTATTTATTATGTACTAGAATAAATACAGAACTGGTCAAGCCAATGCTGACCAGCCTTCTCGAAATTGTTGATTAGAGGTTAAACTTTGGTCGATTAGAGCGTTAATTTAGAGGTAGGAATACATCCTGAATCTATATTTGAACTTTATGTTTCTGGAAATTTGGTAGAAGTAAGCCAATTGCCAATGCCAATGCCAATTGCCACCGTTTCACGGCCTTGAATGTGTTTATTTTTCGTAGTTTATGTTTCTCTTTTTCTCTATTTTTTTCTTTGTTCTCCGCTATTTACCGTTGTTGTTATTAGTGGGTAAGAAAATAAATAATAAATAAAGGGCTAACATAATATGTTGAATCTAAATATGAGCTTTATATTTTCACGGGACAAGTAATCAAAGCTTTTACCTATAACAAATTCTCCGGTTTCAGCCGGATTCTGGGGGAACTGTATGTCCGGGTAAACAAGACCAAAGGTGTCGATGGGATCCCAAAAATCTAATATTTGATCCAGGCAATTGGGTCCTGTCTTCGCCAGATCCAGTCTTCGCCAGGCTAATCATCAGAGAAAACCAAGTTCACATACACCTCTATAAGCCATATGTATTTTGACGATACTGACCGAAACTTCCTGCTTTACTTCTGCCAAATTTCCGGTTTCGCCCGAATTCCAAGCGAACTACTAGTCCAGCAAAAAAAAAAAAAAAATCAGAAACGAATTCAGCGGATCTCTTTATCCCTATAAAGAACATCTAATCAACTTTAAATAAACTTTGAGTTAAAAAAAGTCGGTTAAAACCGGATTCCGGACTAATTATATGTCCGGGTAAAAAATGATTGTCATACATAGACTCGGCGTCTCTTCTTACCCTAAATCTGTCATCTAATCAACTTCAGACAAAACTTTCGCTTTTAACAAACTTTCCGGTTTTGGCCGGATTCCCGGCGAACTAGTTGTCCGGTGAAAAAATGATTTTCACCATCCTGTTCAGTATGTCTTCTTACCCTCAAATCGCACATTTAATCAACTTCAAATGAAACTTTTACTTTTAACCAACTTTCCGGTTTTTGCCAGATTCCGGACGAACTACTTGTCAGGCAAGAAAATGGTTTTCACCATCGTGTCCAGCATGTCTCCTTACCCCTAAATCGAACATTTGATCAACTTCAGAAGAAACTTTTACTTTTACCCAACTTTCCGGTTTTTGCCGGATTCCGGACGAACTACTTGTCCGACAAGAAAATAGTTTTCACCATCGTACTCAGCATGTCTTCTTGCCCCATAATCGACTATCACATTAGCTGTTTAAAAATATTTTGTTTGTCACTTAATTTGAAACCCCTCCCCCACCCTCAAATATTGGGCTACAGAGCACATCTTCGAACTTGACCTGTACTTTGGCCCAAAGGATCCTGCACCAAGTTTCATCAAAATATCTCATTCCCTTCGAGAGTTATCGTGCGGACAGACGGACAACTTTTGCGATGTCATAGGTATCCCTCCACTTACGTTTTGGGATCCCAAATAGATTGTCATATAGGGATTCAGCATCTATATCTTCTTATCCCTAATTCCGACATCTAATCAACTACAAGTAAAACTTTTGCTTTTGACGAATTTTACGGTTTTGGCCGGATTCCGGGCGAACTACTGGTCCGGGTAGAAAATGATTTTCACAAAGGTGCTCAGCATGCCTTCTTACCCCGAAATCGAACTTCAAATAAACTATTACTTTTAACAAACTTTCCGGTTTTGGCCGGATTCCGGGCGAACACTTGTCCGGCGAGAAAATCGTTTTCATATTCGTGTTCAGCATGTTTTCTTCCCCCTCAATCGACTATCTCATTAGCTGTTTTAAAGTATTCTGTTTGCCCCTTAATTTGAACCTCCACCCCTAAATGTATGGTTACAGAGCCCATCTACGAACTCGACCTTTCCCTTGACCCAAAAAATCCTCACACCAAGTTTCAACAAAATATCTCATTCCCTTCGAGACTTATCCTGCTCACAGACGGACAACTTTCGCCGTGTCATAGGTATCCTTCCACTTACGTTTTGGGATCCCAAAACCGAAAGTACAATGTCTTGGCAGTTGTTTAATCGATTTAGTTCGATTTAATTCGAATCGATTTAATAAATTTAATCGACCAGAAAATCGCGGCCAAGTGGCATACAACATTGGGAGAGCCCCTCCCCCCCTTCCCAGATGAGATGCCGCTAGTGCTTGGGTGAAGTTTATAACTAAAAACGAGCTTTAATGCTATGTAGCAGAACGACCAATCAACCATTCGCTGAAAAAGAACTTCACTCCATATTTATGAATAGCCATTTTGAAAGGCTTTTGTCTGATGCTTTCAAGAACTGATAATGATAAAGAACTCCTGACCGGACCACGACCGATTACACTGCAAAACAAATCTTGCAGGATTTGATACTGGGATTAATCTTGTGTTTATTTAGATAAGATTATTTCGAATTCGGATTAATCTTATCCCAGTAGAGATAAAATTAATCCTAGTAGCAAATACTGCAGTTAACTTTAATCCTTAAGGATTACTCGAGTAATTACTCGGGCAAACTTTTTACAGTGTAGCCTACTCAGTGCAAAAAGATCGTAACCGTCCTCGAATTACAGACTATAAGTAACCCTAAGCTGTATTAAACGTGTATCGACTTGTAAAAAAGTCTTGACTTGAAGTAACCCTGTTGTTTTATCTGACCTTTTCCGTCCCAAAGTCCAGCCAGTAGCTGTTTGAGAAGGGAGAAATAGTCGTTCCCCCAGGGAAAAGAAGTCGCAAAGGGTCACTGGATACCTCCGACTGTAACCAGAACCAGTATAGAAGAAGAAGATGAATGTTGCAGGGACGTGACCCTATTCGGTTTGGGTTTGTATTGTCGGAGAAAGGCTGCACTGTGACTTCTGTTCTGAGACTGAAACCTAACCAGTATTTGGCCCGAGGTCCTAGTCTCCAGCCTTATGGTGCATTTACACACTGCAAAAAAGCCGAGCGTATACGTCCTTCATAAAATCCGATGACGAATTGCCGCCAGACGCGCTAGAGGAACAATAACAATCACACGTGGGATCGGGGGATAAGTTATCTGACAGGTGAATCAGCGATTAGGCTTTCGCTTCACATCGAGTCGCGCATTAGCCCCGTTGAAAAGTCAGCCAGCACTCAGCACTGAAGTCGGAAGCCAGAAATGACAAACTTGATGACGCTTGACTAAACAGAGTTGGGTAAAGCAAAAAGAGGGGAAGAGGCACTTTAAACAGTTTTAAACATGGTTTGGCCTAAGAGGAATTGAAAATAGCAAAACAAACCTGGATAAACGTAACCCAAGAAGTAACGTGTCAGTGTTTTCCTTACGATAGCGCACCTAGCGGCCAAAAAAGAACCAATCTGACAGGAATTTTACGAGGGGCGTACTTGATATCCGAGCGTATTTTACGCACGTATTTGGACTGGCAGTACGGACGTATTTGAGAAATCGGTCCGTTTTGTATCTGAATACGTCCGTATTGCTAGAAATCTTTTCAAACTCAAATACGTGCGTAAAATATACTCGGGTTTTACGCATTGTTTAATGCTCATATCTAGTAAAGTAACTCTATTTCGTTGTTCCTTAAAGGACACCTGACTGAAGAGTACCAAGTATCATCCCTATCTGTATGACTTCCGTTAACATTGCCTGCAGAAAACCCAATCCAAATACGAAATAGTGTTTCCAAGCTACGATTTTTGCTCCATTTTGCATCTGTCCTTATTTCAGTACCGAACAATTTTAGAAATGAACAAATGTCTCCAATCAAACCTTGTTCTGGAATATTTTTTAACCAATTAAGCCCAAACGTATATCTAGAAGAAATTCCAATACGATCCTCATCATCATAAGGTTTGAATGGCGTTGAGTTCCACTTCGTGTAGATCTCTTTCTGCCTTCTCGGTTGATCGTTGGTGGTTGCTTTCGGTCGGACGTTTTGCTTAGTAGACTCCGTTCTCCACTAGCATCTCAATCAAAATCTGGAAAGCTTTGAATTCTGGTTGGGCAGGGAGATTGGCACTGGTGATGGCTTGAAATTGGTTCGGGAGTTTTAGTTCGTCGCACACGCTTTTCAGTTGACGACTTCTTCGTTGGGGGATGCGGCATTCAAAAAAGAAGTGTTGTGGTGTTTCTTCTTCTGCCTGGCACAAACGGCAGTTTGGGGAGTGGGTAGTTCCCCAATCGAATAGGGTTTTGTTCAGAATGATGGTTTGGGACTTGAGCCTGTAGAAGATGCATGCTCTCAGTCTATCTTTGAATGGTGAGCAGTATGGTCGGAGGTTGGGTGTTGAGATTCTCGCTCTGGATGTGTCTCTCGCTGTTGTTGGATGTTGAGGGAATCGGTTACTAGCTAGGGCTTTGCCGGCGTGCTTGTCGACCACTTCATTTTGATAGATGCCTTTGTGGCTAGGGATGTGTTGGAAGGCGCACTCTATACCGGTTGACTGTAATGTCAGCTGAAGGTTACGGATTTTGGTCAGATCGACATCTGTGCTGGATCTGTGAATTTCTTTTATCGCTTGGAGCGCGGACTTCGAGTCCGTGAGAAAGATGGACTTCCGTGTTGGAGGGGGTCTTCGGGAAATGACTTCTGCTGCCATTAGGATGCCTTCTAATTCTGCTGACATAGTGCAGGAGTGGTTGCTTATTCTTCTGGTGGCAATCATGTTGAATGCAGGGATGGATGCTGCTGCGCCGGCTTTGTCATCCTTCACAGAACCGTATGTGTATACTTGGATGTGGTTTGGGAAGTCAGTGTGCATCTTGTGGAGAAACATCTGTTGGACCAATAAGTCAGATTATTTGTCTTTTCCGGCCATCGCTGTACAAGATTTGAATGAATTGCGCTTTTTGTCTTGGAGTCTGCATGTGCAAACCTCCAGAAACGAACATCCCTCTTTTGAAAACGTCACGCTCAGGAGAAGAATGCTCTCCGTGGCCATGTCTGTAAATACATTCTCCATGGTGTGTTCAAGTATGGTTTCATTGTTCAGGTGTCCTTTAACGCCGGGATTCCCAAATTCCTGTCATTTGTATAACGAATTACCATTGAATAATTACCGGTGACATTTAATGGATTTCGGAGATCATTTTATGGGCATCATGTATCATCTTTGGTTTATTTACTGATACATTCACAAGCCCTGTTGAAATTCGGAAGCTTTTGACAATAGTTTTGTGCCGTGCTTTTGGATAACGAAGTCAGAATACCACTGAAAAAGGGTTGCCACGTGTTGCGCGATAGTGTGAATTGTCGCTCTATTTTGCTTTTGTCCCTCTTGTCCTAACCGACCAGAAGTGACTACTTCAAGTTTTTTTGGGGAAGGAAATTAAGGTGTTTTGTTTTTGCAGAGGCGATTCCGACAAAACTTGACCATTTCAGTTTTTCTTCAAATGAAACTTTTTCTGGCCAACAGTCAATCTCGTGTTTCTGATGATATGGCAGTACTGTACAAAAGCTGCGCGAGATTCGAATAAGCAAAGGAACGTGTGTACATTTCTGGTTTCCCAACAACCGGTTAATGGCGACGACTTGCAGGTTCTGCTTCTTGGATTTACTGAGCGAAACTAATTTACATGAGCACCAGGAACAGTGTCGGGTTGTTTATATAAAAGAAGAACCTGCTGAATCTGTAGAAAGTGAGATAAAGTCAGCTTTTTACCCAGGCAAGTATTTTTCAGGTCCAATGTTACAACCCGTTTAGTTTTCTTTCTGCTAAAGTTACACTATTTCATCATGTAGCCAAGCCCAGGCTTAGCCTGAACAAGCCTAACTGAGAGATCACTCACTAAGAGATTTTTGAAGCGCTCTTGACAGAGTGTGATATAGTTCGAGAAATACCCACGGGGATAAAATACCCTACTATCCAGATAGAAAAAATTTGTCGCAGCTATTGTGCTGAACTAGGGAATATTATTTCTCTGTAATGGAAGAGTGTCCTGGATCTTTTGTCCTAGCTTAGGTACCTGGTGGCATGCTGAATAGTCCTGAGTGAAGATGGCTCATACAGAAAGGTGTTATTGGTATATAATCATTTTTGTGCATGAATGAGGAGTTGTGTTGTGTCAAAGATGCAGCCATTGATAATGTGTGATATGTTGTCTTGTGGTCTTTCGGCATGCATCCAATAAAAATTTACAGAATTTGATTTTTATGTGGAAAAAGAACCTGATGTGCTGACGAGAATACAGATGCCTTACAAAACCATCGAGCATTTCATTTTTTCTATGTTTTGCTCCACTAGACTGTACAGAACTTGATTTCTCACGTGTAAAATTAAGGCCTTGGACCGCTAAGACTTGAACTTCCCTGGTGGGCCCGACAAAGATTGCAGAATTTACTTCCTTACATACCAGCAGAACCCGATGTGCTGATGAGCTGACCGATGCCCAACAAAAGCATACAAAACTATTTCTTCTGGATTACAGAGGCACAATAAAAGCATGCAGAATTTGAATTTATTGTTTTGACCGACAAATGTTTGTAGGATTTCCTTTCTTGCGCATAAAAAGAACCTGATGTGGCGACGAGTCGACCATCACCCGACAAAACATTAAAAAATTATTTCTTCGGGATTACTGAGGCACAACAAAAGCATGCAGAATTTGATTTGTCGATTTGACCGACAAATGTTTGCAGGATTTCCTTTCTTGCGCATAAAAAGAACATGATGTGCCGACGAGTCCGACAAAACATTAAAAGATTAATTCTTCGGGATTATCGAGGCACGACAAAGCATGCAGAATTTGATTTCTTCAGTGTTTTGCCCAACAAATGTTTGCAGGACTTCCTTTCTTGTGTATAAAAAGAACACAATGTGCCAAGGAGTCAACCATCGCCCGACAAAACATTAAAAAATTATTTCTTCGGGATAACTGAGGCACAACAAAAGCATGCAGAATTTGATATGTTCATTTGACCAACAAATCTTTGCAGGATTTCCTTTCTTGCGCATAAAAAGAACACGATGTGCCGACAAGTCGACCATCACCCGACAAAACATTAAAAAATTATTTCTTCGGGATTACTGAGGCATGACAAAAGCATGCAGAATTTGATTTATTCATTTGACCGACAAATGTTTGCAGGATTTCCTTCCTTGGGCATAAAAATAACACGATGTGCTGACAAGTCGACCATCACCTGACAAAACATTAAAAAATTATTTCTTCGGGATTACTGAGGCATGACAAAAGCATGCAGAATTTGATTTATTCATTTGACCGACAAATGTTTGCAGGATTTCCTTTCTTTCGCATAAAGATAACATGATGTGCCGACAAGTCAACCATTGCCCGATAAAACATTAAAAAATTATTTCTACGGGATTACTGAGGCACAACAAACCCATGCAGAATTTGATTTATTCATTTGACAAACAAATGTTTGCAGGATTTCCTTTCTTTCGCATAAAAAGTACCTGATGTGGCGACGACAAAATAACACGATGTGCTGACAAGTCGACCATCGCCCGACAAAACATAAAAAAAAAAAAAATCTTCAGGATTACTGAGGCACTACAAAAGCATGCAGAATTTGATTTCTTCAGTGTTTTGCCCAACAAATGTTTGCAGGACTTCCTTTCTTGTGTATAAAAAGAACACAATGTGCCAACGAGTCGACCAACGCGCGACATAAACATTAAAAAATTATTTCTTCTGGTTTGATGGTGGAAAACGGATACGTCAGCTGAATTTTATTGGAGCTATATTTCGGCCCTTCTTGGCAAGGGTCCTCTTCAGGCTCAAAACCGCTCAAGTTGGAAAGACGAACTTGTGGGAAACACCACAAAACCGCTCAATATAGCTCCAATAAAATTCAGCTGACGTATCCGTTTTCCACCATCAAATATAAACCGCTCAAGTTGGAAAGACGAACTTGTGGAAAACACCACAAAACCGCTCAATATAGCTCCAATAAAATTCAGCTGACGTATCCGTTTTCCACCATCAAATATAAGCGGTTGAGCGGTTTTGAGCCTGAAGAGGACCCTTGCCAAGAAGGGCCGAAATATAGCTCCAATAAAATTCAGCTGACGTATCCGTTTTCCACCATCAAATATGATTCGCAGTCAGCTTGGGCTGAAGGAATATTTATTTCTTCTGGATTACTGAGGAGCAACAAAACCATGCAGAATTCGATTTCTTCTGTGTTTTGCCCGAAAAATGTTTGCAGAACTTCATTTCTTGCCTATAAAAACAACCGGATTTGCCGATGGCTTCTGTGTTCTTTGAAACTTGTGGGAACAAATTTTTTCTATCTGAGCAAGAACGCCGATTCGACCCAAGCGGAATTTTTGGAAACTAGCTGAGGCTCGGGCAACATAGCAACATAGAAGCATAGGAAATGAGTGGCCCCCTGTAAGAAACTTAACAGGAAATTTATGGGTCCCTGGATTACTGTATAATCAGTGTATAGTTTTGAGGTACAGGCACGTTTCTGAATATCCTTAACACACCCACTTGGCTGGTATGTAAGTGAGTTGTGCCAGACTGGAAATGCATATTCGATGGATGGTTTTACATAAGTTTTAAAAGCATGTAAGAAGTGACGGTCTGCTCAAGCCGAGGCTTTGTAAATATTAAAAGGATTTCAGCATTATTTGTTGCCATGGCCCTCGGGCTGCTTAGCAATTAATAAATCTATCTATCTATGAAAGGCAGGATAAGTAAGAGCCTTTAAGGTCAGCTGCAATGTGGTTAAACTCGTGGATAGACTACCGGTAATTGTAACAATGCATCAAGACAAACAGTCTATGTTCCATGTTGAGACTCTCTTTCAGAGCCGTAACGTCTAACTATCTGGGAATTCAGGGGACTGATACATGAAGCACAACACCGTGTAGCCCTGATGTAGCATATTCTTTATTCAGGGGGGAAAGGGCACGTCACTTCGTGAGCTTATGCTTGGAATTTTTGCCAGCTTAAAAGTTACACTTTGTATGGGTAGATTAGTTGAATTTTGCCAGAGTAAAGGTGGGTTCAAAATTTTTTACCTGAGCTGTGTAGTCCAAAGAAAGACAAAATGAATGGCAAGCAGTGTATTACGAGTGACCTTATGCTTAAACTAAAAAAAAATCTGGATTAATATTTCTTTAAATCCGTAAAATCTTTAGCCTGTAGTGCTGTGTTTCTTGTCTGTATTCTAACCGATATAATGTTTAATCAATTAATTCATTTATTTATTGCTACTACCCATACTACATAGCACAAGTATATGACAAGAGACAAGATCCCCTGAAGATTGTTCGGGTAGCAAGTCGTATGTTTTGATGTCGCCACCCCCACGCACAAGCACTTCGACCCGATCCTTTGGAGAAGGATACCCAAATCCAGAATCCAGTTTGCTAGTCATCAGGGGCGTCACGACCGGAGGGGGGGACGCCCCCCCCCCCCCCCCCAATGTTGTCGGCCAGTCGGCAAAAATTAACTGAGTCGATTTTTTGCCAAAACAGTTGATTTCTTTCATTAAAACAGTCGATTTTTCTGAATAGTAGTCGATTTTTCGTCAAAACAGTCGTTTTTGTCTAAAAATCAGTCGATTTTTTCGAAGCTGTCGTTTTTTCTTGAAAACAGCCATTCTTTCTGATAAAACAGTCGGTTTTGGCCCCCCCCCCAAATATTTTGGCTAGTAACGCCTCTGCTAGCCATGATTATTTTTGGGTATAGACTGATTTTGCCACTAGGCAGGGAGGCACAGGCACAATCGAATGTGGGCCTGGGATAAAATTTTGTGTCAGAAAAATAATAATAAGGATAATAATAACAAGAGGCAAAGGGTTAGGCCGTCGTGTCTGTTACGGAAGTTGGATCAAAGGGAAGAAGATTGAGTCAGTAGTGGCCCCTCGTCATTTCTGGTGGGCGGAAGGAGCTAAAGCTATCATTCCTATCTGTATTCCTTGCAGAGGAAATCAGCGAAGGAGGCAAACTGGCTGTGAAACATGAACGTTCAGATTCTCTTGCAAGTGGAGAACACAAAGTAGAAAAGCCTTACTCCTGCGAAGTATGCAACTAATGCTTTGCTTTCCGCTCCACACTACTAGGCTACATGAGAGTTCACGCTGCAGAAAAGCCTCACTCTAGTGAAGTTTGTTCGACTAATTTTCCTACGCGCAAGCACAAGATGGAGCATATGAGAGTTCACACAAAGGAGACTTCGTACTCCTGTGATTTGTGCGATAAGAAGTTTACTCATATCAACAGTAAAAAGTAAGCAAGTAAGCCAGTAAGCAAGTCCTGCAAAAAGTTAAAGGGCAACCAGGGTACGGTTGAGCAAGCTTAGATTTTGGCTACGAAGAGAATTGTTTTGCACCACCATTGATGGCCAACTTGAGTTGCAAACATTCTCGTAGGCTATTAGAGAGTTTTCGATGATTCTTGTGCAAATATTCGTTTTTGTCGGGGGGGGGGGGGCTATAGCCTTTCTCGGCCGGTGCGTTTTCTACGAGGGATGTGTTGAAAACATGAATCGAGCTACGAATTCCACATAGCCTACCCTTTTATTTATTATGACAAATTTGCAATGATCTTTTTTTCTGCCGCTAGAGAGCAGAAAAAGGAGGGTTTTTGCGAGATTCCGGAAGTAGTTTCCAGAGAGCGATTTTGCGAAAAGTGTGAGTATCGGATTCGATTGCTTGCACTGGATTGGTCTCGAAGAACTCATGGAAAGCTGAAATTACCGGGGAAATGTTAATATCCAAATATTTTAGAATAGCATCGTCATTGGTCATACAACGAAAACATGCTTAACGACGTTTGCCTTTTTTTATATTCAGTGACGCTTGCCTGTTTTTTTCCGTGGAGGTCTCCCTTAGATTTCTGGAGACCACATTCTGGGAAAGCTGCTTCGATTTCGAAAGTGCGGAAACCCGGCGGAAACTTGGGTAACTTTCTGAAGCAGCGAGAAAACGACGGCGCGTTGAGCTTTCAAACATTTTGCGTCCAGCTGCCGCGTCATAGTTGGAAGTTGTTCCGACTTTAGACACACCTTTTCTTCTTGAAAACAGGGCGGACCAGTTTTAAAACATGAAATGCAGACAGTATTGCAACTGAAGAACGTTTAGTAGAAAATCAATCATAGTGAGACGTATATATATATATAACTGCAATAATAAGGCTTTCGCCTCTATAATCTCTCCTCTAGGAATCTCTGCTTGATTCCAATCGGGGAGGAGTTAAGTGTTGATGAGTGACAGTTTTTTAGCTAAGCCCCGCCCTGTGGGAGGAGCTACACAGTCAATGAGTGATGTGTATGTGATAGAAATTCTTTTTTGGTTTTGGTTTTGGTTGGTTTTCCCATTTTTGAAAGACGGCGCGTTGAGTTTTCAAACATTTTGCGTCCAGCTGCCGCGTCAGAGATCCGGAGCCTCGTTTTTGTTGCACTCTGCAGGTCCACTTCTCGACCGCTTCTGGGCTGATTCTTTCTACATTCATTTTTGCACTGCAATGCTTCCGAGGAAGGCGCCAGCGCTTCTCGATAATCGCGGTTTTACCTACCGACCAAGTCCGTGCTTCCCTGCAAGGTGCTGCATCAGCTAAGAAGAAATCGTCCAGGAAGTGAATCCAAAAACGCATCTTGTGCAGAAGCAAAGAAGTGCTGCAGCAGGGAAGCGGCAGCACTATTGCAATAAAAACGAGTGGTGTGGTTTCAAGGGTGGTGGATAAGGCTAGGTCTTGAATAGGGTCCCTGGGACCTGGTTGATAGCGTAGAAATCTGAAGACCGGCGGGACTGACCTTAAATGAATGAATGAATACTTGTAATTCAGCAAATTGCCATAAACGAAATACATAAAAAGAAAACAACAACAACAACAAAATCATGCAGTCTGTTCTTGCTGTTGCGTTGCAGCAAGAAGAGACTGCCATATAGGCAGGCAATGAAAAATTGGCACAGTGGCAAATTTGATAACCTCAATCTTTGAATCCAAAAGACGGCACAGAAGTGCCGCTCTAGCCTTATGGCGAATTTCATCAAAAGTGAGACATCTTCTCGAAACGAGCGCCGAAGAAACACTACAGATACATGGTAGCTTAAACAACCGCCGGAACACACGGTTATAACTTATTTTAGCGTTGCTAAGACTCTTAGCGGTAGAATTGGTTACCAAAGCTAAAGCAAAAAGATGATAGCAGTACGTTCTAACAGCTGAACGCGCACATCAAGGTCAGCCTTGCTGAACTTACGAATTAAAACGTTTGCACGTTTGCATAGCCCCGATATTAACTCTTTAACATGAAGGTCATCATTCAGGTTAGACTTGAACGTGAATCCTAAATAACGGAACTCATCAACATAACACTTACGTGGAACCTTAGGTTCCACTCTCAAAACCAGTCAACAAACGAGGGGGTAGGGATGTCCTAGGAGCGTGTCCGAAAGCTCGGAAACGAACGAAAATGCTGTGATAATTCAGCATTTTATGCAGCATTTCGCTTTCGGACTTAAATTTTCGCTCAGTTAATGCAGCATTAATTCAGCATAAAATTCATCGAAAAATTCAGCGAAGATGCTAAATTTTACGCTGAATTTTCAAGAAGAAACTGGGGAGCTGGCGATTAAGGCTAAATTTCGGAATTAGAAGTGTCAGAGAAGAAATAAAGAACGTGTCCGAAAGCTTCTAGTGCTGTAAATGCTGCATTTAATGCTACATATAAGGTAAGAGCTTTCGGACGAAAATAAAAATAAAAATGCAGCATTAAATGCAGCATTTACAGTCCTGAAAGCTTTCGGACACGCTCTAGGTAGCCTAGGGCTCAGACGCACTCTTCTCTTTCTCTCTCAATAAATATGTGTATACTGCGCTACGTATTTACAACAAGTCTCCTTTGTCAACAAGATGTTAAGTTGCCATAGCTAGTTATCAAGTGATGATATGCTGATGCACCGTTTTCTTCCAGGTCACCAAGACCATTAGAAACATACGTCATCTATTGCCTATCTTATTGCCTGCCTAGATGGTGTATGTGTATGTGATAACAAAATATGAAATGGCCTCTGAGCCATAACAATGAGGCTCGGTATGCTCGATAGAGTTGACAAAAATCGGAAAGCAATGGTATTTTTGGAAAACTACGAGCCATTTCGTCGTGAAAATCGTGTTTATTTGACAGTCGTGCTTTAAAAAATCTAATAGTGTCCTTTAATTTTGTTTGGTCCTTTAATTGTTTTCTTTTAGGTAAAATCCCGGAAGATCAACCGATTTTAAAAAGAGAAAATCCCGACACTGTTGGAACTGAAGAGTGTCTAGTAGACAACCAGTTGTCATGTGACGTATGCGATAGAAAGTTTGCAACGCGTTCGAGGCTGGTGAAGCATATGAGGTTTCACACCTCTGACAAACCGCATATATGTGAAGCGTGTGGAAAAAGTTTTATTTTGCCATGCTACTTGACGAGACACATGAAAGTTCACACCGGAGAAAAGCTGTACGGCTGTGAAATATGCGAGAAAAGGTTCAGCGAGCTAAGACACAAGGAGAGTCATATGAGGATACACACTGGAGAGAAACCTTATACTTGTGATTTTTGTGGGAAAAAGTTCAATCTGAAATGTGGGAAGGATCGGCACACGAGAACGCATACAGGAGAAAAGCCCTATTCTTGTCAAGTGTGTGATAAAAGGTTCACGCAGCGCGGTGATATGTTGCAACATATGTTGATACACACAGGAGAGAAGCCTTACCCTTGTGAAGTTTGCGGCAGAAAATTTGCAATGGTCAAAGGAAAGGTGGCACATATGAGAATACACACTGGAGAAACTCCCTACTCTTGTGACATGTGTGACAAAAAGTTTGCACTGAGTAGTAGTAGGAATCGGCATATGAAGCTCTTCTGCAAGAAATCAAACTGTGAAGATATGGACTGAAAAATTGAGGCATGCAAGAAATCAGAACTTCCCTGAGTTTATGGCTTGCTAAAGTGTCGAGGAAAGTAATGCCTGGGCCCGACTACAGTTACACCTGGTAATAACGCCGTCAGAGCTGGTGGACTCGTACTCCGAGACGCCTTCTTCAAGGACTCGGACTTGTCTCGGACTCGGATTTGCTGGACTCGCAGCAGCTCTGAACGCCGGTAACAATACCGTTTTACGGCCGGAATCGGGAAGAAAAGCCGCTGAAAACGTGAGATGGTCGAGATGGAACCGCAATTTTGAAACGTATCTCTGGACCAATCACAGACCACACTCAAAGACTTTTGATGATTTTGTTTATCTAAGAGTGATGATGGTGGTATTTTTTTTGAATTTCTTTGTTCCAAGTATGAACGTTCCAAGTATCCACACTCGTACCAATAGTAACTATTAGTTACTAAATCCGTTCCAACCTCACGAAAAGTTACTACGCTGACCGTTCCAGCCTTTTCGAAATAGTAACTAATAGTAACCACGAATCTCTGTCACGTGATTGGTCGGATTCACCCGTGGCATGATATTCCGCTGGAAAATAGAAAAATCGTTCCAGCCTTGACGACAAAAAGGCAGAATTCGTGACGTCATGCGTGGTAACTACGGTAAGTAGGATGGAACACGCTCAAAGAGTGGGTAATAACCAAATTAACGAACCAAATTACATACAGTTGTGACTGAATGTGACTCGGGCATAAAGTCGTCAAGGGATGTGTGCATCAGAAATATTGACTTATTCGCTATCGCCTTGACGCATGCGTTTCGAAAGGTAACATGCTTTTGCCGTAAACGCATGGCGCAGTCTTTCCACAGTTTCTTTTCGAATACTCCAAGTATCTGATTATTTTTAAAACGTGGGCTACAGTATTTTCAAAAAAAGAAGCCCGGCTGTGAAGGGAGGACAAACATAATCCGACCCCGGGTTATCTTAAACTGTCAACAGGGCGGAAGACGCCGACTTTAAAATCAAGATCCTTCGCACTTACCAGAGGGTCCTGCAACCAACCTGTGGTGGAGGAGGACTTGGCAAGAGACCACGCGAGAGAGACACTGGCGCGTAATCGAGGATGCCCCTGGATCCCTGGCTACCTTTGATGGATCTAAGGTAAGGCTTCTTGGAACAGAATATTTTCCAGGATAGAAACTCTAAGAAGTTATTTGTTTATAGAGAGCGTGTTCCATCCTACTTATCGTAGTTACTACGCACGACGTCACGAATTTTGGCTTCTTGGCGTCAAGGCTGGACCGCATTTTTCATTCTTCCGCAAAATATCGCTTCCACGTGGTAATCCAGCCAATCACGTTACAGAGATCCGTAGTTACCACGCTTACTTCGCTCCCGAGCATGGTAAGCAAATAGTTACTATTGGTTACTATTTCGAGAAGGTTGGAACGGCCAGCGTTAGTAACTTTTGGCAGTAGCGTGTATTAGGGGGTGGCGACAGGGGCGATCGCCTCCCCCCCCGAAATTCTTGAAAAAAGGGTTTTTAATGGGAAAAACGTGTGCGAAATACTGGCGGCAGGGTCGATCTTCATCCGAAATTCTCGGAAAAGAAGTTTTTTACGGGTAAACCTACGCGAAAATACAAATTGAGAAGCTAAATTGAAATTATTTACAGTATGGTTCAGTAATTGATCTTAAAAACAGTTTTTGAGTCGTAGTGTGCATGATTACAAGATTAAAAGTGTTTTTGGCACCTAGAGGTATTTTTAATGTTAAAAATGGTCAAAATATGCAAAAAACGCCGAAAAATAAGGGGGTGGCATTCGGCCGCAGATTTTCACTGAGCTGTCGCCCCTCCCGAAAATAATCGGAATATACGCTACTGACTTTTGGTGAGGTAGGAACGGAAATAGTAACTAATAGTTACTATTGTTAGTTGGATGGAATACGCTCAGAATCTCGACTGAAAGTGCTTTGTTTATAGAATCTCGACTTTCCGTGTATTTTCGTGGAGACAGGAAATTGATTTCCAGTTGTTGAAGATCTCTGTAAAAAGAGGTTCGTATTCTGGCATGCAGGGGCGTCACGTATGGGGGGGGGGTTGAGCCCCCTCCCCAATGTTGTCGGCCAGTCGGTAAAAAATCAACGAGTCGGCGCGAAGCGCCGCGTAAGTGGAGGGATATCTATGACATCGCAAAAAATGTCCGTCCGTCCGTCTGTTAGCACGATAATTCTCGAAGGTTGAGATATTCTGTTCAAATTTGGCACGATGACTCTTTGAGTCGAAGTACAGGTCAAGTTGGAAGATGGGCTCCGTAGCCCTATATTTAGGGGTAGGGAGGGGTTCCAAGTTAAGGGACGACAAAAATAATATTTCTAAAATTTAATGAGATAGTCGATTTAGGGGTAAGGAAACATGGTGAATCAGAGTATGTAAATTATTTTCTCACCGGACAAGTAGTTCACGCGGAATCCGGCAAAAACCGGAAATTTTGGAAGAAGTGTAAGTTGTATCTGAAGTTGATTAGATGTTCGATTTATGGGTAGGAACACATGATGAATCCGAATATGAAAACTATTTTCACGCCGGACAAATAGTTTGCGCTGAATCCGGAAATTTAGCATGAAGTTTTAACATAATTTATGGGATTTACTGACGTTTCCTAGGTTGCATACGCAGATGATATTCTCCTTATCAGTAGATGCAAATCTTCCCTCTCTCGTACAGTTCAAAGGACTAAAAAAGGTTTCCTTGACATTGGTCAATCCTTCCATTTCGCGCTTCTTTTTTTTGTGTTTGTGTCAGAGTTTCTATCCTGCCTGTCAGAATTTCTATATCTATTTCTATTCTTCAGAATTCTATTTTTCCGTTTCTGTCAAAATCAACAAACGGGGACCCCCGAAAGGTTCGGCAATGGAATGATTATTTATTTTCTTCCTTAAAGGACCTGTCTTACCTATAATAATAACGCAACCTACATCCATAATCACTCCAAATATTTCTAAACTCGGAGACCCCAATTTCGTGTAGTACATTCTAATCCCTCGAACAGAACCACGCTGATTTTCTCACTTGCCGTGTTTCGCTACCTTTGATGTGTCTCACGCTGTCGACGGTTGTCTGTGAGAAGTTTTTCCATCAGAAAAACCGGTTATGTAAATTGTTTCCCTGTTTTGCTACAAGTCAACTGGTCTAGGAAAAGGCTTAAAACAGACAAAACCTTGGGTTATTTGTTGAAAGTACAGCCTAGTTTTAAAGTATTCAAATATTTTAAAATACTGTAAGTTGAAGAGTAAATAGTGCGAGGGGTCCTTTAAGCATGATAAATCATGATCGAATAGTTAGCAAAATAATCCCAAACATCCCAAGTTCCTTCAGAACATTTCTAGTGTTTCCTTTCATTTTCATCTCTGATGATGCTCGCAGTTGGTGGTGACGTATGACAAGATTGTTTTATTGTTTTATGCCTGAAATCTCAGCCGGTACTGATTGTGACCCACTCAAAAGGGCAGGTTTGTGCTAAGCAGAAGCTGAAGATTACTTCAGAACGAGTATGTCTAGGGTAGCGTTCCAGTAACTTATTATTAGTTACGATCGTTACTATTCTTGTTATTATTGCCGTTCCAGAGCCCGCCGTAATAAGTAAAGTGGCTCCTCCCACTTATTATTTTCGTTCCACGACTGTTACGATCGTTACAATTTACTCATGATGGCATCATAAGTGATAATAACTATCGGTTCTGCTGGAACTCCTGTAAGAGTGATGACGTATGTCCGCGTTGTTATTATTTTCGTTCCAGAGAGCGTGGTAACCACGACAATACGGCGCTCGCCCCTCCTCTTATCATCGTAAGCAGTGGTTCTCCAACCGATGGTACGCGTACCAAAAGGGGTACGCGAGACCCTTGCAAAGGGTACGCGAAGGTGCCAAAATCGGTTCAGTCTATAGCTTTAGAGTCTCGCCTCACTCATTTTAGCAGAGGCATGACTAGCCAACATTCTTTTTGGTGGGGCAAGGTATTTTTACTGACTAGTTTTTACCGACTGTTTAAAAAAAAATATTTTTAGGAAAAATCAACTCGTTTCTTTTTAACCGTCTTGCCGACCACTTCGAGGAGATGGGTGTTCTCAACCCCTGCATGACGGCTCTGATTGCAAGCCCTCGTGAAAGTTAATGAAATAATGTTGATTCCAAAACAGATGGCTAACTGCCTTAAAATCTGTTCCTGTAATACTGTTTCAAGAAACAGTATTCTAAACTAAACTTTTAGAATACTGAAAAAATAAACTTTTCTTTTTTCTATTTCCTCTACTCCACTCCCCTTTGCTGTAAAAGATTTTGTGGGTTATAAATCACTTATGATGCTCGCGACGACCATAAGTAAACTGTAACGAACAGTTGTGGAACGAAAATAATAAGTGGGAGGGGCCAATTTACTTATTACAGCGGGCTCTGGAACGGCAATAATAACAAGAATAGTAACGACCGTAACTAATAATAAGTTGCTGGAACGCTACCTTAGAAGAATCGAAGAGATAATTGATATCAGCAGCGTATATTAGGGGGGGCGGCAGGGGCGATCCCCCCCCCGAAATTCTTGAAAAAAGGGTTTTTAATTGAAAAAAACGTGTGCGAAATACGGGTGACAGGGGCGATCTTCATCCGAAATTCTCGGAAAGGATTTTTTTACGGGAAAAACGTACGCGAAAATACAAATTGAGAAGCTAAATCGAAATTATTTACAGTATGGTTCAGTAACTAATCTTAGAAACAGTTTTCGAGTCGTAGTGTGTATGATTACAAGATTAAAAGGTGTTTTTTGTACCTAGAGGTATTTTTAGTGTTAAAAACGGTCAAAATATGCAAAAAACGCCGAAAAATTTTCGGCCTCCAGGCCGATAAGGGGGTGGCCTTCGGCCGCATATTTTCACTGATCTGTCGCCCCTCCCGAAACGAATCGGAATATACGCTACTGATTGATATTATCATTCAGGTTGCTTATCGAAAATGTTTGCGATGCAGCACGGAGAACATCAAAACCGAACATAGAAACAGACTGACTGTAAGAAATATTGCCGTTAATGACGTCGAGCCGAGATTTGCCAAAATTTTAGCTACAAGCCAGCCTCAAGTGTCTCATTGATTTTGTAAGTATTTCTACACATTTGTGTATGCCCTATCATGTCTGATAATAAATATCGTCTTTTTCACGTTCTGAAAATTGGGATACGCAACCTTTTCGAATCTTGATTAGGGGTACGCGGTACGGAAAAGGTTGGGAACCACTGGTCTAGAGCTCTATCCGGACTTCAAACTAGTTAAAACGCTTAAGGCGGAGCGAGAGCTTAATGCCCTATAACGCCGTGAGCTCAAGACGAGTGAGGAAACTTTCAGCACAATTTGTCAAAATCAGTACACAAACGTTTTCTCGAAGTTCAAGCTCCACAAGCTTTCTGGACGTGGTATGTACTAATTTTCCGATAGCAGTTCTTCCACGATAGCAGTTGTACCACCACAAATTTTTCAAGATCATGAGCAAGAGTAAAAAAAAATACATGAATTGTTTGCTAAAAAATAAACAAAAAGTAAGTTCAATGTCCTTACTTTTCTGTTGTCAAACAAATCCCTGGTGCGCCCTATCGTTGAATACAACACTTCAGTCTGGTTTCCTTTAAATGTGACTGACGAAAACAGAGTCGAAAAAGTTCAGAGAAGGACGACCAGGTTGATCCCGTACCTTTAACACCTTCCATATTCACAGCGGCTTACTAGACTTCAGCTCCCATCGCTAAAGTTTCGATGGCGTCGTAGTGACATTATTAACGCATTTCGGATAATTAAAGGAGTAGATAATCTCGACCCCAATACATTTTTCAAGTTCAATCACTACCATGCAACTCGCCAACACCCTTATAAGATTCAGGCAGTATCCAAACGTTTAAGCGCGGGATAGTCGACACCCCATTTTAGTCAGTTGCTTTTGTAGTTTGAAAATTTGTTTACTTTTGTGGTGTGTCAGTTTCTGTGTGTACAGTGTATCTGATCCGTTTGTACTTGTAGTAGTGGCGACAAGCTAAAAGCTTAACGCCAAATGTAATAATAAAAAAATCAGAGAATACTCTATTTGGAAGAAAGGTGTTTCGTTTAGGTGGCCTTTTAGGCTTGAAATTCTTGGGGGTTTGAAATGCATTAAAAGCTAGAACTTGTAGCCTATAGTATAGTAGCGAATAGTTTCCTCTTGGGTACTACAACATCGGTGATTAAGCGAGGGAAAGACGCGGACCTGTGCAAAAGCTATCGGCCAATTACAGTTTCTTGTACCATAAGCAAAATCCTGGAATACGTCCTTCTTCCAGAAATAGTTGAAAAATGTAGCTTTGGTTCAATGCAGTTTGGATTCCGTTCAAGCGCCAGTTGTGCGCACGCTCATCACATATTAACGAAAATGATGAAACAGGCTACCCGCGACAAGTCTTCTATACATATATGTTCTATAGATATAGCTGGTGCTTTTGACAATATAACGCATTCTCGGGCCCTATTTTCTCTCATTACTTCTGGCGTGAATCTGTCTGTTGTCTATCTGTTAAAATTTTGGTATGGTCATTCTTCAGTAAGGTTCAAATGGCAAGGTAGCTTGTCAGAGATTATTCCTGTCCGAACTGGTGTTCGCCAAGAGGGGGGTCTTATTTCCCTACATCTTCAAATCGGCCATATCTTCTTTTCTCGATTCTTTGCATCCTGCTTACTTCTATAAAGACTATGCCTTCAGCTACATAGCCTACGCGGACGACTTGCTCTTAGTAAGCCGTAGCCGATCCACACTCACAAAAAATGCAAGTAAGCTGTCGTCGGAACTTCTCAAAATTGGCCTTAAAGTTAACCTGTCAAAATATGAGTACCTGCATTTCAACCCTTCGTCAAATGGTTCGAATGCATCTAAAGCTTCAATATCTCTTGGGTCGTTCATCGTAAAATCAACAGACTCTCTACGGTGGCTGGGCATAACATTCAAATCTTCATTGTCAAAATTTTGCTCTTCGGTTGTTCAAGAAGTTTATAAGTCAATCCGTAGCGCCTATGGGCGCATCGTCCCCAACCGGGGGCGCTATAATCGTAAAGCTTTGGGAAATTTGTACAGCACCTTCTGCGCTCCTTACTATTTCGTTCTGGCGTCACTCATGTTCTGCGAAAGAAGGAGATTAAAAAGATGAGATCATGTTATTTTAAATATGCAAAGCACCTGCTCCACTAGTCGAAATTATCTCATAACCATACATTGACGGAGAAATTCAAGATGCAAGTGTTACCCTTTTGGATGTTTCCTCATCGCTTTCAAAACTCATGGACAACAGGGCCCAACCAGCGCACGACGTCGTCCACTGCTTCCTGGCCGAAGATTAAAAATTGTGTCTTTTCTGTGTGTTTATGTGTTTTGTTTATTTTCTTCATTTACTCCGCCTTTTCAAAATGGCGGGTCATAAATAAATTACTTACTTACTTACGATTAGTTACTAAATCCGTTCCAACCTCACGAAAAGTTACTACGCTGACCGTTCCAGCCTTCTCGAAATAGTAACTATTTGCTTACCACGCTCGGGAGCGTAGTAAGCGTAGTAACCACGCATCTCTGTAGCGGGATTGGTCGGATTCGCCTGTGGCATGATATTCTGCTGGAAAATAGAAAAACCGTTCCAGCCTTGACGACAAAAACGCAGAATTGTGACGTCATGCGTAATAACTACGGTAAGTAAGATGGAACACGCTCTTAGTAGATATAGATTAAATTTTTCCGGAAAAAAAATACAGATACGAAAAATTTCACCTGCTGCGCTTAGTTTAACTGGTTTTGGGTACAGTCGTTGGAAGCTTCAGCTGAAATGAAATGCTGAAGATGTGAATATTTAAAGTAAAGGACTAATCTCAACTGATGTACTACGGGTAGTTTGATACCGTTTCTATTCTGTGCTGGCGTGATATGCGAAAAGGGAAAGTGCAAAGCGGCAACGTCGGATTTTGTCGTCAATTTTAAGAGTCCGTCGGCAAAAACTGGACGGCCTCCTCCCCAAAGGTAAAAGGCTAGTGACGCCCCTGCTCAGAACTCCACAAGCCTGGAACACTCCCGGGCACTCCATAGTTGAGGCTGTGTTTTCCCAACGATTACGGTCATTCCATACTGATGCAAAGCAAGATTTAAAAAAAAAGCCGAGGAAATTTTTACCTCAGCCATTCTAAACTCAAAAGAGTCAGGATTTCTGACTTAAATGAGACAATGTTCCAAGTTTCCATCCATCACGATGTCTACGATTGAGTGCAAATAGGAGTTCAGGATGTATTCTTAACTCTAATTCGACTTCTCTAATCGACCAAAGTTTAACCTCTAATCAACTTCATAAACTCTTCTTAATTGCCCAGAAAAAACAATTACTTCTACCAGATTTCCGGTTTTCACCAGATTAAGGTCAGTCTACTCTTCCGGCGGGAGCATAAATTAAAAATATGGGTTCAGGATGTATCCTAAACTCTAATTCGACTTCTCTAATCGACGAATGTTTAACCTCTAATCAACTTCAGATAAGACTTTCACTCTTACCAATTTTCCAGTTTTCGCCGAATACGGCGGCAGGCTAAAAAAGAAAATTCAAGAATATATTTAGCATGTCTCTGCACCCCTGCATAGAAACTTTGATTCAACTTCAGATAGAATTTTTCTTTCTACAAAATCTTTTTCCGACCGGGCGAACTATTTGTCCGGTGAGAAAACAAAGTTCAGTTCTGGATTCAGCTTATCTCCCACGTTTTTGTAACCAAATGCTACGATTTATGGATTTTTCTTTGGCTACAAATTGCTGGTGAAAAAGGAAAGAACTGTGAATAAACTATTTAGCTGAGAGGGGTCAGCTTGTGACTGCGTTTGCTCAGTCATTTCAAGTATGGGAGCTTATTTGCGACGTTTTTCCTACTAAATCTAATGTTACCAGGGACCCATAAATTTCCTGTAATGTTTCCTTACAGGAGGCCAGTCATTAAGAGATTTTTGATGCGCTCTTGACCGAGCGTCAGATAGTTCGAGAAATACCCACGGGGATAAAATACCCTACTATCCAGATAGAAAAAAATTGTCGCAGCTATTGTGCTGAACTAGGGATTATTATTTCTCTGTAATGGGAGAGTGTCCTGGATCTTTTGTCCTAGCTTTGGTACCTGGTGGCATGCTGAATAGTCCTGAGTGAAGATGGCTCATACCAGAAAGGTATTATTTGTATATAATCATTTTTATGCATGAATGAAGAGTTGGGTTGTGTCAAAGATGCAGTCATTGACAATGTGTGATAAGTTGTCTTGTGGTCTTTCGGCATGCACCCGATAAAAATTTACAGAATTTGATTTTTTATTTGGAAAAAGAACCTGATGTGGCGAGGAGTCGACCATCGCCCGACAAAACAATAAAAAATTATTTCTTCGGGATTATCGAGGCACGACAAAGCATGCAGAATTTGATTTCTTCAGTGTTTTGCCCGACAAATGTTTGCAGGAGTTCCTTTCTTGCGTATAAAAAGAGCCCGATGTGCCAACGAGCCGACCAACACCCGTCAAAAACATGAACAAATTATTTCTTCTGGATTACCGAGGCACGACACAAGCATGCAGAATTCGATTTCTTGCGGGATTTCCTTTCTTGCGTATAAAAAGAACCCGATTTGCCAACGAGTCGACCAACGCGCGACAAAAACATTACAAAATTATTTCTTCTGGATTACTGAGGAGCAACAAAAGCATGCAGAATTCAATTTCTTCAGTGTTTCGCCCGAAAAATGTTTGCAGGGTTTCATTTCTTGCTTATAAAAAGAACCCGATTTGCCGACGGCTTCTGTGTTCTTTGAAACTTGTGGGAACAAATTTTTCTCTATCCGAGCAAGAACGCCGATTCGACCCAAGCGGAATTTTTGGAAACTAGCTGAGGCTCGGGCAACATAGCAACATAGAAGCATAGGAAATGACTGGCCCCCTGTAAGGAAACATTACAGGAAATTTATGGGTCCCTGATGTTACTAAGAAGACAAAAATCAGGTTACTGCACGAGATTGGAAATGTTTCTATTTCAGTGGTTTATCAGTTCAGTCATTTTTTGTTTCTTATGGTAAGATTCTAAGTATTTACCAAAGAATTTACCACTGTAAGTAAAGGTAGACTCGAATTGCCTATCCTAGACAATTTCTATGATCCATTGAGGACCATACCAACCATCCAGTTCAAACCACCCCATATCCATATTTGTGAGTGATTCTTTGAGGGTGTGTAGATAGCATTCTTTGTCGACATAAAATACGAGAGGCACACATAGCCTACTCTGACCAAATCTTTTGGTATAGATAAAGTAAAAAAAAAAAATAACAATAATAAAGTAGTGAAAGCTGGAAAAAAAGCGATCCACTGTAGACCGGTCTTCCCTACGAGATGTGCTTTAACGACTAGAGTAAGTAAGTAAGTAGTTTATTTATAACCCGCCATTTTGAAAAAGTGGAGCAATTGAAGAAAATAAATAAAACTCATAAACACACATAAAAAGACACTTAATTTTCGATCTTCGGCCAGGAAGCAGTGGACAACGTCGTGCGCTGGTTGGGATCTGTTGTCCATGATTTTTTAAAGCGATGTGGAAAAGTCCAAAAGGGTAACACTTGCATCTTGAATTTTGAACTTCTCCGTCAATGTATGGTTATGACATAATTTCGACAAGTGGAGCAGGTGCTTTGCATATTTAAAATAACATAATCTCATCTTTTTAATCTCCTTCTTTCGCAGAAAATGATTGACACCAGACGAAATAGTATAGAAGGAGCGCAGAAGGTGCTGTACAAATTTCCCAAAGCTTTACGATTAAAGCGCCCCCGGTTGGGGACGATACGCCATAGGCGCTACGGATTGATTTATAAACTTCTTGAACAACCGAAGAGCAAACTTTTGACAATGAAGATTTGGATGTTATGCCGAGCTCCGTATCAAACTAGGACATACTATGACGTCATCTTTTTTTGTTTTGATTTCAGGTTGCAATACGGAAACGCCCAACATGCTAGTTCGACTGTGTTTACTTTTTGCGACTGCTCTGCTGTCAGTAACAGCTAAAGAAAATAAAGATGGTAATGACCTCAGCCTCGACCGAGTAACTGCCACATTTATTTTCCACGGCAAGCCTCTACGAGTCTGGTCCGTGTCCGGAAATCAATACGGTTCGAGAGCAAACGACTGGAACTTCTTTTGTGAACCTGTCCTCGTTCCCGCCCCAAGCAGAGATGACCAAACCTTTGACACGATATATGGATCTTCGTTGCCTCTATCCTAAGTTGGGGTCAAACTCTTACTCAGCACCAACACCAACCAACTACGCGATCTGGCATACAAGGCGGTGGAAACGGTCTTGAAAATCTCCAGTCTTGGAGATCTGGAGAACCAAATCCAGTTTGGTTGAAACTGTATGAGTCCATCGAGAATGGTTAAACGTGTTATTCTTCTTTTTCCTTTATTTGTTGTTATTTAATTATTAGTGCTTAATTATGGTCTTTTCCGCCGGAATAAAAGTATTGCATTGAATTGAATTGAAATCACACAGAAATCCGGATATTCAGTATTCGACCCCTGCTAATCCTCGAACTAAACTTGACTGTGCCGGGGATGTTCAAGCAGTCAGATTTCCCCAGGTGCTTAAAGAAAACTTATGAACACCCTGGCCAAACAGTCGAGCTAGTCATTACAGAAGAAAAAGCAGATGGACTCGTTGAACTTCTAGAGAACGGCTATATCTCGTACTCTATGGACGTTTGCCTAAGCACAATTGTCAGAAAACAAACTGTTACTTGTAAAAATGGTAAAGTGAAAGACTTTGGACCACTGAGAGAGAGGATACACCTACGTGAATATGTGCTTATGCAGCAAGCTCATGTCCAGTCCCAGCAATGTTCAGTCTTGAAGGAGCAACCAGAGAAGGCCGTTAAAGTCAAGGAAGAAGAGTTGCAAAATTCACAGAAAGAGAATCTCGACCTGAAACAACAACTGCAGAAGACTATTAGAGTCAAGGAAGATGATTTGAAAAATTCAGAGAAGGAGATTCTCGACCAAGTTCAAGCTTTTTTATAGTCTATATTTATTTAATATATAAACATTTTATTTAATTTTCATATTTAACACTATTTACATAACGTCCCCAGCAGGGAGACTGGCTCGAAAGCCGGGCGACAAACGGGATAAACAAACAAACCCAGAAGAAACGGATACCATCACACTTAAACCACCAACCAAAAAAAAAAAAATATTTTTATAATTATTATTATTATTTATCTTAATACCCAGTAAACAACCACAAAAGGCCGACAAAGCGAAAAAGAATATATTGCAAAACGCACCAAAGGACTGCCGTATCGGCTGGATCCAGAAGTGCTTCCACGGTATTGCCTCTTGCTGTCGATATTTCTCCGAGGGCAATACCTGGGAAGATGCCTCTCAAAGCTGCAAAAGTGTTGGCTCGGAGTTGGTGTCAAATCATAGCAAGGAAGAGCAGGATTTCTTAGTCCCTCTAACGTTCGGTCGGCCCGCTTGGATTGGTCTCAACCTCCGTTCCCAAGAGGGTTTGCCCAGTGGACAGACGGAACGCCACTGCAATTTACTTGGTGGAGCTATCAAGGTCTCGAACAAGATGCTTCCGACTGTGTATTTCTTCAATGGGAAACGGGCAAATGGAACAATTGCATTGTGTTCATATTGGAGAAGATTCATTTGCAAGCAAAGTCTTGCTTTAAGTGCAGTGACTCAGGACGTGACTCTGTCAGGACTGGAAGTGTAAAAGGATGAGACGAAAAATTCACAGAAGGAGACTCACGACCTAAAGCAACAGCTACAGAAAGCCGCCAAAATGAAGGATGAGGAATTGAAAGACGCATTGAATTAAGGGCTGCCGGGTCGACTGTACCCCCAAGTGCTTCCACGGTCAGCGCTCTTGCTATCGATATTTCCCCGAGCGCAAGACCTGGAAAAATGCTTGAAGAAGCTGCACAGGTAATCTACCGGAGTTGACTTCAGTTCATAGCAAAGAAGAGCTGGATTTCGTAGTCAATCTAACCAACGATTACGGCCCTTGGATCGGACTTGAAAAAGTTTCAGAAATTTCCCGAAAGGGTTCATTCCAGAGGAGTGACGGAACGCTGCTTGATGTTGCTTCCTGGGCACGAGAACGGCCGAACAGATTCCATGACTGTGTAAGCTATACCGTAAGCGTCCGCCTTACGTATGGTACGACGATAGATGTTTCATCCATGAAGCCGCTTTCACATTGACGCGTAGAGCCTTTTACACTACGCAACCTGTGCGTCACGCTTGCAGCGACACAACGCAGAGCTTACGCAGACAAATAAAACGAAACGCAAGAATAGAACCAAGTTCTATTCTTGTGTTGCGTCAACGCGTTACCATGTTCTGTTCTTGCGTTGCGTCAACGCGTTACGTATCAAATGAAAACTGGAAGTTTTGAAGAGAAACTGGAGAATAACCTACTAATGATGACGACAAACCTACTAATGATGATTAGAATTGATGAAAGAAATGAAAATTTGGCAGAGGAAACCGAAAAAGGAAAACGTAAATACGCATCCAGCGTGACATGTTCTCGCCCAGGTGTGAAAGATACGCTACGCAACCTATATGCAACGCAAAGATAAACACATACGCGACGCATTGCAACGACACGTCAATGTGAAAGCGGCTTAAGTCATACATTTGCAAGCAGAGGCTTTAAGAGTCGTGAGTTCTTTAAGAGTTCTTTCTACTTGGCCTTCTCGTTCAGACACCTTCATCAATTGACATTCTTGACGTTATGTGACAGATTCTGGGATAAGGGTCCATGCCTGAGCTACACTGTCAGACGTTTCATAACAGATAACACAAGGGTGCGCGGTTTTAACAGATAATGCGTGACAGATAACACTTCGGATATTGTCTGTTGTGTTTCAAAATGTTATGCATAATAAGCATTACCATCAGGAAGAGCCGACAAACCGCCAAAAATCATCTGCTGAGTTTTGTGATTTTAGTGATAAAGAATAAAGTCAGTAGATGCTTTTTTGGCTGTTTTTTGGCTCTTCCTAGCAAAGCTTGTAATGCAAAACATTTCATGCATAATTTTTTCAAACACAACAAATAACATCCCAAGTCTTATCTTTTACACGTTGTCTGTTGCAACCGCGCATCCTTGTGTTATCTGTTATGAAACTTCTGGCAGTGTACTGATACCCATGTAGTTTTTCAATAAGACTCCAGATCCAGCAAGTAGTGCGCCCGCAAGAAATGGCTCAGGAGTATCGGAGAATGACGCAGTGGTTTGCATGGATATGTGTGGTATGCTTTGGAGAGCACAAGTCTGAAATGTCTGCTTTGAAATGCTACAGAATGCAACTTTAGTAAACTTGGTTCTTGATATCCTCCTACATGTGATATCCTCCTATATATCCTCCTATAAGTAAAGTCGTCTTTGTCAAATAGGACATCTTCTTCTTCAGATGCTTTCAATGAAGCTTAAAGGAATTCGTTTTCAATTCTTATTTGGGATCAATCGTCTCCCGTGTATCAGAACATCTGGCCCGTCTAGACGAATATTCCTTAAAGGACCCGCGTTACCGATATTACTGCTTCTTTACATCTTACATGTACATCTTTATTGATACTGCTCGTAGGTGTTTTTTTTCCAATTTTTGCCCGTGGTAGCCAAGTTCTATGGGTCAGAATAAATCCATTAATTGATTCCTAATCGTTACATTCCATTTATGAGATTTCCGTCCTGGGTTATTTTTATTTGCCCTAACCTTTATCTGCACCCAACTGGTTTTTGTATTTAATGTTTGCTCTTCTAGAGGCAGATCAGGCTTTCACTTAATGTTTCCGCACTGTCGGAAGTTTTATATAACACAGGGATGCGCGATGTCAACAGACAACTCGCAACAGACAACACTTAAGATGTTATCTGTTGTCGTCACAAACGTTATGCATGAAATGTTATGCATCACAAGCATTGCCAGGAAGAGCACGGAAAATCGCAAGAAAAGCATCTGTGACTTTTTGGTTTGTCGTCACGATATTCGAATTCAGCAGATGCTTTTTCGACGGTTGACACCAGCAAAAATTGATTCTCCTCCGAATCTGAAAGGGAGTCCTTCTTGATGATGATGATGATAATCGGAGCGTTCCCCGCCCGTTTGACTCGCGAGAATACGGGGAGTCAGTCCCTGGGACAAACAAAAACGAGGGGACTCCTCAAAAGGAGTCCTCGGGGAACGACGAGAATACGCCTCTAGCTAAATGTCTAGGCCGCGGAATCTCTTGTGACGTCACAAAATATACAAATCTCTGGAGATATTTTATTCTCAGCGCGGCGCGTATCCTTTGAGAATATCTTATTCTTAGATTCGTGTCAATCCTTAAATATCCAAGGTGTGCTCAACAACTTCGCGATGCAATAGGTAACATACAGTGCAGGCACGACTTTTCCCGTCCCAGTATGCCCAGGGCAACACCGATTTATACTTTGAGGGATTTTCAAAATAACCAAATTAGTCTGCGAGCGATCAGCGAAGCAGCCCGCAGCAGTTTTGCCACCGGCACTAAAATTTTACTAGATCTAGTAAAAAAATAATAATCTAGAGGATCTAGTAAATTTCCTTTGAATTTAGTAAAAATTCCCAATTTCTAGGATAAAAAAATGGCCTAAGCCAGAAATTGTGTCAATTTTCATGACTTTTGGGGAAATGTACAACGATATAAGGATCCGCTCTTGCACTCTGCTGCTGCAGAGCGATAGTTCTCAGTTTTGTCGGTTATCCAAAGCAAGGTTCGTAATAAGCTCCTTGGCCCTCGTGTTAAGTTGTTCGTCCCTGGTGACAACGAACGAGCCGACAGGTTTTCAAACAAAATCATCTGTTTTTGTGAGAATTTAACCTGTTTCGAGAAAAAAGTCGACTATTTTTAGGAATTATCGTGGCGCTTCGCGCCAATTAATTTTGTCTATCGATTGAACAACAACCTTGAAAGTATCATCCCCCCTTCTCCCCCTCCCCCCATTTGTGCCGTCTCTGCCTTTTATGATCAAACCCGTGGCTCGATATATTTTGGCTACTTTCTTAACAGATCTGTGTCACAAAACTGAACTATCTTTCGATTTATGATTTCCAAAAAATCCTGCGGGCTGCGAATTACTGATAACAATTTATTAACCTAATACTTTATTAGTTAAATGTAGTACAGACATGGCTTGTGTACTGTAGAGCAATTTTTCTGAGAGAAATTTTCTTACAATCCAGTAAAATATTTCTCCGGAATCTAGTAAACTAAATTTTGGTCAAGCGGCAACGCCGGCATCACCGGCCCGCAGCAGTGTTGCCGGGGTTTAGTGATAAATCACCAAACGTAGTGATTTCGAGGGCCGAAAGTGCGGTAGTGATTTTCTGGTCAAATTTTGCATTGCGTAGTGATTTTCGACTATGCCAGCGCTATAGAAATTATTTTGAGAATGGAAGGAGCAGGTGCACTGTACGTGCGTGTGTGATCTTCTGAAAGTGAGACATTTATCCGTGATAACAGGGATCTAAATGAGCTAGAATATATTTTTCGAGATAAATAGCCCAAGTATGACTCATAAAAAGTCTTAATCGGATCGGACTTTTGGACACATCAAATTGTCAAGTGGAGCAGCTTTAAACAATGATAATTAATGTATCGTTTACAAGAGAAAAGAAAAGAAGTCGCCACTTCAAGAGGTCTTGCTGGCTTGTCCGTGCATTCTTGTGAATCAAAGTTTTACCTTTTTAACATAATATGTAATAGATGTTCCTACGGCCCAAGCTGACTACGAATCATATTTGACGGTGCAAAACGGATAAGTCAGCTACATTTTCGAATAAAATGTAGCTGACTTATCCGTTTTGCACCGTCAAATATAATATGTAATGTAAAGCTACTGGAGGGGTCGCTGACCATGAATAAAAAAAACGCTCAAAATTAGCCTAAAGTGGTACGCGGAAATTTATGTGTAGTCCTATTTAGCATAGGTGAATATTTTGCATCTGGACAGTTTGAAAATAAAAACATTACATTTCTGTAGTATGGGAAAGGCCAGAAACTTTTGCCAAAATTCGGGCCATAAGTATTCCATTGTCTCAGTCCCCCAATCACAGTTGATAACAAGCCATCAATGAAAACACAACTAATGAAAAAATCACTCGTTTCACCACTTTTACCGCGCTCTTCTCGATTTAAAAGCTAGAATTATTCTTAGTTGCGTTTTTTTTATGTAGTTTTGACGTAGTTTCGCTACGACAGCTCCTTCAACCCATCACTGCATTAGAAATGGGATCTTATGTTTTCGATGGTATCCAATGCATTTCATTTTGCAATTACTTCACATATATCAACCCTGGAGATCAATACCCTGACCGATTTTCTGTAAACCAAATAGATAGCCTACACCGGACAACCCTATCGCTGCACCAGGAACCCTGAATTTCAATGTGCTAGTCAAACCCTGCTCTTAGTTATAGCAGCAGTTTGCAAAAATCATCCGCGGATTCCCCTTGTTTTATATTTTATTCAAGAATCGGGAAAAAAAACCGCGTAGTGATTTTTCGCACCCAAAAGTGCTTTTCCGGGGCAACTAAAGTGCTTTTGGGTCTCGGTGATAAATGGCAACACTGACCAGCAGTCGCAGGATATTCAAACAGCTTCGTCCTCGCCTGTTTGCTCCCTTCCTTCCTGTTTGCTTGGCTTCCTCCAACTTAATCATGGTTTATAGGTGTCCTTACTGCCTTAAAGATTTCCCGAATGAAAAGCTACATCTGGAAGAGTACCATGCTTCATTTGGGAAAAGGCTTATGATGGATTATAAATGTGCTTACTGCTTAGAAGTCTTTCCTAATGAGAAGCTCCATCGGCATTGTCATTCTGTCTATATAAAAGAAGAACTTGCTGATACTGATGTATCACCTTCAGTTAAAATGGGCAAGTATTGTTCTGGGAGATGCTTAAAAATTAAACTACAGTAACCAAAATTCTGTTCTGAAACTGTTCTATACTATTTCCGTTGGTTTCTTATGCATTTCTGTACGCACTCAAGGGAACTAGTTTTCTAGCTTAGATGTGCCTTAGATGCACCACGACTTGTCTAAACTAGTTAAACCTGTTGAAAGATGTGTGTTTAAAATCATATTCACTGATAAATCTTTCTTAATTCCGATATTTAGGCTCTGTTGTGACGGAAATGAAATCACGGCATCCCGCATGTTACAGTACAAGAGAGTCAGCGTCAATGTCTGTAAGCCAAAAGACAAAGATCTTCTCTGTTTAAAACACTAAATGTTTTTCTTATATTGAATTCATGTTTGTTTCTAACAATTATGCAATTTGCTTTCATATTTTTCCAAGTACCTAATGGTTAAACAATGATTATGTGATGGAAAAAAAATTCGGGTGACCAGCCATAACGGTAACAAAGCCCCCAGAAAATTTTTGTGTCATCGCAGAAATTCATGTACTGGCAATGCAGCTTGCACGCTATTATCTCAGAATAAAATCTAGGATGAAGAAGAAGAAGGTGGCTTTCTTTTGAGATACTGTTTGCGTTTTTTGGTAATTTCTGTGGTGAGATAAAGATAACCAAAGCTGGGCAACGGAATAGGCAGGTTAAATTCTGACGGAAATAGTATAGGCTCCAGTATTTGAATCATTCTACTGAAAGTACTGATAAACAGAATTTAAAATGGATAATTTGTCAATTCCATTGGTACTATCAGTGTTTTATTTTTTCCCTGTCGTTTGGCATAGGCTACACCAGGGCTATGCTGCCCACCCAGCCTAAAGGCCAAATTCTGGTAGATTATTGGAAAATGTTTATTATTGATTGGAAAATGTATAGCCTGCAGAATGCTGCAGGGTTATAGGATAGGTACCCAGTGTCAAATGTACATAACTTTGAAATGGTTTAGAAGCAAAATCTAATGACCGAAGACAAGTTTTAGTTATGACATAAAAAGGAAAATTTTCCTTTTTAACAATGTAAAGGCCAATTTAGAAGGTTAGCCTATATACATTTGAGGCTGGTTACCTCTCCAGTAGGCCTATCTGTATCTAGTGTTTGGGGGAAGCCTGTCCAGATCTGGTCCAGTTTTGTTATAGACTAATTTGACTTTGTTGTTAATGAGGGTTTGAAATTTTTCAAAAGACTGGAGAGCAGAGATTTTATTTTTAAACAGCTATGAAAATTCCTGCTGTGTTGCGTTCTGGAAAGTGATAGTCACAAAAAGTTGTATTATTTGTTGCCTACCGTATCAAACAATTTTTGACAAAATCTGTGTTTTATTTTTTACTTTTGATTCTTTTTATTTCCAACTAAACAAAACAAGCTTATTTTCTGCCATTTTGCAAAAAGTAAATTAGGAGATTAACCAGCCAATTAAGCTACTAGAAGATACAGAAACATTTGTGGACCTCACATTCTTGTGCAACATTAGGTACCAGTGTTGAGACAAGTAGGGGAGAGGGGGGCCATACTGACCTTTTTTTGCTTTTTCTGTTGCTGGAAGCTTATTTTTTAACCAATATACTCGGTTTTTACGGTCAAGGGAGAGCAGACACTGGGCATTCTGTGGTGAATTTTTGAAAATTTTAGGAGTCAAGGTACACTTTTCGCAGCCCTAAAACCAGTAGACTCTCAGTTGTTCGGGATAACTCCCACCACGGGGCAAAAGCGGACGGGGTTGGGGCCAATCTGGACGGGTCAAAAATTTCAGCTATTTATTTGAACAGCAACATAAAAAACACAAAGTGACCAGATCTTCAACTATATAAGCATAAATGGGCACCCTCATTACCTAACATTATCGGCAGAAAGGTCGTATCCAAATACTAGGCCTCTCACTGACCTTTCAGTTCCTCCTGTGAACTGAGGGGCTGGTAGTCTAAGCTCAATATCAGTTAGATTTATCTCTGCTTTATCAACTTGCTCTGGGAAAACAAATTTCTCGCCACTTCTGCACAGAAAATTCACTGTAGCGAAAATTCACTGTAGCTTGGTTTTAAAGATACACAAAACTAATATGAAGCTTAAGTAGTGAAAAATAAACCTCAGAACCTGCAAAGTTGAACCGAAACCGAACGCTCAAAACTTCGTTCGGAATAGCCCCTAAATTTTCGTTCGGAATCGGCCCAGACAGACAAAAAAAATAAATGGCGGCCATGGTCAAACCCATCGGCCGATCAAAATGAAAATCACACAGGATAGAGAACGAATACTAGTCTAAATGCCTGCAAAAACACGGAATTCTAGCTTTCACAATTATTGAATTATCTTTCATCGACCTGCTATGTCCAGATTTCTAGCGAGAGCAAAAAACTTCAAGGGCTCCCAAAACTTGTAGAGTTCGTCGAACTGATTTGAAACTTCCGCCAAATGGGTGCTAGGTAGAGGCCATCTAGTGTTAGCTTTTAGAGTGAAAAAGCTGCATGCTAGGTGGCGTAAAAATAGAAGCTTTGGTTTCACTCCATGCGGCATGGCCCCCCTCTCCCCTACTAACAATTAGTACCTACTCAAGTATCAAGTACTTCCAATTATCAAGTATTAAGTACTTGACAATATATGTACTTAAGTAGTATTTGGTTTTTATTTAGGATACCTGACTTGCACTTATGTAGTAGCCTACTTAGTCTTTGCAGCTTTAATTGGAGCTCCTGCCATCTAGTATTAAGCTATGCATACCAAGGTGCATTATGCTTCATGGACTGCCCGAGTTTCATCAGTTTTGTCTGAAGCCTTTTAATGATTGGAAAAATGCTGCCATTGTGCAAGCACAATCTAGTTGCGACAGTAGACCTGCTTGAATTTGTTCCTACATAAAGCCTGACAAGGGCAGCTCAGGCTTGACAGCCTGTCGAGGACTCTTGCCAAGAAGAGCCGAAATGTTGCTGTCAAAGCATTGTAGCTGACCTATCCGTTTTATCAATTGTTCGAATCTATGTACTTGTAACCTTCAACTAAATAACTATTATACATAAATAAAAAGTAGTAAGTACTCCAGGAGAATTTTATTCAAGTAATACCTAAGTACTTTAATCATGTATTCAAATATTGAAGACAGTGGATACGTCAGCTATGATGCTTCATCAGCTGATGCTTCAGCTGACGCATCCGTTGTATACATAATTTGAATATATGTTTCAAAGTCACCTTGGGATCAAGGAATATTTAAGTACTTTTTTTGTACTTAAAGTACACCTTGCACTATTTATTGTATATATTCCAGTATTCAACACTATTTGAATTCCCGTACTGTTAAACTAGACTGTGCTTTTAACAAATTATACATGGCTGTGGCTGTATTAAGCCTTTTCCAGGTCCATTGGCTACTAGCAAAAACTCATCAAAATTCAGAGAACCCGTTTTACACAACACTTATCGCTAACACTTATTGTGAGCACAATGCACATGGAAATAGCGAATCCTGGCAAGTGCAAAGATTAGTCAGATATCCTTAGCGGGCTTGGAATGCAACATATAAAATTTGGATCTCCGGGGCGAGAATAATGAATGCAATTACTGAAGTAGGCTGCGTTGGCATTATAGACATAACGGGTCCTTTAAGTAATAAAGTACGAGTCATTGATGTACTTCCCAAAACTCGTAGGTATTAACAGTATTAGATTGTTTTTCTTCAAATAGTGAAGGCTATCCTACTTGTTTACTAATCAGTCACAGACACTTGGAGATACCAGATGACCTGAGCCTGACACACTTTTTTTTTAGATCTGTACCAGCAGGGAAATCAATCAAAGCAAGAGCCAGACCTTGAAGTAAGCAGCCAAAGCACTAGCGAAATCATTACAGGAAAAAAACAGCATGCCTGTGAAGTGTGCCAGAAGAGTTACACTCGCCCAAGCAACTTGGCACTTCACATGAGACTGCACACTGGAGAGAGGCCACATGTCTGTGAAGTTTGTAATAAAAATTTCACCCGCCCTGCGGCATTGGTAATCCACATGAGAATCCACTCTGGAGAAAAGCCTTTCGAATGTGAAGTATGTGAAAGACAATTTTCGCAAAAATGTCTGAAGGACCAGCACATGAGAACTCATACTGGAGAAAAGCCGTATTCCTGTGAGGTTTGCGATAAGACCTTTTCTCAGCGGGGTATTTTGGTGCGACATATGATGATCCATACAGGAGAGAAGCCTTTCTCCTGTGAGTTTTGTGGAAAAGAGTATTCAAGTAAAGCTGATTTTTTGGTCCACAAAAGGAAACACACAGGAGAGAGTCCTCATGTTTGTGACTATTGTGGGAAATCATTCACCCAAAAAGCCTATATGACTCATCACATGAAGTCGAACACAAGTATGGTTGTCGAAATGGGAGACAAACCGTACAAGTGCGAAGTTTGCAAGGATACTTTCATTAGCCGCTGTGCAAAGCTTGTACATATAAAGTCACACAAAGGGAAAAGCAACATCCGTGCAGAAGTTTCTGATTCCAGTGTTCCAGCTGATACAGGGAATTTGTTGAAAGGCCTAGGTGTCTGTGAGGAATAACTGGGTGAGCTTCCCAGTCACTTTTCTGTTCTGGGGGTGTTCCAATTTCTCAAGTTTTCAGCAAGTGACTGTATTTCAGTATGCGGTAAAACATATTTGTTCTCCCATATTTGATTACCCATATATGACTATGATGCAAAACAGTTTGTTCATTAGTAAGGCATGTTCCTTGAGCCCGTCCTGTCGGCAGACGGTGGATACAGGTCCGGATTTACTGCATGACGTCACTAGGCAAGAATAAGCCTGGCTGCCCCCACTCGACCATTACCAAAGGTCCTGTCACCCAAAACCCAAAAGGGGTTCAGATTCGTATATAGTTTCTTCTGCTACTTAGTAAAATGGTAAGTATGATCTTAAATACATTTGGATACTAAATTTTTGAGTAAGAAGTGTCACTTATCGTCCGATCCCGATGAAAAATTTGTCTCAAAATAGTACTATGAAGTAGTACGAAAAAGTTGCATGCAGTACTAACGATGCTACTACATGCTTCTACCTCAAGACTACCGTATTACTGCATACTACTATATGGTACTATTAGCAAGACTGGATGTTACTATGGCAAGACAGGATGCTACTGGATACTACTACATAAGATAGGATCAGTCTGAGGCACATTAAATGATAGTATTCTTTGCTATTACATAGTATTACATGCAACGTTTTCGTACTACTACCATACTACTACGCAGGCTACAAATTTTTCATCGGGATGCTCATGACCGCGCGATTGTGTCCATTGTTGGCTTTCTCTGAAACAAGTGGAATCCTTAAAGGACCCCTCTTATTTGTGTGCCTTTCATATTTATTTCTGTATATATATATAGCCGAGTTTGCAAGTCAAGGAGCGCGAAATTCCTAGTACCTGCACCTGAGTAGCTTCCGAGAAAAACGCGAAAAGGTTGTTTTTTAAAGCTGCTTCTTTTTTCGTATACATTCAGCAAACTATTGTAGTTTTGTAAACAATAAAGTGATGATGCTGTTTATTTTGTAGCTGGTGGAGCGTAGGTTTGTCAGATACTAGGTTTTGGAGAAAAAGCAGATTTATAGTATGTACATACTAGGTGAAGCCCGAAAATAAAGTTGAGACCTTGTGTAGACACTAGGTGAAATCTAAGAAACTAAGCCTCGTAGAAAAATTCTGATTTCACCATTGAATTCCTCGTGGTCTGATTAGGTGGGATCAACTCCTAACTAAAATTCGATTTTTTTTGTAGATACTAGGTTTTGTCGGAGGACAGCCGAGCTGGCGAGTAAAGAAAATATAATAAAATTCACACAATCGGTCTACAGACTAATAACTAGACCATATACTTTCATAAAAACTCTACTTCATTTAAAAAAAAACAATTAGCCTACGCTATCCTCAATGAAGTCTACCTAACACTTTAACCTAAATACAATCAACGCAACGCATCGGTCAAAGTGTGCTTTATGGAATAAATTTTTGAAAAAAATGTTTCCGGTTTCTTTTTCAAAATATCAATGGGTTTTTTTTTTAAACCATAATTTTCCATCATAAAAGAACTGGATTGGTAATTCGAAAACCGGCATAAAACTTTCCCAAAATTAATAAAAGTAGTTTTAATACGAGATAAATTTGTCAACGTTGAAAAAGGTACAAAAGAAGATGCAAGCAAAGTCTATGGAAGAGCAACAGTGTTAAAGATCTTTGCAAGATTGCGTCTAGATAGGAAATCCCTAAGACAAACCACCGCCGCGAAACTAGAAGAAATACGCGACTCCACATCTTTTTAACTCTTTCTAAAACAAAGGTATTAGAAGCTTCGACATATTGTTTGTCAATTTTTGAGGTATGTTTGACATGTTTTGACATGGTGTTTTTCTCAGCCGATTATCCGGGACAGCCGTTATGGCACGTAGGGAGCCAAGGATCAGATTGATAATTTCCACCTAATGCTCCAGTTGTTTATTACAATAAAAATAAATTAAAAGCCCAAGGCCATTGCGATACTTCTGAAGACATACAAAAAAATAACCAATAAAGTCTTATAATTCTTTGCTAATCAAACGTGGAAAATTTCATCGTCTGGAAAAGAGACGTTCTGCGTGGTTTTTTCTCAAGCCTAAACAGCAACAGCAATCAAGTTCAAATCTAAATAAACTGGTGGCTTGCGATCAGTAAGAGAAGGTAAACAGAATGTTTGGATTAGGTCTTTAAGGTATCACACGATCTGCAACACTTGTAAAAATACATAGTACATAAATTTCAGTGGAGGAAAAAGCAAGCAGTGACCGAAGGCGCTCCTGTCTCACCATAACCCAAACACTACTATCACACGCTTGGTCGTCTTGGCTTGGTCTTTTCTTCTCATTCTTATAATAGTTGCGTTTTTGATCCGAATTCTCCGTTCCGAATTCTCGCTTCTGAATTCTCGATTCTCGTACAAATTATCGTTTTTGCTCCTCTGACTTCTCCATTCTCGCTTTTGACAAAAACACTAATTTGGCAGCTCGTCAGCAACCCGGTAACGTGTATGGGCACCCGAACTCTGTTGACCAATCAGGGAGGAGAACGGAGAGAGGAGAATCGACAATTCACCATCGGAGCAAATTCTCGATTCTTCAGAATCGCGAGGCTTTTCCCGTTCTCGATTCTGACAAAAACGCAAGAAAAGGAGAATTCACTTCATCTGAATAGTCCAAAAACGCGAAATAGGAGAATTCGGAGGAGAATCGCGAGGAGAATTCGGATCAAAAACGCAACTAATGTTGCAGGAGGGCTATTTGAAAGTTGATGGTTTAGCTAGAGACAAGAAAATGCGAGAATGCGTATCCTAGTTTAAATAAAGAATAAAATAAATAAGTGACTTGTCTCTACGTCTTCTGTCAAAGTAACAAAATTATGTTTGTTTCAGTTTATTCGAATTCGTAAGATCCACCGACGTGTCATGTTTAAAGTCAATCAAGGCTTGGCACTTGAGACCGAACAAATTCGAAGGTGGATTCCCCCCCCCCCCCTCGGGACGCCCCTGGTCACAATGGTTCTATACTTTTCCTTTGACACGGAATGACATTTCTCACCTGTTCAATTTTGCTTTTCATGCTTTGATAATCTGTTCCTCGATTGAACATTTTTTTTTCTTAATTTAATTAAAATGCAGGAAGTTTTTGAAAAAAAAGTAAATATTGGATTGGAGATTTGCTTCACTGAGCACTCTTTACAAACCATTTACCACTTTGATTAGCTACTGCCTGTAATAATTTAATGGAAACACACAATAACAGCAAAAAAACGATAAGTCAATTTTGCTTTTCGTGCTTTGACAGTTCTGATTCTATGTTTTTCGACTCCTATTTGTTTTTCTTCATTTAATTAAGAGCATTGAAGCTCTTATGTTATTTCTTGAGCTGGCACGGTAGAGGTATTTTACTTCGGGATGTACCTTCCTTCATTCACTTTACTGAATGGATTGCATCAGTACAGTGCAGTTGAGTCAAAGAACAAAGTGGGTTTGAACTGGTGCTGAGTTCGTAGATCGAACCACACAACTTATTTCAGTAATTACTTCCTATCCTCATTGGTAGTTCGGAATCAAAGAAAACTGGCCTACCTTTTCAACTCACACAGTGCCTCAGACCACTCGTACTGTCATGGCGCTGCCGTAGTCTATGTCTATCCATGAAGCCCAGGGCCAGGTGGAAACAAAGGTGCTCGAGCATTCGTCAAGAGAGCTACGTCTGTCACGTCGACGATGCAAGTGAGAAGTAACCTAGAATTTTACCCAAGATAAAACCAAGCGGTCCCTAAAATTTTGAAAAGAAATCGAATCCTAAATCCTGACCTATATGACACCCTGATTTCTGTTTTAGGCAACCATGAGGGAGACCAGACTGCTCCAACTCCGGTCGGAGTGAGCACGAATCATAGCAGAGACAGAAGACCTCCAAAAGGTAGGACTATCATCATTCTAAGCTAAACAAATATTTTGTTCAATCCCATAGGTTATGTTTTCAGCAGAAAAACAGAAAAAATGAAAGAGATACTGCCAAATATTGACCAACACTTTTTTTCTCATGGGATCCCGATACGTCAGTAATGGGATACCTTTCCGGGATCACCCGCCACCTGCCAGATTGGCGGCTAGTGGAAGGCCCCAGCACCCAAAGTCATCTGTGATTGGTACGATACCCAATGGCGGACTAGTTGGCGTCAAGTCCGTGCTGGACATTCAGGTCAGGAAGCTATTTATTGCTCGCTTAGCCCCTGATACTGATCATCTGTAAAAAGTTTCTCCGAGTAACGATTAAAGTTAACTGCAGTATTTGCTACTGGGATTAATCTTATCTCTCATGGCACAGATTAATCCGAATTAGAGATAATCTTATCTTAGTAGAGACAAGATTGATCCCAGTAGCAAATAGTGGAAGATTTTTTTTTTTACAGTTCATGCATGTAAATATTCCTTGAGCTCAAGCTTGACTTAGACACATATATTCAGATTATGCATAGAACGGACACGTCAGTTACAAGTAACCGACGTATCCGTTTTATGCATTATTTGACTATAGTTATGGCTCCCCATCCCTCCACTCCCACATGATGGTGGAACCGGGGAAACAACAATTCTCAAGTCAGTATGTTCGGGTCCCCTTCCAAGAGGGATCACCAGAAATCCGGCCCCCCCTCCCCCTCCAACTCCACCAAAGTATCCGAATCCGCTCCGGTTATTTCCACGATGTATCTAGGACTTATGCTCGCTCTTCCACCATGTTTCAACCTGATCCCTCCACTTTAAGCGTTTTGCAAGATTTCCGGTTTCCCCCTCCTACAGCTAATTTTACCGGATCCTCTCCGGATTTGAAGTAGGTCGCCTAGAGACAAGGTGTCTTTCCAAATATCACGTTTCGAGATCCGATCACACGTTCTACAAGTCAAGTTTCCGGATTCCCCGACCCTCCACTTCACCCACGATTCTCAGATTGGGCAAGTGACTGCTTCCAGCTTAATTTTTTGGGGTCCCTGATATGCCTGCCAAGTTTCATCGTCCTAGCTCCTCTGGAAGTGCCGGAACTAGCAAAACCCGGACGGACTGACAGAAATTGCGATAGGTATATGGTACTTCGCCGAAGAGCAAGTGCCATAAAAAGGCTAGACTCAGCATCGCCTCTCGAAACGCGTTGATCAACGTTCGGTGATCAACAACCTTATGATCAACGTTGAATTTAATTTTAGAATATCGCAGCATATCGTTTACACACATCTAATTAGAAAAACGCTGTGAAAGGAACAGAAAACTTGACTCAAACTTGACTCGGGGAGCTAGCTGACATATCAAGAATGTGCCCTGAGTCGATATTGAGAGTAAGAAAAATTCTCGTAACGACCATTGCAGTTTCCGGGCAGTTTCCGAGAATTCGACTTTTGAGTTAGTAGAAAAAAAAGAAAAGGTTTGTGTGCCGGGAGTAGGAACTGAACGCACGACCTGTAGATTACTGTCCCGATACCATGGCCGAAACACGGCCAAAGGCGAACTTTTACAGTACATAAGTGCATAATTACAGTGCATAAGGGGCAACGGCCTGCCAGCTAGCTTTGGCAACACTAAGGAGGGGGTTCGAAATAACAAAGAAGGGGGGTCTTCAATAAGTCCCTATATCTTTATCTAAGCCCCCCCCCGCCCCCCCTGGTCGGTTTGATGGCCGAAAGTTGCCTAGTCAATTTTTCTGTGCCTTTAGTAAACCCAGAGATGGACTTGCCGATGGCACTTTCTACAGCTGGAATTCTCGATCACCAGCAACTTGGACAGAAAGCTGGCAGAGTTTACTGATTTGTGTTACTGATTTCAGGCGCAAAAGGAAAGAGCCTACAAGGAACGAAATAAACTAGTAGAAGCATATGCAACAAGATCAAGACTAATTAAATTAATCGAGGATTCCACGAAAAAGGTATGAAGAATATCATCATTCGTAGCTATTAAATTTAATTTATGGTCAATGCCCGGGAAAGTGCTTACATGCAAATTAAGGACAGAAACAAGACCAAAGATTAACAAGAACAAAGGTTACGATGGGATCCCAAAAATGTAGGCTAATATTTAATCCAGGCAATTTGATCTTGTTTATATCGGGTCTTCGCCAGACTTCTTGAACATTTTTACTATTAAGATTTAGAAACAGAAGAAGGTCAATGGTTAATCATTTGAGAAAACCAAGTTCAGATATGGATCACCATGTGTTTATTTACCCCTAGGCTATACGTCATGTCTACTTTGACGAACCTGACCAAATCTTCCTGCCTTAATTCTGCCAAATCTCCAGTTTCGACCGTATTCCGGATTTTTAAACTAAAGCTCAAACAGATAACAGAAAGAATTTTTTTTCCGGTTTCAGCCGGATTCCTGACGAACTGTATGTCCGGGTAGAAAATGATTGTCAGAAGCGGATTCAGCCTGTTTTTTTTTACGCCCTAAATCGAACATCCAATCCACTTCAGATAAAACTTTCACGCTTAACAAATTTTCCGGTTTCGGACGGATTCCGGGCGACATACTTGTCCGAAAAGAACATGATTTTCATGTAAATGTTCATCATGTCTTCTTACCCCTAAATCAAACATCTAGTCAACTTATATAAACTTTTATTTTTAACAAACTTTCCGGTTTTGGTCGGATTCCGGGCGAACTACTTGTCCGGCGAGAAAATAGTTTTCATATTTGTGTTCACAGCATGTCTTCTTACCCCTAAATCGACTATCTCATTAGCTGTTGGAAAAAAATTGTTCGACCCTTAATTTGAACCCCCGCCCCTAGACGTTGAGCTGCAGAGCCCATCTACGAACTCGACCTCTCCATTGACCCAACGAGCCCTCGGATCCCACCAAGTTTCATCAAAATATCTCACTCCCTTCGAGACTTATCGTTCTCACAGATGGACAGACAGACGAACAACTTTTGCGAAGTCATAAGTATCCCACCACTTACGTTTTGGGATGCCAAAAAGAAAAAAAAGCCACATACAATCAAAAATAAATGCAGAAAATAAAATTTTCATAAAATTACTTGGGTGCCTACGTCATGCGCGAACACAAACAGAAATTGTGCGGTATTTGAAAAGACAATCCGTCGTTCAAAATTTCCAGAAGGAAAGAAATTTTTTTTGAAAAAAAAAACAAGTTTTCAATTGCAGATTTGCTTCACGGGACACTCTTACCTCCTGTCCAAAATAATTAAACGGAAACAATCAAGAACAGCAAAAACTCGAAAAGTCGACATAGGAACAATCTTTCTACTTATCTTTTACACAGAATGAGATTTCTCACCTTTCAAATTTTGCTTTTTGAAGAGCATTGACATTTTTAGGTTATTTCTCAAGGTTGCAGGGTAGACATATTTTAATATGAGATATACCTTCCATCACTTTACTGAATGAATTTATGTTAGGTAGAGTGCGAACAATATTAAGAACAAAACTCTTTGTCAGCTTCATTTTGTCAGATATTAGTTAACAAAGTAAACATACCAGTCAGCGAATGTAGCTAACCAATTTCTTCCAACAATACCTGGATTTGTGTTCTGGATCCTCCTACCATTTATCCCAAGACTGAACTATAACGCTCAAAGAAGAATACCCATACTGTAGCGTACTGTTGACCGCCGGTGTTAACTGTAATTTGAAAATTGGGTTATATGTATTTATTTTATATATGTATGTGTAGATACACATTGGCGTAGGCTACATATTATAGACTGGCCATAACAGCTGCAGTAGACGAACATCAGGAACCTAACAATAATTCTAGTGAAAGGAACTTGACCCAGCAGGAAACACACATAGGCAGTTTCTAAATCTATCTTGAGATGCTACAGGAAACCTAATCTAAACTGGTCGTGTTACCTCTCAGTCTTTTGGGTGTACTGCAGTGTCATCTATTAGCTATAACTAACCATTCAGTTGTTTCTTAGAATTCTGTTCAGTTCTGTTTATATTTTTCCAGCAACAAAACCAAGGAGACGTGATAGAAGTGAGCACATTGGTTTCAATCTGTTCCATTGTATCACAAATCCACGATTCTGGCGTAGCCTATATGCAAGCTACCTTCCCTTGCAACACTTGCAACCACGCTTACTACGCTCCCGAGCATAGTAAGCAAATAGTTACTGTTTCGAGAAGGTTGCAAAGGTCACCGTAGTAACTTTTCGTGAGGTTGGAACGGAAATAGTAACTAATACACTGTCAGAAGTTTCATAACAGATTGCGCATAACACTTTCAAGAATAACACCTTTTCACTTAGAAATAAAGTGTTATGACCAATTAAGTTTACACTATTTCGTGCCTAGATCTCCAACAACACCTTCAATTGGTAAAAATACTAACGGGAACGAAAGAAACATAACATATAACATCCCAAAGTGTTATCTGTTGAAACCGCGCATCCTGCTGTTGTCGTTATGTAACTTACAGAGATCTGTAGTTACTACGCTCCCGAGCATGGTAAGCAAATAGTTCCTGTTATTTACTATTTTGAGAAGGTTGGAAACGGTCAGCGTAGTAACTTTTGGTGAGGTTGGAACGGAAATAGTAACTAGTAGTTACTATTTGTAGAAGGGTGGAACACGCTCAAAACCAAGCGGTCTCTAAAATTTTGAAAAGAAAAGACGATCGGATCCTAAATCCTGACCTATCTGTGCTAGTCTGCACAGGGAAAAGTGTTTGAGTGGGGTTTAGTGTAGTAGTGTGACCGTTTATTTGGGCTTTTAAGACAAATAAATATCATATCATATCTCGTTGCCGGTTAAAGCCTACCAACTATGGTAAGGATTGACATTCATGTGACACCCTGATTTCTATTGTAGGCGACACTGAAGCAAAAAAGAAAGCGGAAATTGAAAGAAGGCCAAGATGAAATGAAATGATGATTTAATCCGTAACATCTTTAAATACATAAAAATAGCTTTGGATATGTCAATACAAATAAAGAAACTTCAAGCACTATCAATCAACTCGACAGGTCAATATTACTTATCTGATAACATTAAAATTTCATAAATAAAATACATCAGTAAACGAAAGACAGGTCAAAATTACATAACGTATCTCAGTTAAGAAGAGCTGGAAGCTTAAATTGCCTTGAAAGAACTAATTGTTCACGATTTCAGGTAAATGCCACGTAAAAGAAAAATTCCAGATATTTGGAAATGATAAAGATAGGAGAAAAGATAGGATCCTCGCAGACATAAAAAGGTAGGATACATTTCTGGAATCCCAAAACGCAAGTAACGGATACATTTCTCGGATCCCCAAAACGAAATGACGGAATGAATTTTTAGTTAAAAACTAAAAAACTAAATAAACTAAAACTTGTCTTTCTGCTCCATTGTAAGCACGATAACGTTCGAAGGGGTTTAAGGCACAGAAAAAGCATTGTCCAAATAGGTGTTGTAAGATGTATTACGCCTTATTACAGATTCCTCTTTTCCTCGGTGCGCGCTGTAATAACGCGAATAAGGAAAATGGAGCTCGGCTCTATTCTTCCTTATGCAGAGCCAATCAGATTGCTTGGATGCTTCGGCCAGCGGGCCGAGGAAAGGAGTAGCGCCGTCAGTGTTGCCACGAGAAGCACTAAAGTTCTACTTTGTTGGAAGCTAAAGAAACAACTTTTCTTCAAAAGAACACGTTTTGTTCTGTTACGACTGCTTACTACTAGTTCGAGGACCAATGCTGTCCATCCATAAATTTAATAGCTTTTTACAATATATTGGGCGTCAACTTGTACTGGTGTACTTCAAGTAGTACTAAGAATACTTTTTCTGATCTTTAGAAACTCGAAAAACTGTACTAGCGTGGCAACACCAAATGCTGCATTCATAAGAACCTCTCGGGTTTCCTATCTGAACGGGCGCGTCTATTCAGCTTATTACATCTATTTGGACAATGCTAAACTTGACTACGCAGCTTTCGGCCATCAAACCGACCTGGGGGGCTTAGATAAAGATACAGGGACTTATTGTCGACAGGACCCCCTTCTTTGTTATCTCGAATCCCCTCCTTAGTGTTCCCAAAGCTAGGTGGCAGGCCCTTGCCCCTTCCACTGTAATTATGCACTTATGCACTCTAAAAGTTCCCCTTTGGCCGTGTTGACTAACACATAGGGATAATAGTCAAGAGGTCGTGCGTTCGATTCCTACTCCCGGCACACAAACCTTTTGCTTTTTTTTTTCTACTAACTCAAAAGTCGAATACTTGGAAACTGACCGGAAACTGCAATGGTCGGAACCAGAATTTTTCTTACTCTGAATATCGACTCAGGCTACATTCTTGGCATCTCAGCCAGCTCCCCGAGTCAAGTTTGTGTCAAGTTTTCTGCTTTTTTAAGGTGTTTGGTTCAAACTTGGTCGGAGTGGTATCTGGGTAGAAGTAGAAATAGAATACCCGACAGTAAGTGACGGGTTGGGGTGTTTTGTTCAAACTTAGGTTTGAGGGGCCTCTGGGTAGAGACCCCTAGCGTCTGGGTAGAAATAGAAGTACAGGTCAAGATCGTAAACGGGCTCTGTAGCCGTAAAATTTTGTAGTGTGAAAGGGTGGCGAAATAATATTTTTTTAAGTTTTATATATAGCGAGTAAATAAATATTTTTAAGAATAAATATATAAATATACTCTTGAACCTCAGACATGATGGAAAACCTTCCAACAAAATATGTGCAGAAACAGACACTTCCAAATATCTGGAATTTTACTTTTACGTGGCATTTAGCTGAAATCGTGAACAATTAGTTCTTTCAAGGCAATATAAGTTTCTAGATCTTCTTAACTGACGTAGCGTTTACATAGACAAGAATCCCGTCGAGTAGAAAGGAAATCCGTTCGACTCGAAAGGATTCCGTTCGTCAAGACGAGTAGAAAAAAAGTATAGCGGGACGGGAATCCTTTCATGATGAATGGAATTCCGGTCTACTTGAAAGGAATCTTGTCGGCGGTGCTGGTAAAAAGTACTAAAAAAATGTCTAACTAGCTTTGAAGAGCAGCAATCATCAGTCCTGATGTCATAAATGCTCTCAAAACATTTTTTTATTGGCTAGTGAATTTATTTTTGTCAGATTTTCTGGTTTGAAGAATTTCTTTTTTTCTGTGTGTAAACATAATCCTGTCACCAAGATCGGATTCTGTTCAAGTTTTCCTGTACTTGTAAACGCTGCATGAGATATTTAAATATTGCTGTAAGATATTTTTCCTTTTCAGTTATTTGGTCTTGTTGCGCTGAAAGAGGTAAGTTTCAAATTTTATTTTTAAGCACGACTGCATGACCTTTTCACAAAGAGATCTCCCAGAAATGTCGTTTTCGAAGATACCTTTGCTTCTCACGTCTTCGCGCGATTTTCTTGTTAGCGCTTGTCGACACTATCCAGCCTTCCCGCTATCCGACGCGGCGGCTTGACGCAGCTCTTCTAACCTCCCGCAGTTGAAACATGCGAAATGAACTGCAAAGGGAATATCTAGGGCATCTGCCAGTAGAACCCATCAAGCTTCACTCGAGTCTGAGCATTTCCGGTAATACTCTTTATGACTATCTCGAGTAACGAGTAACGAATTTATTTCAAAAAACCACTATCATGGCAATGCCAAATTTGGGTATTACGTCAAGCATAATGCACATTTTAAAATCTATACAATTAATCATCAATTCGTCATCACAGGCCTGTTATAGTATATAAATAAAAACCAAAAACAAAACACGGACGTTGGAATAATATCACAGACAGCTACCACCATCATTATAAATTTTTGTGAAACTCGGAACGAAGCTTTTCTGGTACCGCGTATGTGTTGCAGGTACGGGGGACAACTTTGGAACCTTTGAACTTGCGACCCTCTTCTGTTGGTTTCTTGTGTTTTCATAAGGAGGGGGAAGGATATGGGATAGAACAGGATGGTGGAGGAGCTTATGACCAACCGCTAAGGTCAGCCGCAGTCTCCGACTCTCAAGGGTTTCCATCTTAAACTTTTTTAGGAGAGCAGAATAGGGAACTTTGGGCTCACGACTTATTATTAGGAGTGCACGTTTCTGTATTCTTTCTATTTGTTGTGTCTGTTCGGCAGTAAGGGCAAAGTGCCAAACAGCAGCCGCATATTCCAAAGTGGACCGAATGAAAGAAACGTAAATTCGGACAAGATGGGAATTAGGTATTTGGAACTTAGCCAGAAGTTTTAACAGCTGTAGACCAGCGTTTGCACGCTTCAGCATTACGTTGGTGTTGTCCTCCCATTTAAGATCAGACGTGATTCTCTCCCTGACAATGCAGAACCCCCGGGTACCTGCAGACCGAAATGAAGAACGGTGTCACAGCTGCTACGAAAGATCGCCGTGATTGATTTGAGTCGTTGAGTCGTTACGGACACGTTTACTCCTTCTTCCTAAGGATCACTGGCGTGTTTTGGAACGTTCCACTCGCTCGAGGAATAGGCGTGCCAAAAAAAATTCGAATCCTTTCCTCGAACTGCCTTGGCGTGGCCGAGTCCGCTTCATGGCACATTTGATAGGGAAATCTCAGTGAGGTAGCAAGACTTAAATCCCTTTGAACATTCTTGGTATTACGATCTGTAGGTTTATCTATATCATAGTAGAATCAAGTGTTTCAACCTTTGGAATGAACATGATACTGAAACGTCGATGGAAGTTTTGTATTTTATTTTTCAGCTCGACGGGCCGCCAGAGCTGACACCAGAGCTTACACCAGAGCTGACACCAGAAATTACAGCAGAGGTGGAGGTAAGTCCCTAAAGTGTGTTGAGGGAACTGATTGGCGGGGCTGAAAATGGGGGGGGGGGGGACACACCAGCAGTTCGCCCGCAATCCGGCCAAAACCGGATTTAGCTTAAGTTAAAGGTTTGTTCCTGAATTCAAATTCAAATTCATTATATTCTCCAAATATTCTTTTACAACGAATAGCATAGGACGTCAACAAAAATAATAACCCTTTTTGATTTATCATATGACTTATGGCGGTTACATTTAAACGACACATATAAATATAAATAAACTTCTACAAATAACTATAAGTAAAAAGTCATCAATTCATGAAATATTAAACTAATCGGTAACTATATATCTACAATTATAAAATGACAATATATACAATTAGCCTTGGTCGACAATACCTCAAAATATTTACAATTAGAAGTCATTTTGTTTTATCGAATTAAAATGTTTCACGAAATACGGCACGAAAGACTTGAGAAAGCGATCCGACGAAGCAGCTGGAGGATTCGACATTCGACGAGAGATTTGGCTTAGGAGTAACGGCGAATGATAGTGCATATCTGAACTACACTTTTTCAATGAAGGAAGAGGGGTTGGGTTGAAATTGAGTTAAGTCCCAAAATTGTGGTGAGGGAGTTGATTGGCGGGGCGACAAATCGGGGGGGGGGGGGATACCAGCCGGTAAGCAAAGAAGACTGGTAAATGAAAAAAATATCTTCCTGTAAAACATTAACATCAAAATTTTAAACGCATAGTAGATATTAAAATCGTCTAAAAGAGTAAAAGTTTAACAGCCCATCCCCTTCTAACCTCCCGCAGTCGAAACATGCGAAATGGACTATAAAGGGAATATTTTTCACTAGAATCTGAGCATTTCCGGGAAATGTTCGGCGCCCTCAACTCCCTGAGCCGAGAACAAATCCTCCCCGGAGCCCAAAATGAATCGTCTAGGCTAAATCACCTATGAAGATTTCAGGTTTAACCCCAAACGTTCCACTCGCTGGATGGCTAGGCGTGCAAAAAAATTTCAGGAATCCCCTTATCGAACTGCCCTGGCTCGGCCGAACCCGGTTTAGGGCACACATGATAGGGAAATCTCAGTCAGGTAGCGAGACTAACAAGATCAAACTTTTCGATGGGATCCCAAAAATTCAATATCTGATCCAGACAACTGGGTCTTGTCTTAGCCAGATCCAGTCATCGCCAGAATCCTTGAACATTCTTACAATTAAAATTCAGAAACAGATTAAGGCCAAATAGCTAATCATCTGAGAAAACCAAGTTCAGATATGGATTCAGCATGTGTGTTTACCCGTATAAGTCATATCTGTTTTGACGAAAAGTTCCTGCCACTTCTGCCAATTTCCCGGTATCGGCCGAACTCTAGAACTACTTGTCCGGCGAAAAAAGAAAGCTCAAAAACGAACTCAGGGTATCTTCTTTCCCCAATAATTAACATCTAATCAACTTCAAATAAAAATTTAACTTATAACAAATTTTCCGACTCCAGCCGGATTCCGGCCGAACTATATGTCCGGGTAAAATATGATTGTCACACACGGATTCAGCGTCTCTTCTTACCCCTAAATCGGTTATCTAATCAGCTAGAAATAAAACTTTAACTTCTAACAATTTTCCGGTTTTGGCCGGATTCCGGGCGAACTACATGTCCGAGAAGAAAATTGTTTTCACATAAAAGTTCAGCATGTCTTCTTGCCCTAAATCGGACATCTGATCAACTCCAAATAAAACTTTTAATTTTAACAAACTTTCCGGTTTGGGCCGGATTCCGGGCGAACTACTTGTCCGTGGAGAAAATGGTTTTGACCATCGTCTTCAGCATGTCTTCCTACCTCTAAATCAAACATCTAATCAACTTCAAATAAAACTTTTACTTTTAACAAACTTTCCGGTTTTGGCCGGATTCCTACTTGTCCGATTACAAAATGGTTTTCACCATCGTGTTCAGCATGTCTTCTTACCCCATAATCGACTATCACATTAGCTGTTTCAAAATATTTTGTTTGCCCCTTAATTTGAACCCCCTCCCCCACCCCTAAATGTAGGGCTACAAAGCCCATTTACGAACTCGACTGGTCCGCCGACCCAACGAATCCTCACACCAAGTTTCATCAAAATATCTCATTCCTTTCGAGAGTTATCGTGCTTACAGACGGACGGACGGACAGACGGACAACTTTTGCGTATAACAGATACTTAACTTACGTTTTGGGATCCCAAAAATCACTTTGAACATTCCTGGTATTACGATCTGTAGGGTTATCTCTATTGTAGTAGAATCAAGGGTTTAAATCTTTGGTATAAACATGATACTGAAACGTCGGTGGAAGTTTTGTATTTTATTTTTCAGCTCGACGGGCCGGAAAACGCTATAGAGCGAGCACCCTCACCAGCTCTCACATTCATTGAAAAGGTATGTCTCAAAAGTCATTTAATTGAAAGGGGGTGGGGTGGGGTGGGGTGGATTACCGGAAAACGTGTGGCACGTTTCTAGTAGAAAGATCAGGGTAAGGCTTGGCGAGAAAGACACCCACAGGCCCTACATTTAAAGACAGAACCGGATCCGGGCAGTGTGGGGAAGTTCTTAAATTTTGTGGATTGCATAAATCTCGAAAACGTGATCCCGATATGGATGGAAATAGATATTTGGCGAGAGCACATGCCATCGGTATTGTCTTGACAATTTGCAATGAAACATAGGGACGCTTACTTTAGCGGTTAGAGGGTCAGATTATAATGCGTGAGGTTCTTGCCTCGCCCCACGTGGTCAACAGCTCTTTTGGTCCGCATACGTTTTGCGAGATTTCTGAACTGCTAGGCGTCGATCGAAGATTCGACACATAGAAAACAAGACCAAACTTTTCGATGGGATCCCAAAAATTCAATATCTGATCCAGACAACTGGGTCTTGTCTTAGCCAGATCTAGTCATCGCCAGAAACCTTGAACATTCTTACAATTAAAATTCAGAAACAGATTAAGGCCAAATAGCTAATCATATGAGAAAACAAAGTTCAGAAATGGATTCAGCATGTGTGTTTACCCGTATAAGTCGTATCTGTTAGGACGAAAAGTTCCTGCCACTTCTGCCAATTTCCCGGTTTCGGACGAACTCTAGAACTACTTGTCCGGCGAAAAAAGAAAGCTCAAAAACGAACTCAGGGTATCTTCTTTCCCCAATAATGAACATCTAATCAACTTCAAATAAAAATTTAACTTATAACAAATTTTCCGACTCCAGCCGGATTCCGGTCGAACTATATGTCCGGGTAAAATATGATTGTCACACACGGATTCATCGTCTCTTCTTACCCCTAAATCGGTTATCTAATCAGCTAGAAATAAAACTTTAACTTCTAACAATTTTCCGGTTTTGGCCGGATTCCGGGCGAACTACATGTCCGGGAAGAAAATTGTTTTCACATAAAAGTTCAGCATGTCTTCTTGCCCTAAATCGGACATCTGATCAACTCCAAATAAAACTTTTAATTTTAACAAACTTTCCGGTTTGGGCCGGATTCCGCGCGAACTACTTGTCCGTCGAGAAAATGGTTTTGACCATCGTCTTCAGCATGTCTTCCTACCTCTAAATCAAACATCTAATCAACTTCAGATAAAACTTTTACTTTTAACAAACTTTCCGGTTTTGGCCGGATTACTGGATCCGGACACTGGGGGGTGGAGGTGGAGGGGGGCCTTCCGGAATTCCGTTGATGGCGTTTTTCAAGACGAAACTTGGCAGGCAGGCATATCAGGGACCCGTTGAATCTGACAGAGCCCTTGCCTACTACATACAGTTGCAAGTGCCGTATGAGCTTACAGCTCTTGTTGAACTCTTCTTGGTTCACCGGTATCCCCGAAAAGGAGTCGAGAAAGCTGTCGGATTCACATTCAGCCGAATTCCGGTAGGTTCTGTGGGGTAAATTCCGGTAGATTCCCTGAGCCGAATTCTGGTAGATTACGTGTGGTAAATTCCGGTAGACTCCCTCAGACAAATCCCGGTTGATTCCTTGCGAAAGATTTAGCGTAGATTCAATGAGCAAAGGGCGAACTACTTGTCCGATTACAAAATGGTTTTCACCATCGTGTTCAGCATGTCTTCTTACCCCATAATCGACTATCACATTAGCTGTTTCAAAATATTTTGTTTGCCCCTTAATTTGAACCCCCTTCCCCACCCCTAAATGTAGGGCTACAAAGCCCATTTACGAACTCGACTGGTCCGCCGACCCAACGAATCCTCACACCAAGTTTCATCAAAATATCTCATTCCCTTCGAGAGTTATCGTGCTTACAGACGGACGGACGGACGGACGGACAGACGGACAACTTTTGCGAAGTCATAGGTATCCCTCAACTTACGTTTTGGGATCCCAAAAACCGCAAAGGCTACTGAATCCTATCCGACATTTATGTTCTTGCCGGACATGCAGTTTCGGTCGGAATCTGGATAAAACCGGATATTTGGTAAAAGCTAAGTCCTTTCCGAAATCGATTAGAGGGACGATAAAGAGGTAAAGAGCACAATGCTGAATTCGTTTCTGAACTTGACTTTCTTGCAAGACAAGTAGTTCACCCGGAATGAAGCTAAAATACGGGTCAAATGAAAAGATTTTCCAGCAGTAGGTCAGACAGAGATGAGAGGGTTATAAATTCGTGGTTAATTCATTCCTGAACTTAATTTCATCAGCTGATAAGCTGTTTAGCCGTAATTTTTCAAAAGAAACACTAGTCTATAATTTTTTATCAAGCGATCGATTAGAAAGGGATAAATAGTAACATGCTCCAGGATTCTGGCGAAGACGGGAAATCTAGTAGCCCCAGTTGTCTGAATCAAGACTTCTAACCGACTTTCTTGTTAGGATCCACTGAGCCTGCCCAGTCTCACCACATCAGGTTACCATCTCCTGTTTCGTTCACCAGCGACCTGAATGGGTTCGATCCAGACATATCACAGCTAAAATTGTCCATGTGAGCTGACGCTGACAAGCCTCCTTTGTGCTGTTAACAAAGAGTCCGAATCTGTCCATATAAATAATACTGCAAATTTTATTTCATTTTCAGGGAAGCAGCGAGTTCGGGGGAAACAAGGCGGTAGGTGCATAAAACATCTCTCTAAAGTAGTTAGTTGGTATGGCGGAAAATGCCGGGTGGGGCTACAATACAACTCAGTAGAAATGATAATTGAGAATACAACTGTAGGGAGACCGTGGCACCTTCTGTCACATGGCGCCTCTGGTGAACCCCACCAAAGACAATAATAGTGGGAAAGACCGTCGATTTCGCTAAAATCGGGTCTCTGAAAATCGGAACGCTGCCTAGCGTTTGGGCTTATGTCCAATTTCGAGCATTTATTCAAACAATGTTTACAACGGGTACGTCAGCTACGATTCTTCATCAGCGATATTTCGGCCCTTTTTGGCAAGGGTCCTCGTCAGGCTGTCAATCCTCTGGTTCAACTTCGGGGAAGGAAACAAACCTGTAATCATTATAGTGGTATTTGAAGATAACTTACTTTAATAAGATATTTATAGTCGGTAGAAGCTTCAGTTATTTATTACAGGTTTGTTTCCTTCCCCGAAGTTGAACCAGAAGATTTTTTTTTATTACAGTGTTTCCTTCCCCGAAGTTGAACCAGAGGATTGACAGCCTGACCATGTCCCTTGCCAAAAAGGGCCGAAATATCGCTGATGAAGAATCGTAGCTGACGTACCCATTGTAAACATTGTTTGAATAAACGTTTCAAAGTCAGCTTGGGCTCAAAGAATATTTAACAATTTCGAGCGGTAGATGATTAATATAATCAAAGCAAGAAGGCGTGAGTAGGCAACGTCTGTCAACATTAATTGGTTCGAAATCGTTAATTCAACATTTTTTTTTCCATAGAAAAGCGATTTATTCTTTTCCTACTTGTTTTTTATTCCAATTAAAGAGGAATCTGAATGGAGAGAGGATGCTCATCATAAACGAAACGAAAAAATCAACAAAACGTGCTTGGATGATGATTCTGCGGAGAGCGATGGAAGAAAATGTCAACGGAGCGATTTTTTAACGAAAGAACATCAGCTAAACGGCGCTGATTGTTGTGACTCATGGGGCTTACGGGAGTTTCCGGTCTTTCCCACTTTTACTGTCTTTGACTCCCACTAACGCCTTAGGCTCTTACTTGTTTCGCAGTTGGAATGGTACAGGCGATGTTGTCTCCCCGTGGCGGATGCTAGTTCAAAAGCTCCCTCCCTTCGCTTCCGCCACTTTTTCTACAGTGATTTTCCGATAATTTTATGTTTCTCTATTTATTTATTTTTAATTTTCTCTAGTTTTGTTTAGACCTGTCAAGTATATTCAGTTACACTGTAAAAAGTTTCTCCGAATAAGGATGCAGTATTTGCTACGATAAGATTAATCCGAATTAGGGGTAATGTTATCTCTACAAAGATAAGATTAATCCCAGTAGCAAATACTGCAACATTTTTTTTACAGTGTACACTGTCAGAAGTTTCATAACAGATTGCGCATAACGCTTTCAAGAATAACACCTTTTCAGTTAGAAAAAAGTGTTATGACCAATTAAGTTCATACTATTTCGTGCCCAGATCTCCAACAACACCTTCAATGGGTAAAAATACTACACTGTCAGAAGTTACATAACGACAACAGCAGGATGCGCGGTTTGAACAGATAACACTTTAAGATGTTATATCTTGTGTTTCTTTCGTTCCCGTTAGTATTTTTACCAATTGAAGGTGTTGTTGGAGATCTAGGCACGAACTAGTGTAAACTTAATTGGTCATAACACTTTATTTCTAAGTGAAAAGGTGTTATTCTTGAAAGTGTTATGCGCAATCTATTATGAAACTTCTGACAGTGTAAGCGTGGAAATCGATGCTTAAATTTGCATACGCCAACAAATGTTAGGACTAAAGAATAGTAGTCTTTCCAAAAAGTTATCTCTCCCTGTTCCCGAATCTAAGAAATTACGACAGAATAGCGCTTGGAGCTCCTTCGGTCAGTCTGTGATGGGGCATGTTCGGTCGGTGTCGAGAGGCGCTCCAACCTGTTTAAAGCGTACGCTCAACCAGGGGCGACGCAAGGGGGGGATGAGGAGGTTGCATCCCCCCCCCCGACCAAAACTCTTTGAGATCCGGTAAATTTTTGACTAAAATCATTCGTTTTTATGGCACTTGCAGACTCTGGCTCAAGTGCAATATACCGATCACAATTCCGTCTGTCGGTCTGTCCGAGTTTTTTGTCACACTTTTTCGAGTTAGGGTACTTCCAGATGTGCTAGGACAATGAAACTTTGCAGGCATATCAGGGTCCCGACCAAACTAACCTGGAAATAATCAGTTTCCCAATCCGACCATAGGGGGGGGGGAGTGGAGGGCGCTGGAAACTTGAAAATTTATTGCATTTTGTCACACTTTTTCGAGTTAGGGTACTTCCAGATGTGCTAGGACAATGAAACTTGGCAGGCATATCAGGGACCCGACCAAACTAACCTGGAAATAATCAGTTTCCCGATCCGACCATATTCGGGGGAGTGGAGGGCGCTGGAAACTTGAAAATTTACGGCATTTTGTCACACTTTTTTTTGTTAGGGTACTTCCAGTTGTGCTAGGACCATGAAACTTGGCAGGCATATCAGAGACCCGGCCAAACAAACTTAGAGATAATCAGTTTTCAGATCCGACCATGTTGGGGGGAGTGGAGGGCAGGGGAATCCGGGAAATTGAGAAGTGTGTAACTTTCGAACGGGTGATCGGATTGTAATGAAACTTTATAACTGAATAGATTATGTATCTGTGATGTCCCGTTTAAAGTCTTGACCGGATTCGATAGCCAGGGGGGATTTTGGGGGGGGGGGGGGAGACCGGAAATTTCAAGAAACGGTTAGAATGGAGGGACCGGAGTGAAACTTGCTGGGAAGAACAAGCATCTGCTCTAGATAAATCGTTTAGACAACTGTACTGGATCCGGACACTTATGGGGGGGGGAGGGGGTATCCCGGAATTCCGGTGATGGCGGTTTTGGGGATTTTCACGATGAAACTTGACAGGCATATCAGGGACCCGATCAAACTGACTTCAAAATAAAATTTTTGTCGATCTGATAATGGTGGGGGGAGTGGAGGGAGGGGAATCCGGAATTTTCAGTCATGCGTAACTTTGGAACGGGTGATCGGATTCGAGTGAAATTTAAGAATTGAACAGTGGACATTTCTCCGGTGATCTTTTTCATATCCGGACCGGATCCGGTAACTATTGGGGAGGGGCGGGAAATACGTGACCCGCTTAGAATGGAGAGATCGGGATGGAACTTTGTGGAAAGAACAAACAGATGCTCTAGGTAAATCATTTACTAAATCGGATTGGCTATGGGCACCGTGGGGGAGTTGGGGGGGGGCGGAAATCTCGAGAAACCGTTAGAATGATGGTATCGGAGTGAAACTTGCTGGGAAGAACAAACATCTACTCCATGTAAATCTTTTACACAATTTGACTGGATCTGGACACTTGAGGGGGGGGAGGGGGTTTCCCGGAATTCCGTTTTTTGGGGATTTTCACGACGAAACTTGGCAGGCATATCAGGGACCCGGTCAATCTGACTTGGAATAAAAAAAAAATCCTCGATATGATAATCTTGGGGGGGGGGGTGAGGGAGGAGAATCTGGAATATTGAGTCATGCGTAACTTTGGAACGGGTGATCGTTTTCGAGTGAAATTTAATAATTGAACAGATGACATTTTTCTCTGGTGATCTTTTTCGTTTCCGGACCGAATCCGACAATTATTGGGGGGAGGGCGGAAAATACTTGACCCGCTTAGACTGGTGTGATCTGGATCGAACTTCGTGGGAATGACAAACAGATGCTCTGGATTAATCATTTACAGAACCGGATTGGCTCCGGGTATTGTGGGTGGAGTTGGAGGGGGGGGGGCGGGGGGGGGGGTCTGGGATTCCGCTGATCGCGAGGTAAAGTACTTCCAAATGTGCTAGGACGATGAAACTTCGCTGGAATATTGGAGATTCAACAACATTTGCTTAGAAATTGCTACTTCCCAAATCCGATTATTCCTTAAAGTATCAGTCTTGACCGCAAAGTAAAAAAATACTTTTAAGCAATATATGCATTTTCATGATGCCCATCAGCCCATTAGCATTTTTGCCTCAAGGGTTTTGCTTACAAATGAAGTTCCAGCTCCCTTAGAGTGTGCATCTCAACCGCAAAGTCGAAACTTACTTTTGATCAATCAAAACGCCTTAACCCATGCAAGTGCCATATTAGCTTACAGCTCTTGTTTCTCGATGCCAGTGCCAGGACTATTCAGTATATTAAGGCGGATTCGGTGGTTATGCATGCGGCTATAACTTAATAACTTAAAGTAATAACTTGCTGCAATGTTTTTACTTATCTTGGTTTGCCGTATTGTTCCACTTTGAGTCAGACCCGTGCATCAGTGGTAAAAGAAGTTGAGAGAAGAGTGGCTGCTAGTTTTGGGTCGATTGTTGGATTGCGTGAGCTTCTGAACCGGCGAAAGGCTTGCGCATGTTTTTAACGTAACAGCTTTGCCACAGTGTCTCCTAGCTTCTTCATTCCTCCCAGTTTTTCGGCTTGCTGATACTTCACATATTAAGACCCGATACTTCACTTTTTCTAAATGGTTGTGTCGCTTTAGCAGATATGAGTCCAATACTAACATGATGGAGACTTATGGTATAAAAAACCCTCTTGAAATTATGTTGAAAAAGCATGAAAAGTTTAGACGTAAGTTGCAAGAGCTCAAACATAATTTGTCATCTTTCCTCCATGAGTTTTAAATTATTTTTACTGATTTTTTTTTGTTTAAATTTTGAATTTTTAAATTTTAACTTTTTTTTCCTTCAGTTTTTGTCATTGTTGCGGTATTTTATCTGCCTTCGCCATTTTCATGGGTTGTTGTTTATTTTAGTCGTTCTGATAGATTAGAGTTTGCTTTAGTGTTGGTTTGTTTTTGCGTATTCATATAATCACTTATTTTATTATCATCAATTTTGGTGGATCAATAAAACATCATCATCATCATCTATCCGGTAGATAGCCAAATAGGCCGTCGGTACAAATATGCTTCGTATTAGGATCGAGGTTCGACATAATTGCCTAGATTCGGTAGTTGTCACGAATTTGATGAACGAATTTACTGAAATTATTCGGTAGCTGCACAAATTCCAGAATAGGCTATCGGTCCAAAATTATTCAGTCAACCCAAGAAAAAAAAACTTTTTACCGAATTTCTGGTTTATGCCGGATTGCAGGTGAACTGCTTGTCCGGCAAAAATTCAGCTTGTATCCTTAACCCTAGAACTTTGAAGCCCATCTACGAACTTGACTTGTACTTTGGTCAAAAGAATATATGTACCAAGTTTGAGCGACATATATCAACTCTTCCCAGAGTTATCGTGCCAACGGACGGCCAGATAAACCTTTGAAGACAGTTTTTCCGTTTCCACCGGATTCCGGACAAACTATTTGTCGGACCATCTTATAAATGGACCATCTTATTAGCTGTGAATTTTTTTTTTAGACACAGTTTGAACCCCCTCCCCTACATATAGGGCTTAGAAGCCTATCTAGTCATCTACGAACTTGACCTGAACTTTAGTCGAAAGAATATCTGTACCAGGTTTGAACAACGTATCTCAACTCCGTCCAGTGCTTACAGACAGGATGAGATATTTTGTTCAAACTTGGTATGAAGGTTTTTTGGGTCAAAGGGCACGTCAAATGCGAAGATGTGCTCCGTAGCTTCATATTTGAGCGTGGGGGAGAAGGTCCAATTAAGGGGCCAACAGATTTTTTTTAGAAGCTAATGAGATAGTCGACGTAGCGAGAAGCAGACAGGCTGAATCCGAATATGATAATTATTTTCTCGTCGGACAAATGTTCGTCCGGAATCCGGCCAAAACCGGAAGATTTGTTGAAAGTTATAGTTCCATCTAAAGCCGATGAAAAAAAGTCCTATGTAGGGGGATCCCTCCTGAATCACATATGAAAATTGTTTTTACGCGAAATATCAGTATTATCCCTCACCAGAGCACTGGCTCGTGATAGTTCAGCTGAGATCCGCGTCCGGCCTACGATGATGGCCGTGCTTCCCGTGTTTGCGAAGGAAGGAACGGGAGCCCATATGTGACTTGTCTCTACTTCTTCTGACAAGGTAAAAAAATTGCCGAACCAAATAATGTTTAATCACACTTTATTCAAATTCGTAAGATCCACCGACGATTCTTGTTTACAGTCAATCAAGGCTTGGCACTTGAGTCCGAAAAAATTCGAAGGTGGATTCAGCATATTTCCTTAGCCTTGGTGGAAAGTCCCATCGGCTAGAAAGGCACATGTTTTTTCGATCGCGTGTCAAAATGTTTCCGCCCCCCCCCCCTCCAACTCCATCCACAGTTGTCGGATCCGGTCCGGTTGTAAAGTGGGACTTGTGAGGCATGTGTTCAGGGGCGTAATTTGCTATAGGGCAGGGGGGGGCAACTGCCCCCCCCCCCAGCTGAAATTTAGCGTCTTCGAAACTCTCGTCGAAACTAAAATAGGCCTAAGATAACCAATGAACGCATCGCATGCTCGATCACTTCTTGCGAAGAATCCGGAAGCATTCCGTTCGGTCCTTGAGGCGTTTGACCTAATTTTGTCGCTTCCTGTGTCGACTGCATCGAACGAACGATTCTTTTCGTGTATGAAACGCGTAAAAACGTATCTTCGCACGTCTATGTCAGACGACCGACTAAGTGATCTGTTGGGCATTGGTATCCAACCTGAAAAAGCGAAGAAGCTTGACGTCAATCGCGCAGTGAACATTTTCGCGAATTTGAAGAAGCGTCGTTTCGCCTTGGTCGATTAGTAAAATATATCTTTGTTTCTTTGTTGTTGTTTTTTTCTTCTTGAAATAAAACTGCTCATTTTCACTTGACTTGGGAAAATCGGCTCCAACTCCCCCCCCCCCCAGGATTTTGACGAAATTACACCCCCGCATGTGTTCTTTCCAATTATAAAGTTTCATTCAAATGCGTTCCCCCGTTCGAAAGTTATGCACGCCTCAGTATTCCGGATTCCCCCACCCTCTACTCCCCCGCACAATGGTCGAATCGGGGAAGCAATTATTTCCACGTAGGTTTTGGTCGGGTCCCTGATATGGCTGCCAACTTTCATCGTCCTAGCACACCTGTAAGTAACTCGCTCACCGGACCGACCGACAACCAGACAGACCGACCGACCGACGGAAAAGTGATCGGCATATGGCACTTGGCCGGAAGGCAAGTGCAATGAAAATCTGTAAAGCTTCTTAGTGGAATTTCGAAAAGAATTACGAAGTCAAATGTGAAACATAGATAAACGAGCCAACTTACATTACAGCAGAAAGTAAGTTGGCTGCGTTAAGCGGATCAGTCAGCTGATTTACTGCGAGAGTTTTTTCGGCCAAAACAGGTTGTGTGATCACAGGTCCACTTTTTGCGATCCTAAAACGTAAGTGGAGGCTTGGTCGAGGGATACCTACGACATCGCAAAAGTTGTCCGTCTGTCCATCGGTCTGTCAGCACGGTAATTCTCGAAGGGAATGAGAGATTTTGATGAAACTGGGTATGAGGATTCTTTGAGTCAAGGGTAAGTTCAAGTTTGTAGATGGGCTCTGCAGCCCAACATTTAGGGACGGGGTTGAAATTAATGGGCAAAGAAAATATTTTTGAAAAGCTAATGTGATAGTCGATTATGGGGTAAGAAGACATGCTGAACACGATGATCAAAACTATTTTCTCGCCTATTTGAAGTTGGTTAGATGTTTGATTTAGGGGTAGGAAGACAAGCTGAACACTAATACGTCCGTAATCCGGTTGAAACCAGACCAAAAAATTAAGATAAAGTTTCATTTGAGGTTGATTCAAGTAAGTATTCAAGTATTTATTTACGTACTAACATTGTATAACACTGGACAACTTGGTCTATTGGCCTAGAAGGAAAATAATCTTGTGTAGATAGGGCTGAATTTGTTTCTGAATTTTCTTTCTTTGCTGGACAAGTAGTTCGCTCAGAATTCGGCCGAAACCGGAAATTTGGTAGAAGTAAAGCACGAAGTTTCGGTCAGTATCGTCAGAAAGATATGGCTTATAGAGGTATATCTGAACATGGTCTTCTCAGATGATTAACCTGGCGAAGACAAGACCAACTGTCTGGATCAGATATTAGACTTTTGGGATCCCTTCGAAACTTTAGGTCTTGTTTAACTTTGAGCCTGAACAGGACCATTGTCACAAAAGGCCGAACTATCGCTCGAACAAAATTTGTTGTTCAAACTGTTTGGGAAGCAACACTGGTTGCAGAATGATCGGAAGCAAAACAAACAAACAATAGTAAAGATTGTTAGATAGGAAAACGATATTGCGGCTTAATTTTAGCCAATTTTTGTCCGGCAAAAATTGGATTTTATTAATTAAGGCCAATCGAAACCGAAACTGAAAAGGCCAATCGTATGGTCAAGATCAATTTCTGCCGGCAAAAACGGAATGCGCTTGCAGAATGATCGGAAGCAAAACAAACAAACAATAGTAAAGATTGTTTAATAGGACGGATATTGCGACTTAGTTTTAGCCAATTTTGTCCGGCAAAAACTGGATTTTTTTAATTAAGGCCAATCGAAACCGCCGGTATGGTCAAGATCAATTTCAGCCGGCAAAAACGGAATGCGCTTGCAGAATGGTCGGAAGCAAAACAAACAAACAACAGTAAAGATTCTTAGACAGGAACAGAATATTGCGGCTTGATTTTAGCCAATTTTGGCCGGCGATAACTCGATTTTATTAATTAAGGCCACTCAAAAGTCAAAACCGCTGGTATGGTCAGCCTGCAGAAACAGAATGCGCTAACAAATAATACTTAGCTGATTCGTTACTAAGTCTTTGTTTCAGGCCACCAGACCGAAATTAAGAGGATGCTTCGCCAGATGGTAAACTTTGCTGTTTTTTGTTTTTTTATGTTAGTGATACAATCAAATTTCTAAGGAAAATGTTCCATTTATTTCTACTGTTGTCATCATTTTAAGGCTTTCAAGATTGTAGTCTTGGACCGAGGTACATTTTTGCTTCTATGGATCCTAACCACTCTCCGTCTCCCAGGACACATTAAAGTAGTATTTTTTAGTAGTAGTATTTTTCACCTTAAAGTAGCCTAGTCTTGCCAGCTTCAAGTAGCCTAACAATATCCATGAAGCGAACAAACAAAAGACTTTACCAGCGTTAGCTAATCCATTTGGCCAGCGACTATGGAATACCAAATAGGACAAAATATTCCGAACGAGAAAATCATAGGTAAAAATCAGGAGTAAATATCACAGTAAAATGCAAATAAAATAGTTTCACGGCGCCGCAATATATATTACGCCGATAATCAATGGTAAAATTCACTTGGAAATATCAAGGGTGAAATTCACTAGGTAATATCAATGGTAAAATTCACTAGGACAAATCACGGGGAAAATTCATTGGGAAAAATCAAAAGGTAAAATTCACGCAATTTCGATGAAATTTCACGAGGAGAAATCAACAGTAAAATTCATGGGGAAATATCAAAGGGAAATTTCACGGTGCCGCTCCACTAACTAAAAAGAAAAATCAGTGGTAAAATAGATATTGATCGCAGATGGAAAGACATCAATGGTAAAATTTACTAGGAGAAATCATGGGGAAAATTCAAGGGGAAAATTCACGCAATTTCGACTTAATTTCACGAGGAGAATGAATAGTAAAGTTCACGGGGAAATATCAAAGGGAAATTTCACGGTGCCGCAATATATATTACGCCGATAATCAGTGGTAAAATTCACTGGGAAATATCAAGGGTGAAATTCACTAGGAAATATCAATGGTAAAATTCACTAGGACAAATCATGGGGAAAATTCATTTGGAAAAATCCTTTGATATTTTCCAGTGAACATTACCTGTGATGTTTCCAAGTGAACGGTGAATTTTCTCTTTCATATTTCCCCATGAATTTTACCTGTGATATTTCCCATTGAATTTTACCACTGATTTTTCTTTTTAAGTTAGCGGAGTGGCACCGTGAAATTTCCCTTTGATATTTCCCCATGAATTTTACTGTTGATTTCTCCTCGTGAAATTTCATCGAAATTGCGTGAATTTTACCCTTGATTTTTCCCAATGAATTTTCCCCATGATTTGTCCTAGTGAATTCTACCATTGATATTTCCTAGTGAATTTCACCCTTGATATTTCCCAGTGAACTTTACCATTGATTATCGGCGTAATATATATTGCGGCACCGTGAAATTTCCCTTTGATATTTCCCCGTGAATTTTACTATTCATTCTCCTCGTGAAATTTAGTCGTAATTGCGTGAGTTTTCCCCTTGATTTTCCCAATGAATTTTCCCCATGATTTCTCCTAGTAAATTTTACCATTGATGTCTTTCCATCTGCAATCAATATCTATTTTATTTGCATTTCACTGTGATATTTACTCCTGATTTTTACCTATGATCTCGTTCGAAATGTTTTGTCCTATTTGGTATTCCATAAGCGACTGCCTTGACGGGTGATAGTGAAGATGCTTGAAGGCGAATCCCATCGAAGTGGCTTTTCGAATCCGTGCGGCAAATCTCACTATACTTAGAAATGGACAATGCAAAAGCATGTTACGTCCTAGGAGGCTCTCATTTCCGCTTGACTCGAATGGACGATGGCACAGCCATTCCTTCCTTTCAGACAGAGACCTGTAGAAAATGAGTATGTGAGTAAGTAACTCCACAGCAAACGTTCTGAGCAGGAAAAGAAATAGAAATAAAAGGACAAACCCAAATTTCGTAAGGATAAACCCATTACATGCTGGTGTTTAGAAACTAGAGCTTAGAACCATCTTCAGCGACGACTCGCATAGAAGGGATGTGACAAACCCGACGTCGCCAGTGAGGGGAGGGAGGTACCTATCTGAAGGGTACAAGCGGGCCAGCTACTTGACGACACGCTGGTTTCCCACTAGCCCAGGCAAAAAGAGTTTGGTCCTAGCCTACATAGCAACACGTTTCGAGCAAGGAAAGAAACACAAATAAAAGGACAAACTCATTACTTTACATGCTGATGACTCGCGCAGAAAGGATGTGATAATCCCGGCGTCTTCTGACTGTATTATCCGAGTGTAGGTCTCACACTAAACAGAGGAAAGATAGTACTTGTCAGAAACAGCATCCTTTGCGGAAAACGCCGCGAAAAAGATCACTTAAAACAGTGTGATTTTATGCAACTCATTTCTGAAGTTAGTTCCCAGCTTCTTGTCAGTACTAAAGAAATTAAAACTAACGAAACAAACCTACCTTCTTCGGCTTACCAACGAAACGCCCCATGACAAAACGTCCCCTGGCGAGACGTACCCGTGCCCTATGTGCCGACGAGTCGACCGACGCCCGACAAAAGCATTAAAAATCTATTTCTTCTGGATTCCTTCTGTATAAAAAGAACCCTATGTGCCGACAAGAATACCGAGGCACGACAAAAGCATGCAGAATTCGGTTTCTTCAGTGTTTTGCCCGACAAATGTTTGCAGAGTTTCATTTCTTGCGTATAAAAAGAACCCGACGAGTCGACCGATGCCCGACAAAAACATACAAACTTTATTTCTTCTGGATTCCTTCTGTATAAAAAGAATCCTCTGTGCCGACAAGAATACCGAGGCACGACAAAAGCATGCAGAATTCGATTTCTTCAGTGTTTTTGCCCGACAAATGTTTGCAGGATTTCATTTCTTGCGTTTAAAAAGAACCCGATGTGCCGACGAGTCGACCGTCCCCTGACAAAATCATACACAATTTGTTTCTTCTGTGTTTGCCGAAGATGGGGGGCGGGGGGAGGCTAACAATTAAGCGCGCGCTGGGCGCAGTACCCCTACGAAACCAAGAGCTCCTACTGATGAAGTCGTCAGTATTTTTCACAAACAGACTCGAACTATATCTCTATCTGTATTACCTTTTTTGTCAGAGAACGATTATCAAGAGTAAGTACACATTTTGCATAATTTTTGTGTTTCTTCCCTAGAGATTTATTACGAGGCTACAACCATGCTTGTGGTTTATACTGTTTCTTTTTCTCTCAGTTCTGCAATGTATTTTAGTGTATAATTAACCTCCTCTTTTATATTAGTTATATAAAATATAATAATTTTTTTGTTTCTTCCCTAGAGATTTATTACGAGGCTACAACCATGCTTGTGGTTTATACTGTTTCTTTTTCTCTCAGTTCTACAATGTATTTTAGTGTATAATTAACCTCCTCTTTTATATTAGTTATATAAAATATAATAATTTTTTTGTTTCTTCTCTAGAGATTTATTACGAGGCTACAACCATGCTTGTGGTTTATACTGTTTCTTTTTCTCTCAGTTCTACAATGTATTTTAGTGTATAATTAACCTCCTCTTTTATATTAGTTATATTATATATTATAGCCTATATTTTTTTCTTCTTATCGTGAGGTTCTAATGCTTATAGTTTACCATACAAGTCAGACGAAACATAGCTATAATCTTAGGACGCGCAACCCATGCTCTAACGTCTGTCCCCCCCCCCCCCCATCATTCAAAGCTAACCATTTTTCTTATTCTTTTTTTAGACGGACATCAACATGAAATACAGACATCATGTTGATGTGCAAATCCGTAATAAAGCCGAAATAAAGGGTCGTGCCCGGAATGCAACGAACAAGTGTACGCGGCCATGGTGTGGGTCGATTGCATCGTTTGCGCGTGCGAAGACAGTTATACTCTCAAAATAGAGGACTGGGTTTTTGGTTTAGGGGGGGGGGAGAGGTGAGGGCATGTTGGGGGTGTGACCAACCCTCTACTGGTGTAGTTAGAATTTCTGAACTGTAGTGCTTATTTTTTTTATGTAAATAAATCTTGCAAATACACACAGACAAGTCCCGAGTTCAAACCAAACATGTTTACTAAAAAACATGGTTGGCAGTATCTCGGCTTATTCATTTTTTCGTCAATAGTTTACTTAGAAAAGGTTACCAAATACTGAAAAATCACTTGCATAATCCATACAACAAAAACACCCAAAGATATCCCCAGACGTATAGAGGAGGTCTTTGTAGCTTTGGGCATCGCTGAACTCTTCGAGGCGTCCGAAGAAAATGCGCCTGGGCTCACCATCAAATTTCTGCGCGAGCTTTCTCTGGACATGTGTGAATATCGTGTCCTCTTCAATCAATGTTGTATCGAAGACATAAGGCGTATTCTCGCCGTTCCCCGAGGACTCCACTTGAGGAGTCCCCGCGTTTTTGTTTGTCCCGGGGACTCACTCCCCGTATTCTCGGGAGTCCCCACGGACGGGGAATGCTCAGATTATCATCACCATCATCAAAAAGGACTCCCTTTCAAATTCGGTGGGGAATCAATTTTTGCTGTTGTAGGTGCTATGTAAAATTAATTAAAAAGAATCAGAATAAAGAAAACCAAGAATGAAGTGGATCTAGACTAATTTTTTCAGCTGCATATTCATTTTTCGAACAAAATCCATTTTAGAAGCATTCCCCGTATTCTCGCTGTTTCTGTACGCGGAGTCCGCGTGGAGTGACTCCATCTATTCTCGCCGTTCCCTTCGATTCCCCGAGGAGTCCTCGGGGAACGGCGAGAATACGCCTATAGAGCGTATAAGTTCTCCCACTGGGAACACATTTTCTTTCAATTTCGATTAGTTGCGTTTTCGCTGATACCATGGTATCTGTTACCACGGTCTAAAGTCGTTTTTGCAGTTATCGTGGTATCTGATACCACGGTCAAAAGGCGTTTTTGCAGTTATCGGGGTATCTGGCCAGTTATCGTGGTATCAGATATTCAGATACTACGGTCCGACCGTGGTAACTGGCCGTGGTATTTGAAAAGTCATCTCACTTTCATCAAATTTTGTCATATTGGTGAGAAAGAAGTTTAGCACTTAGTGATGTAACTGGATATCTGTTTTTCTTTTGGGATGACTTCGAAAAATGGAATTTCGGCAATAGTCGTTTTTGCAGAGCACCGTGTATCAGATACCACGATAACTGCAAAAACGACAAATTGCAGATTCAGTTACCGTGGTTACAGATACCATGGTATCAGCAAAAACGCAACTATTCTTATTTCCGGATCCGACACGCACCGATCAAGTAGCTCGGCATCTTCCACGAACCACAACAACATAGAAGGTTGGCGTCTCAGCTTTAACCAGCTGATGGGATCAAGCCACCCAAGTCTTTGGTATTGCCTAAAATGATTCACGATCGAAGAAAATTTGAAAAGGTCGACGTGGGCCGGATCGAGGCAGGTTGTTCTCCTCGTTGGCGAGAGAAACAATACTTGAAGACTAACCAGAGAATCGAAAGAATTGTCAGTAGGTATAACCGTAACAGTGCTCTTGATTTATTGAGAGGCATTACCCACAATTATCTGCTCCTTCAATTTTTTTTTTAATAAATAGTAATTGATTAAAGTACTTTATGCTATAAACGTGGCGAGATGTCGCACTGTGGCAAGTTGTCGCTGTGGCGAGCTGTCGGTGTGGCAAGCTATCGGTGTGGCAGGTTGTCGCTGTGGCAAGATGTCACTGTGGCGAGATGTCACTGTGGCGAGATGTCGGTGTGGCGATTAGTCGGTTCCCAGTTGTTGCTGTGGCGAGATGTCACACGATAACTCCTGAATTAAAAAACAACAATATCCAGAATTAGGTGTATATATTTCTCTTTACTTTTCTTGGCAACTCTGAAGAGCTGCCTCTTCTTGGATGTAATAATCATGTTCCCGCTTCGGCGCAGAAGAAATCTTCTGAAAAAAGGGATATTTCAGAATTAGTGGGCATCTTAAACCGCGGGAAACATTAGAAACATTCAAACTTCACCAACCACGCAAAGTTCTTGGTCATTGATTATTTAATTAAAAACGGGGTGGGATGGCTCATAAATGTTCTTTCTGTCTTGAAGAGTTTCTAAATGAGACATTTCTTCTTAGACACAGTCTCCTGTGTCGGTCTGTTTACATAAAAGAAGAACCACTTGATGAAGTTGGAGATGCCGTCACTGAGAGCAATGAGAGACCACCTTATGACTGTGAAGTAGGCAAGTACTCTCATATTTCTGGTAAATGGTCACGTGAGTTTTTGTACAGTAGAGGTAAGCTTATGTCAGGTAACTACTTTTGCTAACTGGTAGTTAGCTTTAGACATAGTAAGTGCATGAAACTGGCTAAGTCCACTATCAACAAATGTTCACATAATCATACCTCTACTGTAGCCTACTATAGATGTTTTTCCTCCCACAAACGGTTTGTGGGTCGATTGTGGCTAAAAAAGAGTGTTTCCGCGGAATTTTGTGCAGCCCACAACTCTGTTTCTGCGACCAACCAGATTTTCGTGGCTCGCTTTGTGGCTCAAATTTGATGGACAACTGGCGAGGTGATTGTCAATTTTGTGGATCGGTTCTGCCGGGAAATTCAAATTAAGCAGCAAAATAGTGTCTAAACAATAAAGCTGACTACTTTTTCAAGCATGTAGCCTAGACTTAAAACTAAAGAGGCGTTTCCGCGAGTTTCAACTAGTGGCTCGACTGTGTGGCACACAGTTCTGTTTCCGCGTCAAACACTCAGAAGTGTGTGGCCCACAACTGTGTCGCGGGAAAAGGCCTTATGCTAACACATTTTTTGGCTTTGACTATTGACTGTCTCCAAGGGAATAAGTAATCTGGTATAGCCTTTAGTGGAGAGATATCCTTATTTGAACCTTGCCTAACAGTTGTTGTATTTTTGAATTGAACTCTCAGTCCTTGAGTCATGTATAAATTATCATTTTTGCTCTGCTTGCTTCTCTGTTCTCACTCTTGACTTGTTGAATAAAACACTAATTTAGCCAGTCAACCACAAACACCTGATTTTTGGATACCCTATGCCAAACGCTGGGTATTTCTAGCGTTTGGCATAGCCTATGCCTAATGCTGGATACCTTATGCCAAACGCTGGATAGCTGCTGGTACCCTCACCCTGACCTACCTCACTACAGATGAATTCTGATTGGTTGATTTCTGAACTTCACTCAAATCATCAATATTTTATTGGGTTCCAGTATCCAGCATTCAGCATAGTGTATCCAGCATTAGGCATATGGTATACCAAACGCTAGATATACCCAGCGTTTGGCATAGGCTTTCCCAAAATCAGGGGTTTGTGGTAAACTGAATTTAGCCCTTTATTGACCAACCAGGGAGGAGAACGAGAATCAAGAATTGAGTATCGGAGCAACTTCTCGATTTTGCAGAACCCTCAAGCTTTCCTTGCTTTTGATTCTGAGAGAAACACAGGAAAAGAAGTTTCGTTTTTGTTGCAATAGCGCTGCCGTATCGCTGCTGCTGCACATCTTTGCTTTTGCACAATACGCGTTTTTGCATTCACTTTCTTCTTGGTTGAACAGCACCTTGCAGGGAAGCACGGACTTGGTCGGTGAGCAAGTCCCTGATTCTCTAGAAGCGCTGCTGTCTTCCTCGGAAGCACTGCAGTGCAAAAACGGATGTAGAAAGAATCAGTCCGGAATCGTCCGAGAAGTGGACCTGCAGCATGCAGCAAAACGAGGCTACGGAAAAAAAAATCTTGCAATCTTGCTACTGGGATTAATCTTGTCTCTATTGAGATAACTAATTCGGATTACTCTTATCCCAGAAGAGATAAGGTTAATCCCAGTAGCAAATACTGCAGTTAACTTTAATAAAAAAGTAGCAAAACACAGCAACTGAGAAAATCAATGTGGTTTCATTCAAGGGGTTAGAATGCACCAAATGGAATAGGGGTCTCTGGGTTTAGAAATGTATGGACTGATTATGGAAGTAGGTTGCATTAGTATTACAGTTAAGATAGGTCCTTTAAGTCATACCCTGGTAACTCAGGCTGCACTATTTTTGGGAAATTTTGCTATCGGTCTATGAATTGAGACATTGTTTTCATTTGGTAGGTTGGTCTTTTTGTCAACGAAAGTACACTCAACCAAGAAGATTGTGGTTAAAATCAAAAGACTAGCAACAGTCACATGTGGTTAAAATCAAAAGACTAGCAATAGTCACCTCAAAATAGAATAAAAACACATTCGTATATTCAAAAATAAAATCACATTAAATCAAATATCTTCTCAAAGTTTGTGCCAGGATAGCCGTGAAATAGTTGGCTATTACCTAATATCAGGGTTGTCATTTTTTCCTTTCTACTTAACTGTTTTATTAGTAAGTGAAAAGGCTAGGGTAGTGAAACAGTTTGAGAAGTATCAAAATAGGCATACCTCTTTGCCTTAATAAGATTGGTTGTAGGCTACAGTTGTAGAACAAATCAAAATGATGCCATCATTTGCTTATTCTCTCGAATCTACAGTCAGTATATGTATGTTTATTTGAACACTGGTTGACTTTGAACACCGTCATTTTCATGCGCTTTCTGTGAAAAGATTCAACTACCAGTTAGCCAAATAAATAAATTAGTAATATTCTTTATTTCCATAGTAGCAGGGACCCATAAATTTCCCGTAATGACTCGCCATTCAGGGGGCTTGTCAATAAGAGATTTCTGATGCACCTCTTGACCGAGCGTCAGATAGTTCGAGAAATACCCACGGGAATAAAATACCCGACTATCCAGATAGACAAAATTTTCGCAGTTGTTGTGCTGAACTAGGAATATTTCTCTGTAATGGAAGAGTATCCTGGATCTTTTGTCCTAGCTCAGGTGCCTGGTGGCATGCTGAATAGTCTCAACAAATTTTGTCTATCCGAGCAAGAACGCCGATTCGACCCAAGCGGAATTTTTGGAAACTAGATGAGTCTCGGGCAACATAGCAACATAGAAGCATAGGAAATGACAAGCCCCCTGAATAGCGAGTCATTACAGGAAATTTATGGGTCCCTGATAGTAGTTCAATGAAGTATGGTTAGCAGAGGATCGCCATGACCTAACACATGTCAAAGCAATGCAGCACAATGTATAAAGTAGGGGAGAGGCGGGCAGGTCCGGACATCGGCTCTGCGGCAAGCTGAAATCTTACCTTAGGTCTCAACACTACCTACCCTTTCAAGTGCCATAGAAGGCGTTTCTCCGCGCTCCCACAAACAATTTGTGGGTCCATTGTGGCTCAAAACGAGTGTTTCCGCGGTCCTTTGTGCGGCCCGTAAGTGTGTTTCCGCGACCAGCTGTTTTTTCCAGCTGGGGTCTACATTCCAGCGTACAACATGAAGATACAGCATAGGCTGCCTGACAGGTCATCAATCCTATCAGCAGAACTGAAAGCCGTCGATTTAGCCCTCAATGTCCACATACAGATCATCCCAACATCCAAGAAGGTCATAGTCTTCAGCGACTCAAAATCTTCACTGCAACTGATCCAAAACATCAAGTGGGAGACAGATGACACCGATCTGATATCCATCAGAAAAAAGATCCGGAGCCTAGAAGGAATAGGAGTAAAAACATCTTTCCAGCATATATCGAGTCACTGCGGTATCAGCGGAAATGAAGTTGCAGACAGGACAGCCCAAGAAGCCACTGATAGAGATACCCCTTCTGCCAACAAATTATCTACTGTCAGAGATGTCATAAGAAACAGACTACTCCAGATACTGCAACCCCTCCCCAAAAAGCTGGAATCACCCTTCAGATCACGCAAAGCAAGTACTACGTTCTTCCGCCTAAAAAGCCAAGTGGTATCTCTGAATAAGGAACTATTCAGATGGAAGCAGTCATCATCATCATTATGTAGATTCTGTCATATGGGAAGAATCTCTCCAGCATGTCCTCTTTGAATACAGAGAGCTGTCAACCAAGAGGAAGAAAGTGATTCCAACTTTCAGATTATACGGCCTAGATCTGAAAGTCCAGACTCTAATACACGACGAAACTGGAGAAAGCCAAGGAGTCAGCAGTCTTTAAGGAAGTCCTCGACTTCCTTGCAGAATCAGACGTTCAGATTTAATTCAGTGAAGTGGATGCAAAGTGCTCCCCAACCACAAGAACGAAGTGCATTCGAAACCCATAGTTTCGGAAGAAGAAGAAGTCGAAAAGGGTTCGTGGATCCCGACGACTATACATTAAAAGGAAGGAAGGAAGATTCTTGTGGCTCGCTGTGTGGCTCGAGTTCGACAAACAACTTCCGAGGCGATTGTCGATTTTGTGGCTCGACTCTGGCGGGAAAGTCAAATTTAGCAGCAAAATACTGTCAAAACAATAAAACCAGCTACTTTCATAAACTTGTAGACATAAAACTAAGGATCCTTTTTGCACAGGATGGTAAGGACGAAAGTCTAAAAATCTATTTATTGAGATTTCATCTCAATTTCATTTTTATTTTCAGACAGTAGAAATTACCGCCCCAAAATAGACCAAACGGCGTTTCTGCGAGTCTCAACTTGTGGCTCGAGTGTGTGGCACACAATCGTGTTTCCGCGATAAACACTCGGAAGTGTGCGGCACACAATTGTGTCGCGGAAAAACGCCTATAGTCTCTCAGCTGGGCAGCTCTCGAGTTCCCCTGGCTATCACATAACAATTGCATTTCGTGACAGTTCGGACCGTAAGTTGTGATCCAGCAATAACAGTTATTACTTACTCCAGGTTTCTGATTATGATTCCTTTATGATTTTCTGATTATGATTCCTTTATGATTTTCTAATAATGATTCCTTTATAATTTTCTGACTATGATTTTCTTTTAGACGAGTCTGCACAGGCCAGCTTGAAGCGAGAGCATGACCTGGAAAAGTCAGTCCTCGAGTGCAATGGAAACGAAAGCCTGAATCCGGTAGAAAATCAGAGCATCTGTCAAGTCTGTAAGAAGGTCTTCACTGACCCAGAACACTTGATGGTCCACATGGGGACACACATCCAAGCAAAGCCTTTCCCATGCAGCTTTTGTGGCAGGTCGTTTTCGAGGAAACAGGCGCAGGTCATCCACACAAGAACACATACTGGGGAAAGACCTTTCGTTTGCGATTTGTGTGGCAAGTCTTTTGTCAGGAAAGACGAACTGGTACGTAATTTCCTGTACACTTTTATGGAAAACCGAATATTTCCAGTGGTTGATAGCATGGTAGCCGATATGGGTTTCTGGGGCGTGTACAGTGTATCGATGGTCTGCCGTAAACCCTTGACGCGGACCACCCAGAGAAAACCTTAGAACGCTCAAGTAGGAAATATATACTTTAGGCGTATTCTCGCCGTTCCCCGAGGACTCCTGGGGTAATCGGAGGGAACGGCGAGAACAGAGGGAGTCACTCCACGCGGACTCCGCGACAAGAAACTGTGGGAACACGGGGAATGCTTCCAAAACGGATTCTGTTCGAAAAAAAATATGCAGTTGACGAAATTAGTCTGGATCCACTTTATTTTTGGTTTTGTTTATTCTGATTGTTTTAAATTAATTTTACATTGCACCAACACCAGCAGAAATTGATTCCCCTCCGAATCTGAAAGGGAGTCCTTTTTGATGATGGTGATGATAATCGGAGCATCCCCATCCATGGGGTGAGTCCCCGGGACAAACAAAAACGCAGGGACTCCTCAAGTGAAGTTCTCGGGGAACGGCGAGAATACGCCTTTTGAAAGAGGTAAATAATAAAAGTAAGTTAAAGGACTGTGCAGACCCAGAAGGGAAGTAAATACCTTAAAGGACCCCTCGGATTGTTTACTCTTAAGTTTACAGTATTTCAAAATGTCTGAATAGTTTAAAACTATGCTCTGCTTTCAACAAAATAAACCACGGTTTTGGCTGTTTTAAGCCTTTTCCGATACTCGTTTACTTGTAGCAAAAACACGGAAACAATTTAGAGAACCGGTTTTTCTGATGGAAAAACTTTTCGCAGACGACCGTCGACAGCCTGATGGACATCGAAGGTAGCAAAAGGCTGCAAGTGAGAAAATCGGCGTGGTTTTGAGGGGTTAGAATGTACCGTACGAAATTGGGGTCTCCGGGTTTAGAAAAATATGGAGTGATTATGGAAGTAGGTGGCATTAGTATTATAGGTAAGACAGCCTTTAAGTGAGCTGAATATATTAGTTATAATATATTGAGCTGAATATATTACTTATAAAGCACGACACAGCCCAATACCTACACCGTCACTCTGACAAGCGTTGCAAACAATCCGAATTACAACTGACGGTTTGGCTCGGCCGTGTGTTACTAGATTCGAGGCCCATGGTCTTTATCCAAGGAGAGCCAGAGATTTTCTAGATTGTGCTTTGCATAACAATCGTTACTAGGTATATGTCTGCTTAAAGTTCAATGGACGGATCAAGCAATCATGATACCACATTACCGCCCCCTAGAATACAATGTTACATCAGAAATCAGCAAGTTCCTCGACAACTTATTTTCGCTAATATATCGTTACGCCGTTTTTTACTGCCTGCCATACTCCGATATACTAGCTTCGACAAATATAAGCGGAGTTTCTTTTTTCTTATCCATTCGTTGTTATTATATATTCCGGATTATTTGTATTGTTGACAAATATTCATGTTAACGGTGTTAACTGAGTATTTCTTGTAAGCTCCGGAATCAGCTGCAAGTAGGTCGGTTACATTTGTACATTTTTGGCAGTGTTGTAACTTTACAACCAGAATGCAAAATTTTTCTTCGGTACTACAAACAACAGAAAGTTTCAACAGATAACACTGGAGCAATCTGCCAGCTACAGAGACGGTTTATTTCAGCAGCCATGGCACTTTCATCACTCGGCTCTAAAAAACGATTGATTTTCTACATGGCCGAGAGTTTTTGAATTTCCGCGCCTTGAATTACCATGCTCTGAAATCGTCTCCGCCGATACGCCGAAGAGTCAATGACAAGCGATAACAAGAAAACGGCTTATTTTTTAAGCGCTATCTAGTAAATGTGTATGTGTGAAGCATTTTACAAAAATTATAGCACAGTTGGTGTCCATTGTTCTTTGAAGTTTAACTGGAAAGCCAACTTATTTTTGCATCATTTAATTGAATACACTGAATTATTTGTATTCTGCCAAGGGATTTTCCACTATCTGCTCTGTTAGTGACGTTTAGAATATCTACAGCCGCCCCAACAGCGCAAGTTTTACCATTAGCGGAAGTTTGAATCTTACTACAATCGCGGCTCTTCAGCGGGCAGTGATGAGCTTGGTAAAGATTGCTTAGTGCCTGACCACTCATTTTTTGTAAATCCTTTTACACAACACAGGTACAATCAATCATTCAATCAATCAAGTTTAATATCCAAATAGCTTAAAGCTAGAAGAGGAATTATATATTTACGAAATACACAGACACGAAACAAATTAACTAATGCACTTACAAGATAGTTCCCCAGCCAAGAGTTCTACGGAGCTTTCCAAAATGTAATGTCATATCCATCAATCCGGCCTGAAGTCCACACTTTCCGTAAAAACCGCACAGGTTAGACCCTTATCTCCTTCTAAAAATAAGCGCAAATCGGGGTACTAGGAAAAAGACAACAACAACAACAAAAAAACACGACAAAACAAAAGTGTTGCTCTCGCAACACAATGATACTACAACATATAATCTCCCATTTAAATTCCCCCTCACATATTCTACCACCATTTTTATAACTTTGTAATTGGTCGATGTCAATGTACCAGGGAAGAGCAACCCTGTCTCAAATTGATCCAGTAGAGGAGACTCCTGGCACTGCCCTAGGTGGTGGGCAACACTGTCCTCTCCGGTCAAACAAAGCGGACATCTGTAATCCGCCCTTATTAAACCATCCCTGTTTCTCCTCCTCTCAAATTCCTTTTTCCTAAACCCAAGTGGTTATGAGTTTGTTTGGAGCTGGAACCAAAGCTTCAGAGCCTTTTCTTGGATCTAGTGTGACTCGACTTCGCGCCAAATTTTGTGCAGGAATGAGCCAGGTGGACCAAGAGGAGGGTTTTCGCGAGATCTTTGAATCACTTTCCGACGAGCGAAGCGCATTGCTAAAACTGTTGAAAAGCGATTCCTGGAATAACTTTCCACTTTCCCGCTGGAGTGATTGCGAAAACGCATGGAAAGCAGATATCGCCGAGTAAATGTTGAATTACAAAATTTTTCGAATAAATATGGTTCACTTAACTGTTCTTTGATTCTCATATGTTCCATCGAAGTCACCGTAATTCCGATTGCCATTTTTTTTATTTATTAGTGATAGTTGCACTGTTTTTTCTCGACACCCTTGAAATTCCGGCCGAAACATTCAACTTTCCGCGGAGCTTTCCACTAACCTCGTGGAATCACTTTCCGGGAAAGCTGCTTCGGTTTCCAAGGCGCCAAAACTTTCCGAAGTAGCGCAAAAACCATTGGAAGGTGATTCCGACTTTGCTTTCCAGCTCGCGAAAACCCTCCTAAGCTCTAATGGCTAGCGGAAAAGTGATAATGCTGATGGCGCATCAGCGTCATCCAGGTAACGAATTAGGTCGCAAATAACTTTAATTTTTTTTTAAATTTTAATTTCAAAATAAATGCGGCACAACATTTCATGTGCGAGCAAATTAATTGGCACTTGTCATTAACCTACAATTAAAACATAGATACAATTGTCATAAAATAAATACAGAAATTCAAGTAAGGTTGTTATGATACAAGGTAAACTGAAGCACAAAACTATTACGGTACCTTTCAGTTTTACAAGCGACAGGTGTGAGTTTTGGTACTTTCATAGCTGCTTCTCTTGGAGGTCTGTTTCTTTCCGGTTTAAAGGGTGGAGGAAGCATATTTCGGTAGAAAGGGTGGGATAACAGATTTGTTCCGAAACGTTGGCACAGCTGTTCTCTACGAAAAGAAAGGTGTTCCAGCTTACACCCCTTTAGGAGATTCGAGTACGGCATTTTATGGCCACCAATTATAATTTGAACAGCACGTTTTTGGATTCTTTCCAACTTATCTGAGTCACTCTTCGTAAGTCCATAATGCCATGCTGGACAGACATATTCAAGTAGTGAACGGACAAACATTCAATACAAATCTTTCATTCTTTCTTTAGGGACTTTGAATTTCTTTAGGATCAATAACAATCTGAACTTATTGCCTAGACGGCATATGTGTTTACACCTTGGTTGGAAATGACAACAAAATTGAACGGGGCCTGAGCCACAACAGTGTGATCGTGGCCTAATATTATTTTTAGAGCCTTTTTGTGGACCGACTCAGTTTGGTGCAGATTAAAATCGATTGAATCGAGATTACTTACAGGTAGTCCACGAGAGAAGACACACTGGAGAGAAACCCTTCGCCTGCGAATTATGCGACCGGGCATTTCCCGCACGTGCTGAGCTAGTGAAACACATGAGGATCCACACTGGAGAAAAAGCCGACACCAGTCGTCGCTACAACTGCACATTTTGCAACAAGTCTTTTGCTAGCCTATACTATAAAAGGGATCATGAAACGCTGCACAAGGGGGAAAAACAATACTCGTGTAAAGTGTGCAAGCAGGAATTTACTCATCGCAGCACACTTCTACTTCATGTGAGGACTCACACCGGTGAAAAGATGCACAGTTGTGAGGTGTGTGATAAACAATTCTTCCATTTAAGTTCTAAGGTCTGTCACATGAGGAAGCATACGGGGGAGAAGCCCTACTCTTGTGGTGTTTGTGATGCGAGTTTTAAGAGGAAGTGTACCAGAATTAGGCATATGAAAACACATGAGCAAAAGATTGTGGTTGCAGTTTCACGGCCAACAACTCTTCGGGAGTTGAGACCTAAATGTTAACATTAAAGCACCCCTCGCACTGTGTACTGTATACGTTCCAATATCTTAGTTGAATACTATTAAACTAATCTCGACTTCAAACAACTTACCCACGGCTTCAAGTAGGTGTAATGAGCTGAATAGCGCTACTACACGCGATGTTTACGTCTTAATACACATGCTTCTTCAAATAGGGAGTGGAAAGGTTCTTATCAATGCAGCGTTCGGTGTTGCCACGCTGATACAATTTTTTGAGCTTCTTAAGATCAGAAAAAGTGTTCTTAAGGCGTATTATCGCCGTTCCCCAAGGAGTCCTCGGGGAATCGAAGGGAACGGCGAGAATATAGGGAGTCGCTCCACGCGGACTCCGCGTACAGAAAACAGCGAGAACACGTGGAAGGCATCTAAAAACGCGGGGACTCCTCAAGTGCAGTCCTCGGGGAACGGCGAGAATACGCCTTTAGTACTACTTGAAGTACACGAGTACAGTAAAAAGCTACTAAATTAACGGATGGACAGCATTGGTCCTCGAACTAACAATAATCAGCAGTAACTGAACAAAGCGTGTTCTTTTGGAGAAAAGTACTTCAACTTCCAACAAAGTAGAACTTTAGTGCTTCACGTGGCAACCCTGTCGACGCTGCTCCTTTCCTCGGCTCGTTGAAGGAACCAACCAAGCGATTTAATTTTATCTGCAGAAACGAAAATAGAACCCGGGTCTATTCTCCTTATTACATCGCGCCCCGAGGAAAAGAGGAATCTGTTATGCACCTTATATGCAAGACCTTATGTGCAACACCTTATATGCTTATAATACAAGTTATAACACTTATTTGCTTAAAGGACCCCTCGCACTATATAGGCCTTTTAAAGTCGCTTTTGTACTAACGCTACGCTTGTTTCGCTACGCCCTTGCAATAACTGCGCTACTGCTTTAAGCGTTGCTTTAACTGCTTGTGCGTCTCCACTGAGCTATATACAAGTGATCAGTCAAACGACTGAAGCCGTTGGCCGGGTACCATTACATTTTGTTCCTCGCGCCTTATGGCTTTCTGTAAAAATGTATATATTATCAGTCATTAGATTGACGCCGTGTGTTCGGCCATCGTCCTTTAACCTGCTTCGCGCTTATCTTTTGCGCTTTAAATACTTCAGTTTAGTGCTTTATTTTGCGGCTTACAGTGCGTAGGACATCCGCATTTCTGTTTCAAGTTTTTCGCATCAAGGTCTAACCTTGGTTCGTTGCGACAGCTAACTGGAGTAATTTTTAAAAATTGCGGCCTTTCTTTTTTCCCTTTCCTCCCAAATTCCTCCTAGTTTTCCCTTTTCCCTTTTCTGTTATTTAAAAATCTCAGAGACTTCTCTTTTGGGACGAGTTGTGGTACTACTTCCAGCCCCTAATTTATTTTAGAACTTAAAGGCATCGACACTTAAAATATTAATTCTGCCTTTATTTCGTCTTTTATATTTGAATTGGTTTGGTTCATGTGGTCAGGGTAAGGTCAGTAGGACTGAAGCTCAGTAAAGGACCCTGAACTAACTGAACAGAGAGTGGGCTTTGATTTTTCATACTTATTTGATTGCCCCCTCTGTCAGAAACCTGGGTTGCCACGATGACTTAGCTATCGATGGTATGTTGGTCTGTGGGGCTGGAATGGAAACAGTGTAGAATCTTATGTTGCCCGTACACCACTCTGCCCAAGGGGGGAGCTGTGTTATGGAGACATCCCACAGCACTTTGCTCTGCAATAGTCCTTCTAGTTATTCCCTCCCTCTGTCGCCTACTTTTCTATATATCTCTTCGGTTTTCATCACCATCATTAATTTCCCGGCATCGTGACAATAGGTCACTCGGTCTTTATCCGCTAGCTCCAGTTAGCTGTTGGCTAATCCGAGGTCAGGCTTTGATCCATTTCATTCTAATTATTTTGGTTACGTAATGAGTCCGTACGGAATGAGTCCGTAGCCAAAATAGTCCGTACGGAATGAGTCCGTAGCCAAAATAGTGCTCTTTCATCCTGTGTCGGAGCAAGACCTCAGTTATATCAAGGTTATATATTTAGTTAGGGACCCACTAGTGATATATTATATGTGTCACACTCTTCAACACGATTTGCAATGTGATAAATTGATCTACGTTATGGTCCATCTCGGCTAGTAGGCCTCGGGCTTGACTGGATATGTGAATTCCAGCTTCGCTAGGATGTGTGAACCAGCTTGATTAGGGATTGCTGGATTGACTGCGGCTGAGCTATAGAATTCCCTGAGACTTTCCCTTGTCTCTTTTGTCCGGTTTCCTGACTGGTCCTGGGGCTAGTGGGCACCTACGGTGTCAGAATGTCTTCAGCCCACACCCCAGGAGCCTTAACTTCATTAAACCTTGCTTACCACTCGTTCATCCTCACAACAATGTCATCATAAGTGGGATATTGGATCTTTTTCCCCACTCCATCCTTCACAACATCTGGAACGTGATTGGTCGGATTCACCCGTGGCATGATATTCTGCTGGAAATTAGAAAAATCGTTCCAGCCTTGACGGCCAAAAGCCAGAATTACGTAGTAAGTACGGTAAGTAGAGTGGAACACGTTTCATAATGTTCAAAACAAGCCAAGTGAGAAAATCAGTGAGGTGTCGTTAGGTGGGTTGAACTGTACCGCACGATATTCGGATCTGTGAGTTTAAGACAAGGTCGTCACGACTGGGAGGGGGGGGGGACGCCCCCCCAATGTTGTCTGCCAGTCGGTAAAAAACAACTGAGTCGTCGCGAAGCAGCGCGATTTTCGTCAAAACAGTTGATTTGTTGAAGATCAGTTGAAGAGAAAATCAGTCGACTATTTTTCAAAACTGTCGTTTTTTTCTTGAAAATAGTCGTTTTTTCTGCAAAAACAGTCGGTAAAGGCTACCAGCCAGTCGGTAAATGCCTTGCCCCGCCCCCCAAACATTTTGGCTAGTAACGCCTCTGGCTTAAGAATTATTACTTTGTTTAGTTTTTTTTTGCAGTACTTTGTATTAATATTATAGGTAAGAAAGGTCCTTTAAAAGTTCAATGAAGAGCCGATCGTTCCAGTTTCTCCTCACGGCATAAGGTTGATGTATACGCCCCTCATAAAATCGAATGAAGAATTATCGCCAGACGTGCTAGAGGAACAATAACAATCACACATGAGATATTGGTATAATTTATCTAAAGGGTAAATAAGCAATTAGGCTTTCGCTTCATACCGAGTCGCTTGTTAGCCCCGTGGAAAAGTCAACCCGCACTCAGCAGTTAAGTCGGAAGCCAGAACTGCAAATTTGATGAAGCTTGATAGATCACAGTTGGGTAGAGCAAAAATAGAGGAAGACACATTTTAAATAGTTTTAAACATGGCTAGGCCTAAAAGGAATTGAAAATACCAAACAAACCTGGATAAACGTACACCAAGACTAATATATGATTGTTTTATTTACGATAGTGCACCTAGCGACCAAAAAATAACTAATCTGAAAGGAATTTTATGAGAGGCGCATTCCAGCTCAGATCGACATGTTTGATAGGAAGTCGAAATATACTCTCTGGGCGGATTTAAAAAAGGCTGAACTATAGCCGGAAGAGTTAGCTTATTCTTGCCTCTCCGCCTTTTCCACACAATTTTGAATCTCATTTTCCCCTGGCCTATCGTCCTCAACATGTTGCCTCTCTGACATGCCTCCAGGATCCAGAATCTGGAGTGTTTCAGAGCGTGTTCCACCCTCGTACCAATAGTACCTATTAGTTACTAAATCCGTTCCAACCTCACGAAAAGTTACTACGCTGACCGTTCCAGCCTTCTCGAAATAGTAACTAATAGTAACTATTTGCTTACCACGCTCGGGAGCGTGGTAAGCGTAGTAACCACGAATCTCTGTCACGTGATTGGTCGGCCACAGATATTCCGCTGGAAAATAGAAAAATCGTTCCAGCCTTGACGACAAAGGCAGAATTTGTGACGTCATGCGTGGTAACTACGGTAATTAGGATGGAACACGCTCTCAAACGCCCGGGACTTCCAGAGTGTGTTCCACCCTTCTGACAATAGTTACTATTAGTCAGGGGCGTCGTAAGGGGGGGTCCGGTGGTGCAGCACCTTTTTAAGATTCGGTAAAATTTTGGGTCTCTGGCCCAAAATTTTACTACAATTCTTCGGTATTTTTTCGATAGCAGAACTGTCCGATATATTTACGGGGATTCGGTAGTTATACAGAATCCTAAATAGGCTATCTGTACAAATCTCTTCGGTATAATGATCGGGATTCGGTATAATTGCCAGTATTCGGTAGTTATCGCGAATTTGGTGAGAGAATTTACTGAAATCATTTGGTAATTTTTCGATGCCGGAACTATTCGGTATATTTATGGAGATTCCGTAGTTACACAGAATCCAGACTAAGCTATTGGTTCAAAATTATCCGGTATCATGATTGAGATTCGGTAATTTATTCAGTATAATTTCCAGGATTAGGAAGTTTCGACGAAAGTATACCGAATATGAATATAGCTCGGTAGTCTTTCGATACCATAACAATCCGGTATAATAACCGGGATACGGTAGTTATACAGAATCCCGAACTTGCTATCGGTCTAAACTTATTCGGTATAATAACTGGGATTCGGTAATTTATTCGTCATAATTGCCAGGATTCGGAAGTTACCACGAACCTCGAAACTCAGAAGAGGTCGAGTGAATCACTGGTCGCAGACAAAAGGGATGATCTATGATAGCATCGATAGTCCTTACTTTTATTTAGGATCCCAAAAAGAATATAGAATCATAAATATTTCGAAAATTCCACCTGCAGCACTTTTCCTAATTTTCTCTATTTTGTGGAAGGGCGCGTCATTTGACGGGGGTTTTGAGCCAGTTTTAGGATTGAGATTTCGAAACATTAAAAGCTAGAATTTGGACGGAAATTAAATTTGGCAGGAAAAAGCAAAAAAATTTCGCCTGCGGCACTCACTTTATGTCATTATGGGTAGTATATTGACTAGAATACAGTTGCTGCTGCTGCCGGAACGTCGCTCCATCCGGTTTTTGGAACTTCTTAGAGTCTTGGTATTTAATCAACGGTAAATGATAGAATTTGTAATAGAAGCAGTTATATTTTAGGCTTTAGAAAAAATGGATTTCGAACATTTTCGTCTGCGGCGCTCGATTTAATTTTCTGTTGGCTATAATTGATAGAATCTGTTACTGCAATCATGCCCGGCAATAAATTCCCCATGTTGGCTTCGCCAAATCGCCGCCTAATAGTTTTTCTTATCGTCTTTCATGCTTTCCTTTATTTTCCTACGTAGTCGTTTCTGTTCCATAATTTAAAGCCCGAATTCTTAGTTCTAGGATTTGGTAAAATTTTTGAAAGATTCGGTAAAATATTGGCCCTGCATCTCCCCCACCGAAAATGCACTTGCGACGCCCCTGCTATTAGTTACTATTTCCGTTCCATCCTCACGAAAAGTTACTACGCTGACCGTTCCAACCTTCTCGAAATAGTAACTAATAGTTCCTATTTGCTTACCATGCTCGGGAGCGTAGTAACCGTAGTAACTACGCATCTCTGTAACGGGATATTCGCCTGTGGCATGATATCCTGCTGGAAAATAGAAAAATCGTTCCAGCCTTGACGGCAAAAAGCCAGAATTCGTGAGGTCATGCGTAGTAACTACGGTAAGTAGGATGGAACACGCTCCCAGACGTTTGTCTTTTTTGGACGCCATGGGTTTATAGTCCCATCTTCTGGGGACTGGATCCATCTCAACGAAATGTATATCGGAAATCTGGAACGACCTACGGCAAGTCTGCGGAAGCAACTTATATCTGGTAATCTAAAGGGGGAATCCCGACCTTTTAGGATTGAAATCAGTCTTAGGCGCCATTACGGACACATCTGTTCGTAAATCAGTTTTTAGACGTTTCAAGGCCGATTTTTAGCGGTTTGTATAGTCATTCGTTCCGTTCATAGAATCTGCGGATGGATAAATCCATCTCCCGTTTTCAATTTGTTATGAACAACCAATGAGAGAGGAGCGCCCTAAACTTCATAAAAACGTCTAAAAACCGAATCACGAACAGGTTTTTCCGTAGAGGGCCGGGGCACTAGGTAGATTCGTTTAAATCAAACTGCCGACCATCCCACCTTTTCTCACTGGAATTTACCAAGACTACCAAGTATCATCCCTATCTGTATGACTTCCGTTAACATTGCCTGCAGAAAACCCTATCCAAATACGAAATAGTGTTTCAAAGCTATGATTTTTTATCCATTTTGCATCTGTCCTTATTTCAGTATCGAACAATTTTAGAAATGTCTCCAATCAACCCTTCTTCTGGAATATTTTTTAACCAGTTAAGCCCAACGTATATCTAGAAGAATCCGGAGGATATCTAGAAGGATCCGGCCAGCGCTGTATAAGATTTGAATGAATTGCGCTTTTGGGATCCCAAAACGTAAGTGGAGGGATACTTATGACATCGCAAAAGTTGGCCGTCTGTCCGTCCGTCCGTCCGTCTGTGCGCAATATAACTCTCGAAGGGAAAGAGATATTTTGATGAAACTTGGTGTGAGGATTCTTTGGGTCAAGAGTAAGGTTGAGTTCGTAGATGGGCTCTGTAGCCCTACATTTAGGGGTGGGGGAGGGGGTTTAAATTAAGGGGCAAATGAAATATTTTTAAACAGATAATGTGATAGTCGATTATGGGGTAAGGAGACATGCTGAACTCGATAGTGAATCAGACAAGTAGTTCGCCCGGAATCCGGCCAAAACCGGAAGTTTTGTTAAAAGTAAAAGTTTTATTTGAAGTTGATTAGATGTTCGATTTAGAGGTAAGAAGACATGCTAAACACGATTGTGAAAACCATTTTTTCGCCGGACAAGTAGTTAGCCCGGAATCCGGACAAAACCGGAAAGTCTGTCAAAAGTAAAAGTTTTATTTGAAGTTGATTAGATGTTTGATTTAAGGGTAAGAAGACATGCTGAAAACAATGGTAAAACAGTTTTCTACCCGGACAAGTAGTTCGCTCGGAATCCGGCCAAAACCGGAAAATTGTTAAAAGTTAAAGTTTTATTTGTAGTTGATTAGATATCCGATTTAGGGGAAGAAGAGATGCTGAACAATAATCATTTTTTACCCGGACAAATAGTTCGACCGGAATCCGGCTGGAGCCGGTAAATTTGTTATAAGTTAATTTTTTGTTTGAAGTTGATTAGATGTTCAGTGTTAGGGAAAGAAGACACGCTGAGTTCGTTTTTGAGCTTTCTTTTTTCTCCGGACAAGTAGTTTCGCAATTCGGCCGAAACCGGGAAATTGGCAAAAGTGGCAGGAAGTTTTCGTCAAAACAGATATGACTTATAGGGGTAAACACACATGTTGAATCCATATCTGAACTTGGTTTTCTCAGATGATTACCTATTTGGCCTTAATCTGTTTCTGAATTTTAACAGTAAAAATGTTCAAGGAGTCTGGCGAAGACTGGATCTGGCGAAGACAAGACCGAATTGTCTTGAACAAATATTGAATTTTTGGGATCCCATCGAAACCTTTGGTCTTGTTGTCTTGGAGTCTGCATGTGCAAACCTACAGAAACGAACATCCCTATTTTGAAAACGTCACGCTCTGGAGAAGAATGCTCTCCGTGGCCATGTCTGTAAATGCATTCTCCATGGTGTGTTCAATTATGGTTTCATTGTTCAGGTGTCCTTTAATGTAATAAGTTCGTCCAAAGCCTCTTTTTTGTTGCACGCTGCACATCCACTTCGGCCGCTTCCGGACTGATTCTTTCTACATTCGTCTTTGTACTGCAATGCTTCCGAGGAAGAAAGCAGCGCTCTTGAGAATCGGACTAGCCAAGCCCGTGCTTCTCTGGAAGGTGCTGCAAAAATCTTGCAGGCAGTGAATCCAAAAGCACATCTTGTGACAAAGCAAAGAAATGCTGCAGCAGCGATGCGGCAGCATTATTGCAGCGAAAACGAGGTTCAGAGTTCACCGAGAGTGAGTTCAGCCCTTCTAACAATAGTAACTATTAGTTCCTATTTTCGTTCTAGTCTCGTAAAAAGTTACTACGCTGACCGTTCCAACCTTCTCGAAACATTAACTATTTGCTTACCATGCTCGAGATATCTCAAAATATCGGCATGAAATTGTAGATAAACGTATCCAGGTCATTAATCTAGACCATTTGACACCTTTTTTTCTTTTTTTTCTATCTAATTATTTGCTTACCATGCTCAGGAGCGTAGTAAGCGTAGTAACTACGCTGCTCTGTAACGTGATTGGTCGGATTCGCCCGTGGCATGATATCCTGCTGGAAAATAGAAAAATCGTTCCAGCCTTGACGGCAAAAGTCAGAATTCGTGACATCAGGCGTAGTAACTACGGTAAGTAGGGTGGAGCAAAGACAATAACAGTGGAAAAAAGACAATAACTTTTACTGTCTTTAGGGTCGAACACGCTGTAGTAGGGATTTTCAAATGGCACTGTCTAGGGAACCGGGAGCCGTAGCCTACTTTATGTCCCATGGGCTACGGAACCGGTAGTTCTCACGGAAACCAAAACATATGAGCTGCGGTTCCGGGATCTGACGTCATTGACTAACGGAAACTTGTATGTGCTGGCTCCCGTTCCGGTAGTAAGTGGAAATAGCTCACGGAAACTTCATCCCACCAGCTTCTCGTCCGGTAGTCTCACGGAATTGTGTACTTAGAAGCTAGGGTGCCGGTAGTTGATACCGGAAACTATAAATGGAGATAGTGTTCCGGTAGTGTTTACGTGGAATATAGAACTCACAGAATAGTTTGGATGAGAGCTAGGATGCCGGGATTTTCACTTACTTAGAGAGAATAACATGGGGAAAAAATCACTACCGGAACCCATATATTGAGAGCTAAGTACCGGTAGCAATAACTATTTGATTGAAAATGACCAGCTCACGGACACAGATGGCTACGGGCTAAGGTTCCGGTAGTTCCGAAAATGAAAAAAATTGAACTCACGCGACCCATGTCAGTGCAGACTAGGAAACCGGAAGTGAAGATTTTTAACTCACGGAACCCAACTCCTCTGGGCTAGGGTTCCGGTAGTGCCAAAAATTAAAATTACAAACTCACGGACACACGTCAATATCCAATTTCCACGAGTTTGTAATTTTAATTTTTGGCAAAAAATTTAATTCCTTAAACCAGACAATCTGACATAATAAAATCACTAAATAAAAATTGTTTTGAGAGCATGTACGGCAACAGTACTGATGATTGATGCTCTCAAAAGCTAGCTAGACTTTTTCTCTGTACTTTTTACCAGCGCCCCGACAAGATCTCATTTCTACTCGACGGGATTTCTTGTCCGTGCTACATTAGATCCATCTTCTGGAAACCGGATCCATCTAATCTAGACGAAATTGTATATCTGGAATCTGGAACGACCTACGACAGGTCTGCGGAAGCAATTGATATCTGGTAATCTAAAAAGGGTATCCCGACTTACAATTAAAATTATTGATTTTCCATTCCAGAAGTTCATATCGTCGACCACTGCGAAATTTCACAGTACGGATTTTCAAATTGTGTGTGAGGAGAACCCGCGTGAAATTTTGAACATCTTCGAGCAGACTTTTTCGGTATCCGCTCAAATTTGCTGGTAATAGCCATGGCTTTTAAGTGTTCTTACTGCCATGAATACTTTGTAAGTGAAAAAGACCTGCTTGACCATAATCTTCTTTGTCGTTCTGTTTTCATTAAGGAAGAACCAGTGGATCCTGAAAGGCTAGCCTACTTAGCAAGTAAGTACACTGTTAACACATGCAGGTTAACAGGTATTCTTTTTCATAGCCTGTCCACATAGCAGCAGCTGTTTTATGAGCATAGTTAGTGGTTGAAAAAGAGATGCAAATACAGCCAATCCTCCAAATCTGTTCCAAATAGGCTAGCTAGTTGCGTATTTCTATCATATTCATGGTCATAGATTGCATAGCCTAGATTGTGATTTTTGAATGTGAACTTTAATGACTGTGGAGACAGGTACTGTAAACAGGTACAGGGACTGTAATTCAGGGAATTAGGTTGGACCTGGGTTGGACTCGACAAGTTTTGTTTTAATCCAGTTCAAATTCTGTCAGATCAATGCGATTGAATGCAAAAAAATTTATTGAACGTAAATGCAAATTCTGTCAGATCGTTTTGAACATAATATGATGTTTACATTAGGCTAAGTACCTAAGGATTACTTTATGACTCAGAGAAAGGTAGAATAGTTCTCTAATTTCAACAATGCATGTTCTGTTTGTATCTGATATTTGTTTTACTATTTTTCTGTGAAATAAGTAATAATTTTTCCATTCAGACCCTCGCTGAAAAGTTACTGAAAAACACTAGATGACTACAGTCTGTTTTCATATTTTTTATATTTGTTATTTTTTATTTTGTCATATAAAAACAAAAATATTTGAAATTTTTTTGTTGCTTTTCAACTGAAAATTGTGCAATTGCCTGAAATCTGTAGCTATTCAGTTTGTGCCATTTTTCTAGTCTACTTCGAGACATCTTGACTTGACATACTCAAAAGAGATTTTGTTTTAAAAAAATAAAATTTGGAATTAGGATTTGTTTTTATTTCTGCCATCAACTCCAAACAGTTGTCTGAACATATCAGATGCTGTTTACGAACGTAATTTGGTCCCATGTGAACAAGCTATCAGCATTAGCTAACTCTTATCTGTGTCGTTCTCCTCTAGCCTACTTTCAGTGAAAAAAAAAGTCAACTACTAACAGTCACAAGATATTTTGTTTTTAAAAAATAATATTGGAATAAAGTTTTTATTTTATTTCTCCCCATCAAATACAAACAGTTGATCAGTGGTCTGAACAGATCAGCTGCTCTTTACGGGTGTAATTTGGTCAAATATTCTTTGAGCCCAAGCTGACTTTGAAACATTTATTCAAACAATGTTTATAACGGATACCTCAGCTACGGTTCTTCATCAGCAATGACACAGATAAGAGTTAACTAATGCTGATAGCTTGTTCACATGGGACCAAGCTGCACCAATGAAAAAGCACTTGATCTGTTCAGATGACTGATCTACTTGACGGGAGAAATAAGACGAAAAACCTAATTCCAAATTTTATTATTTTAGAACAAAATATCTTGTGACTGGTAGTTGGCTTTTTTCCACCAAAAGTAAAGGAGACTGACACAGATAAGAGTTAGCTAATGCTGATAGCTTGTTCACATGGGACCAAATTACGCCCGTAAACAGCAGCTGGTCTGTTCAGACGACTAATCAAGGGTTTGGAGTTGACGGAGGAATAAGGAGGAAAGCCGAATTCAAAATATTATTTTTTTAAAACAAAATATCTTGTGACTGGTAGTTGACTTTTTTTTTTCCACCGAAAGTAGAGGAGACTGACACAGATAAGACTCAAACTAATGCTGATAGCTTGTTTACATGCGACCAAATTACGTTTATTCAAACAATGGTTACAACGGATGCGTCAGCTACGATTCTTCATCAGCCATATTTCGGCCCTTCTTGGCAAGGGTCCTCGTCAGGCTGTCAATCCTCTGGGTCAACGTCGGGAAAGGGAACAAACCTGTAAACCTGTTTACAGTATACTTTTGGTGAAAAAAAGCCAACTAACCGCTAGTTTCCGCTAGTTTCCGCCGGCACTCGGAAAGCGCCACTTCGCGAGTCGGAAGTGATTTTGGCAAGTCATGGAGAAGTTGTAAAGAGGCAACTGAGGCGCAATGACTTTCCGTTTGTTCTTGCGCTCGGCGGATTCTCGCTTTGCTTTTCGGAAAGTGAATCCAAGAGATCGCCAGAATCGCCCTTTTATGGATCCGGCATTTTACTATGTCTATACCAGTGTTGGTTATGGACAGTGGGGGATTAACAGAAACTAGTCCAATGGGAGGGCCGAACTTGAAAAAGGCGAATTCCACCTGTGTTCATAAGCTCAGCGGTCTATAGGTCTTCCTTTACTGGAGAGGTCCATGAACTCCGATTTTCACAGGCTATTCCATAGTGTGGGTGTACGCAAGAACAAATAATCTGGTAGAACTTCTCTCTTTAGTCCCATGCAGCGACCATGAACAGGGTTGCCACATCAAAATATTTAGAGAGTGACTTTTGGCCCAAAACAGAGAGTGAATTGGGAGTGAAATTTATTTTCATGAAATGTTTGCATTTTTCACTAAAAAATCTGATGCGTAAAGTGTCGACACAACGCAAGAATAGAACTTGGATCTATTCTTCCGTTGCGTTTTATTTGTCTGCGTAAGCTCTGTGTTGCGTCACCCTAACCGTGACGCAGAGGTTGCGTAGCTTAGTGTGGAAGGCTCTACGCGTCAATGTGAAAGCGGCTTAACTCTTCAAGCCGGAGACCCACATTTCCTTGCTACATTCTGAACCCCATAACGACACCTCACTGAATCTTTGCACTTGCCACGATTCACAAGTTTCCATGCGCATTATGCTCCCAAAGAGTGTTCGAGCATCATGCTATTGATGCTTAAAGCCGGTTTTCTGAAGTTTGCAAAGTTTTTGCTAGAAGTCAATGGGTCTGGGAAAAGGCTTAAAACAGCCAAAGCCGTGGAAAATTTATTAAAGTTTAACCGAAAAGGGCTGGTATAGGACAATCTAGTTACCCGTCACTTATTCACTACAATTGGCTTGAAGATCCGCTGAAAATGCGTTATAGGACAATCTAGTTACCCATCGCTTATTCACTACAATTGGCTTGAAGACTTGAAGACTTTGTGGGTTTTTAGAACAGTGAAATGGTATTTCAAATTTGTGTGTTTGTGGGATGATTTCAGGGTGCTTTATTACCAATGTTTTGTTTTTAGTAATAATAGAGCACATTGAAATCATTTTTTTTTTATGGGAAAATTTAAATAGAGTTTTTTATTTAGTGTAAATTTTAAAGTTGGGAGGTTGGTGTGTTTGTTTTTTTATTGTAAATGAATTCGAGTCTTGTTTTTGTTTTTGATGTGGTTGTCTTTGCCACCACAGCAGACGTGCCCTATGGCGGAAGGGCACCTCTCGGCGTGGGTTGTGCTCTTATGTTTTGTTTTTGTTTGGTTTTTGTGTGTTTGACTCGTTTTCATGTTACAATAATCATTTTGAATGCTTTTCACTGATTTTGATTTTTAATAGTATTTTAATAATATTAAGGTAAATGTTAAGTTATGAATAGAATACTAAAGTTAATATATTTTTAAAGTAAAAATGGAGACGAATTAAGAGAAAGATTTATGGGGTTTTTTTTCAGGCACTAAGCTATCTTCCCCAATCTCACCACTGCCCACTGAAAAGCCGCGTTTGTGTTGATATCAAAATTTCCCGCGTCATAGTAGAATATTCGTTGTTGGGACGGCCGCAAATATTGTGAACGTCATAACTAGAGTAGATAGTGGAAAAATAAAATCCCTTTGCAGAATCCAAATAATTCAGTGTGTTCAGTTGAATGTCAAATAAATAAGTTGGCTTTTCAGTTAAACTTTAAAAGCAGAGCTTAGCTTTACAGTATTCAGATAGTTTTGAATATTGGAACAGAAACAGTAAATAGAGTGAGGTTCGCTTTAAAGGCTGACATGATGAATAAATTCCTGGAGAAATTTTAATGTGACAGATCGAATCCAAGTATAGCTAGGGAAGGGTTTTTCCAAATCCTACCTGTGTTGCCGAGGTACTTGTGTTCTATTTGAAGGATGGAGCGTACGCCATAGGCTTAGGGTAAACGAGGGTGGTAGTGGACTAGGCTTTACGTTAACATACAAATAGTTTTAACTCTGTATAATGTAAATCCCAATCCGGGTAAATATGATCACAGTACAACGACTGACTAAAGATGAAAGACGAAAAACGACAGACTAATAAAATAGTGAATGACGAGCTTATATGCTCCTAACTGCACAAGTGAAGGTCCAACTGATGTCGATTAGCCGGAAGCAGTCTGACATCGACTAAAGTCTAGGCAACTGACGTAGATTAGCCGGAAGCAGTCTGACGTTGACTAAAGTTTCGCGGGATGTGATTTAGTCCTGAAGCTTCACTGGTACGATTAAATTCTAGGAAGTACCGAAGGTTCGTGTTCACTTTACTGTGTACATAGAGCTAGTTAAAGGACACCTGAACAGTGAAACCATACTTGAACACACCATGGAGAATGCATTTACAGACAGGGCCACGGAGAGCATTCTTCTCCTGAGCGTGACGTTTTCAAAATAGGGATGTTCGTTTCTGGAGGTTTGCAGACTCCAAGACAAAAAGCGCAATTCATTCAAATCTTGTACATCGCTGGCCGGATCGTATTGGAATTTCTTCTAGATATACGTTTGGGCTTAACTGGTTAAAAAATATCACAGAAGAAAGGTTGATTGGAGACATTTGTTCATTTCTAAAATTGTTCGATACTGAAATAAGGACAGATGCAAAATGGAGCAAAAATCATAGCTTAGAAACACTATTTCGTATTTGGATTGGGTTTTCTGCAGGCAATGTTACCGGAAGTCATACAGATAGGGATGATACTTGGTACTCTTCATTCAGGTGTCCTTTAAGCGCTTGACATAGAGACCGACACAACGCTTGTTACAAATCACACATTTTTGCAGGTCAAGGGATCATCAGCACAAGCTCAAATCCAGGAGAAAAGCCTTTTGCATGTGATGTTTGCGAGAGATCATTTGCCAGAAAACGTGAAGTGATCATCCACATGAGATTACACACTGGGGAAAAGCCTTACGCCTGTGAACTATGTGACCAAAAATATCCTCAACGAGTTCAGCTAGTATACCACATGACAACCCACACCGGAGAGAAACCCTACGGTTGTGAAATATGTGAAAGAAGGTTCGTTCGACGCGCCCACTTGGATTCTCACATGAGAGGCCATACTGGGACGAATCGCCGCTACGCCTGTAGTTATTGTGACAAGTCCTTTGCAACCAACTCTTACAAAAGGGACCACGAGAAAGTTCATAAGGGGGAAAAGCCGTACTCATGTGAAATCTGCAAAAAAGAGTTCAGTCGGCGTGGAAGTCGACTTCTACACATGAGGACACATACAGGGGAAAAGCTCCACACGTGTGAGGTGTGTGATCAGCAGTTCTTTCATTTGAGTTCTAAGGCCAGCCATATGAGAAAGCACACAGGAGAGAAGCCATACTCTTGTGATGTTTGTGGTAGAAGGTTCACAACGAACAGTAGCAAAACGTATCATATGAAGAGACACAAAGAGACACTTTCGGGCTTTAGCAATGTCACTGTTGACAGTTCGGCAGGAGCGGAAACATGAACATTTCTACAGTCCAGCTGGAGGCGTTTTTCCATGCTCCCACAAACAGTTTGTGGGTCGACTGTGGCTCAAAAAGAGTGTTTCCGTGGTCTTTCGTGTGGCCCACAAGTGTGTTCCCGCGACCAACACGAGTTTGTAGCTCGCTTTGTGGCTCAAATTCGACAAACAACTGGCGTGTTGATTGTCGATTTTGTAGCTCGATTCTGGCGGGAAATTCAAATTAAGCAGCAAAATAGTGTTAACTACTTTTTCAAGCATATAGAATCAAAAATGAGGATGCTTTTTGTACAGAATGGTAAGGAAATTGGAGTTCTGTTTACTGAGATTTTACATGAATTTTAGTTTTATCATCAGACAATGGAAGTTACCGCTTAAAAAAATAGACAAAACGACGTTTCCGCGAGTTTTAACTAGTCGCTTGACTGTGTTGCACACAATCGTGTTTCCGCGACAAACACTCAGAAGTGTGCCAAGAACCCGATGTGCCGACGATAATACCGAGGCCTGACAAAAAGCATGCAGAATTCGATTTCTTCTTTGTTTTGCCTGACAAATGTTTGCAGGATCTTATTTCTTGCGTATAAAAAAAAAACTCGATGTGCCGACGAGTCGACCGACGCTCGACAAAAACATAGAAAATTCTATTTCTTCTGTGTTTGCAGAATTTGATTTCTTACAGTTAAATAGAACCCGATGTGCCGACGAGTCGACCGACGCCCAACAAAAGCATACAAAATTTTATTTCTGATTTCTAAGCTGTATTCCTTATGTATAAAAAGAACCGATGTGCCGACGACAATACCGAGGCCCGACAAAAGCATGCAGAATTCGATTTTTTCTTTGTTTTGCCCGACAAATGTTTGCAGGATCTTATTTCTTGCGTATAAAAAGAACTCGGTGTGTCGACGAGTAGACCGACGCTCAACAAAAGCATAGAAAATTCTATTTCCTCTGTGTTTTTCTGTGTCCCACAATTGTGTCACGGGAAAAGGCCTTAGATTATACACTTCCGTTGTTATGAGATCTTATGGACCAGATGGATGGTCAGGTTTTCCTTCCGAGCAAGTTGTGGTCATATGATTATAGAAGGCGATTCTGGTGGTTTGGAAAGCTCCGCTGGCTTATCCGCCGTATGTTCTTGCGAAAATCGCTTCGCTTTCCGACGCTGTTCTGGCTCTCCGCTGTTTTCGGAAAGTGAATCTACACTGTAAAAAGTTTCTCCGAATAAGGATTCAGTATTTGCTACTGGGATTAATCTTATCTCTACTGGGATAAGATTAATCCGAATTAGGGGTAATCTTATGTCAATATAGACAAGATTAATCCAAGTAGCAAATACTGCTAGATTTTTTTTTACAGTGTATTCCGTACGTGCATTCTGCAAGGCAGCGAGAAGGTGTAAGGGCGCAGCGCAAGGCCGTATCCAGGGGGGGGGAGGGGGTTACCCCCCCCCCCCCCGAAACATACAAAAATAATCATATTTATAGGCTTTCTTTGATCTATGTGATTTTTGTACTTTTTTGTCCGACCAAGAGGCAACCCCCCCCCCCCCCCCCCGAAATAAATTCCTGGATACGGGCCTGGCGCAGCGACTTTACATTAGCACTCGACGCTTTCTCTCTTTGGTTTTTAAAGGACCCCCTCGCACTATTTACTCTTCAACTTATATTTCAACAGTATTTTAAAATATTTGATACTTTAAAACTAGGCTGTGCTTTCAACAAATAACCCACGGTCTTTGCTGTTTTAAGCCTTTTCCGAGACCCGTTGACTTATAGCGAAAACAGGGAAACAATTTACATAATCGGTTTTTCTGATCCCGATGAAAAATTTATCTCAAATAGTAGTACGAAGTTGTACAAAAAAGTAGCATGCAGTACTAACTGACGCTACCGTGTTACTGCATACTACTGCATGCTACTATTAGCAAGACTGAATGCTACTGGATACTAATACATTAGATTGGACCAGTCTGAGGCACATTAAATGATAGTATTCTTGCTACTACATAGTATTACATGCAACTTTTTCGTACAACTACCATACAACTACGCAGGCTAAAAATTTTTCATCGGGATGGACAAACTTCTCGCAGACAACCGTCGAAAGCGTGATACACATCGAAGGTAGCAAAGCACGGCAAGTGAGAAAATCAGCGTAGTTCTGTTAGAGGGTTTAGAATGTACCGTATGAAATTGGGGTCTCCGGGTTTAGAAATATAGGGAGTGATTATAGAAATAGGTTGCGTTAGTATTATAGGTGAGACGGGTCCTTTAAAAAGCGAATCCATGAGGATGCTATAATCGCCCTTAAATGTTCTCTTTCGTGTTTCTGCACTTTCATCACCAAGTTGAATAAAACTCAACTTTCCCGTGTGGAATAATAGTGCAGAAAATCCTAGCACGAATGCCAGTCCATAGTCCTGCGACCCTGATCGTGTGACAGGAATTAGCGTGTCGGACCAAGAACAAATAAGCACAAGAACCTCCGTCCCCTATCTCTGAAATAAGACCATGCAGAGTCGATATATTTTGATACCCAATGCAAACAAGTGGAGGAGGAGCTATGCAGAACATCATAATTTGTTACCTCTACAAACAGCTATAATGAAGTACAACTCCGCAGAAGAATATGGAGGCCGTCCGAGTCGTCCATTACAGATGATACCACCGTCACGTCACGTCTAACTCGGTGTTCTCCACCCGGTGTTTTCATCTGGCATGCGAAGCGGCGAAGAGAGAAGTAGGCGGGTATAATAGTTGCTGCGTGGGACCAAAGACGGAGGTTCTATTGGGTTATTTGTTCTTGGTGCGAAGAAGCGCTGTTGAAAAATGAGAAAAAAACGTAGAAGTATAATGGTTACCAGATTCTGCGATTTGGGCCCAGAATGCCGTTTGAATGAATTCGAAGAGTGAGTTATCAAGTAGATCAATGTCGAATGGATGAATGGTGCGCTACAAGTTTTTGATTGAAGTGTTGGTAACCAGTAGGATTTTTGTGTGAATTAATTTTTTCCTTATTTGTTTTTATGGTGTTTTGAGCAGTCAAATTTACGGCCTGAACAAAAAAGAAGTTATGTTTAGAATCTTCTTGCTTAGTTTTCTTTAAAGAAAGGAGACTTTAAGAGCGTGTTCCACCGTTCTAACCATAGTTACTATTTCCGTTCCAACATCACGAAAAGATACTACGCTGACCGTTCCAACCTTCTCGAAATAGCTTATCACGCTCGGGAGCGTAGTAAGCGTGGTAACTACGGATCTCTGTAACGGGATTGGCTGGATTACCCCGTGGAGTGATATTTTACCGACAATTTAAAAATGCGTCCCAGCCTTGATGGCAAGAAGCCAAAAGTCGTGACGTCATGCGTAGTAACTATGGAAAGTAGGGTGGGACAAGCTCCAAGTCGGGTGTGTTGAGGTTGAGCTTATTTTGGTATTCGTTTCTAAGCTAGTGAAAGAGTAATGGCGTGATTTCGCCTTTCCCCGAGGACTCCTTTTGAAGAGTCCCCGCGTTTTGTTTGTCCCAGGGACTCACTCCCCATGTCCTTGTGAGTCCCCACGGACGGGAATACTAAGAGCGTGTTCCATCCTACTTACCGTAGTTACTACACACGACGTCACGAATTCTGGCTTTTTGCCGTCGAGGCTGGAACGATTTTTCTATTTTCCAGCAGAATATCATGCCACGGGCGAATCCGACCGATCCATCAGGTTACAGAGATCCGTAGTTACTACACTTACTACGCTCCCGAGCGTGGTAAGTAAGTAGTTACTATTAGTTTCTATTTCGAGAAGGTTGGAACGGTCAGCGTAGTAACTTATGGTGAGGTTGGAACGGAAATAGTAACTAATAGTTACTGTTTGTAGAAGGGTGGAACACGCTCTAAAATTCTTATCACCATCATCAGAAAGGACATCCTTTCAGATTGGTGGGGAATCGATTTTGGGAGTTGTCGATCAGTCGATTTGGTTATCGGATAAAACTGGTTTCGAGCAATAGGCATCTATTTTATTGCGTTAATGGTTTTGTGTTTGTAAATAATAAAAATAGGAAGTAAGTAATTTCAGTCGGATTAAATAAAAGTGAAAATAAAGTGAACTGGTGCCTTTGTAGCCTAATTCTGTCCCCTGATTTTTTTTTCTTTCGAACAAAATCTGTTTTGAATTACTTCCGTAATTGCTTTCATTAATTCTATACCCGCTAACGACACCTTACTAATCTTTGCTCTTGCCACGATTCATTATTTTCCATGTGCATTATGCTCCCGACGAGTTTTCGCGTATTATCCTATTGATGCGTAAAACTGGTAATCTCATTTTTGTTAGGAGTCAATGGGCCTGGGAAAAGACTTAAAATAGCAGTTCTACTAGCAAAATACCACTTCTAATAGCCTTTTTATGGCACTTGCATATATAGCGATCGCAATTTCTGTCCGTCCGTCCGTCGGTCGGTCTGGGCACTTCTTCGGGCACTTCCAGATAAGCTAGGACGATGAAAGTTGGCAGGCATATCAGTGACCGGACCAGATTAAATTAGAAATAGTCACTTCCCCGATCCGACCACCGGGGAGTGGTGGGAGGGGGAATCAGGAAAAATGAGGTATTTTTAACTTACGAACGGTCGGTTGGATCTTAATGAAACTTGATATATGGAAGGACCTTGTGTCTCAGATCTCCCATTTTAAATCCAGACCGGATCCGGTGACATTGAGGGGAGTTGGAGGGGGAAACTGGAAATCTTGGAAAACGCTTAGAGTGGAGAGATCGGGATGAAACTTGGTGGAAAGAGAGATTGCTGGTGTAAAATAAAAAGCATCCTTTAAACCAAGCCAGATCGGATTTCACTCCCTACAAACGGACAGATGCTTGATGCTACAAACGGACAGATGCAAGCCATCAGTTGCTCTCATTTGGAAGGATTTTAAAGTGTATCGATGCTTCTTTGACTGGGCCGTTGGTTGGTCTTACCGTGATTCTTGCTTGTTGTTACTTACTTAACGTGTACCCCAAGTATTGAATTTGGTGTTACCTAATTCGTTGAAACACAATTAAATTACCGATTTTCAAATCATATTTTGTCTTCCAGGCCCAGGTGCGAACTACGTACTTACTCACTTGTATCCTAGTACGAGGTCACAAGCTGTGCAGCTCTCCCTATCGAAAGCAGCTGACGAACCAAGAATTGCCACGAATTTTGCTCTTTCGTAAAGGACATCAGGAGTTGAAGCCAGGGATTTCACCTGCTTCCGTGCCGGTGGAAACCTTCGATGGGCTCGAGTTCTTTTTGGGTGTGCTCAGGGGTGCTACGTTGGCCTGCGCGGGCAAGGTGTTTGTCCGCTGCAAAGACAATAATAGTGGGAAAGACCGGTGACTTCGCTAAAATCGGGTCTGTGAAAACGTTCAGAACGCCACCTAGCGTTTGAACTTTGTTCAGTTTCGAGCGGTTGATGATTAATATAATTAAGGCAAGAGGTCGCGAGTAAGCAATATCAGTCAACAATAATTGATTCGAAATCGTGAATTCAACATTATTTCCCATAACAAAGCGATTTATTCTTTTCCTACTTGTTTTTGTTCCAATTAAAGAGGAAATCTGAATAGAGAGAGGATGCTACGTGCTCTGATGATGATTCTGCGGAGAGCGCTGGAAGAAAATGTCAACAGAGCGATGTTTTAACGAAAGAACATCCGCTAAACGGCGCTGATTCTTGTGACTCATGGGGCTTACAGGAGTTTCCGGTCTTTCCCACTTTTACTGTCTTTGGTCCGCAGTTTCTTCCAGCCGGGCAGCGTGGTTGCGAGCAAAGCATTCTTCACTTCGTCTCTTCTGTGCAAATTGCCCAGACGAGGTCAGTCGACGTTTCTTGACTAATGAGGCTGTTTTTGGGAGGTTTATAAATTTTCAAGCCAAGCTGACCATCCAACTTCTTTCGTTTTCGGGAGGACCGTTGCCGTATTTCGTTATTGCTGTCTCCGGGGGGGGGGGGGGGGGGGTCACGACGTCCAGTGAGACAGACAGTGAACCCTGAGTTCTTCGCAACTGAACTGAAATGCAACGCCGGTCTTCTCTCAGAATCAGCATTCGAACGTCAGTGGGTGGATGCTGGATGGTGTATATTCAAAAGGCAGAATCAGTAGGAAAAAAACGAATAATATATTCGACGGTCCACCGTACATGGGTATCTAGCTGACCGAGTTCCCCATTGAGAAGGCAGAAAAGTTTTCTGTCCATTTGGCGAAACTGTTGGTATATTCTGGCTAAAATACCACTTTAACTAAGCCACTTTGGTTGCAATATCACTGAGATTAGGCCATATTGGGTAAAATGTTGTTTAATTTAAGCTTATATCCTTTCATACTCACAAAAGACCACCCAATTTTAATTTGGACCTTTTTATTCTGGCAAAAGACCACCCAATTTAAATTTGGGTCTTTTGATTCTGGCAAAAAGACCACTCAATTTAAATTTGGACCTTTTGATTCTGGCACAAGACCACCCAGTTTAAATTTCGACATTTGTTGAAAAGGAACCACCCCACGGGGGGTTAATATCAGAAATCTTAGTCTCTGCTGCCCCGTGTTTGCAGAGGCGTTACTAGCCAAAATGTTTTTTTTTTTTGGGGGGGGGGGCAAGGAATTTACCGACTGGCTAGTAATTTTTACCGGCCTTTTTTTGCAGAGAAAAACGACTGTTTTCAGGAAAAAACGACAGTTTCGAAAAATCGACTGATTTTCAGAAAAAAACGACTGTTTTGACGAAAAAACGACTGTTTTGACGAAAAATCGACTATTTTAATGAAAAAAATCAACTGTTTTGGCAAAAAATCGTCCCCCCCCCCCCCCCGGTCGTGACGCCCCTGTCTGTTTGGAATACGATTCGAATTGTTCGGAATGAAATATTCCTCTGTACTGCTTCATATCTTGTATGTTAGCTAGTAACCGCAAGCTTAGTGTTATGACCAGGGGCGTCCCGAGCCTTTCTTCATTGGGGGGGGGGGGGGGGCGAACTTGGTAAAAATTGACCGAATCGGTACCTGGTGTTGACCGAATTTATAATGCGTTTCTAAAACACAGCGAGTTGCCTTCAGTTAGCTATAATGTAAAAAGCTGCATAGTATGTAAAAAATCAAGTCTAAAGAGAAAATTGGGCGTATTTTCACGCTCTTCCACTTCTGTTTTTTTTTTCTGGAATATGCTGTCACTAGCCTTTTACCTTTGGGGGATCTCAGTTTTGCCAACAGGACTTGAAAATGTGCCGACAAAAAACGCAGTTGCTGCCAAGCGACAACGTCGTGAACGGCTGTACCCAGGAAAAATTAAAGCGCCGCAGGCAAAGTTTTTTTAATCCGTCTTTTTTCTGGCAAACCCTAGCTTTTAATGTTGTTCAAGCCCCCCAATATTCCAAGCCTCGAATGCCAACTAAATGACGTAGGCTACCTTTCTTCTAAATAGTGAATTACCGCTAAATGTGCTGCAGGCAAATTTTTTTGGAAACACTCATGATCAAAGTATGGTATTGATAACCATATGGAATATTATTATGCTGTTTTATCCTTACGACGCAAATTCTGATTCACTTTCCAGATGAAGTCATCGCTCAACGAGCTAATTCTTTCACGTCCTGCGACGTGCAGGATCCTCCATCCTAAGCCTTCAAATACGCGGAACACAGATGTAACTTTAGACAGTACCAGTTCCAACGGGACCCTCTGTCTCTAGATCCCAACTGGTCTCGCCTAAAAAGCTTTATTGCCTTTTTCCCCAAACTTGGGTCGTCGTAGAGCCTACGCAGAGTAGTGTCTCGCCCAAGGGTTTATTGCCCTTAACCCCTAACTAGGGTGCATCGAAAAGAACCAACTGGTCACCTCTTCGGAGGTTGGGTCTTAGGGACTAACACAGGGTTAACCCCCTGTACCCAACTGGGTGTGCAACTGCAAACTAAGAACCAACTGGTCACCTCTTCGGAGGTTGGGTAGAGACGCCCTGGGGGTGCTGCTTGCAGACCACCCTCGCCCAACTGGGCACGAGATCCAACTGGGTCTCATTAGGTTTAACTAAAGAACCAACTGGTCACCTCTTCGGAGGTCGGGTGTACAAGCCCGAGGGGGTATTGCTTGCAATCACCCTCGCCCAACTGGGCACGAGTTCCAACTGGTTCTCACTGATCTCTTTTGGGCTGAATTCTGGGAGACGGGAAATTAATCTTGAATTGCCTACTAATCTTGAATTGACTACGTTTGGTATGCGGGCCGAGCATCTCGCAGAAGAAAGAAGAAACTGGCTTGGTTGAAGATCCGGAACACTAAGAATTAATAAAGTATTTTTGGTCGTAAGTTGTGTTTATAAATAAATCAATTCGTATTCCCTAGAACCATCCGAACCAAGTCTCCGAAGGTATTGTTAAGGTCGTGTTGTGTTTAGTTGTCACGGTCGGTTGCGCCACGCTACCCTAAGGGCAACGAGTGACGACTAAAAGCAACTCCATTGTAGGGAGATACCTTCTACACACAGTAGCTGGTATAGCCGTACAAAGAAGACCAGTAGTAATCATAATTCCACAACACTATAAAAGTGCCTTTTTGCGATCTCAAGGCTACCTATTAAACCACAGAGCTGACTGGCGAAAAAAAGTTCCATCCAGGGTAAAGTAGATGTGAAGTACATTTATTCCGAATTTACAGCAAACAAAAATAGGCTAGTTTTCACGTCAAGAGACGTGCTTATTCCTGAAGTTCTGCAATCATTAGAAGTATAAGTTAAGTAATGAATGGAAACCAGCTGAAGCTACCGTTATATGGTAAAGAACAAGAGCTAAATAAATGCCACTTGAATTACCAAGCTCAGTAACTGGGGTGAACCAAATTATGAATTCGTACTACCGAAAAACTGACTAAAAAAATAAGGAGCAGATCGGGAGCGGTATAATGACCGAATTTCGGAATTGAATAAAACTCTTGGTAGAACCACCTAAAACAACCGAATGTGGTAAGTTTGGTAACAGATGCGGACCAAACAAAAATCAGGTGAGTTACAGAATTCGGTAACGAATTAGAAAAATGAATCTGATTAATAACCGAATTCTGAAATGGATTGACCGAATGCGATAGAACAGATAAGGACTTGAGAAAAGTCCGGTGAACAACCGAATTCGCTAAAAAATGAGACCAAATAAATACGTTAAATCACCGAATCTAGGTAGAGACGTACCGAATGCGGTGAAATCGACTCGGACTGACCAAAAGTTGGATGAATTGTCGAATTCGGTCACGAATCAGAACCAAATGAATCTGATTAATGACCGAATTATGAAATGGACTGACCGAATGCGATAGAACAGATACGGACTTGAGAAAAGTCCAGTGAACAACCGAATTCGCTAACGAGTGTGACCAAATGAATACCTTGTGTGACCAAGTAAATACGTTAAATAACCGAATTTACGTAGGAACGTACCGAATGCGGCAAAATCGACTCGGACTGAACAAAAGTTGGATTAATTACCAAATTCGATAAAGAATGAGAACCAATAAACACGTTAAATCTCGAAATGTGGGTACAAAAGATTTTATAAAATAGGCATCACGGCTTCGCCGCGATGCCCATTTTGACCGAATTTTCGCCTTCGGCGAAAATTTGACCGAATGCCCAAATTGTAGGGGGGGGCGCTGCGTCCCCCCCTCGGGACGCCCCTGGTTATGACATATGGCACTGTCATTTCAGAGTATTATTTCTCTTCTCACAAAAGACAAGACCTGATTTAAGTTTTCTCTTGTCTGCTCTTGCTGCGCGATCTTGTGTCAAGCATCTGGCAACAGTGCTAACAACTATAAGCCATGAGGAATATTCAAAAATCCTTCACCACGCGGCCGCGGAGACGTCAAACTTCCTGCCTAGGGCAGTTTTCAGATGGCTCACAAGTGTTCTTTTTGCTTTGAAGATTTTCCAAGCGAAGAATGTGTCCTGCAGCATCAGGCGCTTTGTTTCAGTGTTTACATAAAACAGGAGCCAGATGAGAACGTGGTGGGTCTACCAGATCCAGAAACAGGTGAACTAGGTAAACAGTAAATGCTAAATTACTGGAGCCTATACTATTTCCGTTGACCTCTATTTCTGTATGCATCCTTTGGAATTAGTTACATGCTTACATGTGCCTTAGATGTACAGTAGAGGTATGCTGATTTGAACAGTTACTTCAATGTGAACAGTGCAGTTTTGGCTAAATGGTAGAATGAAGATCCAAAATGCCTATACAGGTATTTTCAGATGCCCTTAATTACCTACTTTGGCTAACTGGTAGTTAGCTTTAGACACAGCAAGTGCATGAAAATGCCAAAGTCCACTGTCAACAAACGTTCACATAATCATACCTCTACAGTACAGTACAGTAGAGGTATGGTTATGTGAACGTCTGCTAACAGTGAACGATCGCCAAAGAAAAAGCTAAAACCCAAACCAGGCATTTTTTCCTAAAAACACTAGTAATAATCACTCACGCTTTTGTTGCTTTTTGAATATTTTGCCAATTCAGCCAGGAAAGTGACTCAGCTGACACCTGGTTTACTTTTTATAATTCGAAAAGTTTGCCGCGAGGAAACGCGCCTTCAATGGAGAAGATGGCAGTCCGAACCGTCAGATGCCTTCAAAATAGGAAGGACCTTTTTAATAAATTCAAAATCAGAGAAAGTTAATTGAATTTATGCTTAAAGTTTGTGCCAGGATAACCCTGAAATAGTTGGCTGTTAGCTATATCAAGTTTGTTATTTTTCTTTTCCATTTTACTATTTTATATGCAAGTAAGAAAGCCAAGGTAGTGGAACAGTTAAAAAAGTGTTCAAATAAGCATACCTCTACTGTACCACAACCTGTCAAAACTACAGTAGAGGTACAGTAAAGGTATGCTTATGTGAACGTTTGTTGACAGTGGACTTAGCCATTTTCATGCACTTGCTGTGTCTAAAGCCAACTACCAGTTAGCCAAAGTAGGTAATTAGGGGCATCTGAAAACACCTGTATAGGTATTATGGATCTTCATTTTACCATTTAGCCCAAAACTGCACTGTTTGCATTAAAGTAACTGTTCACATAAGCATACCTCTACTGTATGCTCATGTGAACAGTTACTTTAATGTGAACAGTGCAGTTTTGGGCTAAATGGTAAAATGAAGATTCAGAATACCTATACAGGTGTTTTCAGATGCCCTTCGGGCAAACCTGTTGAAATATGTGTGTTTAAAATCAACTTCACTGATCAATTTTGGCAGGGGCATCTGAGGGGCATCTGAAAACACCTGTATAGGTATTTTGGATCTTCATTTTACCATTTAGCCCAAAACTGCACTGTTCGCATTAAAGTAACTGTTCACATGAGCATACAGTAGAGATATGCTTATGTGAACAGCTAAATGGTAAAATGAAGATCCAGAATACCTATACAGGTGTTTTTAGATGCCCTTCGGGCAAACCTGTTGAAATATGTGTGTTTAAAATCACATTCACTGATCAATTTTGGCACTGTTGTGATGGAAATAAAGTCACAGTGGTGTCGACTAAGTTGTCTTGGAATTCCATACAGTCGTGACATACATAGTGATGTCACGTGATTGAGGGCCGAACATAGGATTTGATTGTCCCTAGGCTGTTTTATAAATGTAAACCCGACGAAAACCCGATAGTCCTTCGACCCAGTCTGACTGCGAATCATACTTGATGGTTCAAAATGGATAAGTCAGCTACATTTTATTAGAGCTGTATTTCGGCTCGTCTTGGCAAGGGTCCTCTTTCATTTTCCATCTTGAGCCTTGAGAGGGCCCTTGCAAGAAGGGTTAAAATATAGCTCTAATAAAATGTAGCTGACTTATCTGTTTTGCACCGTCAAATTTTTTGTTTTCTGAGGTAAAATAGACCAAATGCGTGTGACGTCACGCTTCTATGGAATTACGATACAACTTAGTTTAGACTGTCACAGCAGGCCGCATCGTTACAGTACAAGAGTGTGAGGATACGTTTGACGTTTGACAGTAGGCTAATAGAAATAGTATAGGCTCCAGTACATGTACTAGGCTAAATTACATTTGAACTGATGACCTCTAATTATTTAATCTCAGAATTGGCCCTTTTTATTTGAATCACAAATGGTAATACTGCTGTGACTTGATGTTAAAAATTATCACCAAAACCCGAACTCAAGAAATGGTCAAAACTAACTACCAACTAACACCAGCTCTGCCCCTTCCCTGCCCCAGTCAGCATCATAATCATGATGACCTATCCTAGCAGTGGACACGAGTTCATGCCAGGATCAGGCATCAGTTTTGCGAAAACTAGCATCTGAACTCTTCTGCTGAAACTGATGAACAGGAGGGGTATCCAACCTCAGATTCATATAACCTCGAACCTGGCCTGAAAAGGTTAAAAGAAAATTTCACTTCTGTCCTAACAAGGTTCTAATTGTCTAGGTGGAAACCTTCAATGACCTAGGACCTGTTTCAGACTGCCCAGAAGTTAGGCAAAGTTAGAGGTCAAGTAAGTAAGTAAGTAAGGTTTATTAGACAGAAACTTGCTAGCTAGTAGCTAATTTGGTTGTCTTTACAAAAATTTCATTCTTTTAAACACTCACGAGTTACATAAATACTAAATACTACGAATATTGACGTTACACTGACATATTATTCAACATGTTAACGAAAAATGGCACAAATGTGTTGCTGTGTCTCTTTGTTTTGATTTTAACCGTTTTTTAGTTTCAGCTGCAAACGCGTACGATTGTCTATTGGTGCATCGGGTCGGAGGATAGTTCGGTGTTGGCCAGATGCAAGGATTTTACATCCAAACTTAAGAGGTCATATAAATTCAAGGCTGGATACCCCTCCTGTATGATTGGCCAAAGCCAAGGCTGCTGATTCTGATCTGAATAGCATTGTTCTGTGAAATGCTCTGTATTTCTGAATTGAGATATTTGCTTTTTTGTGGGACTACGGTAGAGATACGCTTATTTTGGTACGATTATTGGACATATCTCGGATACTGCTTACAAACGTATGTGTATTGGTTACGGTAAAGCCGTAGCTCAGAACACAAACTGGAGTACAAGAAGTAAATATACTGATCCTAGGGCGCCTCTTCAATGCTTTGGTCACACCGCACTTTTTGTACATTTCTCCATTCTGGGACTTGGTAAAAATTTCTGAGAAAAGGCAAATCCAGACAAAATATTACAAACTGGCAAAATACCTTCTCGGACCCCCCCCCCCTCCCCCCATGGGAGTCTAACTCAGCTCTGTCGAAGAAAACCACATCATCGATGCTTCCGCCAAGTGCGAAATCATAGAGTGTCGTGCTAGATCCCGGGCTTTCAAAAACACATATGAATCGCCTTTGACTCGTCTAACTTATCTACAAGTCTTATAAAGTGTATGTAGTGTTTCGTTTTCTTTGTATGTAATTTATTTTTCTTTCTTTCTATTACTTCGCTCTTTCATTTGTTATGTAGCGGCCTCAGTAAATTATTATTATTATTTGAACAGTTCTCTAACTGTTTCACTACCCTGGCTTTATTACTTGCTTATAAAACAGTCAACTGGAAAGGAAAAATAACTAACTTGATATCAGCTAACAGCCAACTATTTCAGGGTTATCTTGGCATAAACTTTGAGTAGAAATTCAGTTAATTATTATTTTACTTTGAATTTACAAATGTGGTTCACTTCTTTGAGGCATCTGTTGGTTCGAACCGCCGCCTTCTAGGTTGAAGGTGCGTTGCTCCTGGCAAAGTTTTCAGATTCTGAAAGGAAAACCAGGTGGCAGCTGAGTCACTAACACTTTTTGTAAGAGCAATATATTTGAAAAGTGATGAAAACATGAATAGAAATAACTTTTTGACAAGCATTTTATGGTAAGAAATGCCTAGTTTTGGTTTTACATTTCATTAGGCCAGTTAGGCGACGGTGACATAAGCATACCTCTACTGCTATAGCCTAAATGTGATTATTTATATTTTTTTTTAAATAATATGAAATAAAATGAAAAACGAATCAAAATAAACAAAAGTGAAAACAAAGTAAGTTAGTAAGTAAGTAAGTAATTTATTTATGACCCGCCATTTTGAAAAGGCGGAGTAAATGACAAAAGTAAAGAAAATAAACAAAACACATATATACACACAGAAAAAGACACTTAATTTTTAATCTTCGGTCAGGAAGCAGTGGACGACATCGTGTTCTGGTTGGGCCTTGTTGTCCATGAGTTTTGAAAGTGATGACGAAACATCCAAAAGGGTAACACTTGCGTCTTGAATTTTGAATTTCTCCGTCAATGTATGGCTATGACATAATTTCGACAAGTGGAGGAGGTGCTTTGCATATTTAAAATAACATGATCTCATCTTTTTAATCTCCTTCTTTCGCAGAACATGAGTGACGCCAGAACGAAATAGTATAGAAGGAGCGCAGAAGGTGCTGTACAAATTTCCCAAAGCTTTACGATTATAGCGCCCCCGGTTGGGGACGATGCGCCCATAGGCGCTACGGATCGACTTATAAACTTCTTGAACAACCGATGAGCAAAATTTTGACAATGAAGATTTGAATGTTATGCCGAGCCACCGTAGAGAGTCTGTTGATTTGACGATGAACGATCCAAGAGATATAGAAGCTTTAGATGCACTCGAACAATTTGACGAAGGGTTGAAATGCAGGTACTCACATTTTGAAAGGTTAACTTCAAGGCCAATTTTCAGAAGTTCTGACGACAGCTTACTTACATTTTTTGTGAGTGTGGATCGGCTACGGCTTACTAAGAGCAAGTCGTCCGCATAGGCTATGTAGCTGAAGGCATAGTCTTTATAGAAGTAAGCAGGAAGCAAAGAATCGAGACAAGAAGATATGGCCGATTTGAAGATGTAGGGAGATAAGACTCCCCCTTGGCGAACACCAGTTCGGACAGAAATAATCTCTGACAAGCTACCTTGCCATTTGAACCTTACTGAAGAATGACCATACCAAAATTTTAACAGATAGACGTCAGACAGATTCACGCCAGAAGTAATGAGAGAAAATAGGGCCTGAGAATGCGTTATATTGTCAAAAGCACCAGCTATATCTATGGAACATATATGTGTAGAAGACTTGTCGCGGGTAGCCTGTTTCATCATTTTTGTCAATATGTGATGAGCATGCGCACAACTGGCGCTCGAACGGAATCCAAACTGCATTGAACCAAAGCTACATTTTTCAACTAGTTCTGGAAGAAGGACGTATTCCAGGATTTTGCTTATGGTACAAGAAACTGTAATTGGCCGAAACTGTAGTAGGCCATAGCCCTAACAGTTACAGACTAATTACATCACCATTTCGATCATGAATACTGACAAGTCAAATATTATGACCAGGAGCTTTCTAAAATCTACTTCTGAGTTCTCCCAACCCTTCCCAGAATAAGTAGGAGAAAGCTTTTGGGTGTACTCTCTCTAACAGTCTTAAATGGGATTCTCATGTCGAAACTGTTGCATTCGTTCCACATTTTGTAGGTATTAAATTAAATTAAATTTTATTTGTAACCCGTCTAGGTAAAGACGGAGTATGGTAAAAAATAAAAAAGAGAGAAACAACATAGCATCAACAACAACCAAAATAATTAAAATTCAGTAAACCGGAAAATCATGGAGCTCCATGGGTGGCTACAGCTTTCCTTCATCCTGTTGATGGATCTCAGGACATTGCAAATATCTTCTAGGACGTCCTCCGTGGGCCCGTATTCCTAGGTTGTCGGCAAAATATAACGTCACCGATCCATTTATTGCAGTATCTGAGCGAATTGCATGTTTCATTCGTTCGCTTGGTGCTAGCCACACTTTGTATAGGGCTGTGCTGCCAACTTGTGTAAGAGTAGATTGGGTAGAGTAGATTTTTAATTCTAAAAAGTAACTTTCACAGCATAAACGCCGAATTTGACTTCTAAAGTCAAATATAAGTTGAATTGGAAAACCAAAGAGAGGATCAAAATACATATTCTATGTTCTTGTCTTTTTTCTTTTTTTTTCATACTCCCTTTGTGACTTTTTTCTTAAAAACAAACCTGTAATCTGATAACTAATGTAATCTGATAACTACAAACCTGTAATACTGACAAACCTGATTCCAGGTTTGTTTCCTTCCCCGAAGTTGAACCAGAGGATTGACAGCCTGACGAGGACCCTTGCCAAAAAGGGCCGAAATATCGCTGATGAAGAATCGTAGCTGACGTACCCGTTGTAAACATTGTTTGAATAAATGTTTCAAAGTCAGCTTGGGCTCAAAGAATATTTAGTTAAATATAGTTTTATAAATATAGTATATAGTTTTTCACTACAAAATACTTATCAGTCAAAATAAGATTTTCTTTGTTTTATTTAAATAATACAAAAACAAGTTAAAGTAGAAAAGATGCTATGGGTAAAAAAATGTTTTTGGTTGAGGCTTGTACCAATGTAACTATGTAAGCTGGAAATAGGAATTCATTTCTGTTGTTTAGATGAAAACCTGCAGAGTCCCGGCCCGTTTCAAGAGCAAGACTGCAAAGCCGCTGATGGTCTCCGAAGTACAGGAATCGTCCCAATCGTGAGATACCTAAGCCCAAAAGAAAAGCGTTACTTCTGTGAAGTCTGTGACGAAGGGTTCAATAAGCATAGTAATAAAGTGCAGCACATGATAATACACACAGGGGAGAAGACATATGCTTGTGAAGTATGCCACAAAACATTTACTGTTCAAAATCATTTGAAGGATCACATGTTCATCCACACAGGTGAGAGGCCTCATTCTTGTGAAGTGTGCAACAAAAAGTTTTACCAAAACAGCCAAAAGGTGAAGCACATGAGGACTCACACAGGAGAGAAGCCATACACATGTGAAGTATGTGAGAAGACCTTCACTGACAACTATTATAAGGTGCAGCACATGAGGACCCACACTGGAGAAAAGCCCTATTCTTGTGAAGTATGTAGTAGATCCTTTGCTCAGAACTCACAAAAAGTTACACATATGAGAACTCACACGGGGAAAAGGCCATTTGTCTGTGAAGTATGTGGAAAAGCATTCTCTGTTCGCAGTGACATGTTGCAGCACAGAGGAACTCACACTGGAGATAAGCCATTCGTTTGTGAAGTGTGTGGCAATGCTTTCACTTACAACCGTAGCAGAGTGAAGCACATGAAAACTCACACAGAAGAAAATCTTCGCTCTTGTGAAATGTGAAATTTAGTTGAAACAAGCAGAAGACGAAACAGATGAAGGTGTGCATTTGAATTATCCTAAACAGAAAGGTGTGCATTTGAATTGAACACTCAAACAGAACAAATCTTCGCTCTTGTGAAGTGTGACATTTAGTTGAAACAAGCAGAAGACGAAACAGATCAAGTTGTGCATTTGAATTGTCCTAAACAGAAAGGTGTGCATTTGAATTGAAAACTCACACAGAACAAAATCTTCGCTCTTGTGAAGTGTGAAATTTAGTTGAAACAAGCAGAAGACGAAACAGATGAAGGTGTGCATTTGAACTGTGCATTTGAGTTGTCCTAAAAGAAAGGTGTGCATTTGAATTGAAAACTCAGAAGAAAATCTTCGCTCTTGTGAAGTGTGAAATTTAGTTGAAACAAGCAGAAGACGAAACAGATGAAGTTGTGCATTTGAACTGTTCATTTGAATGTCCTAAACAGAAAGGTGTGCATTTGAATTGAAAACTCACACAGAAGAAAATCTTCGCTCTTGTGAAGTGTGAAATTTAGTTGAAACAAGTAGAGTAGGGCTGTAAAGGAAGCTAATGAAGGGAGTGGTTTATTAAGTATATTACAAAATTATAATAATAATAATAATTTATTTCTTACCCACAAATTCCAGAGGAAAAACAAGTGGAGTACAATAAAGATGAAGAAAGGAAGAAAATACTTAAATAACTATATATACAAAAAACTGGCACATAAACAGGGGGTTAAGAGGGTGGTGTGGTGAAAACCGAGAGTAGGCTGTTATAGATAGATAGATATAGATATCGCTTTTATTCTTCTCGAACTATCATGGTAAGAACCAGATTTGTTGGAATCGTCAATATATAATATTGATAGTTATTTATTACCCGCTTAAGATAAGTAGAGTAGAAACTTGAAGAAAAAAAAGGAAAAAAGACATGAAACAAAAAAGAAAGTCTCAGTTGCATTAATTAAACAAACGGATCAAACCGTTGTGAGGCGACAAACGGAAAAGGCCGAATCAGCTTCTCAGTAATATCTGGCAGACGAAACTTTCCGATTCCTATACCATAGAGAAGAAGAAATGTAAAAAGTGGAATACCCGACCACCGGATCGAATCTGCATGAGGGAGAGAGAAGTTAAGAGCCTAGTATACAAATGTAAACACTAATAAAGATTAAAAATTTCACGAGAGACGCTACAAACGTCTTTTCATACCGTAGATGGTCACATTTTACCTGTTGGAGTTTTGGGATTGCCACTGAGGCCGCTTTTACAGGTCGTTCGCGAGTAGTCTCAAATGGTGGCGGAAGTATATACCTATGGATTTGGTGCTCAAGCTTTTCTTGCCAGAAGCCATGCGCAGTATCAACCTGCGGAACTCAAGGGACTCGAGTTTAAATTTCTGGAGTAGCTCGTTATAAGGATCTTGGGGATCTTGACACAATCCCAGTATACATAAAGCGGCAGAAAAGGCTTTCATCGCTAAATAAATATGAGAAATCTGGATTAGTCGTACAGACCAGAGTAAAGATCCTACCTATAATGCACTTGAAATTATCGATCGATTCAGCATTAATTGCATCCTCGGCAAGGCTGTTCCAAAGATCAACAAATCCGCAACCAAAGCTACACTGCCGTAACGATATCCAAACAATCGTGATGTGTTCGTGAAAGCATGTCCCGTGTGATGACGCTTAATGATGAACTCAATTTAATTTGTCAATCCGAGTCGGAAATTCATTTTCTCGCCGGAAAACTATTTCCCCCGGAATCCGGCCAGACCGGAAAATTTGTCAAAAGTAAAAGTTTTATCTGAAGTTGACTAGAGGTTCGATTTGGGACTAATGAAAGAGGCTCTCATTTTCAACCGCGCTCAAGTAGTTCGCCCAGAATCCGGCCGAAAACGGAATTCTGCCAGGAACTTCTAATACCCAATGAGGTAGTTGATATATAAGATGAGGAGACATGCTGGATCCAGATCTGAAACATTTAATCTTTATTTTCTCGTCAGACAGCACTTCTGCCGAAATTTGCCAAAACCCAGAAATTCGGATCGAAATCCGGATCGGATTCGGACGTAAAGAGACCGAAAAAGAGAGTTCCCATTTTACCGACAAGACTTTTCCCAGTCATTGTATCGAAAAATGAAAAAAAACCTCGATCCGATCATCGGCTTGATTTCCCGACAACGCTTTTGTCGGGATCATCTCCTCACCGACAAAAAATTTTGATATCAAGACAAGAAGCTTCGTGATTACCGACAGAGCTTATTTCGGTATCAGAAACGGTATTAGGAAAGTGTTTACGAAATTATCTTCGGATCGAAAAGTTCTTGGTTCGCCTCAATGTCACCCGCTCTTTTCTGTCAAAGTAAAGGACTTCAGTAAAGACGATTACAGATGAGATCTAGGGGCAAACATGCATGCTGAGTCCATATTTGAACTTGGTTTCCCAACTGATTAGTTTTTTGTCCCTAATTTGTCAAAAATACCAAAACACCATCATTCCTTGTACACGCTGTCGACTTCGGATAAGTAATAATGGGTAGCCTAACAAGTAAAGCTGTCAAAATTTTGCAAAATCCGTAAATTTGGACCGAAGGCTCTTGGTTCGTCTCTGAATGTCACCAGCTCTTTTGCTCTGCATGCAGTTCGCCCGGGGTATAGCTAAGACGAGGAATTTGGTCGAAGTAAAAGATATATTACAACGGATACGTCAGCTACGATTCTTCATCAGCGATATTTCGGCCCTTCTTGGCAAGGGACCTCGTCAGGTTGTCAACCTTCGGGGTCAACTTGGGGGAAGGAAACAAACCTGTAATCCTGTAAACCTGCAATGATTCCCGTAAGCCTGTAATAATTGCGCAACTACTTTCCGTTTGTTCTTGCGTTCGGCAGATTCTCGCTTTGCTTTTCTGAAAGCGAATCCAAGAGATCGCCAAAATCGCCTTTAACTTGATGAAGTTTGGCATAATAGGGTCGACTAGAGCACACATATACATTGCACCCTACCCGATGAAAACGGATATTGCTACACGATCATCACGGGATCATATTGGGAGGTATAGGAAATTAAGTTATCGGCGTCTGATCATCATTCTGAGCAGGGGGACCTGCTGGAAGTGTTAATTGGGCTATACCTTAATCGTACAATTCTGTTTTGGCAAAAGAGTTTCCATGGAAGTAAGAGCTTGAAGACTTCAAAGTTAGAACACAAAAACTGAGTCTCGAATCCTATTGGTCGGCTATGACGTGTCATTCAAAAACCAACCAATAGGAAGCAGTATTCGTTTTGTAGTGAAAGCTTCAAGCCTTCAAACTCTCATTTCTGATCAAACTTTTCTATAAAGCTGTGATTAAACAATTAAGAAAAAATTAGGAATCGTTTCCAGCTATTTACAGGCTTATAATAGTAATAAAACATGGATAAATTAGTCTCAAAGCCGAAAGCCCTATACTTCACAACGTTAAATTACTCTTTTTCTAATCCTATCCGTTTTCGTTGGGTAGGCTGCAATCTCTCTATACGCAGAGGCATTTTAAACAGCTTTAAAACATGACCAGGCGTAAGTGGTAAACAGCCAAACGAACCTGGTCAAACGGACACCAAAAAGTAACGTATCGTTGTTTACTTGACACTCGCGCATCTAGCGACACAAAAAATAATTTGTCCGGAACGAATTTTATGAAGGGCGGATCAGCGCATTGGGCGTTGTAAGCAGATAGTTACTGTTCGCAGCAAGAACCACGATAAAGTTGCTATTTCAAGAAGGTAACTAGTTTTTATTTATTTTCATTGTTTGGTATATTTTGTTTCATTTACTCCGCTTTTTGGGATCCCAAAACGTAAGTGGAGGGATACCTATGACATCGCAAAAGTTGTCCGTCTGTCCGTCGGTCTGTAAGCACGATAACTCTCGAAGAGAATGCGATATTTTGATGAAACTTGCTGTGAGGATTGTTTGGGTCAAGAGTAAGGTCGAGTTCGTAGATGGGCTTTGTAGCCCTATATTTAAGGGTGGAGGAGGGGGGTTAAATGAAGGGGTAAGCAAAATATTTTTAAACAGCTAACGGGACAATCGATTATAGGGTAAGAAGACATGCTGAACACGATGGTGCAAACCCTTTTTTCGCCGGACAAGTAGTTCACCCGGAATCCGGCCAAAACCGGAAAGTTTGTTAAAAGTAAAAGTTTTATTTGAAGTTGATTTGATGTTCGATTTAGGGGTAAGAAGACATGCTGAATGCGATGGTGAAAACCATTTTCTCGCTGGACAAGTAGTTAGCCCGGAATCCGGCCAAAACCGGAAAATCTGTTAAAAGTAAAAGTTTTATTTGAAGTTAATTATATGTTCGGTTTGGGGTAGTAAGACATGCCGAACACGATGGTGAAAATCATTTTCTCGCCGGGCAAGTGCTCGCCCGGAATCCGGCCGAAACCGGAAAATTGTTAAAAGTCTTCGTAGTTGATTAGATATCCGATTTAGCGGTAAGAGGAGATGCTTAATCCTTGTATGACAGTCATTTTGTAACCGGACATATAGTTCGCCCGGAATCCGGCTGGATCCGGAAAATTTGTTTTAAGTTAAATCTTAATTTGAAGTTGATTAGATATTCGATTTTAGCTTCTTTTTTTTGCCGGACAGGTAGTTCTGAAATTCGGCTGAAACTGGGAAATTCGCAGAAGTAAGGCAGGAAGTTTTCGTCCAAACAGATTTGACTTATAGGGGTAAACACAAACATGCTGAATCCATATCTGAACTTGGTTTTCTCAGATGATTAGCTTAATAGTAAAAATGTTCAAGGAGTCTGGCGAAGACTGGATCTGGCGTAGACAAGACCCAATTGTCTGGATCAAATATTGAATTTTTGGGATCCCATCGACACCTTTGGTCTTGTACAAATTAGAAACCAAATTCTGCAGGCTAGTTTAAGCCGCGTCGGCGAATCGGAATCTTTTTTTGGGATCCCAAAACGTAAGTGGACCTATGACATCGCAAAAGTTGTCCGTCTGTCTGTGAGCACGATAACTCTCGAAGGGAATGAGATATTTTGATGAAACTTGGTGTAAGGGTTCTTTGGGTGTCAAGACGAAGGTCGAGTTCGTAGATGGGCTCTGAAGCCCTGCAGGGGTGGGGGAGGGGTTTCAAATTAAGGGGCCAACAAATTTTCTTTTTTAGAGCTACTGAGATAGTTGATTTAGGGGTAAGGAGACATGCTGAATCCTAAGATGAAAGTTGTTTTCTCGGCGGACAAGTAGTTCACCCGGCACCGGCGGAAAACGGACACAGAATTTGTCGACCAATTTTCGGCTATAGCAGTCCCTACCCCTTTATTCTCAAACCAGTATAGCTCTGCGCGTGAATGACGATATTCATTTGTTTGTTATAGGGAAGTCGGAGAGACCTAGTGTAATCGAAGGTCGAAGGGTTTGATATATAATGTTCAAACGAGGAAATATGTTAATGTTCAAGCGAGGATGTTGTTCAATGAGGATTCATTGGTAAAGTACAGATCAAGTTCACAGATGGGTCCTTTAGTCCTATCTTTAGAGGCAGAGGAGGGTTTTGCGAATTTACGGTAAAATATGTATGTTTGATGAGCTAATAAGATATTCAATGAAGGGGTAAGGAAGTCCGCTGAATCTATATCTGAACTTAGTTTTCTTGCTGGACAAATGGTTCATCACGAATTCGACTTAAACTGGAAATTTGGTTGAAGCTCAAAGTTGTTTCTGAAATCGATTAGAGATTTGGGGTTGGGGCGAGGAGACATGGTGAATCCATTTTTGAACTTTATTTTAACAGTCAAAATCTTCAAGGAATCTGACGAACACTGAATGGCGAAGACATGACCCAATTGTTTGAATCAAATGTTAGATTTCTGGGATCCCATCGAAACCTTTGGTCTTGTTCAAATTGGCGGGTTATAAATATATTACTTACTTACTTACTATTCACAAGATTGGAACGAAAATAGTAAGTAGCAGCAAGCTAATAGTTACTATGTTAAGAAGGGTGGAACGCTCTCTTAGCCTTCCGTTTTCGTAGCGTTTTATATTCAGACAATGCATAAAATGGATTCGTCAGCTACAATGCTTTGGCAGCCAAATTTTGGCCCTTCTTGGCAAGGGTCCTCATCAGGCTGTCGGACTTCAGGGTCAACCAGAGCAAAATAACACTAGGGAGTAGCGTCAAGACCGATGTTTTCCTTGTTTCGCAAACGGGCCATACTAATAGCGCCGACCACTACGCTTGCGGCATTTGAAGCGAGACAGACTTACGGGTTTAGAAATCTCTAGTAAAGATGCGATCTGCACACATCGAGAAACAGGGGAGGCTGTAACTTTTGTTTGCTCTGTTCAAGGATATGAAGTTATTGGAGCCAGCGCTGGTGTACGACTGATAGAGTTTCAGTAGGGACCTTCACTATCGCTAGTGGTGCTAGTGTCACTGTTCGAGTGTCGTGTCCCTTTTTTCAAGTCTTGGCGCTATTACCTAGTGTTATTTTGCTCAGTTCGGCCCTTCTTGGCAAGGGTCGTCGTCAGGCTATCGAACTTCGGGGTCAACGTTCGGGAAGGAACGAACCTGCAATAAATACCTGAAGCTTCTACCGACTGTAAATATTCTATTCTTGGAAATAACTTTTAAATACTACTGTAGGAGAAAAACTAGTCCTGAGATTTAATTTTGACACGGCTGCTGTTTTTGCTGCTCGATTGGGGCGATAATAGGAAAGTTTTTTTGGCATTATGATCAACTTCGGTCTTCTCGTTAATAAGGGAATATTTAATTTTCTTCCATGAATAACCCCGTCCCGCATTTCTGGTAGAGACTGCTCGCCTGTGTCTATTCCTTTTAAATACCACTGTACGGAAAAACTGGTGCTGAGATTCAATTTGTGACACTGCTGCTGTTTTTCAGGAAAGTTTTATTTTGCATTTTGATCAACTTCGGTTTTGTTATTAATAAGGGACTGTGGCTTAATTTTTTTTCGTATTTGACGGTGCAAAACGTTTAAGTCAGCTACATTTTATTGGAGCTATATTTCGGCCCTTCTTGGCAAGGGTCCTCTTCAGGCTCAAGCTGGAAAATATATGATTTTGTGAACTTCTTCTCTGAAAATTGGTTGGAGCTAAAGGTGGTGCTGTGAATGCTGTGATTAAATGTATTCTTAAGCATTGTCCTAATAGGTGTAATAAGGTGTATTACCGCGTATAAGACTTATTACAGATTCCTCTTTTCCTCGGAGCGCGCTGTAATAACGTGAATAATGAGAATAGACTAGCGTTTCATTCTGGCTTATGCAGGGCCAATCAGATCGCTTGGTTGGTTCTGCCAGCGGGCCGAGGAAAAGAGCAGCGTCGTCAGGGTTGCCACGGGAAGCAGTAAAGTTCTACTCTGTTGGAAGCTGAAGAAACAACTTTTCTTCAAAATACCACGTTTTGCTCTGCTGCGACTGCTTAATGCTACTTCGAAGACCAATGTCTGAAATGTCTGACGTCAAATTGTACTGGTGTACTTCAAGTAACACTAAGAACACTTTTCTGATCTTCAGAAACTCGAAACACTGTATGACCTTGGCAACACTGCTCGCTGCATTGATAAGAGCCTCTCGGGTACATCGCGTATTGCGTTATTCAGCTTATTACACCTATTAGGACAATGCTTTAAATGTAGCTGACTTATCCGTTTTACACCGTGATTCGCAGTCAGCTTGGACTGGAGGAATATTTAATTTTTTTTTTCCAATAATAACCCCGTTCAACGTTTGTGATAGGGAGTGTCCGCCTGTATCTCGGTTTACGCCTGCTCGGCTTTTCTTTATTTCGACGGCTTCTTCTAAAATTTATGTTTCCCAGTCAGCTTGGGCTCAAGGAGTATTTATGCAGCGTTTTTGATGCGGACAAACACTGAATTGTGGGGGGTCAATAACTTTAAATTTCCAGCATCTTCGTTGTAGTAAATTTACGCAGTATAAATATTCCTTCAGCCCATTTACACAGTGTATAAAATCCGAGCGTATTTGTAAACGTTTGCGTCCAATCTTGTAAATACGACGCTCGGATCTTATGAATTGTTTTCTAGAGACGTATTCTCGCCGTTCCCCGAGTATCACGGCGAGAATACCTCCTTCATAAAATCCGATGATGAATTGCCGCCAGACGCGCTAGAGGAACGATAACAATCACAAGTGAGATCGAGGGATAAGTTATCTGACGGGTGAATAAGCGATTGGGCTTTCGCTTCATACTGAGTCGTGCATTAGCCCCGTTGAAAAGTCAGCCAGCACTCGGCACTGAAGTCGGAAGCCAGAAATGACAAACTTGATGACGCTTGACAGAACAGAGTTGGGTAAAGCAAAAAGAGGGGAAGAGTCATTTTAAACAGTTTTAAACATGGTTAGGCCTAATAGGAATTGAAAATAGCAAAACAAACCTGGATAAACGTACACCAAGAAGTAACGTGCATTGTTTTCTTTACGATAGCGCACCTAGCGGCCAAAAAAGAACTAATCTGAGAGGAATTTTATGAGGGGCATATAGAGGGAGTTACTCCACGCGGTCTCCGAGTACGGAAAACAACGAGAACACGGGGAATGCTTCCAAAATGGGTTTTGTTCAAAAAATAAATATGCAGTTGACAAAATTAGTCTGGATCCACTTTATTTTTGGTTTTGTTTATTCCGATTGTTTTTAATTAATTTTACATTGCACCAACACCAGCAAAAATTGATTCCTTTTTGATGATGGTGATGATAATCAGAGCATTCCCCATCCGTGAGGATACGGGGAGTGAGTCCCATGGACAAACAAAAACGCGGAGACTCGTCAAGTGGAGTCACCGGGGAACGGCGAGAACACGCCTTAGCTCTCTTCGGGTCTATCCACCCTATGGACTACCACTACTCTCTAGTAGTACGTTACTAGATAGAACATTGGCCGAAAATTATTCCGCTAGAGAGTATACTGCTCGCTCGATCGCGCGCACTGTTCAAAAAGCACCTGCTGCGTGGAGCCTTACAATCGATTATTCTGTTCAAGATGGTCATCAGATGTTCCTACTGCTTAGAGAGTTTTCTGAGCGAAGAAGATATGCTGCAACACCAGGAGCATTGTCACAATGTTTATGTTACCGAGGAACCTGATGAGAAATTTGTTGTGGGTTTATCAGACCTACAAACAACAGGTCTGGCTTTACTCCTTATCCTAAAGCTTATGCTGCCTTTAGGGTAGGATGTTTCTTGTTGTATCTTGTAGGGTAAGTATAGTAGAGGTATACTTACGTGAATTTTTTTTTGACATTAGACTGGATCTACTGCTCCAAAAGTCCCATACATTCAGCTGCTAAACACAATTTAAATTAGATATCCTTTCATGCCGCTGACTCCAACTCTGTTTGAAGTTTGGTACATCTATAATCCAAACCCTGTTTCACGGGGACATCATCTCCCCTGATTATGTCGCCTCCTTGCACTTTCTCATCAAGCTGCAGAGCATGTGCCTCGCTTACAGCAGGGGGTAAATATTCAAAGTCAGCAGGGGGTAGCTTTGTGAACAAGGTATGCTCAGAGTTTTATCCCCTGGTTTGTTCGTTTATAGAACTTGCAGCGTGTTTGAACATTAATTTGTATATGATTTATATTTTATAAATTGTAGTCTATTATGTTATTGACCATATTTATGATAGAACGTCGGGTAAAAGTGTCACAAAGTTGTTTGTACATGTAGATTGCTATGTTTGATGCTAAAACTGCCGATCGGCTTGTCTGTCATGAGATTATATTAGGTTATACTGAATTGAATTGAATAAGATAGGTATTGTTTAACCTGGAAGACTGAAAATTCAGACATTTATCTATGGTCTAGTTGGCTCTTCTAAGGTTCAAAGGGGTGTGTGTGCAGGGTGTTACTGACCTTGACTCATCTCCCTAGCCCCAGACAACCCTTCAAAAGTTTTGCTCTCAGTTGTATATTTTAAGCTTGTCTCTATGACAGTTATATGTTTTGAGCTTGTATGTATGACAGTCTTATGTTTCGAGGTTGCCAGAAAGACCAAAGATAAATTTCGCTCACAAGTGACATAGTTTAAGACATGGCTGACATGACATGGCTACAAAGATAGACATGACATGGCTACAAAGATATTATTTTACAAACAGATTTTCAAATCATATATGACTGTGACAATTGTAAGTTTTGAGCTGGTCAGAATGACAGTTGTTAGTTACCTAGTCGTGAAGTCTGCCTGCAAATGACCTGTTTCTAGTTTTATGGTTTTGTAAAGTCCTGTCATGAGACAAGAGTATCTTTTTAGCTTGTAATAATAATGTAAATACAGGTAGGCTACTGAATCGTGAATTTTGACCCTGTGGCACACAGTTGCAAAATCATTTTGTCCAATAAGTGGAACTAGGTTTGAATATGTTTTTAGTAATCGGTCAGTGGAGACAAAAAACAATGGCCAAAGGGATCTGTTTAGGGGGTTGAGTGGGGATACATAATGTTTACACAATCTGGCCAAGACCTGAAGTCTATATAACCCGATTATCTGGATTTGATCTCATCTCTTTGTGGTCGCACCAAAACCTTTGGTCTTGTTCTTAATGGGAAATGTAACTTATACCATGCTGCTGGAATACTATGTTCTAGAAAATGTTGTGAATCAAGAAAAAAGCACAGATTATAGGTTGTCCTTTTGACCAGACTCCCTATGTTTAGAGCTGAGGGCATTTATTAGAATTTTTTTTTGCGTTCTCTGCCCGTGACGGAAGACAATTTCTCCAACCGTAAGGATTATTCTAAGGCTCTTTCCATTAGTGGGAGTGGACTTAACACAAATTTATCGAACTGAAATTTTCAGTTTTAACACATTAATGGGTTAGGATGTTGTCAGCTGTAGGCTACATAGTTGGTGAAGAAAGGCGACCTAGTTGGCTATTCTCTGAACAAACACTGTGAGCTCACAGAAAGAATCATTAGATTCCTAATGTCCATTCAGTTTCAGGGAAGATCATAAACATGGTACTGAACCTCATGCTAATCAAAAGTGTTTTACTTAAAGGACCCCTTGCACTATTTACTCTTCAACTTACAGTATTTTAAAATATTTGAATACTTTGTATTCAAAAACTTGACAAAGGAGGGAACAAAGCTTTTCAGATATCGGTTTCGAGACACCTGAATAGGCTGTATGAGAGGTACAGCTTCTGCCACTGCTCTTGCGGGTCTTTCTCGATGTGGCTTGAAATCAGGGGGCAGTATGGATCGATGGGATTCACTGTTGAGCAACCCTGTACCTAAAGCAAGCGACAGCTTTTGTCGACGGCCTGCAAGGGAATTTAGGCCGAACTGTTCAGGGAGGGCACAGTATGGTACTTATGGCGCTTTTGAAATTAGCAACAATGCCCGAAATTGAACTCTCTCAATCACGTCTGACTGCTCCTGCGTCAGGCCATAATGTCAAACGGGGAACAGGATTCTAAGCAGGACTGTATAAAAAATGTATAAATTCGCAAAAGGTGGTCTGAAGGTATTCCGTGCCGAGACAGCTGCAGCTTCAGAAAGCTGATACCTGCATTGGCTCTTCGAAGCATCATTTCCTTTTGTTTCACCCCGATTTGTCGTCTCTTGATTTGTCGAAGAAACGAAATCTGTGACAAATCGCAGAATCCTACGACGCTGCTTCTGAACAGGTCTAGACTCCATTCGCCAATATTTCTGTTTTTTAGATGAAAACCTACAAAGAGTTAGCCCAAAACAAGAGCAAGACTGCAAAGTCTTTGGTAATCCGGAAAGTACGCAGGTCGTCACTGTCAAGACGCGCCTAGGCCCAGAAGGAGAGTTTTCTGAAACAATTACAGTCAGGACATGTTTAGGTCCAGGAGGAAAGTTTTCAGAAATCTTCACAGTCAAGGAAAAGTGTCACATTTGTGAAGTATGTGACAAACAGTTTACCTGCCGTAGTAGTAAAGCAATTCACATGAGAATACACACAGGAGAGAAGCCGTACGCTTGTGAAGTATGTAACAAAACATTTACTGTTAAGAGCCATAAGAAGGATCACATGAAAATACATACAGGTGAAAAACCGTACTCTTGTGAAGTATGTGACAAAAAGTTCGCTCAGCATAGCCAAAAGATTAAGCATATGACAACTCACACTGGAGAAAAGCCATACAGTTGTGAAGTGTGTGACAAGTCTTTCGCTACCAGCTTGTACAAGGCCCAGCACATGAGGACACACACTGGCGAACGGCCCTATTCTTGTGAAGTATGTGGAAGAACTTTTGCTCAGAACTCTAACAAGGTGACACACATGAGAACTCACACTGGAAAAAAGAAATTTCTCTGTGAAGTATGCGGGAGAGCGTTCTCTTTTCGGAGTGACGTGGTGCAGCATATGAGAAGTCACACTGGAGAGAAGCCATTTACTTGTGAAGTATGCCACAAGACTTTCGCTTACATCCGTAGCAAGGTGAAGCATATGAAACTTCACATAGGAGGAAATCTGGGCTCTGGTGAAGTCTGAAACAAGAAATGTAGTTTAAGCAACAACAAGTTGTATCAGAGCAGCCAAAAGGTTGCATAGACTTGTGAAGTATGTATAGTACAACTTTTGTTCAGAACTCACACTGGAAAAAAACATTTCTCTGTGAAGTGTGTGGAAAAGCATTTGCTATTCGCAGTGACCCTGTTGCAGCGCATGGGAATTCACACTGGAGAAAAGCCATTCGCTTGTGAAGTGTGCCGCAAGGCTTTCGCATACAATCGTAGCAAGGTCAAGCACATGAAAACTGACATAGGAGAAAATCTCTTCTGAAACCAGAAATCTAGTTTGCGCAAGCGAAAGATGCAACAGATGAATGTGTATAGTACTAGAGTGAGTGTGTTCCTACTTATTGTAGTGATTATGCATGACCTCACAGTTCCTGGCTTCTAAGCGTTAAGGCTGGAACACATTGTTCTTTTTTCATCAAAATTCGTGCCGTGAGATGATCACGTCACAGAGATCGTAGTTACCATGCTAATAGCACTTCAGGGCTTGTTTAAGCAAATGGTACCATTAATTACTATTTTGAGAAGGTTGGAACGGTCAATGTAGTAACTTTTATCTAGTTCATCAAGAAAAAACCCCGAAAATCTCGTTTTTCTATTTTTGTTTGCAGTAGTGGCTTTTTTTGTCGGAGTTTTGTTAGCCGTTGGCTTAGCCGATTGCTTCATTTCCGTTTTCAAACGCCGTCGAAGTTCATCGTTTGCTTAGTTAGTGCTTTTACTCCGGCGATCCTTGCCCGGTGGCCGTTTCTTCAACGTTTCAAGCAAACTCCGAACTTGCTAGCTCACGAAGTTCGACGGTCAGAGTTTGAAGGACAAAGAAACTGTGACCGGCCACCTAAAACGGTATTTAAATAGAGACCTTTGAGTTTAAAACGTAACTTCAAACTTCGATCAAAAATGCAACTAATAATGAACAAATTTCAGTTTTAAATCTAAATCTGACTGAGTTACGACCAGACCTAGAAATTAAAATAAATAAATAATAATAGAGTTGTAAAGAGATAATAATCATCACTGTTTATGCCCAGAAAAGATGAATTTTAAGTTTTTTCTTTAGTGTCCAAAATGATCTACACAAGTGTACTATATCCTGTGCTCATACCAGCATCGATGTGAATCTAGGTATCTGCCTAGATTCCATCCAGCTAGTGGTAGAAGTGTTAGGCTACATGTTTAGGACGCCTGAGAGATAATGCAGTCTGTAGACTTTACTGGGGTCATCCCAGCAGGGGCGTCACGACTGGGTGGAGGGGGTCGCCTCTCCCCCCCCCCCCTAATGTTGTCGGCCAGTCTGTGAGTCGGCGCGAAGCGTCGCAATTTTTCGTCAAAACAGTTCATTTTTTTTCATGAAATCAACAAAATCAGTCGATTTTTCGTCAAAACAGTCGGTTTTTTAGAAAATCAGTCGATATTTTTCAGAACTGTTTTTTTCTTTTCTTGCAAAAACAGTCGGTAAAAACTACCAGTCAGTCGGTAAATACCTTGCTCCCCCCAAAAAAGTAACGCTAGTAACGCCTCTGCATCCCTCTGCATCCACATATAAAATATTTAGAGAGTAACCTTTGGCCTAAAACAGAGAGTGAATTGGGAGTGAAGTTTTCTTTGCGTGAAAAAACGTGGAATGATAAATATTCCTTCAGCCCAAGCTGACTGCGAATCATATTTGACAATGCGAAAAGGATAAGTCTCCTGGATTTTGTTAGAGCTATATTTCGGCCATTCTTGGCAAGGGTCCTCTTCAGGCTCAAGCTGGAAAATACAAGAAGGGCCATAATATAGCTCTAATAAAATTCAGCTGGCGAAGCCGTTTTGCACTTTTGGTCAGAATCGCTGCTACAAATGACACATCTTAACTTTATTTTCGTGAAATAAACTTGAAATAGTCTCTTCTGACAGGAATCCATGCTGCTAAATGACAATTTGAACGTTTTCTGAAATTAAGTGATTTTTATGTAGAACAAAAGAAAAATAGAGTGACTATAATCTTGATGACTATCTCTCCCTGCCGATGCAGAATCTCCGGGCACTTGCGGAAGAAAGTAAGAAGCGGTGACACAGCTGCTCCCAAAGATTGCCCTGATGACACAGGATTTGAGTCGTTACGGACACGTTTACTCCTTCTTCCCGAGGATCACTGGCGTGTTTCGGACTTAGTCATATAGAGTATTCACACTATCGTGCGACATGTGGTAAGCCTGAGCAAAGTAACACTAGAGAGTTGAGCCCAAGACATATGCTTTCCATGCTTCGCAATTGGGCCATACTCTTAGTGCCGCCCAAACGCTTGCGGCGTTTAAAGCGAGGCAAACTAACGTGTTTAGCTAAGATGCAGTCTGCACACATCAAGGAAACAGCGGAGGTTAGGGCTAGTAGTGCTGGTGCAGTGATGCTAGTGTCGCTGCTGGTACCGAGTGTATGTGTCCTTTGGAGATACCTTGGTGTCTGATACCACGGTCCAAAGTCATTTGCGCAGTTACAGTGGTATCTGATACCACGGTCAAAAGGCGTTTTTGCAGTTGTCGTGGTATCTGGGCAGTTATCGCGGTATTATATTTTGGTATTTCATATATTTATCAGGACTTATTATTTCAAATATTGTAAATTTCACTTGTAACTTCCTAGACATTATAGGAATTCCCCTATAACTACAACTTTTTGCCCTCTGACCCTTTTGCAAAGTTATCTGAAATTGCCCGGGACCTTCACGTTTCTGACCTTGGCCATTTCTCCGCATTCGATCTAGCAAGAAGGTTTTTTAGACCCGATTAGTCCCTTTTTTTAATGTTTATTTTTTTATCTTGTGCATTTACTTCATTATTGCTAGCTCAGTGTATTTTTTCCTTTTCTTTGTCTGTACTGCACTATTTTCCTCTTCTTAAGTGCGTAAATAAAATTTCATCATCATCACCATATTTGGTATCTGATATTCAGATACCACGGTCCGACCGTGCAATTTTGACCATGCAATTGCGCAATTTTTTTGATTGTCATTTTTGCAGAGCAACCGTGGTATCAGATACCACAGTAACTGCAAGAAAGACTAATTGCAGATCCAGTTACCGTGGTAGCAGATACCATGGTATCTGCAAAAACGCAACTACTGTTTTCAAAGTTTGGGTGCTACTCCCTTGTGCTATTTTGCTCTGGTTCACCCGTTCATTTGCAGGGAAGAAAGTCCGTTGCGTGGTAATGTTATCTCATACTGATGTGTCAATGTAAAAATTGTTATGTGTAAAAAAATATGGCTTTGTCCATTATCATTTTAACCCTGTGTGTCCGTTTAGAGCGTGTTCCATCCTTCTAACAATAGTAACTATTAGTTACTGTTTCCGCTCCAACCTCACGAAAAGCTACTGTGCCACCGTTTCAACTTTCTCGATATAGTAATTATTTGCTTACATGCTCGGGAGCGTAGTAAGCGTGATAACTACGTATCTCTGTAACGTGAAAAGTTGCGTTTTGCAGATACGATGGTATCTGTTACCACGATAACTGAATCTGCAATTAGTCGTTTTTGCAGTTACCGTGGTATCTGATACACGGTTGCTCTGCAAAAACGACTATTGCCGAAATTGCAGTTTTCGAAGTCATCCCAAAAGAAAAACTGATATCCAGTTACATCACTAATTGCTAAACTTCTTTCTCACCGATTTGACAAAATTTGATGAAAGTGAGATGACTTTTCAGATACCACGACCAGTTACCACGGTCGGACCGTGGTATCTGAATATCTGATACCACGATAACTGGCCAGATACCACGATAACTGCAAAAACGCCTTTTGACCGTGGTATCAGGTACCACGATAACTGCAAAAACGACTTTAGACCGTGGTATCAGATACCATGGTATCTGCAAAAACGCAGCTATTGGCTGGATACTCTATATGACTAAGTCCAAAACACGCCAGTGATTCTCAGGAAGAAGGAGTAAGCGTCTCCGTAACGACTCAAACTCAATGACTCAAATCCTGAGTCAGCGCAGCTGTGACGCCGTTTCTTCCTTTCTTCCGCAGGTATCCGGAGATTCTGCATCGGCAGGAAGAGATAGTCATCAAGAGTATTACCCCGTAGAGTGATATTTTGGCGAAAAAAAACACGTTACAGCCTTGACGCCAAGAAGCCAAAATTTGCGCTTTGAGGGAAATAAATCTTATCTTATCTTATCTATGCGTCGTAACAACGGTAAGTAGGGTGGAATACGCTAGTTCTGAAATTGAAGTACGTTACAAAAAAAAAGTAAATTCTAATTTCTGCTAAGTTAAAAAAGACCTCGCACTACACTGTAAAAAAAAATCTTTCAGCATTTGCTACTGGGATTACTCTTGTCTTTATTGAGATAAGATTATCCCTAATTCGGATTAACTTTATCCCAACAGAGATAAGATTAATCCCAGTAGCAAATACTGCATCCTTATTCGGAGAAACTTTTTACAGTGTACATAGTGTCTGTGCTAAGATGTTCTGAGATAGTTGCCTGTACTTCAACACTAATCTGTGCTTACAGAAATTACGCAAGGCGTCTGCTTTTTTAGCCTCTTTCTATGTCCCTTGCCTTGTATGACAAACTTGGGAATATTTGCAGAACCGGTGTTCTGACCAATGAGCTTCTCAGAAACGATGATATTTAGCCTGATACATCACTTAAAGTTCAACCGAAAAGGGCTGAGATAAGTCAATCTAGTTACCCATCAGTTATTCACTTAAAGTTCAACTGAAAAGCCAACTTATGTATGTGTCATTTAACTGAATACATTGAGTTATTTGGATTCTTCAAAGATTTTTTTTCCACTATCTGCTCCACTTATGACGTTCAGAATATCTACGCGACCGTCCCCATAATGAAAATTCGACTATGTCGCGGGAAATTTTAATCTCAACACAACGCGGCTTTTCAGTGGGCAGTGTTGAGATTGGTCAACGCATTTTCAGCTGGTCTTCAAGCCAATTTAAGCGAATAAGTGATGTGTAACTAGATTGTCATATCCCAGCCCTTTTCGGTTAAACTTTAAAGAGGCTTGAAGACGCAATGAAAATGTGTTACTTCGTTGCTCCGCTATTCACGAATAATCGATTTCGTATAGTGGAATTTTCTTGTCGGATTCTTGGTACCTCTATGCGCTTATGCTTGAAGAAAACGGTTTCCTTCCGCGAGATGATCACTGGCCACTGAAAAGTCGCGTTTGTACTGAGATTCAAATTTTCCGCGTCATAGTAGAATTTTGCTTGTGAGGACGGCCGTAGATTTTCTGAACGTCATACATTCTTGGTCATACTAGAGCAATAGTGAAAAATAAATCCCGTAACACAATCCAAATAAGGTAGTGTTTCCAGTTAAATGGTACAAACATAAGCTGGCTTTCAGTTAAACTGCAAAGGGATCAAACGCGGCAAGCGTGGTAATATTTACTAATAAGACGGATACGTCAACTACATTTCGTTGGAGCTATACTTTGGCCCTTCTTGGCAATGGTCCTCTTCAGGGTAATTCCTGTATGGAAATAATTTAGGTCATCATATTATGGGACATTTTTCCAATCGTAAACAGTTGGAAACGATCGTAAACAGTTGTTTTTTTACGATTGGAAACAGTTGTTTACGATTTGTAACAGTTGTTTACGATTGTAAACAGTTATTAACGATTGGATTTGTCGCTGTAGATTTTGTGTACCCTCTGTATTTATTGTTAAGGGCTCATTTACCTTTTTTCTGTATGTACTGTGCAAATGCCTTATTACTAGGCTGCACGTAATAAATCCATTCATTCATTTTTACGATTGGAAACAGTTGTTTACGATTGGAAACAGTTGTTTACGATTGGAAACAGTTGTTTACGATTGGAAACAGTTGTTTACGATTGGAAACAGTTGTTTACGGTTTGGAACAGTTGTTTACGATTGTAAACAGTTATTAACGATTGTATTTGTCGCTGTAGATTTTGTGTATTTGTTTTTATTGTTAAGCGCTCATTTACCTTTTTTTCCTGTATGTACTGTGCAAATGCCTTATTACTAGGCTGCACGTAATAAATTCATTCATTCGTTCATTCATTTTTACGATTGGAAACAGTTTTTTCCGTTCGTAAAGTTACGGTAAACAATCTGTGCTTTCAACAAATAACCTGCGGTTTTGGCTGTTTTAAGCCTTTTCCGAGACCCGTTGACTTGCAGTGAAAACAGGGAAAAATTTACATAAACGATTTTTCTGATGGAAAAACTTCTCACAGACAACCGTCGATAGCGTGATACCGTATTTTTTCTTAGTGACACACATCGAAGGTAGCAAAATACGGCAAGTGAGAAAATCAGCGTGGTTTTGTTAGAGGGGTTAGAATGTACCGTACGAAATTGAGGTCTCCGGGTTTAGAAACATATGAGGTCTCTTGTGCCATAGTTGTGAAGCTTAGCAAGGGAAGAAACGTATAATATTTGAAAAATAATTTAGTATTTAATATTTTATATTTTAATGTTTCACATACCGTTTATTTATGTTACAAACCTTGTGAAGTCGTACAAATTTTAAAATGAATTGTATATATTAACTATATTTTGTGTAAACAGATCCGAGTAATGAATAGGATTTCTCGTACAGTTACGTCATTGAAGGGGGTTAAGCAAGGGTCTACCCTTTCTCCTAAGCTTTTCACCCTATTTATAAATGACCTTGAGGATTTTATGACTAGAATGGTGCTCCATTAGTCAGTATTGACATCATATCTTTGTGTATGTTGTTGTTCGCTGACGACATTGCGTTGATAGCGGACAATCGGTCAGATCTTCAGAAGTTATTTGACCTTTTGGACCAATATTTGGCGGGAAAGGAGTTACAGTTAAACGTGGCGAAGACGGTTGTAATGATTTTTAGGAAAGCGGGAAGATTAGAAGACGAAGTTAAATTGAAACTTAGGGGAGAGCAAATAGGATTTAGGGAAGAATTTATTTATTTAGGACATAAATTTAAGTCAAATGGTTCCTTCGGGAGCCAAGCTGAAGCAAGCGTAAGGTAAGCGATGTATAAATATGGTATTAAGAAGTAAGTTAAGGGTTATAGGAGATATGAAGTTACATAAACAGGTTTTCCAGACAAAAATTATTCCTGCTATACATTATGCATCCGAGATTTGGGGATTTGGTAAGTATGAAAAGTTAGAGCAACTGCAATTGATGTATTTTAAAAGAGTGCTAGGGGTTAGTAATAAAATAAATTCGATAGTTTTGAAGGGTGACCTGGGCCTAAGTAGTTTAAGGAAAAAGAGATGGGTAAGTATGATTTCATTTTGGGAGAAGCTGCTGCAGATGCCACGGGTTCGAGTCGCCAAGGCAGCATATAGGGAAAGCATGCGTGACTCAAAAAAAGATTCATGGGCATCCCAGGTGAGGCAGATATTGGACCAGTGTGGTTTGTCAGAATTATGGAATAATGGTGATGGGCCTGGACTCCCTGTGGGTGATGTTAGAAAGGTGGTGGAAAGTCGTCTGTTGGATCTGGAAATTCAATCTTGGCAGGTTGCCAAGGATGAGTCAATGTCTTTGAGGTTTTATGCAAAAATTAAAGAGATTTGGGGGGAAGAAGTATATTTTAAAGCGGGGCTTAAAAGGGAGGTAACACGGGATTTGATTAGTTGTAGGGCAGACAGTCTGCCACTGGGGGAGAGAAGACGGTATATTGGGAGGGCAAAGGGTCGGTCCGGTCCTTATTCATGTCCGATGTGTGGTAGAATGGATGAGAATTTGAAACATTTATTGTATGAATGCAAAGTTTGAGTGAACTTAGGTTAGAAATTTTTGGAGTGAATGGATGAAGAATGGATGTGTGGTGTAATGGGGAATAACTGTTTTGGAAATATAAAATAGCTGGTGAGATTCCTCAGGGTAGCCCTAGCCCATAGGGATAGGTGCCTATAGGAGTCTGCCATTTTGTGTGTGTGGTGTTGTTTTTTTGTTATATATATATTTGCCATGGCCGTTGGCTCTTAGCGCAAATAAAATCTTATCTTATCATACCGTTTATTTATGTTACAAACCTTGTGAAGTCGTACAAATTTTAAAATGAATTGTATATATTAACTATATTTTGTTTAAGTTGGCACTCCTATTGTTGTAAAATAGATATTCAGGAATAAATACGATGATTATTGATTGATCACCAGTACGACTTGTCGTACTTTTTTTGAGAAAAGAAGTTCTCACAAAAAAACTGATTTGTCTAGCTAGAGTCCCCTCCCGAAATATTTTCAAATGAGATCGGATAAGCATCCACGATAGATGGCAGGTTCAGTTGCCTGGAGCCGTGTAGAATATTCAAAACGCCATTACCACATGATAGTTTGGATTCTACTTACGATGGTTACCAAGTGTTCTTTCTGCTTAGAGGATTTCATGAGCGAAGAATGCTTATTCGAGCATCAGGCTATCTGCCGCAATGTTTTTATAAAAGAGGAACCAGATGTGAAAGTTAGTCCGTTTTTACCGGACCTGCAAATAGGTGGGTTCAGAGCCTAGTAGCCTACTTCGTCTCTCTTTGCGTGTATGGGTGGAGGGGTCATCCAGCTCGATGGATGCCTGCCGTTTGACATGGCTCCGAGGATAGTATTGAGCTGAACAGGGATATTGTGTGGACCTTCTCATTCATATTCTCCCATCCAGGTGAATGCTGGCTGAATGGGCATTATCGCGTGGACGGAACCCATCTTCCTCAGCCGTTCAGCGCCCGATCGATTTTCTCATCTTCGGGTGGGCGGGATCACCCATTCAGCTCTACAGTACAGCCATCCACGCGAAAACGGCCCCCAAGATGCAGCCAAGATGGTCTAGATCCCCTATATCAAATTATACGAAATTGACAACTCGTCTTATCACTTGTCCCTGACCTTTTAAAGTTTAAACAAAAAGGGCTGGGAAAATGCACTTGCCACGCCCCTGCTGACTGCTGACATCGGGGAAGGAAACAAACCTGTAATCATTACAACTTTTAATCATTACAGGTTTGTTTCCTTCCCCGACTTTGAACCAGAGGATTGACAGCCTGTCGAGGACCCTTGCCAAGAAGGGACGAAATATCGCTGATGAAGAACCATAGCTGAGGTATCTGTTATAAACATTGTTTGAACAAATTATAAAAGGTCAGGTTTCCAAAGGATTTCAGTTTCCTCACGGATGGATGCACCCATTTTATAAACCTGCGAAGAAAAATCAGCTAATTTTCATACGAGAAACCTGAAATTTTCTGAAATTTCTGAAAGTTTCTGAAATTTGCAAAATCTGTGGCCCTGGCTCTTACTGAAACAGAAAGAGAAATTTTAATTAGACTTAAAAAAAAAGGAAATTTTGGAAATGGAAATTTTAAGTAGACTTTAAGTATCCTTTAAATTTTAGAGGTGTAATGGAGACCGGAAGTTTACTAGCAGCCTTGCTATCAAACCGGTCATATACTAAAGTGTGTCACTTAAGTATATGACCGGTTATTTTTGCCTCGAATTTACAAGTATGAGGAATTGGATGAGTATTTTTACATGTTAAAAAGTTGAATGCAGTTACTCAATGCCTTTTTTGTAACAAAGCTAACTCTAAAAGTACTTTGTCAGACATAATCTAAAACTCCCGATTTTCCCCCGATTTCTTAAAATTATCTCCCGACAATCTACCGATTTTGTTGAAGCAGATCCTGACTTTCAAAAAAAGAAAGTGGAAACACTGACCCTAAATTCGCTGAATTTCCTTTTTTTGCTGGACGAGTAGTTCGCTCAGAATTCGGCAGAAACCAGAAATTTGGCAGAAGTAAAGCAGGAAGTTTTGGTCAGTATCATCAATCATCAAAATAGAAATGGCTTATATAGGTTTATCAGAACTTGGTTTTCTCTGATGATTAGCCTGGCGAAGACAAGACCCAGTTGTCTGGATCAAATATTAGATTTTTGGGATCCCATCGAATCCTTTGGTCTTGTTCTATTTGAGGCTTATGTTGGGAAACCCCCATCTTCTTGGTTGAAGGTGCTGTTTTGGTTTTAGTTTTTGGGATCCCAAAACGTTAGTGAAGGGATACCTATGATATCGGAAAAGTTGTCTGTCTGTTAACGCAGCTAATAAGTTGGCTTTTCGGTTAAACTTTAATATCCCAAATCATCCCTAAAACTGGGAGACAGTTTGCCCGCAGCTGAATCCATGAACGCACCTAATGAATAATTAGGTACTGGTGAATTTTTTTACTATGTTCTTTATTGATGCTTGCATGTAAGCTCGAAATTAGAATTTATTTCTATTGTTTAGATGGAACCCAACAAAGTGTTGGCCCGGCTCAAATGCAAGACTGCAAAGCCTTTGATGGTGCTGAAAGTAGAGGAATCGACACAGCCACGACATGCCTAAACCCAGACGAAAAGCCATCCCGCTATGAAGTATGTGACAAACCGTTCACTGAGCATAGTAATAAAGTGCAGCACAAGAGAATACACACAGGGAAGCCATATGTTTGTGAAGTATGCAACAAACAGTTCGCTGTTCAGAGTCATAAGACGGATCATATGTTAATCCACACAGGTGACAAGCCTCATTCTTGTGAAGTCTGCAATAAAAAGTTTCATAAGAACAGCAAGAAGATTGAGCACATGAAGACTCACACAAAGCGATACACTTGTGGAGTATGTGATAGGACTTTAACTAGCAACTATAACAAGATCCAGCACATGAGAACACACACTGGAGAAAAGCCTTATTCCTGTGAATTCTGTGACAAAACTTTTGCCACCAACACGACCAAGGTGCAGCACTTGATGCTGCACACTGGAGAAAAACCGTATACTTGTGATTTGTGCATTCGAAGTTTTTCTCTCCACAGTAGCTTGCAACAGCACATGAGAACTCACACGGGAGAAAAACCTTACACATGTGAAGTATGTGACCAAAAGTTTACTTCCCGAAGCGGCAAAGCCTATCATATGAGAATGAAAATGCATACAGGGGACAAACCTCACCTCAACTTTTGAAGTATGTAACAGAGTGAAGAGCTGCGAGCTTGGTCACACTGGGCTAAAAAAGCCGCCTATTCGACAAACAACTGAAAATCCCTAGGGGACGTGAGATTTAATGGGCATTGTGGCAGCTTGGGGAGAAGCAGACTGCAATTAGGGGTCAATTATGGTTCCAGTAACATAATTATACATGCTGTTTTGCTCTAATTGATCTCCTGAATTTAAAACGATAACATTCAGAATTAGTTGTATCTTGTTATTTTTCTTTTTTCTGCTTTTGCAACCCAAAAAGCCAGTAGGCTACCAAGTCTTAGTAGCATCCAGTCTTGCTAACAGTAACATGCAGTAGAATGCTGTAACACGGTAGCCTTAAAGTAGAAGGAAATATTTGGTCAGCTTAGAGCGTGTTCCACCCTACTTACCGTAGTTACTACGCATGACGTCATTGGCGTCAAGACTGGACGCATTTTTCTATTTTCGCCACAATATCACTGCACGGGGTAATCCAGCCAATCACGTTACAGAGATCCGTAGTTACCACGCTTATTACGCTCCCGAGCATGGGAATCAAGTAGTTACTATTTCGATAAGGTTGGAACGGTCAGCGTAGTAACTTTTCGTGAGGTTGGAACGGAAATAGTACCTAATAGATGCTTTTGTTAGAAGGGTGGAACACGCTCAAATTATTTAGTCAGCGTAGCCATAAGGTCAGAACATGAGAACTCACACTGGCCTTACTCTTGAGAAGTATTTGAGAAAGCTAATACTCACAGCCGTAACTAGGTGAAGTCTGCTTGTGGGAAGTTTGTCCTGAGATATTTGGTCAGCTCAGTAAAAAGGTGCAGCATGTGAAGTGTACTTGTAACTTGTGCCACCGCGATGCCCCCCAGCCCGATGAAAAATTATCTCAAAATAGTAGTATGAAGTTGCACGATAAAGTAGCATGCAACTAATGCGACTACATCCAACTGATGCTACAACATGTATTAGAGCAAGACTGGATGCTATTGGAGCAAGGCGGGATGCTACTGAATAGTACTGCTTACGATTAGCTCAGTGTGAGGCACATTGAATTAAAGTATTCTGTACTAGGCTACTACATATAAGTGCATGCAACTTTTTCGTACAACTACAGTAGAGGTATGTTTATGTGAACAGTTACTTTAATGTGAACAGTACAGTTTTGGGCTACATGGTAGAATGAAGATCCAAAATACCTATTTAGGTGTTTCCAGATGCCCTTAATTGCCTACTTTGGCTAACTGTTAGTTAGCTAGCAACACAGCAAGTGGTGAAAATGGTCCAATGTCAACATTGTCAAATAAGCATACCTTTACTCTACCATACTCTACAAAGGCTACAAATTTTTCATCGGGTGTGCAGGAGAAAAGCCTCACTCTTGTGAAGTTGCCGTAAAATATTTACTTCACATAAACGAAGATGGAGAACGAGAAGGGTTTTGGTTTGGAAGGGTTTGACCATTGGCACTGTCTAGGGAACCGGGAGCCGTACTTTATATCCTACGGGCTACGGAACCGGTAGTTCTCACGGAAACCAAAGCGTAAGAGCTACGACTCCGGGATCTGACGTCATTGACTAACGGAAACTTGTATGTGCTGGCTTCTGTTCCGGTAGTAAATCGAAATAGCTCACGGGAACTTCATCGTACCAGCTTCTCATCCGGTAGTCTCACGGAAATTATGTCCTCAGAAGCTAGGGAGACGGTAGGTGATACCGGAAACTATATAATTGGAACTGATGTTCCGGTAGTGTCTAAAAGTAAAAGCGAGACGTCACATTCCAGATTTTTATTCCGGATTCCAGACAGCCGTTTTCGTCGAGACGGATCTGGAAGGTGAAGCCAGGCCAAAAATGTCTGGAAATACGGGGTCAGATGCTGGACACCCCAGATTCCGGATGTCTGGAAGCTGCCATTGAGGCAATCCATTCGAGAGACACTACAAATATGCAAATGGGGAAGAAAATAGAAAGGGATTGACAGTGGTAACTGGTGTAAAGGGGATATCTAGGAAATGTTGAAGAATAGCAAATTTAATTATCATGAAAATCTGGAAGGGTTGGCTTGACTATGCGAAAGCCTCGGACGTCTGGTAATCTGGAAGGTGAAGCCTGGCTTTAACGGCGAAGACGGCTGTAGACGGGTATCAACTGAAAGCTAGAGCAAGCACCTCTAGTTCCGCTCACTTTCGGCGGGGTAACCATATAGTTGCTGATTGGGACTAAAGAGGGAGTCTCTATCGGATTATTAGTTCGTGGTAAAAGCTAAAGTGAAGTGGATTCAGTAAAATGATTTAGTTTGGCTATATTGTTGGATCTTGAGTGGATGAGAAATAACAATTAGGTTTGTTGAAACTGCGACGCATTTCGTCCACTTTGGACCCATGGGAACCAGCATGGCAAAGATGGCTAAATCCAATCAAGAAGGGATTCAAATCAGAACTAAGCTAGCTAAGCTTGGGATGAATTCGAATCCAGATTCCATCAGGTTGAATCCAGAGGCGTTACTATCTAAAATGTTTGGGGGGAGGGCAAGGTATTTACCGACTGACTGGTCAATTTCCGTCTGTTTTTGCAGATAAAAAACGGCTGTTATTGGGAGAAAACGAATCGGCTGATTTTAAGAAAAACTACCATTTTTAAGAAAAAAAAGAGACCGGCGTCCCCCACCCTCCCTCCCTGGTCGTGACGCCCCTGGTCGGGTCATGATTGAAGTTCTAAGCGACTAGCCTACTTGTCAAGTACTTTTTTCCGGCCATTTAGATAGTATTAAGTTTAATCAGGTGAACTTGAAAATTGAGTTCGCATAGGATGCAGCCCATACTCGAGAATGGATATGATTGTTTTTTTAAGTTTGTTGAAGCTGCGATGACCTTGACCGACTTTCGAATGGGAACCAGTTTTATGCAAACATTTTTTCTCAGCAACACAAAGCAAACAAAAAGAGCTCGGAACGTTAATTTTTATATTGTTTATATTTTATTAATTGTAGCCTATTATGTTATTGACCATATTTGTGATAAGACGTCGATATAAATGTCGCAAAGTTGTATTTTATGACGCAAAAACTACAAATCGGCTTGTCCGTTATGTGTTTTTAGATTAAAATTAATTGAATTGAAGAACAGTAGCATCTCCGACTAGTATATGCAGAGGCGTTACTAGCCAAAATGTTTGGGCGGGGGGGGGGAGGCAACGTATATACTGACTGGGGGATCATTTTTACCGACTGTTTTCAAGAAAAAATGACAGTTTTGACGAAAAACCGACCATTTACAAAAACAAACACTGTTTTGGTGAAATCGACTGATTTTCAGGAAAAACGACTGTTTTCATAAAAAAAAAAACTACTCTGTTATTTCTTACCGACTCATCTACAACGTTCCGGGGGGGGGGGGCGTCCCCCCTCACTCCCCCCCCCCCAGACATGACGCCTCTGAGTGTCTGTAATCAGTCAATAAAGAACTGAAAAAACGATTTCAAGCGTATCCAAGCTTAGAATGTCCGCCAAACGCCCACAATTTTTGTTTTCAAGTTGAAATTCCTCTATCTCTCAGTAGCATTCAACAGGCCAGAGCAAACTAACACTATGTAGTAGCGCTAATAGCTTGTTCACACGGGGCTGAAACAGCGGCCGATTCTCGATCAGCGGCTGATTTACGCGCGTAAATAAACGCTTAAAGGCGTTTGACAGTCTAGACAATAAAACTGCATTAGATGAAGCTAAGCTCATGGGTGCCCGCCAGTTCATTATTCGTATGTTAGCAAGCTTTTTAACTGGTAGATCGCAGTGTGTGCAACTTTCTGGTCGAGAGACGTCTGAATTCCAAGATATTTTTTGTGGTTCGCCGCAAGGCACAAAGCTAGGCCCGCTTTCATTTCTCATAGTTTTTAACCGTATTTTAGTCACCGTACATGAGCGTTTTAAGTTTGCGGACGACCTGACAGCATTAGCTTTAAGACTCAAAACCCAAACGCCACAACTAACCGACTTGACTGGCATATTTAATGATCTTAAAACTGAACTAGCTCAAGTGAAACTGGCTGTTAGTGAAACAAAAAGTACATCCATGACTTTTTCGTTTCTGAAAACTGACAACCTATCTGTGACCCCTACTGGACTGAATGTAACTAAAACTGTTAGGATACTTGGTATTTACTTGGACGATGACCTCAAATGGAATACATATGTGGAAAATTTGACGAAAAAAGGTGGATCTCTGCTTCGTTCGTTTTCACAGCTGAAAAGGTTTGGAATACCAAAAGAAATTCTTAAAGTTGTATACTGTAGCTATGTTAGACCTTGCCTAGAATACGCTTGTCCCGCTTGGCACCCCGGTCTGACCAAGGAACAATCTGCTCAAATTGAGTCGGTTCAAAAAAGGGCTCTGAAAATAATATTGGGCCCCAACTACACGAACTATGACAGCTCACTAACAGAACTTGACTTACTGTCATTGAAAAAACGCAGACATGAACTAACTGTCAGATTTGGACTGAAATGTCTTGACTCACCCTTCCACCGTCGACTACTGCCAGACTTCGAAAACCCTATTGTTGACGGACCGAGGACAAGGCGTCGAGAAAAGACAAAGAGTTGTCAACTGATATCGTCTTACCCGGCGACTAGTACTCAACGTTACATCAAGTCATTCGTTCCGTACTTTACTGATTATTTTAACCAAGCAACGCTAAATGAAGAATTCTGATATATTTTATTTTAATCTCTATGTATTTTCGTAGTTACACACAGTTGCGTTGAAATATTTAGTGTGGTATGATTTATGTATTGACTCGTGTGTTTGACGTACCTGCGCTAGCTAACGCTATTTTGGTAAAATAAAGCATTCATTCATTCATTCAAATAGCGGTTGAGACTTGGTAAAGTGACACATATTCGAATAGCAGCGACACTAGCACCATCAGCCGTAGAGGACGTCTCTACTGAAACTCGACCAGTCATTCGCAGTCATGAACCAGCGCTGGCTCCAACAACTTCATAAAAAAATACACCCTCCCCTATTTCCTCGATGTGTGCAGACCACATCTTCGCTTTAGGTTAAATTTCAGAACCAAGAATGTTTTGCTTTAAATGCCGCTGCTCGCTAGTGTTATTTTGCTCTGCAACAGGAAGAGAGTCCTCCTCTAGAAATAATTCCAAACTGAAGAAGAAGAAACTTTCCGCTAGATGACAGTACACACGTCTGGATCTCGAACAAACGTGAAGATTCAAAAAGCCAATAAAACGTGACAAGTCGAAAATCACTTGAAACCTCTTGAAGCTAGTCAAGATGGTCACTAAGTGTTCCTTCTGCTTAGAAGATTTTCTAAGCCAAGAATATTTACTGGAGCATCAGACACTTTGTCGTAACATTTATATAAAAGAGGAACCAGATGAGATAGTTGCAGAACTGCAAACAGGTTGGTTTAATTTTCTGAAACAAGCATTTGAAGACTGTTGGAAGAGCCAAGAATTAGTCTGCTGAATTTGCTAATATTCTGGTGATAAATAGCAGATGTTTTCCTGGCAGTATTTTTACTTCTTTTACAGTAGGGGTATCCAACCTCGAATTTCACAACCTCAAACCTGGCCTAAAATGTTTGGAAGGAAATTTCAATCCAGTTCTAAAAAGGTCATAACTGTCAAGAAGGAAGACGAAATTCGTTCAAGAAGGAAACCCTGAGTGACCCAGGACCTGTTTTGAACCATTTTGAAATTCACATCCTTGTAATTTTTTCAGGCCAAGTTCGGGGTCATATAAATTAGAGGTTCGATACCCCTCCTGTACAGTACAGCAGAGGTATGCTTGTGCGAATGTCTGCTAAAAGTGAACAATTGCCGAAGAAAAGACAAAACCCAAACCAGGCATTTTTTCCTATAAATATTAGTAACAATCACTCACGCTTTTGTCACTCTTTGCCAATTTTACTAATTCACGTCTGAAAGTGACTCAGCTGACACCTTGTTTGCTTTTATAATTTGCAAAGTTTGCCATGAGGAACGCACCTTCAATGGAGAAGATGGCGGTCCGAACTGGCAGATGCCTTCTAAAGAGGAAGGACCTTTCTGATAAAATTCGAAATCAAAGAAAGTTAACTGAATTTCTACTTCAAGTTTGTGCCAGGAGAACCCTGAAATAGTTGGCTGTTAGCTAATATCAAGTTTGTTATTTTTCTTTTCCATTTTACTTTATTATATGCAAGTAAGAAAGCCAAGGTAGTGGAACAGTTAAAAAGTGTTCAAATGAGCATAGCTCTACTGTAGCATTAGTTGCATTTTTTGTCTCTGGTTCCTGTTGTGTGTTCTGTGTTCACAGTTGTCTGGTTTGGATAAAAAACTGCATTTTTTGCTTATGCTGTTCCATGTCTTGTGTTTTGTCGCTGTTGTGATGAAAACGCAAATTTAGGTTCCTGAGCATGTCTTATGCCGGAAATCTGTTAAATTGCTAATTAAGTTCCAAAAGGCCATACTTTAAGGCGTTTTTCCGTGCTCCCACTTACAGTTTGTGGGTTGATAGTGGCTCGAAAAGTATGTTTCCGCGGCCTTTTGTGCGGCCCACAATTGTGTTTCGCCGACCAACAAGATTTTCGTGGTTCGCTTTGTGGCTCAAATTCGACAAACAACTGCCGAGGTGATTGTCGATTTTGTGGCTCGATTCTGGCGGGAAATTCAAATTAATTAGCAAAATAGTGTCTGAAGAATAAAGCTAACTACTTTTTCAAGCATATAGACTTAAAATTGAGGATACTTTATGTGCAGAATGGTAAGGAAATAAGCCTGGAGTTCTATTTACTGAGATTTTACATGAATTTCCTTCCTTCAAAATATGGCGTTGGGTTCCGCCCTTCTGCAGCTCCCTTTCCGCCTTCCTTTTGCTTCGATTGGTTTACTGCTTTCGCACTAAATGGCTTCAGTTGGTCGGAGAATCTTGATCATTTCACTGTAGATGATTCTTTCTTGGGCTTTGGACAACGGAGTCGTTCTTACGCTTTCGAAGCTGTGATGGATCCTGTTTCTCTCGCAGAAAAGGGTGATGTTGTCTCTTCCACTGGAGTTCTTGAGGCATTCAAACAGCAGGTGTTGGGGAGTTTCGTCTTGGGAGTTGCAGAGTCTACAGCTGGGGGTGTGGTGTAGTCCCCATTCAAACAGAGTCTTGTTCATTAGGGTAGCGGCCGATTTCAGCCTGAAGTAAAGGGATATCGATTGTCTGTCCTTAAACGGTGCCTGGATTGTTCTTGTTGTTCGAACGGGTAGTCTCCTTCGAAGTATGTCTCTGATGGTAGTTAGCTGCACTGGGCCTTGCGCGTTTCCTTCGATGGTTTTTTCCTGCCAGTTTGTCCACGACTTCATTTTGAGCAATTCCTTTGTAGCTTGGTAGTATTTTTATTTTCCGATATTTGAATCTACCGCCAAGGAAATAGACAAAACGGCGTTTCCGCGAGTTTCAACTAGTGGCTCGGCTGTGTAGTACACAATCGTGTTTCCGCGACAAACACTCAGAAGTGTGTGGCCCACAACTGTGTCGCGGAAAAAGGCCTTTAGGGTCCATCTTTATCCTCTGAACTTCTCCTTTTCTATCTGCGAATCTCTCTGCAATTTTCTATCTGAACAGTGATATGATATAACATGCTAGGAGAGCAAGTTCCGTTTTTTACAAAACAGACAGCAAAACACAGAAAACGGAACATGGAACAGCGTACAAAAACGGGAAAAATGAGAAACAGCGTGTTCCGAGTTTGACAAAATGGGAAAAATATAAAACAGAGAGAAAACGGTGAACAGAAGAGAGACAAAAAATGCAACTATTATACATATTATCATTTAGCAAAATCACAACAGCTAACATCCTAACTCTAAGCCTTATCTGTTAAAACTGGTTTGAACTTCACTTACTGAAACCACCTTCTAGATTTTTCTTTTTGTCGAGACGATCTGGTAGGTGAACCCAGACAAATTGCCAAAAATGTTTGGAAGTCCGGGGTGTTGTACACCCCAGATTCCAGATGTTGAGAAGGTGCCATAGAGGCAGTCCGTTCAAGAGATGCAGCAAATATGCAAATGTAGAAAGAAAAGGGATGCAGAGTTTTGACTGGAATGTAAGATGTATTTGAGGTGCAAAGGCGATATCTAGGAAATGTTGAAGAATAGCAAAATCAGCTGTCATCGTTATCAGGAAATCTGGAAGAGTTGGCTCACCATACGGAAGCCTCGGACATCTGGAAGGAGAAGCCTGGCTTTGACATTGTGTGGTTGGAATTTCTTACAGCTCTTTTAAACCAATCCCTCTTTATTTTAGCAGGAAACAGGCTGATTTCCAAATAGTCTGTAAAAGCTTAAAAACTGGCTGATTGCTCCACCACTTCTCCCCTACCCGTATTGGTTGGAGAAAATATCCAGGATTATCATAGACAAAACAAAAAATAAGAGAGGTTTGATGGGAAGTATCCATAATAATTTCACAGCAGTGTTCAGAAAAGTTTCAACAATGATTTTCATGCCTGAAGAATAAATTTTGACTGGATCCGCTCTGAATTTGCCAAAATATTTGCTGCCCTTGTCCACTTGCAATTATTATTATTATTATTATTATTTCTTTGAATCCTTCAAAACTGAAGAGTAATGTATAAAAAGGAACAACAACATGTCAGTCAAACTCACACATACTTACATACTAATAAACAACTGACCGTTAAAGACAAATTAGCCTACTAAATACACAACGAAATACATGGAAAAAACAAACTAATCAGGGCGCTTTTTTGTGAAAAAAGGAAAAAGGTTGTGATGAAGAAGAGTGTTGTCAGCCTTTTTATGAAAGTTCTGGATTTTACCATTTAAAGTTTCCGAAGGATTCTTCACTTTAAAATTCGAAGTTAGGAAAGAGTTACTCGCAGAAATCGGGAAGCCAAGAAGGAATTTAGAGAATTTATAATAAGTAACTTTTAACGCAGAAAGTTCAGAAGGACGGAAAGAAGAAAAGAAAGCAGACGGGAAAAGAATGTGAGGAAGTGCAACAGCCGTATAAATAGAACCAAGAACATCTCTGCGATACATCCCTCGTAAACGAATAACAGCACCGAATGCTCTTCTTATTTTATCATGCATCATGCACATGTTGAATAAGGATAAGTTTCCAATCCCTGGTATTAGATGAGTAAGGGATTCCAAGATACATAACTTTCTCAACAGGGCTGAAAACAATCCCCCCATCACAATCAAGAGGAGAATTCAGTGTCGGCAAACTACTAATCACAAAATAGTTACACTTTTCAGAACTAATTATTAGACCCTTCTGCCCCAATTTAGACACCCAGAATGTTACAATTTTCAATTAATTTTTCCTTTGACCGACTTAAAATAATAATATCATCAGCATATGCTAAAAACGTTACATCGCGTGCAAAATGTATTAAAGAAGTCTTAAGCGACCGAAGACAATCTGCCAAACATGCATTAAAAATATATGGTGATAAAATTCCACCTTGTCTAACGCCTTTTCCCATTGAAATTAAATTAGACAGAATTTTTGGGGAATGAATTGCCACTTGAACCTTCAGTCCATTATACCAGGACCTTAAAGTACGCTCAACAGAACGGGGAATACCATTATACACAAGGGATAAAAGAGCAACCGCATGAGAAACATTGTCGAAAGCACCTTTTATATCAATCAGAAGCGTATAAAGCGGTTCTCCGCTCACTCGCGCATCATTGGTTAAAGTGGAAAAAGTAGCGTGCGCGTGATCGCAACCCATACCCCTTTTAAATCCAACCTGGTTCAACCCGACATCAAGGCCTTCAAACATATTTTTAAAACATATTTCAGAAAGTTTACTACTAATACAACCCTTGGTTATCGGTCGGTAAGAACCACAAGATTTTAAATCTTTCTTTCCATTTTTTAGAATAGGGGAAATCAAACCAATTTTAAAAGGTGAAGGAACATGGCCTACTGATAAAATTAAATTAAAAAAAGCAAGAAGAGTTAAAAGAAACGTTGGGGATACAAACTTGAGATGGTTTGAAAAAATCCCATCATGGTCAGGCAATGGTACCGGTAATTCTATTTTGGCACAGAAATTTGGGAAGAACTGATTCTGCCTGTAAGATCCGTTCATTAAAGAGGGAAACATTTCAAATCTTCCCCTAGTGAAATGAACCAACGGTCTTCTTCCCTGTGTGTGTCCATGTTTAATTTTGCTACATTTGTTTTTTTATGTTCTTTCCTTTTAGCCTACTCCTCTTAATTCGCTCTGAATTGTGATTAATTTGGTTAAGATAGGCTAATCACTACACTGTCAGCAGTTTCATAACAGACAACAAAATGATGGGCGGTTTGAACAGATAACACTGAGAATGTTAGCTTTTATGTTTTTCAAATGTTAGGCACAAAACACTATACTATTCCTTCTTTTCACAGGCATTACTTTTCCGAATTTAGCGAAATGAACCTGATAAGGCTTTGCTTCCTTGCTGTTGGAAATTATGCATGGAAATTATAGTTACACATTTGCCTGGCTAATTGGTCTTCTCACATAATGGAAGTCCAATCCCAAGCCTTTCTTTCTCATCTTTTGTTTCTGTAGATGAAGATATAGGCCACTGACTTCTATCACTGAACCATTTACCAAGAGACGATGCAGCTAAAAGCCAAAATGGTACCAGAGTACAGATCTCGGAATCTAGTTTTATGCAGTTAATACTTAGGCCTCTTGAGAGTTTTAAAGCTGATTAGCTTTTCACATATTTTTGGTTGTCATTTCTTTGCAAATAGTTGCATTTTTTTTTTTTTATGGCCGTTCCTGATCTCGGTTCCTCTCATCTATTGTTTTCTTATCCCCTTCTGAGTTAGCAGCTCGCCTGCAAGTGAAATGGCGAACTCCTATGTAGTTTATGGTCAAGTTCCCCTTTCCTGTGCTACTAGACCCAGACAATTTATAAGCCCTGCAAAATGCTGTTCAAAATGGACTATGTCAACTAGCATGTTCTAACCTACAAGAATGGTATTTTCAACTTGTTTATTTAGCTGGCTCAGTGAAAGAGTGGTCAATCTCGAATAAGACCCTTGCCAAGAACGGGAAACGTCATTCAGCGGACGTTTAGCTCAGTCACATAAAATTAGTTGTAGTAGGATACGCCCTTCATAAAATTCCTTCCAGAATAGCTCTTTTTGCAGATAGATTCGCTTGTATAAAGTAAACAGTGACACGTTAATTCTTGGCGTACGTTTAACGATTTTTGTTTGGCTATTATCAGTTCTTCTTAGGCCGAGCCATGATTAAGTGTTAAAAATGCCTCTGTCTCTATGTGTGCTCTACCCAACTCTGTTCTGTCAAACTTTACCAAGTTTGTCAACTCTCGCTTCCGACTTCACTGCTGACGGCTGGTTGACTATTCCGCGGGGCTGCTGCCCGACTCGACAGGAACCGAAAGCCTAATCGCTTATTCCCCCTTCAAGTAATTTATACCAAGATTTAACGTGTGATGGTTATTGTTTCTCTAGCGTATATCTGGCGGCAATTCATCAACCGTCATTGGATTGTGTGAATGTATTAATGTATAATCCCTTTGTGCCATAGCGGGAAAAAATATAAAAATAAATAAGCACTCCAAGTCTCCAACTGCAATGTACCAGTCCAAATATTCAACACTCAACTCATAATTCTGATAACTAAATAACTATCAAACAAACTAAAACCTATCCCTACCACAATATCAACCTACAATAAAACGTTCACGGTGCTCCATGACAACCTTCAGGAATCTACCCAACCGAGGCAACTCTTGGAAAACTTTACTACCCATCAAACCTTTCAGAGAACCCCCTTGAAGAACCACATTACCAAAATCTCTCCTTAGGTCCCCCAACTCACTACAAGAACAAACCAAGTGTTCCACATCATTTTATGAGAGGCGTATAAGAATGACTGGTTGTTCCGACGATATTGGGTAATATTTCTGTCATTTAGATGAAAAACTACAAGGAAAGCAGCCAGGTGGGGATAATAACTGCAAAGCCCTTGATGCTCTGGAAAGTAAAGAACTCGTCAAAGTCCGCAAAGGTGTTGGAGAAAAGGTTCATGCTTGTGACGTGTGTGACAAGAAGTTCACGAAGAAGACTCATCGAGCAGAGCACATGAAAAGACACACAGGGGAGATGCCATATTCTTGTGAAGTATGTGACAAAGGCTTTACCCAGCGTGGCCAGTTGGTCCGTCACATGAGAACACACACTGGAGAAAAGCCTTTTCCTTGTGAAGTATGTGGTAAGAAGTTTGCTAGCAAATGTGCCACAGTGAAGCACATGAGAATTCACACTGGAGAAAAGCCGTATGCCTGTGAAGTATGTGACAAGAGATTTACTGTGATGAACCAGAAGAGGGATCACGTGAGAACTCATACTGGAGAAAAGCCATATACTTGTGAAGTGTGTGACAAGAGGTTTACTGTTTTGAGTCACAAGGCGGATCACATGAGGTTGCACACAGGTGAAAAACCTCACACTTGTGGAGTGTGTGACAGAAAGTTTACTCGACATTTTCAAAAGGTGCAGCATATGAAAACTCACACTGGAGAAAAGCCTTACTCTTGTGAAGTATGTGGTAAAACTTTCGCTCACAACTGTAACAAGGTGATCCACATGAGAAATCACACTGGGGAAAAGTTATTCGTCTGTGAAGTGTGTGAGAGATCGTTTTCCACTCTCAATTGCAAAGTGCAGCACATGAGAACTCACACTGGGGAAAGACCTTATGTATGTGAAGTCTGTGAGAAAACGTTCGCTCAGGTTAGTAGCAAGGCAAGACATATGAGAGTACATACTAAGGCCTGACTTGTGTGAAGTCTGTGAGGAGAAATTTGTTCGCCAGTTCATGATATGAGTACGGATGCAGGAGAATCGCCGCTTACTTGTTATATGTGCGATAGAACTTTCACTTCCTAGTCTATGCCAATACGCCCCTCGTAAAATTCCTCTCAGATCAGTTACTTTTTGGCCGCTAGGTGCGCTATAAAGAAAACAAGGACACGTTACTGCTTGGTGTACGTTTATCCAGGTTTGTTTGGATTTTTTCAATTCCTCTTAGGCCTAGCCATGTTTAAAACTGTTTAAATGCCTCTTCCTCTATTTTTGCTTTACCCAACTCTTTTCTGTCAAGCGTCATCAGGTTTGTCATTTCTGGCTTCTAACTTCAGCGCTGAGTGCTGCTGACTTTTCCTTGGGGCTAATACTCGACTCAATATGAAGCGAAAGCCTAATCGCTTATTCACCCTTCAGATAACTTATACCAGGATCTCTCGTGTGATTGTTATTATTCCTGCGCGCCTGACAGCAATTCGTCATCGGATTTTATGAGGGACGTATAGCCAACACATGATATAACCGCGACTCGTCGCGATAAAGAATGTGCGTCGTTTGAAGCAGTGGTTCCTAACCATTTCATTACCGTCTACATCTGATCTAGGTTCGAAGATTGCATACCCTTAATCAAGGTTCCTTTTATTGCCTTTTTTTGACGAATTGTTTTACTAATATTTTTTTATCGCGATCAGAACGTCAGAAGATATTTATTGTCATCAGTGATAAGGCATTTAAATATGATTTTGTGCACGATGGAGTATCTGATCTTGAGAACAATAGCCTACTGAAACTGTATTAGGAGACTCAAGAAGTCCGGCATTTGTCCAACCATTGCTGCAGTTTTGCTGAACTTGCTCGAAAAGCCCGGTCATCCTTGGTTGTAAGGTTATGGCGGTCGGAGGACTGTCTTATTCTCCTGGCAGAAACCCCATCTTAGACTTAAAAACCCTCTTCAAGATAGTTCACGAGAATTTTGGGAACGTAAAAGACAACCTTGTTCAAATAACTCCCCAAAGCAACACAAGATCGCATAGTCTGCAGTTGGAGCCTGTGAAGGTGAAGATTGCAAGATCTAATTCTTAACATCATTCGTTCATACCCCGGGTCATCAAGATCTGGAACAAACTGTCATTTCCATTCGAAAAGATGAAATCACTGGAAGCCTTCTCCAATAGCCTAAACATAAACATACCCTATCTCAAGACTTTCAGCGTAGGACGACTTTAAATGGCAATCGTGCCGCAGCCGATCCGCTCTTAGCCCTGCCATATCATTTTTCTTTTAACAAGTTGCCAGTTATGTAGAAATTTCGTATTGAGAGGCGTGAGGAATAAATTATTATTATAATATGCCAGTTTGGAGGCATCTCCTGGAGACACATTGATGTTGTACCATAGTGTTGTTTCTTTAGGTACGCGTACCACCGGTTGGGACCACTGGTTTAAAGGACACCTTTCACTGTATATTATTTCTGCCAAAATGTCCGGAAATAGTTGACTACTTCATAACTTAGCTATGCTCACAGCAAATCACACAAGGCCTCGGCTGTTTTTTGCCTATTTCCATGTCCATGCCACGATGAGAAACATGGCGAATTTACATAACCGGTATGTTGACCAAAAAGCTGACAGTGATCGAAGCCTGAGCCTGATACTTCATATAAAGAGCAAACGTGGCAAGTGTGATACAGAGGCGTCACTAGCCAAAATGTTTGGGGGGGGGGGACGAGCCATTTACCGACTGGCTGGTCATTTTTACCAACTGTTTCTGCAGAAAAACGACTGTTTTCAACAACAAACAATGACAGTGTTGAAAAAAATCGACTGATTTTCAGAAAAATCCACTGATTTTAAAAAAAACGACTATTTTGACGAAAAATCGACCAATTTTTCAAGACCCATAAGTAGTTCGATTTCACGATTGGCAAAGAATGCTAAAAGCAGATTCTCAGTTCCAGCATCTCCACCAGAAGACAAATCATTAGTCTTAAGCAAGGCACACTTCTATTTATTCAAACAATGTTTACAACGGGTACGTCAGCTACGATTCTTCATCAGCGATATTTCGGCCCTTTTTGGCAAGGGTCCTCGTCAGGCTGTCAATCTTCTGGTTCAACTTCGGGGAAAAAACCAACCTGTGATTTCTTTCCCCGAAGTTGAACCAGAAGATTGACAGCCTGACGAGGACCCTTGCCAAAAAGGGCCGAAATATCGCTGATGAAGAATCGTAGCTGACGTACCCGTTGTAAACATTGTTTGAATAAATGTTTCAAAGTCAGCTTGGGCTCAAAGAATATTTATAAGGCACACTTCTTTGAATGTTTCTTGACCTAGAACAGTGCAAGTTCGGACTAAATTGAACAAGAGCTGTAAGCTCATATGGCACTTGCATGTGTCAAGATGATTTGATTGATCAAGAGTAAGTTTCGACTTTGCGGTTGAGATGCGCGCTATAAGGGAGCTGGAACTTCATTTGTAAGCAAAACCCTTGAGGCAAAACTGCTAATGGGCTGATGGGCATCACGAAAATGCATATATTGCTTAAAAGTATTTTTTTTACTTTGCGGTCAAGATTGGTACTTTAAGGAATAATCGGATTTGGGAAGTAGCAATTTCTAAGCAAATGTTGTTGAGTCTCCAATATTCCAGCGAAGTTTCATCGTCCTAGCACATCTGGAAGTACCTTAACGCGCGATCACCGGAATCCTAGACCCCCCTCCCCCTCCTCCAACTCCACCCACAATAACCGGAGCCAATCCTGTTCTGTAAATGATTAATCCAGAGCATCTGTTTGTCATTCCCACGAAGTTCGATCCAGATCACACCAGTCTAAGCGGGTCAAGTATTTTCCGCCCTCCCCCCGATAATTGCCGGATTCGGTCCGGAAATGAAAAAGGTCACAAGAGAAAAATGTCCTCTGTTTAATTATTAAATTTCACTCGAATCCGATCACCCGTTCCAGAGTTACGCATGACTCAATATTCCGGATTCCCCTCCCTCAAGTCCCCCCCCCCAAGATTATCATATCGAGGATTTTTTTTTTATTCCAAGTCAGTTTGACCGGGTCCCTGATATGCCTTCCAAGTTTCGTCGTGAAAATCCCCCAAAAACGGAATTCCGGGATACCCCTCCTCCCCCCCCCCCCCCTCAAGTGTCCGGATCCAGTCAAATTATGTAAAAGATTTATATGGACCAGATGTTTGTTCTTCCCAGCAAGTTTCACTCCGATACCATCATTCTAACCGTTTCTCGAGATTTCCGGTCCACCCCCCCCCCCCCCACCCCACCCAGCTCCCCCGCGGTGCACGTAGCCAATCCGATTCAGCAAATGACTTACCTAGAGCATCTGTTTGTTCTTCCCACAAAGTTCCATCCCGATCCCTCCATTCTAAACGGGGCACGTATTCCCCCCCCCCCCCAATAGTTGCCGGATCCGGTCCGGATATGAAAAAAATCATCGGAGAAATGTCCTCTGTTGAATTCTTAAATTTCACTCGAATCCGATCAACCATTCTAAAATTACGCATGACTGAAAATTTCGGATTCCCCTCCCTCCACTCCCCCCAATTTATCTCATCGACAAAATTTTTATTTTGAAGTCAGTTTGATTGGGTCCCTGATATGCCTGCCAAGTTTCATCGTGAAAGTCCCCAAAACCACCATCACCGGAATTCCGGGACCCCCCCCCCCCCCCCCCCATAAGTGTCCGGATCAAGTACAATGGCCTAAAGGACTTATCTAGAGCAGATGCTTGTTCTTCCCAGCAAGTTTCACTCCGATCCCTCCATTCTAACCGTTTCTTGAAATTTCCGGTCTCCCCCCCCCCAACTCCCCCCTGGCTACCGAATCCGGTCAAGACTTTAAACGGGACATTACAGATATATATTCTGTTCAGTTATGAAGTTTCATTACAATCCGATCATCCGTTCGAAAGTTACACACTTCTCAATTTCCCGGATTCCCCTCCCTCCACTCCCCCACCATTATCTGATCAACAATATTTTTATTTTGAAGTCAGTTTGATTGGGTCCCTGATATGCCTGCCAAGTTTCATCGTGAAAATCCAAAAAACCACCATCACCGGAATTCCGGCCCCCCCCCCCCATAAGTGTCCGGATCCAGTACAATGGTCTAAAGGACTTATCTAGAGCAGATGCTTGTTCTTCCCAGCAAGTTTCACTCCGATCCCTCCATTCTAACCGTTTCTTGAAATTTCCGGTCTCCCCCCCCCCCCAACTCCCCCCTGGCTACCGAATCCGGTCAAGACTTTAAACGGGACATTACAGATATATATTCTCTTCAGTTATGAAGTTTCATTACAATCCGATCATCCGTTCGAAAGTTACACACTTCTCAGTTTCCCGGATTCCCCTGCCCTCCACCCCCCCCCCCCCCCAAAATGGTCGGATCAGAAAACTGATTATTCCTAATTTTGTTTGGTCGGGTCTCTGATATGCCTGCCAAGTTTCATGGTCCTAGCACAACTGGAAGTACCCTAACTCGAAAAAGTGTGACAAAATGCCCTAAATTTGCAAGTTTCCAGCGCCCCGCACTCCCCCCCATATGGTCGGATCGGGAAACTGATTATTTCCAGGTTAGTTTGATCGGGTCCCTGATATGCCTGCCAAGTTTCATTGTCCTAGCACATCTGGAAGTACCCTAACTCGGATATGTGGGACAAAAAAACTCGGACCGACCGACAGACCGACAGACGGAATTGTGATCGGTATATGGCACTTGAGCCAGAGGCTGCAAGTGCCATAAAAACAAGAAAACAACCGTTAAAGAACTCCTAGAAGCCCGTAATTAGTTACTTTGATAGACTGGTAGATGACTTTCGTCAAGTGCATACGAGTGGCAGTGTTCAGAACTGACTAACGATCAAAGAAGCTTAGCACTAATGTCTTTCGTGGTATTTAATTCTTTGTTTAAACTGCCAAATGCCTTTAGTTATATGACTTTCTTTTATTTTCCATTCTACGACTGAATATGACTGTGCTAGAAATAGTGCCAGTGGAGTTGTATTTAAGTAGTACTTAGTACTACTTAAGTACAAGTTCTGTACTTAAAACTCAAGTACTACTTAAGTACAATTGTGGTCTGGTACTTAATACTTGATACTTAAGTACAAAGTTTGGAAGTACTTAATACTTAAGTACAAATTTGAAGTACTTGTTACAACACTGCTCAGAACTGAGGAGTACAAAATAATTTAACAAACAGAACTATGCCTAAACCATCTCGTCCATTCAGTGACACATGAATACTATAAAAAATACACACGATTTCCACAATTAAATTAATTGTTGACGTACTATAGGTAGGTAGGTAGGTAGGTTTTTTATTTTTAACCAAAACATTGAAAATAACATAAAATAACACTACTAATATCCTATTGCAGCAAAAAGAAAATCCTAAGGACTTGTGCTGCAATTTATTAATACTACGTGAATCATATTTGACGGTGCAAAACGGATAAGTCAGCTAAATTTTATTTGAGCAATATTTCGACCCTTCTTGGCAAGGGTCCTCTTCAGGCTCAAGCCGCTCAAGCTGGAAAATAAACTTGTCTTGCCCATTTCATAAAATCGTTTGTCCCCGCATTTCGAAATTGGGTGATTCAACGTGTTTATTGGTTCCCCTTAATTTACCGAATTTTCTAATTCATCCAACTTTTGTTCACTCCGCATCGATTTCACCACGTTCGGTCTGTCCCTTCGTTAATTTCGGTGTTTCAACCTGTTTATTTGGTCAATATGATTCGCAGTCAGCTTGGGCCGTAGGAACATCTACTACGTGAATCTAAAAATAAATAGCTAAACACAACAACTTACGATTATCCACCTAGCCTATGACTTAATAACAAACAATTAAATGTGAACACTATACACAACAATTATTAAATATTATTCTCATTATATATTATTCACTTGTCAAAAAAATGGTAGAAGCTGTGGGCTTGGGGGACTATCGAAGCTTTTTTTTTTTTTTTTATAAAAGTTCATCTTATTCTTGCAATGTGTACGTAGTTACCAATTTATCCTGGCTTGTAGAATCGGCATTCGGTGCCAGACCCTACAGGCTTATCCTCGCCGTTCCCCGAGGACTCCTTTTGAGGAGTCCGTGCGCTTTTGTTTGTCCCAGGGACTCTCTCCCCGTATTCTCGCGAGTCCTTACGACCGAGGAATGCTCTGATTATCATCACTATCATCAAAAACGACTCCCTTTCAGATTCGGAGGGGAATCAAATTTTGCTAGTCTTGGTGCAGTGTAAAATTAATAAAATACAATCGAAATAAACCAAACCAAAATTAAAATGGATCCAGACTAATTTCGTCAACTGCATATTTTTCTGTGACAAAACTTTTGCTACCATCACGACCAAGGCGCAGTGAACAAACGAATACTCGAACTCTATTGGTCGGTTATGACGTGCCATTCAAAAACCAACCAATAGAATTCGAGACTCCGTTTTTGTGTTCAAACTTTGAAGCCTTCAAGCTCTTACTTCCATGGAAACTCTTTTGCAAAAATAGAATTATACGATTAAGGAATAGCCCAATTAACATTTCCAGCAAGTCCCTGGCTTAGAATGATGATCAGACGCCGATAATTTAATTTCTAAGTTGAAAGTCTATACCTCCCAATGTTAAATTCGTTTGTTGTTGTGATCCCGTGATGACGGTATAGCAATATCCGTTTTCATCGGGTAGGGTGCAATCTCTCTATAGTACTTTTTGTGCCCCATACATTCACAGCTGTTCAGGAATTTACCGTATCCTCAAGAAAAATTTGTAAAGTTTAAGTATTGTAAAGTTCTGATTTTAATGTTGAGGATAGCATCAATACACTCCTTCGTTCTCGTTCAAATCCGTCCACCCTTCACCAACATCATGCCCTGCCAGCCCACGACATTATTAGCAAGTTTTTATTCCTGAACCCGTTTAGTTCACTGTGTCAAAATTTTATTTATTTAATATGCTTTTAAAATGTAGGCTATGTAAAGAACGCAGACACGTTTATTTATTTTGTTTTTTAGTGTTTTAATATGTGACTTTTACCGATGTAACCAAAAAGCGGGTAGTAAATAAAGAAAAAAATCCTACCAAGAGGCGCATGAATATTTCGTATTAACAAGAACAAATAAGCATCAGAACCTCCGTCTCCCTATAGGACGAGCTTGCGAGCTCGTATCCCTGCCTGCCCCCAGTGATCAAAATATATTGTCACGAAGTATATTTTTTTTTAATTAAAGAACCTGAACCTTGCAGTAAAGCCCCGAAGAAGGATTTTCAAAGTAAAAGCCGATTGGTTGTTTAGACGCGCTGCAGAGCGGGTCAGCGCGCCTCCTGCACTAGTTCTTCTGATAATGCGCAAGGGAAAAGAGAGAAGTAGACGGGCAGCAACTAAAAGCTCAGCAAATACCTCTAGCTCAGCTCAATTTTGTCGGGGATACAACTTGACCAAAGGAGGGTTTTCGCGAGATCTCGGAATCACTTTCCGGCGAGCGAAGCGCATCGTGAAAACAGTGGGAAAGTGATTCCTGGTATCACTTTCCACTTTCCCGCTGGACTGATCGCGAAAACACATGGAAAGCTGGTATCGCCGAGAGAAACGTTGAATTACAAACTTTTTCGAATAAATATGGTTCACTGAACGGTTCTTTGATTCTCATGTATTCCATCGAAATCACCTTAATTACGATTGCCATTTTTTTTTTTATTACGACACTTGCACTGTTTTTTCTCCATACCTTTGGAAATCCCGCCGAAAGATTAAATTTTCCGCGGAGCTTTCCACTAACCTCGTGGAATCACTTTCCGGGAAAGCTGCTTTGGTTTCCAGAGCGCGAAAACCGGGTTGGAAAGTTCGGCAACTTTCCGAAGTAGCGCGAAAACCATTGGAAAGTGATTTCGACTTTGCTTTCCAGCTCGCGAAAACCCTCCTCAAATTACCATTGACACGACTTGAAACTGAGTGGTAAGAAATTCCGAAAAGTCATTGGAAAATGGAGCTTAGAAACCGAATCGTAGAATATTGGAATAATCTCCCAGAAAGTATTGTAAATGCCGAAAATATCAACCAATTCAAAGCAGGTGTCGACTACCACTTGGCTGAAATTCAATTTAGTGTGCGAAGTGTCCCGAGAAATTTATAGAGGCGAAAGTCGCTTCATCGGGGTTCTGGCTTATTTGTTCTTGCTATTACTGGAGGTTCCGTTGGCTTATTTGTTCTTGCTATTCCTCTGTACATTGTTGAGCACAATGTTTTGTCCTGCTCAGTATCGAAGCTTCGAGGTTTGAGAACCTTGAAGCAAATGACGTGAGGAGACTCAGAGAGCGTGTTCCATCCTACTTACCGTAGTTACTACGCATGCCGTCACGAATTCTGGCTTTTTGCAGTCAAGGCTGGAACGATTTTTCTATTTTCCAGCGGAATATCATGCCACGGGTGAATCCGACCAATCACGTGACGGAGATTCGTGGTTACTACGCTTACCACGCTCGGGAGCGTGGTAAGCAAATAGTTACTATTAGTTACTATTTCGAGAAGGCTGGAACGGTCAGCGTAGTAACTTTTCGTGAGGTTGGAACGGATTTAGTAACCAATAGTTACTATTGGTACGAGGGTGGAACACGCTCAGAGTTACATTTCTGAAAGCCGTGTGCTTTAATGCTGGGTTTACACACTGAGTAAAACCCGAGCTCATTTTGAAACCCGAGCGTATTTAAGACACGTATTTGACCTTGAAAAGATTTCTAGCAATACGGCGTATTCTCGCCGTTCCCTGAGGACTCCACTTGAGGAGTCCCCGCGTTTTTATTTGTTCCGGGGACTCACTCCCCGTATTCTTGCGAGTCCCAACGGACGGGGAATGCTCCGACTACCGTCACCATCATCAAAAAGGACTCCCTTTCAGATTCGGAGTGGAATCGACTGCATGTTTTTTGTAGCACTTGCCTTCCGGCCAAGTGCCATATACCGATCACTTTTCCGTCGGTCGGTCTGTGGGTCTGTCGGTTAGTCCGGTGATCGCGAGTTAGGGTACTTCCAGATGTGCTAGGACGATGAAACTTGGCAGGCATATTAGGGACCCGACCAAACTAACTTGGAAATAGTCATTTCCCCGATCCGACCACCGTAGGGAGGGGGTGGAGGGAGGGGGAATCCTGAATTTTTACGTATTTATAACTTTTGAATGGGGAATCGGACCTTAATGAAACTTGATATTTGGAAAGACCTCGGCTCTAGATGTCACACCTCAAATCCGGAACGGATCCGATGACTTCGGGGGGAGTTGGAAGGGGGGACCGTAAATCGTGTGACATGTTCAGAGTGGACGGATCGGGATGAAACTTGGTGGGAAGAACAAGCACAAGCCCTAGACACATAGTTTACAAGACTGGACCGGATACGAGCATTGTGGGGGGATTTGGAGGGAGCGTTTCGGAATTCCGGTTATCATCACATGTGCTAGGACGATGAAACTTGGCAGACATATTAGAGACCCGGCCAAACAAACTTGGAAATAGTCACTTCCCCGATCCGACCACTGTGGGGGAGTGGAGGGAGGGGGGATCCGGAATGTTTGCGTTTTCATAACTTTTGAACGGGCAATCGGATCTTAATGCAACTTGATATTTGGAAAGACCTCGTTTCTAAGATGTCCCATTTCAATTCAAGTGCGGACAGGATCCGATCAATGTGGGGGAGTCGGCAGGGGGAACATAAATTTTGTGGCACGCTTAGAATATAGCGATTGGGATAAGACTTGGTGGGAAGAACAAGCGTAAGCACTAGATACATCAGTGATAGAACCGGACAGGACTCGGTCAATCTGGGGGAGTTGGAGGGGGGTCCAAAGTTCCGGTGATCGCAGTTTAAGGTAGGCTACTTCCAGATATGCTAGGACGATGAAACTTGGCTTGAACATTAGAGACTTGAAAGGACTGTCTTAGAATTGTCACTTCCCAGATCCACCATCCCTTAAAGTAGCCTACTCATCTTAACAGCAAAGTATAAAAAATAATTCTAAGCAAAACCTACATTTTCACTATTTCCATGAGCCCATGATCATTTTTGCATCAAGCAAAATGCTCAATGCCAAAAAAAAAAATACCAAACGATACATTCTCGTGATTTCCAAGGGTCCATCATCATTCTTATTTACCAAGTCTTGCAAGTGCCATATGAGCTTCCAGCTCTTGTTTGAACAAAATCCATTTTGGAAGCATTCCCCGTGTTCTCGCTGTTTCTGTACGCGGAGTCCGCGTGGAGTGACTCCGTCTATTCTTGCCGTTCCCTTCGATTCCCCTAGGAGTCCTCGGGGAAGGGCGGGAATACGTCTTTAGATGATTTCTTCAATACGTCCGTATTGCTAGAGATCTTTTCAAGCCCAATACTTGTGTAAAATACGCTCGTATTTCAAAATATGCTTGGAGTTAGGCAGTGTGTAAATTTAGAATAACTGTAAATTACATTCTATGAGAGAATTTATCGAAAACAAAATTGGCAGGTGTGAACAGGGGCAGCCCGGTAAAGCTTTCATCTGTCTATAGGGACTGTAAGCTAGTACAGTTCTTTGCCAACACATCAGACAAAAAAATAATAAACAAAAGAACGGCAGGGAGAACACCAACAAAACACCTCACCAAATCATTCCGGGTTCGCTAAAACAAAACCTAATAAATTTGGTAATCATAGTTGATAGTGCAAAACGGATAAGTCACCTGTATTTAATTAGAGGTATAATTCGGCCCTTCTTGGCAAGGGTCCTCTTCAGGCTCAAAGTCGCTCAAGTTGGAAATATCAGTGAGCTTGGGCTGAAGGCGAAGGCGATTTCTGGAAGAATATCGATTTTGACAGATCCAAAGGGATCCAACTCCTCCTCGCGCTGGATCAACCCCCAGATTCTTCCAACTCTGGACATGAATAAGGAAAAGGAAACAAGTGCGAAAAACAAGAACTGAGAAGCTTTACAGCGTGTCCCAAGACTCCCAACTTTGAACGTTAAGTCAGAGAGTAAAATAACTCTAGGGAGTAGCGCCAAGATCAATGCTATCCGTCCATCAGAAACGGGCCTTACTCGTGGCGCCGCCCGTTCCGCTCGCGACATTGAAAGTGAGACAAACTTGCGGGTTAGAACATTTTCGTACATCTGTAAGATATGATCTGCATACACTAAAGGCATTTTTGCGCGGTTCTTCTGTCCATCAAGAGGAATGATCAACGAACAACTGTTGACCGCCAAAACGTCGTTGTTGATCAACAGAGGTGAATCCCCGCCAAAACACTCTGTTTGAAAAATATGGCAGATTATAGTAGAGGTATGATTATGTGAACGTTTGTTGACAGTGGACTTAGCCATTTTCATGCATTTGTTGTGTCTAAAGCTAACTACCAGTTAGCCAAAATAGGTAATTAGGGGCATCTGAAAACACCTGTATAGGTTTTTGGATCTTCATTTTACGATTTAGCCCAAAACAGTACTGTTCACATTAAAGTAACTGTTCACATAAGCAAGCATACCTCTACTGTACTACACAAGTTAACAAACAGAGTCGATCAACAACCCTTTAAGATGTTGGTCGATTCGACCAACAATGTTGGCCACAGAGAGTTCTGTTGGTCGCTAGAACACACTATTCATCGACATTGGCTCAATGTCGAGCCGCTAAAAAACGCCTTAAGGAAACAGGAGAGATTGTTTCTTTTTTAGGCTGTGTTCGAAATCAGATGGAGCCAGCGATGGTGCACGTCTGATTGAACTTAAATTGGGACGTCATCTTTGGTGTCGCTGCTATTCAGCAAGAAAAAGAAAGACAACTTCACTGTTTCTTCACTGTGTGCAGACCGTATCTTGGCTTTACTAGTAATTTCTGAGCTCGCAAGTTTGTCTCGCTTTAAATGCCACAAGCGTAGTATGCGGCGCTACAGTAAAGGGCCCGATTGTAAAGCATTGCAAGCATAGTCTTGCCGCTACTCCCTAGAGTTATTTTGCTCTACTGTACTGGACGGTCGCTGCTGACAGGCTGCTGGGTCACTGTCTTTTGTTCGACCAGGCGTACGCTCTAAAAAGTATCTCCGAGTAGGGATTAAAGTTAACTGCAGTATTTGCTATTCGGATTATTCGTATCTCTACGGAGATAAGATTAATGCGAAATAGATAAGATGAAAGCCAGTAGCAAATATTGTAGTTAATTTCTGGTTCATTTTCATCCTTACTCTGAGATACTTTATACAGTGTAGGAGGGAAAACGGATTTTCGTGGAAAAAAAGGAATCCACACAAAAATTTAAGCGCGAAAAATTCAAATAGCCTAGTTCACGCTCGTCCGTCTCCAGGCTCCAAGTCCAAGCGTTTCCTGTAACATGGTTGTTACCTGTGACGATTGTGAAACGGAATTTCCTACTGAAAGATCTCTTTTCGAACACATAGATTGTGGTAGCTGTATAGTGATTGTTAAACAAGAAAATGGTGAAGTTTTTGAGAGCGGATTTGATGTCAATCCAGTTGAAGTTGAGCAAACAGGTAAGCTAATTTTCTTTTACTAATCAACAGATCTAACAGAAATAATCTCTCACATCAATAACTCATTAGTGTTAAGTATTGGTTGCATTTTTGCAGATGGATTTCCATGATATCTTCAAGGTTCAAAGGTTTAATTTACACTTCTGTGTAAAATGATAATATAAAGAGGGTTAAGGCTTAAAGCTTAAATTAAGCTGGAAACACAAGGTCGGTTGACAGAAAACCTGGTAGGCTTGGTCTACCACAAATCCCTGACTTTTGGATACCCTATCCCTATGCCAAACTTTGGATATATCTAGCATTTGGCATAGCCTATGCCTAACGCTGGACACCCTATGCCAAATGCTGGATACCTGTTGTGCTGGTAACCTAACCCTGACCTACCTCAATATATACTAGTTCTCATTGGTTGATTTTTTAGCTTCACTCAAATCATCAATATTTTACTTGGTTACAGTGTCCAGCACCTGGCATGGATAGTGTATCCAGCATTAGGCATAGGGTATGCCAAACGCTAGACATATCCAGGGTTTGGCATAGGGTATCCAACTGTGGTTGACTGGGTAGGCTACAATACAGACAAACCCTGGACAAGCCTATGTGACATATAATGAATTATATAAATAAATATTAATAATTCCATGACTCACCATTAGATGGGATGTTAATAGCCTATTACAGTGCTGATACTAGTATTACCACTGTAACCAGTAACTGCATCTGCAGTTAGTAATTTTTGCGATTAATGTGGTACATGATACCCACTATAATTGTTCTGCTAAAATGACAATTGTCCAAAAATCATCCCATAAAATTACTAATATCCACTGACATCCAGCTGACATCTAGAGTGACATAACTTCATAACTTCCTAATGGGGCAGAGGTGAACAGTGCGGGGTGCAACACACTCCTCTCCACATTGAGTGTGTGACCCACAGACTGTAGTGTGATGTACTTCGGTTTTTAGTTATGAAAGTACAGTAGTCTATGTGGAATGGACAAATAGAACAGTCCACATACTATACTTTCATAACTGAAACAAAAGTATGTCAAACTACAATGAAACTAGACCAAAACTATATAAAAAAATATGCACCTTTAGACAAAAACTTGCTAGCAAGATAATTTGATTGGCTAAAAGTTAACCAAAAAGTTCTATGAATCTGACCTTTATCCAAAATTATAAAATGTTATTTGTAAAGTTTAGAAAATAAATACAAGAGGGTGGATTCAGTATGGTGGTTCATCAGCTTTGTGGTTTGAAGGGTAGCTGGTGCAGGCACAGCAAAAGCAGATATTACTGGTGTTTTAAGGGCTGGAGCTGTGTAGGCAATGGGTGGTCATGTTGCGTAGGCAGGCGGGAAAGATGCTGGTGAAGCAAGTGGAGCTGATCAGTTAGGTGGCGGAAGACTGCAAGTTGGCTGGGTAGGTGGTGCGTATGCTGGTGAGATATGCATCAGAGCTGGTATAGGAGGTATATGTTTCTTAGTATTCTGAGGCTGGTGGTGCATAAACTGGTGTATGTTAAGCTGGAATAGGTGCTGAGCAAGCTGGAACAAACGCTGGGTAAGGTGGTGCAGGCCCTAGGTGAGCTAGTTTTGCTTTTGATGAACTTGATAGGCTGAAATTAGATAAAGCTGGAGGTGGCACTGAGTGTGCTTCAGTTGCGCTGGGTTGGCTAGTACAGAGTATTCTGGAACAGGCAATTGGTAGGCTGGAAGTGGTGCTAGGTAAGCTGGAGTTGTGCTAATTTGCAGCTGATGTAGGAGTATGCTGGAACAGGCAATTGGTAAGCTGGAAATGGCGCTGGGTAAGCTGGAGTTGCGCTGGGTTGCTGATATACCAAGTATTGATCCACCCTCAAGGGATAATTGAAAAAAAAACAGGAAATTGCTTTATAAATTATTTAATTTGGTGTATAAATGTTAGGTGAGTTCTACTAAAAGAAAAGGAAAGAGAAAGAGTTGATCAGATTCTTCGTCCACCCAATAAAAGAAAAAACACCTGAATGTCAATTTGGGTTTAACAGGTGCCAAACTCTTTAAGTCCAACAAAACTTAATGCAAATGAATAATAATAATATTAATCAAAGTGGTTATTGGCAAAAGTCTTTATTTAATATAAGGGCAGAATGATTGAGGCTGAAGAGGACCCTTGTCAAGAAGGGGCGAAATATAGCTCTAATAAAATGTAGCTGACTTATCCGTTTTGCAACATAAAAAAAAATGCCAAAGCTAAAATGATATAGAGGCAGAAGGTCAACATATCATAAACATATATGCCACAAAATCCGGGATGATATTATAAATCTCTTAATATATTATACAATCATTTAGGGCAAAATGCCAAAGTTAATTATATAGAGGCAGGAGCAGGGGCGTCACGACTGGGGGGGGAAGGGGGGGACCCCCCCCCCCCCCCAATGCTGTCGGCCAGTCGGTAAAAAATAACCGAGACGGCGCGAAGCGCCGCGATTTTTCGTCGAAACAGTTGATTTTTTTCATGAAAACAGTCGTTTTTTCTGAAAATTGGTCGATTTTTCGTCAAAATAGTCGGTTTTTTGTGAAAACCAGTGGATTTTTCTGAAAATCAGTCGATTTTTTTCAAAACTGTTATTTTTTGTTGTTGAAAACAGTCGTTTTTTCTGCAGAAACAGTCGGTAAAAATTACCAACCAGTCGGTAAATTCCTAATCCCCCCCCCCCAAACATTTTGGCTAGTGACGCCTCTGGGCAGGAGGCCAACATAATAAACATGTATAAATAACATTAACAGCATGCCAAAAAGTCCGCAATGAGATGATCAATCTCTTTGGCATTAATATATTAATAACTGTAAACTCTTAATATAATAATAATTCTAAATGATAATTATACAATCATTTAATATGAATGTATAATTTGTGTTTGTTTGTGTTTATGTTTCATGTTTGTGCCATGGCCATGGCATCTTATCTTATAAGGGCAAAACGCCAAAATTCATTGATATAGAGGCAGAAGGCCAACATAACAAACATATATAAATAACAGTGACAAAAAATCTGCGATGAGATCATCAATCTCTTAATATATTATACAATCATTTAGGGGCAAAATGCCAAAGTTAAATTGATATAGAGACAGAAAGCTAACATAACAAACATATATAAATAGCAGTGACAAAATGCCAAAAAATCTGCGATGAGATCATCAATCTCTTAATATATTATACAATCATTTAGGGGCAAAATGCCAAAGTTAAATTGATATAGAGACAGAAAGCTAACATAACAAACATCTATAAATAGCAATGACAAAATGCAACAAAATCTGCGATGAGATCATCAATCTCGACTATGTTTCATGTTTGTGCCATGGCCATGGCATCTTATCTTATAAGGGCAAAACGCCAAAATTCATTGATATAGAGGCAGAAGGCCAACATAACAAACATATATAAATAACAGTGACAAAAAATCTGCGATGAGATCATCAATCTCTTAATATATTATACAATCATTTAGGGGCAAATGCCAAAGTTAAATTGATATAGAGACAGAAAGCTAACATAACAAACATATATAAATAGCAGTGACAAAATGCCAAAAAATCTGCGATGAGATCATCAATCTCTTAATATATTATACAATCATTTAGGGGCAAAATGCCAAAGTTAAATTGATATAGAGACAGAAAGCTAACATAACAAACATCTATAAATAGCAATGACAAAATGCAACAAAATCTGCGATGAGATCATCAATCTCGACTATGTTTCATGTTTGTGCCATGGCCATGGCATCTTATCTTATAAGGGCAAAACGCCAAAATTCATTGATATAGAGGCAGAAGGCCAACATAACAAACATATATAAATAACAGTGACAAAAAATCTGCGATGAGATCATCAATCTCTTAATATATTATACAATCATTTAGGGGCAAATGCCAAAGTTAAATTGATATAGAGACAGAAAGCTAACATAACAAACATATATAAATAGCAGTGACAAAATGCCAAAAAATCTGCGATGAGATCATCAATCTCTTAATATATTATACAATCATTTAGGGGCAAAATGCCAAAGTTAAATTGATATAGAGACAGAAAGCTAACATAACAAACATCTATAAATAGCAATGACAAAATGCAACAAAATCTGCGATGAGATCATCAATCTCGACAAACACTTTGCCAGAAGGGCAATTTGCAAACAATACGCCGCAAAGGCATTAATGAAGAAGGAACTTAAAAAGCTGGACTGGCCTCACAGGCGGTACATAAAGGTTAAGGCACAATAAAGAGGAAAAACTATGAACCGAGCTCGGCCACACAGGTCATCCACACGAGGTAATAGAGAACAAACAATCTGATAATAGAACTTCTGTCTTTAGCCCCATGCAGCGACTGTGAATACCCCGACAAAACTGAGCGGACCTAGAGGTATTTACTCTAGCTTTGTGCTGATGTTGAGACCCATTTACTCATCTTCCGTCTTCGCCGTTGCTTATCGCAGAAAAAATAGTGAAGGAGTCTGGCAGGAGGCTTACTCCGTACGCTGACCCGCTCTGGAGCGCGTCCATAGAACCAATGAGCTTTGACTTCTAGTTTTCCTCACCGGCGGTTTCACAGCGATTTAGCTATTTGTAGAGGTAATGAAACGTGATGTGGCGCGAAGCTACTAACCTCCGCTCGTTCGTAGCGGACAGGGTATGGGGAATTATTCGACTCCGCATAGTCATATTACAGGAAGGTTATGTGTATGTACCATATGAAATTGGGGTCTCCGGTCTTAGAAGTATATGGAGTGATTATGGAAGTAGGTTGCGTTAGTATTATAGATAAGACAGGTCCTTTAATGATTTTTTTTTCAGGAAATATGGTTGCCAAGTGCTCTTACTGCTTAGAGGATTTTCTGTGCGAAGAAGACGTCCTAGAGCATCAGGCGGTCTGTCACAACGTGTATGTAAAAGAAGAACCTGATGAAAAATTTGGATTTGATCCTGGTTCATCCGACCTGCAAACAGGTGAGCTTACCTATTATTACTCTTGATGACTAACTCTCCTTGCCGATGCAGAATCGCCGGGTACCTAGCGGAGGAGCCAGAAGCGGTATCACAGCTGCTCCCAAAGATCGCCGTGATTGGTTGACACAGGGTTTGAGTCGTTACAGAGACGTTTACTCCTTCTTCCTGAGGATCAGTGGCGTGTGTTGGACTTAGCCACATAGAGTATTATTACAGTAAGGGCGATTTTGGCGATCTCACGGATTCGCTTTTCATAAAACAAAGTGAGAATCCGCCGAGCGCCAGAATACTCTATGTGACTGTAATTCCAACGCCAGTGGACCTCGGGAAGAACGAGAAATGTCACTCGAACAGTGATTCAGACCTATGTCACACGTTAAATCATAGGAAGTAAATAAATTAATATGTTAAATCACCGAATTTACAGGGGAACGGACCGAATGCGATGAAGTGATGTGGGCTAAAGAGGGGGGCGGTTATTACCGAATTTATTACCGAATTCGGTAACGAATGGGAACTGAATAAATACATGGGAACTGAATAAATATGTTTGTTTCGCTGGGCGTGTCAACGGGTGGTGTTGGGGACCGGGTGCTGACGGGGGAATACGCATATTTCCATTTGTATGAATGGCATATAGTGAAGTAAAAATTTTGTATTTATAAGAATTCTTTCCATCCCGTGTATTACGAATTTGTCTTCTCAGCCGGGCTCTGGACATCTTATTATTTAGTTTGTTATTAAGAAGAACCTGAACCTATACGTTAAATTAGCGAATTTGCAAATTGACAGACAGAATGCAGTGGAATAGACGCGGACCTGATACGGCCTGAACAAGTGGACTAAATAGCGTTTGTTGGGGACACCTGGGGCGACGTTTCCGGCTCTTCTCTAGGCAAACGGCGATTCTTCATTGGAACGAAGAGTTAGTCATCAGTAATTGCGTTTTCGCAGATACCTTGGTATCTGATACCACGGTAACTCGATCTGCAATTAGTCGTGTTTGCAGTTACCGTGGTATCTGATACACGGCTGCTAGGAAAAAACGACTATTAATTGCACTTTTCATCCAAGGTCATCCCAAAAGAAAAACTGATATCCCGTTACATCACTAAGTGCCAAACTTCTTTCCAACTAATTTGACAGTAAGTAGCTGCGTTCGTTGCACTCCGGGCTGTCTCTGGTGTTTAGTCATCAGTGTCCGGTTCTTCCCTTAAAACGCGTTTTTTTTTTGTTCACCTGTGAGTTGATGAAAACTGGCTAACTCCTCGCTGAAGCAGGTTCTGGTTAGTCCGCACCGGTGAGATAAAACCGGACACTGGTTAGTTCAAAAACGGATTATAAGACTGGTGAGAAGTCACCGGTGGATGCAAAAACGGCTTATAAGAAAAACCGGAGACCACCGGTGAGAACTCCCGTGACAAAGAACGCAGCTAGTATTAACGGAAAGTGGTTGCGCCTCTGTCGCACTTCTCGCTGTTTCGCACTTTCCACGTACGGAGTGGATTCGCTTTCAGTGTCACTTCCCACAACACGCGGAGCATAAGAATATCCTCGGAAAGTAAAGCTAGTTTAGTCGAGCCCCAAGAACACAGCGGAGCTGTACAGATCGCCAGAATCGCCCTTATATTGGTAGTAAAGCTCTAGTTTTGTTCTATATTTTCAAGCCGCCTCCAGAGTACGCAAGAGAAGGAAAAAAAAATTGGAAAAGAGACAAGATATCACACCCTAAGAATTTGAGTTCCTTCTTTACTGAAAAAAAAAGCTATTAATGTTTATTTTTCTTATCGACCTCACACAAATTTCTTATCCCAACACAAACGCGGCTTTTCAGATTTTTAATTGGCCAGATGGTGAGCACTGCTCTTCTTGTTGTTGAACAGTTGTTTTTCTAAAATCGTTGATGTCAAGCATATTACAAGCGCATAGAGGTACCACAAATCTGAAAGGTAAAGTCTACCACAAGAAAATCGGTATTTTTAAATAGCGGAGCAACAAAGTAACGCACTTTCGTCGGTGCTTCAAGCTTATTTAAAGGACCCCTCTTGCTTATTTTGCTTTTTACAAAAGACTTAGCTCCCATATGGAATTATAAGCTTCTAAAATCCCCACCTTTTTCCATTTTTTCGTTTCGTAACTACGAATTTTTTGCGTTTTTTCGGCCTTGCCGAATTTTCCTGTCACCCAACAAAAAGTTTGCCGGAATCTTCATTGTTCGCTGAAAACTTTTTCACACATGAGGATGTGATAATCTTCTGTTTATTACTTCTTTTATTTGCTTAGTTTTCCCACTTTTTAACCAAGGCACGTTCAGTTTTCAAATCTTTTGCGCCCAGCCGCCGCGTCGGAGAGCAGGAAGGCTGTGTATAATCGACAAGCGCTAACAAGAGAATCGCTAGTTTCAGGTTGAAAGTAATGGTATTTTCGAAAACCTTTTTTCCAATCCATTTTATAGGGAAAACATCATTTTTAGTAAGAGTTGTGCTTTAAGTGAATAAATGATGGGTAGCAAGATTGTCCTATATCGGCCCTTTTCGGTTAAACTTCAAATATATTATTAGACGGCTAATTCTTCTCGGATGTTCAGGACAGAGCTTAGGCTATTCCAGTCTCCACCTGAACAGTTAAAGAGCCCGAAAAATCTAATTAATTTCCCGATCCAGGAAACGAAATGTAATCCATTCAAAAAGGGCCTCGAGCTACTGAGGCGAACGTGCTCAGATGGTCCCTTTGGCCAGTCCAGGTCATTAGGGGTTGGCTTCATACGAGAAAGAGGAAATATCACAACAATAACAATCAATCAATCAAGTTTAATCCGAATAGCTAAAAGCTATAAGAGGAATACAGATTTAAGAAACACACAGACATTTAATAAATTAACTAAAGAAGTTTGAAAGTTCATTAAACAGATCCCACGGTTTATACAACTCATTTACGTGCTAATGTTCGTATCCTCTTAGATTGTTGTTATGTTAAAATGTTGTATTGCGTGTTGTTGTTGTTTTTTCTCTTCTTTTCTATTTTGTTTACTCCGTCTAGGTCCCCTCGGGCCAATTTTGATGGGAAATAAATTTTTTCATTCATTCATTCACTTACAAGAAATGACCAGAAATAAATGATGGGATGAAACTACGTAAAAATTGGGCAGAAGAATTAGCAGGATATGGAGAAAACTGATTGCCAGTATTCCTCTCGGACCGACGCATGGAAGACGGGAGGGGAGAGGGGAATAGATGGGCCATCTGGGAACAACACATTATCGTAGCTAACAACTTGTGCAATAGATAGACCATTCGATAATGTTCCTGTTGTTTAGATGAAAATCTAGAAGGAGTCGGCCCATTTCAAGAGCAAGATCGTGATGCCACACAAGTCAAGCCTCGCCGAAGCTCTGGAGGAAAGGTTCACGTCTGTGAAGTGTGTGACAAACAGTTTACTCACCACGGTCACAAAGTGCAGCACATGAGAACACACACAGGTGAGAGGCCATACGCTTGTGAAGTATGCCACAAAAAGTTTACTGTGAAGAGTCATATGACGAATCACATGAAGTTACACACTGGAGAAAAGCCTTACTCATGTGAAGTATGTGACAGAAAGTTTACTCGGCACTTTCATATGATGCAGCATATGAAAACTCACTCTGGAGAAAAGCCTTACTCTTGTGAAGTATGTAGTAAAAGTTTTGCTCAGCTGTGTAGCAAGGTGATCCATATGAGAAATCATACTGGAGAAAAGCCATTTACCTGTGAAGTATGTGAGCGAGCGTTTGCGACTCACAAAATTAAGGTGCAGCACATGCGAACTCACACTGGAGAAAAACCTTACTCTTGTGAAGTATGTGATAGAAAGTTTACTCGACAATCGCAAAAGGTGCAGCATATGAAGACTCACACTGGAGAAAAGCCTTACTCTTGTGAAGTATGTGATAGAACTTTTGCGCACAATTGTACCAAGATCATCCATATGAGAAGTCACACTGGGGAAAAACCATTTGTCTGTGAGGTATGTGAGAAAACCTTCGCTCAGCACAGTGGCAAGGTAAAACACATGAAAGTACACACTAAGGCCTTACTCGTGTGAAGTCATTTTTCAGTTCAGTTCTGCGAGGTCATGAGGTACAGGAGAAAAACTGTATCTTGTCATTTTTGCGATAGAAGTCTCACTCAGTCTCATTCAGCGCAGGAGTATCCTAGAGCACAGGAGCCTCACTCTTCTGCAATAAGGAATTTATATCACGCAAGCGAAGATGGGCATAAGAAAGTGTACAGTGAAGAGAAATACTATCAGCGTGTTCCACCCTCCTAACAGTAGTAAATGTTAGCTACTATTTTCGTTCCAACCCCGTGAAAAGTTACGGCGCTGACCGTTCCAACCTTCTCGAAATTGTAACTATTTGCTTACCACGCTCGAGTAAGTAGTAAGCGTGGTAATTACGATCTCTGTGACGTGATTGGCCCGATTAGCCTGTGGCACGATATTTTGCGAAAATAGAAAAATGTGTTCCAGCCTTGCATGTTTTGCAATTTCTGCGAAAGCCTTGACGCAGAAAAGCCAGGATCCGTGACGTCATGCGTAGTAACTATGGAAAGTAGGATGGAACAAGTGCTCTGGTAGAAGGCTAATCTATAGTAAAGATTACCCTTGCTTATAGCAGGAATTGGCAACTTTACAGCAAGAGAGCAATACTCTTGATAACTAACTCTATCTTCCGATGAAGAATCGCCGTGTGCTTAGCAAAGAGCCAGAAACGTCACCAAAACAAATGTTTTTAATTGGTTTACATAAAATTTGAGTAATTTTTAAGGATTCTTTTGGGTGACATTTCTTGTTGTTTATTAGGATCACTGGCATGTTTCGAACTTATGCTCGGGCCCCACTTATAGTCACACCTGGTAATAACGCCGGTAATACGCGGTCTTACGGTCGAAATTGGGAAGAAAAGACGCTGAAAACGTAACTAGACGAGATACAAAAATCCATCTCCGCCTTTTTGAAACGTAACTTTGGACCAATCACAGACGACAGTCACTAGTTGCGTTTTTTGCCTTTTCTCCATAGGTCGGTTAACCGACCTATTTGCCACTATTGACCGTTTTTTTGTCTCTCCGGTCGGTTCGACTGAGCTCTAAAAAACGGCTTATAAGAAAAATTGGCGTCTTCCCGTCGCCGGCGCCGTGCCAAGAACGTAGGTTGGTTTGATGGAGCTCCCGCCTCAGTCTACAGGTCAGTTAACCGACCTGCAAACGGAGCAAAAAAACGGCTTATAAAAAATTACGTCGGTTGACCGAAGGAAGAAAACGACTTATAAGGCGTATTCTCGCCGTTCCCCGAGGACTTCACTTGAGGAGTCCCCGGGTTTTTGTTTGTCCCGGGGACTCACTCCCCGTATTCTCGCAAGTCCCCACGGACCGGGAATGCTCCGATTATCATCACCATCATCAATAAGGACTCCCTTTCAGATTCGGAGGGGAATCAATTTTTCTGGTGTTGGTGCAATGTAAAATTAATTAAAAACAATCAGAATAAACAAAACCAAAAATAAAGTGGATCCAGACTAATTTTGTCAAATGCATATTTTTTTTCCGAACAAAATCTGTTTTGGAAGCATTCCCCGTGTTCTCGCTGTTTCTGTACGCGGAATCCGCGTGGAGTGACTCCCTCTATTCTCGTCCTTCCTTTCGATTCCCCGAGGAGTCCTCGGGGAACGGCGAGAATACGCCTATAGTGGGAAATCTTGTAGGTCGGTTAACTGGATGACGGAAACGCAGCTACTGACTTTAGCTAGTTTTGTTTACTTCTGAGTGATGATGGTGGTAATATACCTTGAATTTCTTCGTTCCTGTTGTGACCAGGATGAAACGTAAGAATGGGTAATAACCAAATTTCGTACAGATGTGACTGAATGTGGCCCGGGCATTAGTCACACAGAATAGTCTCCTTTCTTGTGTTTTCGTCAAAATCGAGAACGCAGAAAGCTTGCGTCGATAGTCACTTCTCGGTTCCAGTTCTCCCTCCTGATTGGTCATATAGATTATTGACGAGGAATGTCGGCAGAGGTGGCAATACTTTTTTTTAAACATCACCAGTAGAAAAAGAGGACAAAGGTAACCACTTCCGAAATGTGTCAGGTTACTTGATACCTTAGGTGACGGAATAGTGAGCTTTATATTTTTTATTAATTAAAGTGTAAAATGAGGTGGATTAGGAAAAATTACTTTGTGCTGCTATGGCCTATGTCGTTATCAGGAATGTGGCTATGCTACAATAGTTATGTTTTGCAGAAACCACGGCATCTAATACCGCGTAATTGGATTCGCATTTTGTCATTTTTGCAGTTACCGTGGTATCTGATACTACGGTTCTCTGCATAAACGACAATGGCAGAATTTTCGCTTTTACTAATCATCCCAAAAGAAATACTAATATCCACTAACAAGTGCAAAACCTTTTTCCTACCAATTTGACAAAAACCCAAGCTTCAATTTGGTGATCTTGAAAGTGAGATCAGTTTACACCGTAACTGATCAAATACCACCGTAACTGGTCAGATACCACGCTTACTGAAAACACGCTTTTTGACCGCGGTACCAGATACCACGGGTAATTGCAAACACATAAATACTCCTTCAGCCCAAGCTGATTGCGAATCGTATTTGATGGTGCAAACGGATACGTCAGCTGAATTTTTATTGGAGTTATATTTCGGCCCTTCTTGGCAAGAGTTCTCTTCAGGCTCAATACCACTCAAGTTGGAAAAACAAACTTGTGGGAAACAACTTGAGCGGTATTGAGCCTGAAGAGGACCCTTGCCAAGAAGGGCCGAAATATGGCTCCAATAAAAATTCAGCTGACGTATCCGTTTGCACCATCAAATATAATTGCAAACACGGGACAAACGTCTTTCCATACCGTATATGGTAACATTTTACGTGTTGGAGTTTTGGGATCACCACTGAGGCCGCTCTTGCAGGTCGTTCGCGAGCAGTATTGAACGGTGGCGGAAGTATATACTTATGGATAGGGTGCTCAAGCATTTTCTTACCGGAAGCCATGCACAGTTTCAACCTACGGGACTCAAGTTTAAATTTCTGAAGGAGCTCATTGTAACGAATTTTAGGGGGGTCGTGGCATAATTATTGGGCATGTCCTAAAGTCCACCTAGCTTCAAATGGATACGCAATAGGCCCAACCCACTCATTGAACTTCGTCGCTGAGTGCTCAGAATCGGAGATCATCGCCGCCAGTTAGGCCTGTGTTGAAACCTTACCTTACCTTAAAGTTTAACTGAAAAAGGTTGAAAAAGGACAATTTAGTTACCCATCACTCATTCACTTAAAGAGGCTTGAAGACCCGCTGGAAATGCGTTTCTTCGTTGTTCCACTATTCATTAATAATCGATTTTCAAATAGTGGAATTTACGTGGGATTCGTGGTACCTCTGTGCGCTTGCATTTTTAGTGGAGTGTTCCTTGGAGCAATCCACTATTGCGAGTGCTGTAGCAGCTTTCGGTTTTCACCTTATTTTGTGGAGCTCATAACTCGTGAACGAGTGCAAGTATCTAAGTTCAAACTTGGTACACTTGTGGATATTGGGGTCTAGTAGTGCCTTTTGAGGGTCCCCCCCCCCACACCCACCAGGTTCAGGGGCAAATGGGCCCAGATTGCCCAGTGAATAATTTTCATAACTTGACCAGAACTGGACATAGGACGATGAAATTTCTTGGACGCATAGATCCTAAGGCTGGGAAATCGCTTTTAAAGTTGCACCTCCCCCACCCACCCCGTGCATGGGTAAATGGGCCCAGATTCCCCAGGAGTAAAGTTCGTTACCCGTGACAGGAATCAACAGGTATAAAGTTGAAACTTGGTAGGATTATGAGCATTGGGGTCTCTTTTTACTTTTTGCAGGTTCCAAACCCCACCACCAGTTGGTTCAGGGGCAATTGGACCCAGATTGCCCATTTTGTGATGTTTTCAACTTGACATTAACTGGAGATAAGGCGATGAAATTCCTTTGTGCTTTTGTATCATAGGGGTTGGGGAGAGTTGAACCACCCCCACCCTCCCCGTTCATGGGCAAGTGGGCCCAAATTGCCCATGAAAATAAGTGTTTGACCCGTGACTGGAATCAAACGGAACCTTACGAGAAAAATGTATGACTTTTTTTTTGTTCGGGCACTAAGCAATCTTCACCAATCTCACCACTGCCCACTAAAAAGCCGCGTTTGTGTTGAGATCAAAATTTCCCACGTCATAGTAGAATTTGCACTGTGGGACGGCCGCAGATATTCTGAACGTCATAACTAAAGGAGAGAGTAGAAAATGAAAAAAATCCCTTTGTAAAATCTGAATAATTCAGTGTATTCAGTTAAATGACTCAAAATAAGTTGGCTTTTCAGTTAAACTTTAACGAATAAGAAATTCTTCTGCGGAAGACCGCTTTCATTTTTTTAAACTCAGGGGTAATGCAAAACTCTCGCCGTCAGGGAGGTTAGTACTTCTTGTCAGCTGACGGAATACAATGAAGATTATCACTGCTGGGGACTAATACGAAAAAAAAAAACGCGAAGAGGAAAGATGCAGAAGATATACACGTCGTCATACCAAGAACAAATAATCAGATAGAACTTCTGTCTTCAGTCGCATGCAGCGACTATAAAATCCCCGATAGAATTGAGCGGATCTAGAGGTATTTACTTTAGCTTTGAGCTAATGTTGATACCCGTTTACTCCTCTTCCGTCTTCACCCTCGCTTATCGCATAACTAAAGGAGGCTAGCAGGAAGCGTACTCCGCGCGCCGACACGCTCTGGAGCGCGTCCAAGGAACCAATCAGCTTTGACTGCTAGATTTCTTCTTCAGCGACATAACTGAGCGTGTCCGAAAGCTCGGAAACGAACGAAAATGCTGAATCAATTCAGCATTTTATGCAGCATTTCGCTTTCGGACTTAAATTTTCGCTAAGTTAATGCAGCATTAATTCAGCATAAAATTCATCGAAAAATTCAGCGAAGATGCTAAATTTTACGCTGAATTTTCAAGAAGAAACTTGGGAGCTGGCGATTAAGGCTAAATTTCGAAATTAGAAGTGTCAGAGAAGAAATAAAGAACGTGTCCGAAAGCTTTTAGTGCTGTAAATGCTGCATTTAATGCTGCATATAAGGTAAGAGCTTTCGGACGAAAATAGAAATAAAAATGCAGCATTAAATGCAGCATTTACAGTCCTGAAAGCTTTCGGAAACGCTCACTATTTGTAGAGGTAAAGCATTGTCCTAATAGGTGTTGTAAGGTGTATTACGGCGTATAAAGCTTATTACAGATTCCTCTTTTCCTCGGAGCGCGCTGTAATAAGGTGAATAAAGGAAGATAGACTAGCGCTCTATTCTGGCTTATGCAGGGCCAATCAGATCGCTTGGTTGCTTCCGCCAGCGGGCCGAGGAAAGAGCAGCGTCGTCAGGGTTGCCACGGGAAGCACTATAGTTCTACTTTGGTGGAAGCTGAAGAAACAACTTTTCTAAAAAATAACACGTTTTGTTCTGTTGCGACTGCTTACTGCTAGTTCAAGGACTTGTGCTGTCCATCCGTAGATTTACTTGCTTTTTACAATATATTGGGTGTCAAATTGTACTGGTGTACTTCAAGTAACACTAAGAGCACTTTTCTGATCTTCAGAAACTTGAAAAACTGTATGAGCGTGGCAACACTGCACGCTGCATTGATAAGAACCTCTCTGGTTCGTATTTGAACGGGCGTGTGTATTAAGACGTAAATATCGTGTATAGCGTTATTCAGCTTATTACACCTATTAGGACAATGCTTAACGAAACGTGATGTGGCGCGAAGCTAGTACTCCGCTCGTTCGAGTCGAGAGTCGGCCGTATGTTACTCGACTCAGCATGTTTGTATGACCGAGATAGGGAGACAGCAGTTCTATCTCGTTATTTGTTCTTGGTCATATCCGCAGCAATGACATAGGCAGGAATGGAGACTCTTCTTAAACGCCCTGGACGTCTCTTGAGGTACATGAGTCTAGTTGGTCTCAAGCAACGAAGGTCCATCAATGCAACTTCAGAAGAATTTCTTGTTCGCTAAAGTAAGGTAAGCAAAGCCGTATCCAGGGGGGGGGGGTTAGGGGGTTGACCCCCCCCCCCCCGGAAACATACAAAAATCATCATTTTTAAAGGCTTTTCCCTCTGATTTATGTCATTTTTGTCCGACCCGCAGGCACCCCCCCCCCCCCCCCGAAATAAATTCCTGGATACGGGCCTGAAGGTAAGGTAAGGTTTCAGCAGCAGCCTATACAGGCATTCTCAGCACAGCCACGAAGTGCAATGGGCGGCTTATGCCTGTTGCTTTCGCACACTCTTCCTGTCACCTTCCCAGAAATCCCAGATTTTTGAAGGTATCCGATAAAAGCTGGGTAGACTTTGGCTTGGGTTACGCCACAAACCCCCCACCTAGAACCAACCTGTATGCATTAACCTACCGTAACTCGATCCAGCGACCCTTCGCGAGGGAGTTCGACGTGCTAACCATTCGGCCAGGACGGACTTTTTTATTTGATACTTAAAGTCTAAGTGAAAAGGTAGATCATTTTTACATCTGATATTTGGATGGTTGACACTGAAATATTTTGCCTCGTCTAAAGGATTTTGTAAAAAAAAAAAATCACCCGGGGCTCTAGTACACCCGAGAGAGCTGCTTGCACGATAACACAAAATTCACTCAGATGCGGAGAACTTGAATTTTTAAAGGACCTCTCGCACTATTTTCTCTTCAACTACCAGTATTTATAAATAGTTGAATACTTTAAGACTTGGCTTAAGTCAGTGTGAAGCCGGCTTAAGGCATGTATTTCTATGGAAAAGTTACGCATGTAGAAAACACAAAACTTGTTTAGACTTAGATCCTCCTACGCCTGGAGGATCGACCTGGAGCCATCGACCAAAGCTCCTCCGTCGAAGAACTCGCCAACTTCGCTTCCTTCTCTAAAGACCTGCCAAAGGTCATTTTGGGTCTCCCTGACTTGCGGAGGCCAGGGGGGGGGGGGGGGTCCAACACCAATCATCCATCCCGTGCATTACGAATTTGTCTTCTCAGCCGGGCTCTGGACATTTTGTTATTTAGTTTGTTATTAAAAAGAACCTGAACCATCCATATGCCCCCAATATTTCCCTTCAAACCAGGATCCTCCGATCCCCTAGCCCACTTCTTAGGATCCTTTGTGGGCCTCAGATGCGGCTTTCTCTGCCTGTATGGCTTGCGTGGACTCGTGAGTTGTACGCGGGGCTTTTGACGGGAGTCACGTAAGTGACCTGGTATTTACACTTGTTTGTTTGTTGAGTGTGTTTTTGTTATATTGTGGCCCATGTTGGCCTTATTTGAAATAAAATAAAATAAATAAATAAATACATCCATCGGCACTTTCTAATGACATCGAGGATGGGGGTATGATCTGTCATACAATAAATATCGTCGTTTCTTATTCTCTCTGCCCAGTGTATATTCAAAATAGATATTAGGCAGTTATTGTCGAATGTCTGGAGTCGTCTTTCTAGTTGCCATTGATAATCGAAGTTTCACAGCCATACGTAAGGACGGACAGGGCATTGCTATTACAAATTCTAAGCTTTAGCTCAGAAAATAAAAAAAAATGTGTTGAAATCCGTCCAGCAAGGAATAGAAAATTTAATTCTATTTTCCGGCAATAGCATACATTCGTAGTTGGACAAAGTTCAAGTTCAAGTTTTTTTAATTATACACAAAAATACAAATACATGACACAAGCTCTGTGGAGAACACGAATTCGTACATGCAATGCTTGTTCGAACGAAGTCGGCTAACGCATTTTTATCGGTGTTCAGGCCTATTTAAGTAAATAACTGATGTGTTACTAGATGTTGGATCGCAGCTCTATTTGGTTAAAATTTAACTGATCTGAACAAGTTAAGTTAACATGATCATTTTCTCTCACCAGCTGACCCTAGCAATCTCTTAACCTTTAAAGTTTAACTGAAAAGCAAACTTATTTTTGCATAATTTAGTTGAATACACTGAGTTATTTGGATCCTGCTAAGAGATTTTTTGATTTTCCACTATCTGCATTCGTAGTGAGGTTCAGAATATCCACGGCTGTCCCCACAGCGCAAATTCTCGAATGTCGCGGAATATTTGAATCTGAACACAAACGCGGCTTTTCAGTGGGCGGTGATAAGCTTGGCGAACACTGCTTAGTGCCTGATAAAAAAAGAATCATAAATCTTTTTCGTGAAGCATACGACACAGGTAGTACGACAAATCTGACAGGGAAATTCCACTATTGAAAACTGATTATTCGTGAATAGCGGAGCAACGAAATAACGCATTTTCATCGGGTCTTCAAGCGTCTTTAAGTGGATAAGTGAGGAGTAACACGACTGTCTCATCTCTGCCCTTTTCAGTTAAACTTTAAAGCCACGCTTCACCTTCCTTCCAGATTATCAAATATTCCTATCTCCCAGACATTGAAGACAACTTTTCCGCATACCATTTAAGAGCTAATTTCCTGACAATTCAATACCGTGCATGTATCATTTCTCAAACCTCTTGCCTCCCGACTACAACTGTCTATCACTGTCTTTACTCCACTCCATCTCTATTAGCATAGTCTATGATGGGTGGTTGATCGCCTATTGCGAGTTCAGTCTGCAAACTATAGTGTGAGTTGACCTTTGGTATCCATAATGAAGCCGTGAAATTCTGCATGTGTAGTGGGTCATCCTGGCGCCCTAGGCTATCCTGACTCCAATGACTGGATACTTGGACATTTGCCATATTCTGTCTGGGCTACTCATCCCTCGCCAATCAGGTTGAGAAAGCATCTTGCTGATGATTTTGAAAATCGTTGGAAGTATGTTGATGATCTTACAATTGTTGAAATTTGTTGTAGAGAGGATTCGAGTCAAGTTCAAGATATTGTGAGTAAAGTAAAAATGCAAGCTTTGAAATCTAATATGACTGTGAATGACACTAAATCGTGCACCATGACAATTTCTTTTTGAAATCTTTCAGTCCTACGTTTCTACCTGAAATTTCAGATTCCTTGAGAGTAGAAAAAATTAAACTCCTAGGGATAATTTTAACTCAAGATTTAAAATGGGAAGCACAGACGACCAGCATGATAAAGCGAGGGAATGCCGGACTTCAGATGCTTAAGCTCATGTCCACTAAACACTTGTTCCAAATTTACATTTCATTTGTGTTTGGCATTTTTGCCTCACGGTCGAACAGACCGCCAGAATTGAGAAGATTCAAAAAAGAGCTCTAATCATAGCGTCAAAGGTGGCCGAGAGGTCCTATGAAGAGTTACTACGTAAATTCGAAATTACCTCCTTACATGAACGAAGGCTGAAACTCTGCATGGAGTTTGGTGTCAAATCTCTGAATCACCCGATCCACAAAAATATTTTCCCTTCTGAAAAGCTGTCAAAAAGGCTCCCTCGCAAGGCAGCTACTACGGTTGAAAAGTTGCAGCCGATTAAACGTGCCCACCAGAGGTTTGCAAAGAGTCTTGTCCTTTCTTTTTTAAAGTTGTATAACGAAGCATAAGCTAAGCTGCTAGTTTAAATTTATCATGTTATTTATGACCGTTGTAGCCGTATATGCGTAGGCCTATTATGTGTGTGTTCATTTATATACATGACTATACCGAACAAATTTGGCGTGAGCCATGATCAGTTTTTGGCGAATAAAAAGGTTTATCTATCTATCTATTCCCACACAAATACAGTCGCCGAAATACCTACAGCAAAGAATATTCCTCTTTAATATTTCTTCCACTGGCTAAACTTTCAACAAGTATTTTTTTTAGGTCAGTGAAGACCGCATGTGACTTTTCATGTGTATTTGCTTGTAAGAAGATGTGGTAAATGATTCATCACATATTTCACAAGAGTAAGGCTTTTCGCCAGTGTGAGTTCTCACGTGCTTTCGCTTGTCAGATGATCTAGTAAATGATTTATCACATACTTCACAAGAGTAAGGCTTTTCACCAGTATGTATCCGCATGTGTTCCGTTCTGTGATAACGCTGGCTGAACTTCATGCTTTTGTGAGAACGCTCAGTGAACTTCGTGCCACACACTTCACATGAAAAGGGCTTTTCTCCAGTGTGAGTTCGCATGTGATTCTGCTTACTTCCATATGTAGGAAATGATTTCCCACACACTTCGCAAGAGTGAGACTTTTCACCAGTATGAGTTTTCATGTGCTTTGCCTTCTCAGATGAGGTAATAAATGATTTATCACATTCTTCACAAAGGTAAGGCTTTTCACCAGTATGTAAGCGCATGTGTTCCGTTCTGTGATAACGCTGGCCGAATTTCATGCTACAAACTTCACATGAAAAGGGCTTTTCTCCAGTGTGAGTTCGCATATGCCTTCGCTTGTCACATCGTGTAGAAAATGATTTATCACACACTTCACAAGGGTAAGGCTTTTCACCAGTATGTAAGCGCATGTGTTCCGTTCTGTGATAACGCTGGCTGAACTTCATGCTACAAACTTCACATGATAAGGGCTTTTCTCCAGTGTGAGTTCGCATGTGTTTCTGCTTACTTTCATATCTAGAAAATGACTTCGGACACACTTCACAAGAGTAAGGCTTTCCATCAGCGTGAGGCTTTTCTCCAGTGTGAATTAGCATGTGCACTCGCTTCCCCTCAGACGTAGCAAAGGATTCCTCACATACTTCACAAGAGTGAAGCTTTTCTTCAGTATGTTGAAACATGTGCTGCACTTTGAGAGAACGCTGGCTGAACTTCATGCTACAAACTTCACACGAAAAAGGCTTTTCTCCAGTGTGAGTTTGCATGTGCCTTCGCTTTAGTCCAGATGTAGCAAATGATTTTTCACAAACATGACAAGAGTGAGATTGTCTTTCAGTATCAGCTAGCGTGTGTGCTTGCTTTGCTTCGTGTTGAATTTTGTTGGAAAGAGCTTCACAACGTAGTTTCCTGATCTGGTCTCCTGCCTTGAACTTTCCTGGCCTTCATGTATTAATGGTTTCGACTCGCACTCTGTCAGGGGGTCACTTACTTGCAGGCTTTCGTCTAAAAAAGAAATACAGTCAAATTCTAATGGCTTACAGAGAGCGTGTCCGAAAGCTTTCAGGACTGTAAATGCTGCATTTAATGCTGCATTTTTATTTTTATTTTCGTCCGAAAGCTCTTACCTTATACGCAGCATTAAATGCAGCATTTACAGCACTAAAAACTTTCGGACACGATCTTTATTTCTTCTCTGACACTTCTAATTTCGAAATTTAGCCTTAATCGCCAGCTCCCAAGTTTCTTCTTGAAAATTCAGCGTAAAATTTAGCATCTTCGCTGAATTTTTCGATGAGTTTTATGCTGAATTAATGCTGCATTAACTTAGCGAAAATTTAAGTCCGAAAGCGAAATGCTGATTTAATTCAGCATTTTCGTTCGTTTCCGAGCTTTCGGACACGCTCGGAATGCTTTGCCAAAGTTACAAGTGTCTTAGTGTCTTTAGGATAACCACTTTCAAACACTGGGCGTATTGGCATGAATAATTCTAATATACCAGGTCAGAAATGATGTTCATAACTTGACCAGAGCTGGATATAGGACGATGAGATTCCTTGTAGCCTACTTGTAGATCCTATGACTGGGAAAATACTTTTACATTAGCACCTACACCCATCCCGTTCAGGCGAAACTGGGCCCAGAATGCCCGAGAGTAAAGTACATGACCCGCTACTAGAATATACAGGTGTAAAGTTGAAAATATGTCGGTTCATGGGCATTGGGCGTGGGCATATCTTGACGATTTCAAATGATGGTAGGCTCATCGAGATCATGAAAATGTATATTTTGCTCATAAGTATAATTTGTACTTTAAGGGATTTGCTTGTAAGCAAAACCCTTGATGCAAACATGATCATGGGCCTTGGGGACCAAGGGTATATATACTAGAAACTAATTTCAAGTAGAGCCCTTGTGGCACAAAGATCATTGGCCCTCGGAATCACGAATTGTATCGTTTAGTCATTTGTTTGTTTCTCCTCGAATATATTGACGATTTCAACAAATTTGGATTTTACCATGATAGTTCGAGAAGAATAAAAGCGATATTTATCTATCTATCTATCTATTGGGGTCTCTTTTTGCTTTTTGGGGGTCCGAAACCCCACTCCCACTTGGTTCAGGGGCAATCGGGCCGAAATTGCCCAGATTTTAATGTTTTAAAATCCCTTGTTGTTTTAGATCTTATGGATGGAAGTATATATTTGGAGTCAAACCACCCTCCACGTTCATGGGTAAGTGGGCCTAAATTGCCCATGACCTAAGGTTTTGACCTGTGACTGGAATCAATTCTAAGTTATTTTTTCGGAGGACATATAGGTCAACAAGTGGAGTACCGCGAGGCACGAAATTAGGACACTCTTCAGCCTGTATTTCTATGATGTCCGAAAGGTGGTAGAAAACAACATAAGCCTGTATGCTAATGAATCTAAGCTTATTTGCTTAAAGTGGGAACACACGATCAGGGTCGGGTGCTCCCGGTAGAGTAGAGTAGAGTAGAGTAGAATTTAGTTTAAAAATGACTTTCACAGCAATGATGCCGAATTTGCATTTTTCGTCAACAATATTTATAAACGAAATATAAACGAAAACGTTGTCAATGGACATTTACAGCAAATTTGCAGATGTCAATATATATATATAGACAATTTATGCACAACCAAATTATATAAATCCAGATGGAACAAAACATATTCAGTTTTATTCGTGAGAATTAAAAAGTGTCACGAAAGATGGAACGAAGCTTTTCCTTTATCTTTCTGAGTGCAAACTACTGGTGTTAATTTGGGGACTTTTTGGGATTTTTCCCGGGGGGGTCTACTTCTGGGAGGATCGTGAATGGGTGGGAAGAGATCACGGAACCTCGGGTCAGAAAACGCTTGTGTTCCGTAACCATAGCAAAGTGTTTGTCTCCTTTCCTCAAGCGTAGTGAGCCCGAACTTTTTGAGAAGATACAAATAAGGGAGCTTTCCTTCCCGCCCAATAATGCGCAAAGCCCTTTTTTGGATACATTCTATCCGGTCTGAAAGATCTTTAGTAAGACCAAAATGCCATACCGGACAAGCATACTCGAGAACTGGGCGTATAAACGAAGTATAAAAGTGGAGCAAATCTGAAGGGGGGGATGAAAATTTAACCATGTGTTTTAGGAGGGATAGCGAGGGGAAAGATTGTTTAGTCATAGTTCCGACATGGGAGTCCCATTTAAGGTCGTTAGAAAGGGTAACACCCAACAGCTTTACCACCGAAAGAGTTACTTCTGGGGGAATGGGTTGGGAGAAATCAGGAACAGATTTTAGAAAGCTGATGGTCATAATATTTGACTTGTCAGTGTTGACGGTCATCATTGATTCTGCGGCTTCCTCTGTGATGTTTCCGAGTATCTCCATTGCTGAACTTTTTTCGTTTCGTCGGCAAACTTCTAGAACTGAGAGGTCATCGACGAATTTCCATCTCTCATGTGATTAGGAAGCAAGGGAGTTGATCATAGCTAGGAAAAGTAGGGGACCCAAAAGAGTACCTTGCGGTACTCCGCAGGTGGTGGAGAGTGGGTCAGAATAAATGTTATTATATTTTACAACTTGAAAACGATTAGAAATGAAAGAAGCTATCAAATTTACAAGAAACGGGTCAACTTTAAAATCTTCCAACAACTTTTTAATTAAAACCGAGTGGCTGATCAGGTCGAAGGCCTTTTTAAGGTCAGTTAGCAGTAAGTTGAGCCAAGTGTCTGGCTTTTCTAAATTCTTGTAAATAGTATCTAGTAGACTGACTAGATAATGGGTGGTGGAAACACCTTTTAGGTTACCAAATTGTCTAGTATCTATTAAATCAGTGAGTTTACTTTTTAGCCAATTAGCGATGAAACTTTCGTACATCTTGGAAAATACAGATGTCAGTGTAATACGGCGCACTCCGGTGACTTTCCTCCTTTCTTTTTGATCGGAGTGATGTAACCAAGTTTCCATTGAGATGGTTAATGACCGGTTTTTGTTATTGAATTAAAAATACTAGAAAGGGGAGTGTTAATTTATCTGGAAAGGCCTTGACAAGATCAATAGGAATATCACTGGGGCAAATACTACTTTTTTTTAATTTACGGATCTTCTCAAATACATCTGAACGGGAAATGGTGGGGGTATCTTCTTTTGTCGGGAATAGGAATGTAGAAATCACTGGGTAGAGGAGGAATTGTCTGGACAATAGAGGCCAAGTGGCGGTTAAAGTCATTGGCTGTCTTGAGTGGTGGCTCATCCAGGTGAGAGTCCAAATTCTTGACAGTCTTTCCACATAGTTGTTTGACCTTAGTGTACCATTGCTTAGGCTTTGAGTTGACTAATCCGTGAACTTGTTCTCTATAGTACTGGGCAGCTGCTCTTCGGACTTCCTTCTTTATTAGCTTTCGTAGTGTATTTGCCTGGTCTTTTCTCCCCTCCCTGAAGTGTTTCAGTTTCTGTCGAATCAGATCTTTTATCTTTTCGTTCATAAAAGGCTTATCTGACATGCAAATTTTCTTCTTTTTCTCTGGGAAGCATGTGTGATAGTTTGACAGTAACAGTTGTTGAAATGCATTCACCTGCCCATCGACATAGCTTCCGTCACAAGAGGTGACGTCCTTCCAGGATTCCTGAGATATCCAATTATACCAAACTTTTCCAGGCCAGAATCTGTAATAGGGCGGTAAGTAACTTCCTTCACCGAGTACTTCGTCTTGAAGTTATCCAGGGGTTCCAGTCGAAGCATGAAGTGGTAACTCCCTCCAAGGGGTGGCAAAGGTGAGGGGCGTTTATAGAAAAGTTTCAAGTTCGTGCAAATTACATCCAAAGATGATCCTCCTTTTGTTGTAGGGAAATACACGATTTGTTTTAGTTTAAGTTCGTTACAGAGGTGATTCATGCGTAGTTCGTTGGCATCTCCAAACATAACGATTCCCGCGTTCGGATATTTTGTTGTGACAAAATCTGCGCTGATTTGAAGCTTCTCTAAAAAATCACGGCGGTCTGGAATTCCTGCCCGGATTTTTCCCACCATCATCACTGCCATACGGAAATTTCAACTTGATCATGAAAGTGCTGGAAATCCGGCCGGGAAATCCAGATCGCATGTTCGCACTATTAGTTAAAAAAAAAACCAGGATCGCATCCACGCAGAACGACATGTGATGTATTAGCCGACCCCTCACGCCATGTCATCTGGATCTTTGGTTCAAGACCCTCATTTAGAGAATCAGAGAACGTTGTTAACTTTTGTACTTTTAGATTAGATGTTGTTAGACCATAGATAGCAAACTTGCAAGATTTTATCACTTAGAGTTATAGGCTAAGCTTTAACAACTGGTGCTGCAGCGGGCTCAAAGGCCCAATTAGGCTCAAAGTGAACTAACTTCCATAGAAATCCCGGTAAGAAGATTCCTGAAAACTCTACAGTAATAGCAAACGAAATAACTGCATCCCTCTGGCCGAATAAACTGATAACTCCTTGATTGCATACAAGATCACGAATATTGGAATACATGTTTCCCCACAGGAAAGGATTGTTGATTATTTGAACAATTTGAATCGAGTTTGCGAACTGGCTTGAGAAGAGTGGTCGGAAGTAAGCTGTAAGTCGGGACAGAAATCTAAAGCAAATTTTCTTACGCTGTGTGGTCGCCGGGTTAGGAGTAAGACATTTAGAGTAAATTTTCTGACGTCGTAATCTATCCACTAATTGGCGAAGCGCCTGTATGCAGTATCTTGAAGTTGATGTATGTCCGAGTTTGATTGTTAAACATGCAATCAACGCACCGAAACCGATAAGCCGCAACCATTCATCAAGCTAGCAGATACATTGTTGGACGGCGCCGAATCTATACCCGTTCGTAAACCAAAAGCCGACTGAAACTGCAGAAAAGGTTTCTGCTTCCACAGGAGTACTTTGTAACAATCGGAGTTCATGGACCTCTCCAGTCCCGACTGCAGGAAGTTCTAGAGGCAGCTGATCTAATTACGCAGATGGAAAAGATGTGGGCCCTGTTCATCGCTCTATTTAAGGACATGCACCTGGAGCACTCACTGTGAGTCGTTGGTCGGTTGCTTTCCGTTACAATGCCAGTGTCAGGTTGTGTCGCTGGTGTATTTCTTTATATCTTAAGGTCAGATCTCATAAACCAGTCACTCATCACAGGTATTTTTCCTAAAACGCGTAAAGAATCAGTCTTGATTCCTATCCCGAAAGTGAAAAATCCTAAGGAACTTGGCGATTTAAGACCAATTTCGCTCATACCACTTCTATCAAAGATCTACGAGATATTCCTAAATAAGTGGCTCCTGCAGTGGCTGAGTGAAATGCTAGATCCTCGACAGTACGGGTTTCTTAGGAAGAACAGTACAAGCCATTACCTTGTTTACATCGTCGAAACTATCTTGGCACACTTGGAAAACGAAGAAGCTTTCATGGATATTTTGCAAGGGCATGTCAGCAAAGCTTTCGATACATCTAGCCATGAAGAAATTACTCAGCGCCATGGAAGGGTTTCCTGCATTTCTGATCCTGATCGTATCCAGCTTCCTCGCAGGCAGAAAGCAAAAAGACAAAATACAAAGGGGAAACCTCGGAGAGAGCGGACTTGACATGCGGCATACCCCAAGGGACGAAATCAGGCCCCACGCTTTTATTGTTGCTCTGCAACTTGATAGCAGAGTGGCATAAAGACCGTGCTAAGTTCGCCGATTACCTTACTTTGATGCTTCTGCAGAGACTTCGCGAGTTGTTGGACACAGAAGCTGTAGTCAAGAAACTCGAAGATGACTATGCACAGAAGAAACTGAGCATCAATAGGAAGAAGTCTGCTATTATGAGGGTATCGTTCCTGAAACAAAATATACCTGAGATACCGGTTGTAGGGATCCCAGCTGCACTAAAGATGAAAATTCTGGGGGTCACCTTCAACAACAAAATGACATGGGAGGACCACATCCACCAGATGCTAGAACAAGCCGTACCTCTCCTGAGGTCTTTGGCCAAATTGCGTTGACATGGTTTAAGCGAGCAAGCCTTGCTAACCTATTACACAGCCCATATGTGTCCGATAATGGAATATGCATGTGCCGTGTGGCATGCGGGCCTCACCACTGAACAAAGCAATAAGCTGGAGTCTGTCCAGAAGCAAGCCTTGCGAATAATCTTGGGGGACAGCCATATGCCATACGATATGTGTCTCTCACAGCTCGAGTTGACCACTTTGAAGGAGAGAAGGCATGAGTTGGTCATGTCTTTTGGACATGGCTTGCTATCGTCCTCGAAGCACCATGACATCCTTCAGCCCTCAAAATCAGCCCAGCACTACACCCGACACCAAAATAAGTTGGAACCATGCAACCCTGGGGCATCACCGAGATACAGGCAGTCATTCAGACAATATTTTGTGGAAAATTTTAGCAAGTGACATATATTTTATTTTTGTAACATTTGTTGTTTTATTTATCCTTGCGATATTTACAATAAAGTTATTCATTCATTCATGTTTGGTCAATCTGTATTTGGAGTCTTTAGTACTTACAACTTCATTTACTTTTGAAGCATGTTATTAATCTTAGATTTATAATCAAACACCCTATTTTCATACACAGTGTTCTGTGTTGGGTATGGAATAGGGTTATACCTGTATGTTTTATTTAGATGTACACACCCCAGGAACCCAGCTTGTTTTGCCAGCTATCTAACAGTCAGGGAAAACGTTTTCCTGGCTGCTATGTGGCACCACAACTTACCAAGGAAACCTCTACTGAAAAAGTTCTGGTAGAGCTTACCAGTTCTCGCAAATTCCTCTCCTCCAGTCAATCCTCTTTTTTTTAATGTATGTAGAAACAAGCCTCAAAAATTATCCAAGGCTTGATGGCTAAAACGAGCAATTGCAGAGACTGAATCTCCCAACTCTAACATACAGACAAAAAAGAGAAGATGTCATCCAGGCCTATAAGATCCTCCAAACTAGCCAATCTACAAAAGTCTTTGCACCAGCCCAACCACCAAAAGGCATTGACACAGTAGAAGAATAAAAAAAAATATGTCCTACTTCTGGAAGAACCAGACATCAAATTCTCCACCAGAGCAATACCTGAGCAATACTCCTTTGGAATTCGATCTCCAAGAAAAGAGAAAACTGTGAAACGGTTGCATATCTAAAAAAAAAGTGTTGATGAGGAGTGAGGTGACGTCCATTGGAGGCTGAAATGGGATGCATTCACCACAAGAGAAACAAAACATCATTCACATCCTACACACAGCCTAGGGCTAGAATCAACTACTGATCAAATTCTACAGGAGACACTCTATTTTGCTCAAAGCTGCAATTTATGATGATTTTAAGGTAATTACAGGAAGAGACCTACCTGTTTGCTCAATGACCCCAATGACCCTTATATCAAAGGAATGAAAATCAAATTTATCATCACAAACTTCACCATTTTCCTGTTTGACTGTCAATATACATCTGTCACAATGTAGATGTTCAAAAAAACAATTCTGAGTGGCAAAATGCTTCTGGCAATCATTACAGGTAACAACCATGGCAAAACAAAAAATACAAAGATTAACCAGCATGTACTGGGCTGTTTGAATTTTTCTAGTGTTGGGCGATATTCGATATCGATAACGATATATCGGACCAAATATCAATATCGAATATCGAAACGTAAATATCGATATCGAAAACGATATTTTTCATTCATAATTATTGTAAATAATCAAATATAACTTACATTTATATATCCGAAGTTAGAGCAACATGTTTTCCGTAATCAGTTCTCATTTATTCGGAGTTTGAGGTGTTGCAAGATGCTATTCAGCGACAGTTTTGTTTGTAAATTTTGGCGAAACGAGACGTATCATATAGCGAAACATGCTAAAGAAATATCGATATCGATATATCGATTATGGAATATCGAAAGTGAAAATATCGATATATCGAAAAATCCAAATATCGCCCAACACTAAAGGCGTATTCTCGCCGTTCCCCGAGGACTCCACTTGAGGAGTCCCCGCGTTTTTGTTTGTCCCGGGGACTCACTCCCCGTATTCTCGCGAGTCCCCACCGACGGGGAATGCTCCGATTATCATCACCACCATCAAAAAGGACTCCCTTTCAAATTCGGTGGGGAATCAATTTTTGCTGTTGTAGGTGCTATGTAAAATTAATTAAAAAGAATCAGAATAAAGAAAACCAAGAATGAAGTGGATCTAGACTAATTTTTTCAGCTGCATATTTATTTTTCGAACAAAATCCATTTTAGAAGCATTCCCCGTATTCTCGCTGTTTCTGTACGCGGAGTCCGCGTGGAGTGACTCCATCTATTCTCGCCGTTCCCTTCGATTCCCCGAGGAGTCCTCGGGGAACGGCGAGAATACGCCTTAAATTTTTTCATGCTTATTTTCTGGGGGGTGCGATTCTTCTTTCGAAAAGATGGTCGGGTTCCGTATTTTTTGCACCCAAACGCAGAAAAGGTACCTAGGAAAAGGCTGGGAAAAAACCTCAAATTTGTATGGCCCTTGCCCTTCGGCCAGGTGTCATATAGCGATCGCAATTTCTGTCCATCCGTCGGTCTTTTGGTCGGTCCGTGGTTTTGCTAGTTCGGGCACTTCCACATAAGCTAGGACGATGAAACTTGGCAGGCTTACCAGGGACCCCCAAAGATTTTGAAGTAGTCACTTCCCTGATCCAAGCATCGTGGGGGAAGTGGAGGGAGAGGGAATCCGGAATCTTGAGGTATTATAACTTTTGAAGGGGCGATTGGATCTTAGAAATGAAACTTAATATCTGGAAAGACCTCGTGACTCAGACGATCCAGTTAAAATCCGGACCGGATCCGGTGACTTCGAGGGGAGTTGGAGGGAGGAACCGGAAATCTTGGGAAACACTTCGAGTGAAGTGATCGGGATGAAACTTGGTGGGAATAGCAAGCACAAGTCCTAGATACATCATTGAAATAACCGGACCGGATTTTGGCACTCTGGAGGAAGGGGGAGGGGTCCAGAATACTGGTGATCCCGCGAGTTCGATATAATTGCTGCAAGCTCGTCATAATTCGGAAGTATTTGGTATTGCCGGCGTGGGTATGGACACAACATTCCGTGTCTTCGTAAAAGGCTGTTATCAGGCTTACGAGTTTGTCGCCGTAGTACCGCCGTTGTATGCCGTAGTTCCGGAGCACTCTCCAGAGTGTAGCACGGTCGATCAAAGGCTTTTCCGAAGTCTATGAAGACTAGATAGAGCTTTTTCTTCCATTCATTGCACTCCTCTAGCAACATTCTTAGCACGAATATAGAGGTAAATATAGATGATCTAGAAAAATTCATTCTAATCTAGTAAAAAATCCCAGTTTCTAGTAAAAAAAAAATGGTCCAACCCAGAAGTTGGGTCATTTTTCACAAATTCTGAGGAAATGGACAGAGATATCAGGATCAACTCTTGCTCCTCGCTCTCTGCAGCTGGCCCCATACACATGCAGAGAAGAACGACAGTTCCAAATTTCGTCTGTTAATCAATCCAAGGATCAGAGCTCTTTGACCATTATGCTAGGTCTTTAGTTCTTGACGAAAACGAACGAACCAACTGTTTTCAGAAAATTCGACTGGTTTTAAAGGCGTATTCTCGCCGTTCCCCGAGGACTCCTCGGGGAATCGAAAGGAACGGCGAGAATAGAGGTAGTCGCTACACGCGGATTCGTACAGAAAACAGCGAGAACACGGAGAATGATTCCAGAACGGATATTGTTCGAAAAAATATGCAGTTGACGGAATTAGTCTGGATCCACTTTATTTATGGTTTTGTTTATTCTTAGTTTTTAATTAATTTACAGTGCACCAACACTAGTAAAAACTGATTCCCCTCCGAATTCGAAAGGGAGTCCTTTCTGGTGATGTTGATGGTAATCGGACCATACGCCGTATGTGGGAACTCACGAGAATACGGGGGAGTGAGTCCCCGGGGACAAACAAAAACGCAGGGACTCCTCAAGTGGAGTCCTCGAGGAACGGCGAGAATACGCCTTAAGAGAATGTGACCTGTTTCAAGAAAAAATTGACTGTTTCAAGAAAAATCGCGGGGCTTATCGCCGATTCATATTTTCTTTACCGACAGACAAGATTATGAGGCCCCCCCCCCCCCCCCATTTATGACGTGTCTGCTCATAGATGTTCCTCATTATGACCAAGTCCTTGGTCGGATATATTTTCGATGCAACTGTATTTCTTTATTGTGAAAATAGGGTTCCTTAATGAACGTGTCGCGGTGACAAACGCGAAAAAAAAATTTCAAGCTAAATTTTCTTGGAATCTAGTAAAAAAATCTACGGAATCTCGTAAACAGTTTCGCGTGGCAACACTGGACAGCACTCAGCAGACTCTTCGAAAAAGCGTTATCACGCATTATTTTTTTATGCATTTCATTCAGTTTGTTTAATGATGAGTGCTAAGTGTTCTTACTGCCTAGAAAGTTTTGTGAGCGAAGAAGATGCCCTCATGCACCAAGTGCATTGTCATAGTGTTTATGTAAAAGAGGAACCGGATGAGAAATTTGGTCTCGCTCCACCAGACCAGCAAACAGGTTGGTCTAAACATTCCTTCAGCCAAATTGCAAAACAGACACATCAGCTGAATTTTCTTAAATGCCTTCTTTGGCAAGGGAGCAACATTGAGCCTGAACTTTGTCAGCTTCGAGCCTTTTTTGGGCTTTGGCTGAAGAGGACCCTTGCCAAGAAGGGCAGAAATATAGCTCTAAGAAAATCAGCTCAGATATTTTGTATCGTCAAAAGTTAACAGGTGGCTCAAAATGCTAGGACAGCTTAATTTGGCTAGTGCTTTCGGAGAGGCGTTACTTGGCAAAATGTTTGGGGGGGGGGAGCAGGGGGGAAGGTATTTACTGTCTGGCTGGTCATTTTTATTGACTATTTTTTCAGAAATAAAACTACTGTTTTGATGTAAAATCTAATGATTTTCAGAAAAATTTACTTTTATGAAAAAAATGACTTTTATGAAAAAATTTACTATTTTGTAGAAAATCAACTATTTTTACGAAATCCAACTATTATTAAGAAAAGACTGTTTCCAAGAAAAAATCAACTGTTTTTATGAAAAACTGCTGTGCTTTGCACTGACTCTGTAATTTTTTGCTGACAACATTGGATGCCCCCCCCCCATGTGACGCCCCTGGCTATTCAGTGCTATTATTTCAAGATTTCTTGTCCTCCTCTCTAATACTCTTCCTTTTTGGAGTCCCGTCAGTACCGCAACACGTCAGTTGACATAAATGTCAGTTCGCCACAGAATTCCATCAGTACGCCAACATTTTCCAACAGTTTGCCTACATGTCAGTTGTCCCTCAAAAATCCGTCAGTAGATCAACATGTCAGTTGACAAACACGTCAGTAGACCAACACGTCAGAAGACCAACATGTCAGTAGACCAACACGTCAGTTGCTCAAAACGTCAGTAGACCTAGACGTCAGTTCACCTAATCCTAAAATCCGACAGTTCACCTACGCGTCAGTACGCCCACCGTCACTTCGCACAATCATCAGTTGGCAAAAACGTCTGTAGACATAAACGCCAGTTGGCATAAACGTCAGTTCACTGAAATTTTCCGACAGTTCGCTCACATATTGTTCTCGATGGGATAATTACGGAAGGTCGCCCAGGGGATTGATAAGAGAAGCCGAAATTTCCATTTCAGTGAAGGCAAAAATTAATTCAGGAGTCTCTCGTCGAATCTGACAGTTTTGATTTACGTTACAAAAGAAAGAAGATGGTTGGAAGACACCAGGGAAGCGAATGAAGACACTCATTTCTGGTAAATGTATTTTGAAGAGAGCTAGTTTGCAACTTCAAGAGAAAAATACCAATTGCTGGGCAACTAAATGCAAGAATATATTAAAAATGCTTTGATTATTATTAGTCAGGTATGAGTACAAGACATTTCCAAATAGCACACGAGTACAAATTTTCAAACATATTTGTACGGACAATCAATGACTAGAAATTTATGAACATGGAAAATAAAACACGGAACGCAATCATGTTCAAAGAACGGAGGAATTAAGGATATGTATTCATTAGTATAGGTACAAAAAGGGTCTCTGCCGATCAAGTGCGGCCCGGCAGAGTGGGTTTGAGACCCACATCTTTGAAGGGCATCTGCACATCCAGCACACAGTTTCTGCCCGCAAATGAAAGAATGATTCGCCAATGAGGGGGTAGTTGACGCTGAGGACGAGATCGACACTGAAGAAGGAGCTGATGCTAATGAGGTGGCAGACACTACGGACGGAATCGATACTGAAGATGTTGGGGAGGTAGCCGACGAGGACGTAGTCAAGCTTGAGGACTGACAACATGCTGGGGTCAATGCGACGAATGGCACTTCAGCAGGAGCGTTACTAGCCAAAATATTTTGTTTGGGGGGGGGGGGGGCAGGGAATTTACCGACTGGCTGGTAATTTTTACTGACTGTTTTCGCAGAAAAAATGGCTGTTTTCAAGAAAAAAACCACAGTTTCGAAAAAATTGACTGATTTTCAGAAAAATTGACTGTTTCAATGAAAAAAATCAGCTGTTTTGGCGAAAAATCGCTGTGCTTCGCGCTGTCTTGGTTTAATTTTACGGACTAGCCGACAACATTGGGGGCGTCTCCCCCCCCTCCCCCCCCCGGCCGTGACGCCCCTGCCCTTCAGACAGAGTTTCTGGAACATGAACCTGTACATGAACCCTCTATACACTTAATCCATGCACCACATTTTAATCGCGTTTTAACCGACTGTTTTTGCAGAAAAAACGGCTGTTTTCAAGAAAAAACGACAGTTTCGAAGGAATTGACTGGTTTTCAGAAAAAAACGACTGTTTTGACGAAAAATCGATTGATTATCAGAAAAATCAACTGTTTTAATGAAAAAAATCAGCTGTTTTGGCGAAAAATCGCTGTGCTTCGCGCCGTCTCTGCTATTTTTTACCGACTAGCCGACAACATTGAGGCGTCCCCCCCTCACCCCCGGCCGTGACGCCCCTGCCCTTCAGACAGAGTTTCTGGAACATGAACCTGTACATGAACCCTCTATACACTTAATCCATGCACCACATTTTAATCGCCTTTTAACCGACTGTTTTTGCAGAAAAAACGGCTGTTTTCAAGAAAAAACGACAGTTTCGAAGAAATTGACTGGTTTTCAGAAAAAAACGACTGTTTTGACGAAAAATCGATTGATTATCAGAAAAATCAACTGTTTTAATGAAAAATCAGCTGTTTTGGCGAAAAATCGCTGTGCTTCGCGCCGTCTCTGTTATTTTTTACCGACTAGCCGACAACATTGAGGCGTCCCCCCCTCACCCCCGGCCGTGACGCCCCTGCCCTTCAGACAGAGTTTCTGGAACATGAACCTGTACATGAACCCTCTATACACTTAATCCATGCACCACATTTTAATCGCCTTTTAACCGACTGTTTTTGCAGAAAAAACGGCTGTTTTCAAGAAAAAACGACAGTTTCGAAGAAATTGACTGGTTTTCAGAAAAAAACGACTGTTTTGACGAAAAATCGATTGATTATCAGAAAAATCAACTGTTTTAATGAAAAAAATCAGCTGTTTTGGCGAAAAATCGCTGTGCTTCGCGCCGTCTCTGTTATTTTTTACCGACTAGCCGACAACATTGAGGCGTCCCCCCCTCACCCCCGGCCGTGACGCCCCTGCCGTTCAGACAGAGTTTCTGGAACACGAACCTGTACATGAACCCTCTATACACTTAATCCATGCACCACATTTTAATCGCCTTTGAGGTTTCAGTCTGGAAAAGGGCTTACATTTTTACTATGATTCGCAACCGCGTAAGTCCCAAGAGGTTTCTTTCCGCCATCCCGTGTGGATAATACTGATACCTGAGGCCTATCGCCATTCACTGGTTAGTTTGTTTTATCTGTCCCAGCTTCTATCTTTTCGTCTTCCTCGACTCACAAAACTATATGATAGATAGTACTTCATTCAGGTGGACTTTAAGCTTAGGGGATTCGGTGAAATTGAAAGCTAAAAATTTCCTTGTGGTGTTGCCTGACATGACATGGTGATCCTTCTTGCAGATCTGTTGCCAGAATGTTCATCAATTTTCCACATCACAGGGAAGAACAAGCATAAGCATTAGAAACCTTCTTGACAGAACCAGATCTTATCAGGGCTCTTTGGAGGGAGTTGGAGGGGGAGTTCCCGGAATTCCGGTGATCGCTTGTTCGGATACTTCCAGATATGCTAAGGACGATAAAACTTGGCCGGCATATTAGTAACCTGACCAAATAGTCTTAAGCATTGTCCTAATAGGTGTAATAAGCTGAATAACGCTATACGCGATGTTTACGTCTTAATACACACGCCTGTTCAAATACAACCCAAGAAGTTCTTATCGATGCGGCGTTCGGTGTTGCCAAGTTAATACAATTTTTCGAGCTCTAAAAATATCCGAAAAGGTTCTTAGTACTACTTGAAGTACACGAGTACAATATAACGCAAATTATACTGTAAAAAAGCTATTAAAATAAGGGATGGACAGCATTGATCCACGAACTGACGAAAAGCAGTCGTAATAGAACAAAAACGTGTTTTTTTAAGAAAAGTTGTTTCTTTAGCTTTCAACAAAGTAGAAATGTTGTGCATTCTTTGGCAACCCTGACGGCGCTGCGCCTCTCCTCGGCCCGCTGGCGGAACCAACCAAGCGATCTGATTGGCTCTGCATAAGGAAGAATAGGGCCGAGCTCTATTTTCCTTGTTCGCCTTATTACAGCGCGCCCCGAGGAAAAGAGGAATCTGTAATAAGCTTTATACGCCGTAATACACCTTACAACACCTATTAGGACAATGCTTTAAGAACCCGACATAATGCTCTAAGAAGACTTCCGTCCATTTTTCAGGGAGTTGAGGGAGGGGGAATCCGGAAATCGTAGGTTGCGAACTTATGGTCCGATTCAATTGAGACTTTATGGGTGACACGAACCTAGATATGCAAAGAATGTGTCCGACCCCCATGCGGCCATGGTTGGGGGGGGGGGGGGGGTCGGAAACTTTGTGATACGCATAAAAAACAAACGTATTTGCCGAATGGGATGCAAGCTTGGACATGCAGTACCAAGTTTATGCGGCCTAGGTTTGTCATTTGGCGTCCGAACCGGATCCGACCAAGGTAGGAGGAGGATAAAGCTGGAACTGGAAATTTGCACATATGCTCCGGTTCGAGTTAAACTTGATGGACGGGAAGAGGAGATGTTAAAGATGCGAAGTTTATGGGTCCAAGAAGTATTCGGCCACAGTGGGGGGAGTTGGAGAGGGAGCCCGGAAATGTTGTGGCTCGCGTAGGGATTAAATGAGTGGAGTGATTTGAATGAAACATGGTTAGTAGAGAGATCGTATGCCCTACATGAAATAGTGGACCGGATCCGAGCAAGGTGAGGAGGGGTAGCAGAATATCCGGAAAAAACGCCCAAGAGCTACTTTCTCGTTTCTCACACCACCTACTCGTGACAAGTGCCATATGAGCTCGTAGCTCTTGTTTCAAGAGGATCTAGTGGAAGCACTGGCCAAGAGAGAAGTAATTCGTCCCTCCCTGTTTCCGGTACCCTTTCGGCAAAGATTGAGATTCACTGGCACACTTTGGTCCTTCACCTTAGGATGGTTGTTAAGCCCTTAAATGCGTTTAATTATACGTTTCACCTTATATTTTTTCAGTTTCCCTATAACTAGCTCCGGTAAAAACCTTCGCAACAGCTTGTACTGATGGAATTACTTTGCATCTGTTCTTTCTTTAGTGACTTTACCTGCCGCGTCTGATTGCAAGCTCCCGGCCATTCTGAACTAATTTTATATGCGCAAATGTCGGCTTCCTTTTAGTAATCCCCTGTGTTTTCGTCCCTCTGCTTAATTGCTTTCGGTGCCCTAGTCGACTTTGAACTAATAGCCCGATATGAATCTTTAGGCGTAGTGACGGATTATGCAGGCGAACTGACGTTTATGTCAACTGACGTTTATACCAACTGACGTTTATGTCAACTGACGTTTATACCAACTGACGTTTATGTCAACTGACGGTAGGCGAACTGACGTGTAGGTGAACTGACGTGTAGGGGAACGGACGTGTAGTTGAACTGTCGGATTTTAGGATTAGGTGAACTGACGTATAGGTCTACTGACGTGTAGATCTACTGACGTGTAGAGGAACTGACGTGCTGAGGAACTGTCGGATTTTTGGTTTATGCGAACTGACGTTTATGCGAACTGACGTGTTGCGGTAGTGACAGCAACCCTTCCTTTTGTCTTCTCATTATACATAATGGCAACAATGTATTTGTAAACAAATATTCTTGACGACTAATTATGTGTAAATGAAGAACACCTGTGTATCCAGTGAAGAGCTGCAAGTAACAGCACAGCTCTTCCTAATCAATGCTATTTATTGGTTGACACAGGATTTGAGTGCCCATTCGGGCAACATTTCTGATTCTTCCCAAGGTTCATTGGCGTGTTTCGAATATAGTCATACAGAATATTTGCCATATCTTACTGGTGGTATCAATAGTTGCATTTTTGCAGATAGCGTGGTATCTGACACCATAGTAACTAGTAACTTGCTGTTTGCATCACCCCGTGAATGAAATACATGCAGTCATTTCAGTATTTGCATTTTTGCAGATAGTGTGGTATGTGATACACAGTAACTAGTAACTAGCTGTTCGCACCACCCCCGTCAATGAAAGATATGCATGCAGTTCCCACCGTTTCTTTCCAGCCTCTACACTGACCAAGTTGTGTGAAATTGGGCCTTGATTAGAAGCTCTAATCATTCCCTGCAACATAATATTTGTTTCTGTTTTTCATAAACAAAGTTGCAGCATTGCCAAATGCCTTTCTTCTAGCACTTCCTGACCAAATTGTTTTTGAGCCAGCTTCCATTTCCATTTTTGCAGCTTTTGCAGAATTATTTGCACTACCAGGGTAACCCAGTTAGCTTGAGCTTGTATATTGGCACGAGCATTTTTCTGTTGCATGTATTTGTGATTTTTCGACTTTGTTTTGCGCCAGGCACTTTTTGGGATCCCAAAACGTAAGTGGAGGGATACCTGTGACATCGCAAAAGTTGTCCGTCTGTCTGCACGATAACTCTCGAGGGGATTGAGATTTGAGATATTTGATGAAACTTGGTGGGAGGATCCTTTTGGTCGTACAGGTCAAGTTTGTAGATGGGCTCTGTAGCGACTGTAGCCCTATATTGGAGGGTGTGGGAGGGGTTTCAAATTAAGGGGCAAAAAAAATATTTTTGAAAGCTATTGAGATAGTTAATTTAGGGGTAAGGAGACATGCTGAATCCGAATATGAAAGTTATTTTCTCACCGGACAAGTAGTTCACCTGCTGGAATCCGGCAAAAACCGGACACAAAATTTGTCGACCAATTTTGGGCTATAGCAGTCCCTCCCCTTTCTTCACACTAGTATAGCTCTGCGCATGGTTGTTGACATAATCTATGAATGTTGGAGAGAGCTAGTGTAATAGAAGGTCGAAGCGGTTGGTATATGTTCTTCAAGCTTAGTAGGGGTTGAAATATGTTGTTGAAGTATGAGGATGCATTGGCAAAGTACAAGTGGGTCCTTTAGTCCTATATTTAGAGGCAGAGGAGGGTTTTGAATTTACGGTTAAAAACATGTATGTTTATGAGCTAATAAGATATTCATTGAAGGGGTAAGGAGGTCCGCTGAATCCATATCTGAACTTAGTTTTCTTGCTGAACAAATGGTTCATCACGAATTCGGCTGAAACTGGAAATTTGGTTGAAGCTCAAAGTTGTTTGTGAGATCGATTAAAGATTCGGTATCGTGGCAAGGAGACATGCTGAATCCATTTTTGAACTTTATTTTAACAGAAAAAATATTCAAGGAATCTGACGAAGACTGAATGGTGAAGACATGACCCAATTGTTTCAATCAAATGTTTGATTTCTGGGATCCCATCGAAACCTTTGGTCTTGTTGAAAGAAAAAATAGCAGTAAGAGGATAATATTTGATATCAATTAATTTAGCCATGACTGGTGTATCTGATGCCCCACCTGCAATCCTTTTTAGTCTTTATTTACCCAAGTTTACTAGGGGTGGTGCAAATAGCAAGGTATCCTGTATGTGTGTTCAAAGCTGGTTCACTGTAGCCTTTAGTACAATCATGCTTAATTGAACCAGGTTTGAGCATTGCAAAACTATCATTTAAGTGTCAAATATTATTTTTTAATTATTTCAGTGTAATTGGAGCATTCTTTAGCTCAGTCTTATACACAGTTTGAAACTGTTTGAAACAAAATGTCCAGTAAGTGAATATTAAATGCTAGAGTAATCTAAGGGCATCCTAACCCACTCAAACATAATTTAAATACTTATTTTCAGAATCCACTCGTCATTGTCTTAAGAGAATGCATGATGTTGCATATTCAAACCGGCATTTCTTTGACCACAAGTTAACAAAGATGTTTGACCACAAGTATGGTTCTTAAATTGCTGGTCAGACATCAGTGCTAGCGTTAGTTTGAGTTGCGTTTCTGTTTAGGCTGTTGGCTCACATCCTAGTCATACAATGTCTTCAGTCCTTTGATCTGTATTAGTCAAAACTTCATATGTCATTGATCTTGGGTAATTAATCAAGTTTTGTATTTCTGCTATATCAGCAGCTTTATCTTGAACAGAAATCGGCATTTGCCATTTTTGTTAAAATGGACCTCATGTAGATGTCTCACCTTAAAAGTGATGCATGAAAGATCTATCAGCAGTAACAAATAAGAAAGAATAAACAACTTAAAAAGCCATGTTTCTTATTTCAAACGTAATGTAGCATTGCACCTACATGCATTTTAATAATGATTTTTGAAGGTATTTTTTTATTGATGCTTGTGTGACGCTTTAGTGCCTTTTTTTTTGTTTTGTTCTGTTTACTTGTTGGTTTTGGTGGGAAGGAATGAAATAATGGTCAAGATTAAAGTTATGCCCAAATTTACTGATGACTCAAAGAAATCGGAATGAGTGTTTAACTCTGAGGATAACGTGATAAAAGAAAGACAGAAGAAATGGGCTTGAAAAATGTGACTTAAAAAAAGCTTAAAAAATGTGAAATCTCACTTAGGGAGTAAAGATAGACTCGATACCAGATGATTGTTGTTGTATGGTACTTTGTACGAAAAAGTTGGATGTATTGATATGTAGTAGTATGGATATGTAGTAGTATGGATTATTTTGATTGAACTTACTCAGATTTGGGTAATCTTAAAGTTTAATGGACGGGTCAAGCAATCATGATGCCACATTACCACCCTCTAGAATACAATGTTACATCAGAAATCAGTCGATTCCTCGACAACTTATTTTCGCTGATATATCTTTACGCCGTTTTTTGCTGACTGCCATACTCCGATTTACTAGCTTTGACAATTATAAGCGGTATTTCTTTTTTCTTATCCATTCGTTGTTATTATATACTTGATTATTTGTATTGTTGAAAAATATTCATATCAACGGTGTTAATTCCTTGTAAACTCTGGAATCAGCTGCAAGTAGGTCGGTTATATTTGTACATGTGTGTGCATGTGTGCAGTGTTGTAACTGAAAGCAAATCTTTTCTTCGGTACTACAAGCAACAGAAAGTTTCGTCAGATAACACTGGAGCAATCTGCCAGCTACAGAGACGGTTTATTTTAGCAGCCATGGTACTCTCATCACTCAGCTCTAAAAAATGATTGATTTTCGTACATGGCCGAGAGTTTTTGAATTTCCGCGCCTTGCAGTACCATGCTCTGAAATCGTCTCCGCCGATACGCCGAAGAGTCAATGACAAGTGATAACAAGGAAACGGCTTATTTTTGAAGCGCTATCTGTTGGAAGTCAGAAACGTGTATGCGTGAAGCATTTTATAAAAATTAAAGCATAGTTAGTGCCCACTGTGCTTTAAGCAGTTGTATCCGGTAGCATCCAGTCCTGCTATAGTAGCATGGAGTGACAGCAGTTACCACTGTATGCTACTAAAACTTACAACTCAGTACAACTATTTCTCGAATATTTTTAACAGGGTAAAGCAGGAGAGCAATGTTAATTGGACTCTTTGCTGTTCAGATGAGAAGCTAGATATTATAATTATTCCTTTACTTGCCTTTGATAACGATTTCTGTACCAGGCTTCCTGTTGTTTAGATGAACAACTACTAGCAGTTGAGCCAGCTGTAGAGCCTGACTGTAAAGCCCCTGATGGACTAGAAGGCATAGATGTCGCCACAGTCGAGAGTGGTCCCGGAGGAAAGGTTCACATCTGTGAATTGTGTGACAAACGGTTTGCTCAGAATAGTCACAAAGCGCAGCACATGAGAATACAACACACCGGAGAGAAGCCATACGCTTGTGAAGTGTGTAACCAAAAATTTGCGTTTAAGAGTCAGAAGACGGTGCACATGAAAACACACAAAGGTGAAAAAGTTCACTCTTGTGAAATGTGTGATAAGAAGTTTACTCGGCATAGCCAGAAATTACGCCACATGACATATCACACTGGAGAAAAGCCTTACGTTTGTCATGTATGTGATGCAAGTTTCGCTCAGAGCTCCACCAAGGTGAAGCACATGAGGTCACACACCGGAGAAAAACCGTATATTTGTGATTTTTGCGATAAAAGTTTCTCTCAGCGTGGAAACATGCTAGAGCACAAGATAATTCACACCGGAGAAAAAAGACACTCTTGTGAAGTGTGTGACAAAAAATTTGCATCTCACAAGCGGAAGATGGAGCATGTGAAAGTGCACAATAACGGGCAAAAGCAATACTCTTGCAGCATGTGTGATGGTAAATTTTCCCTAGCTTCAAGCAGGAATCGGCACATGAAGCTTTTCTGCAAGAAGGCAACTGACAAGTGAAATGCAGGTTGATAAAGTGACATGTGACGACTGTTAGGTTTGTGTTCCTTACACTGTCAGAAGTTTCATAACAGATTGCGCATAACACTTTCATAACACCTTTTCACTTAGAAAAAAAGTGTTATGACCAATTAAGTTTAGACTATTTCGTGCCCACATCTCCAACAACACTTTCCATAGGTAAAAATACTACACTGTCAGAAATTACATAACGACAACAGCAGGATGCGCGGTTTCAACAGATAACACTTTGGGATGTTATATGTTATGTTTCTTTCGTTCCCGTTAGTATTTTTACCAGTTGAAGGTGTTGTTGGAGATCTAGGCGCAAAATAGTGTAAACTTAATTGGTCATAACACTTTTTTTCTAAGTGAAAAGGTGTTATTCTTGAAAGTGTTATGCGCAATCTGTTATAAGACTTCTGACAGTGTAGTTTGCCAAGAGTGGTTGCAAAATCATTCCAGTTTATTAATAAAAAGGTGGACACAAAAGATTGAGTTGCGAATACAACATATTTACAAACGACACCGGGGCCAGCGATCGACATGTAGCCAGTAGCCAGATCGCTTGCCGATCCGCGACTAGAACAAACCGGAATGAATTACACTGACCAGTCAGTTGACAATAATGAGTCATGTCATGACGGCGATCGCGAGGGGTTAGTGCCTTCTGCAAATCGCAAGAAGAACAAAAGTTGTGCTAGGCACGGCATGGACTCTTCGAAATAAGAAAAACAGGACAAGGAACCAGGAGTATCCTAAGCAGGATGGGTGATTTTTTCTTTGAATAATTTGCCTTATCCCAGTTCAGCGCTCCTGGCGGACCGATTTCTGAAAGTCCACGATTGTCTCGTTGAGCGTGTCCCACCCTTCTAACAGTAGTTACTATTAGTTACTATTTCCGTTCCATCCTCAGGAAAAGTTACTATGCTGACCGTTCCAACCTTCTGGAAATAGTAACTAATAATTACTATTTGCTTACTAATAGTTACTATTTGGAGCGTAGTAAGCGTAGTAACTACGCATCTCTGTAACGTGATTGGTCGGAATCGCCCGTGGCATGACGTCATGCGTAGTAACTACGGTAAGTAGGGTGGAACACGCTCGTTGTCAACACTTGACAAGGAGCTTGTAGAATACGATCCATAAGGCAATGAGCTGGACATAATAGCTTTCACTTTCTACTACAAAGACAGTGCAAAACTTTCATTGCTCGGGAGTCGGGAGGCATATTGCAGATTATCTACTTAAGAACTTGAGGATATCTGTATCTATGGACAAGTGGTGATGATGAGACAGGGGGATTTATAGAAACTAGTCCGCTTGGAAGGACTCCCGATGAAAAATTTATCTCAAAATAGTAGTACGAAGAAAGAAGCATGCAGCACTAACTGATGATACTACATGCTTCTACTTCAAGGCTACCGTGTTACTGCATACTACTGCATGCTACTATTAGAAAGACTGGATGCTACTATGGCAAGACAGGATGCTACTGGATACTACTACATAAGATTGGACTAGTCTGAGGCACATTAAATGATAGTATTCTTTGCTACTTCACAGTATTACATGCAACTTTTTCGTACAACTACGCAGGCTACAAATTTTTCGTCGGGCTGAACTGGAATATGGGGAATTAATATGTGATTTGTCAACTTATAAGTCGTACGGTTTGCCGTCATGTATGCCCTCCCCCCCCCCCCCATGTGTTGTCCACTCGGTAAAAGAAACCTAAGTGCCGCGGCTTTTCTTTAAAGGACCTGTCTTACCTACAATACTACCGCAACCTACTTCCATAATTCCTCGAGATATTCTAAACCCGGAAACCATAATTTCTTTCTTCCTACCCCCCCCCCCCCCCCATGTGTTGTCCACTCGGTAAAAGAAACCTAAGTGCCGCGGCTTTTCTTTAAAGGACCTGTCTTACCTATAATACTACCGCAACCTAGTTCCATAATTCCTCTAGATATTCTAAACCCGCTGATCTTCTTACTTGCCGTGTTTTGCTACCTTCGATGTGTACCATGATGTCGACGGTTTTCTGCGAGAAGTTTTTCCATCAGAAAAACCGGTTGTGTAAATTGTTTCCCTGTTTTCGCTATAAGTCAACGGGTCTCGGAAATGGCTTAAAACGGCCAAAACAGTGGGTTATTTGTTGAAAGCATAGCCTAGTTTTAAGTATTCAAATATTTTAAAATACTGTAAGTTGAAGAGTAAATAGTCCGAGGGCTCCCTAAAAGACGGTTCTCGCTCAGTTTGAAAGAAAAAAGGGTTTACTAGCGGTAGAGAATGATTTGGTGATAAACACCTAGTCTTCTCAAAGACAATATTCAGCTTGGAGATCAATATAACCAAAGTAGCCTACGTTTATTACAGGTCTACTTGCATTAGAATCTGTTTATAAACTTGTCACTGAGCTATTTCCTGGCCTCATACCCTGCTGAGAGGTTGAACTGATTGTGCTTGGACTGGTGCCCAACTTGATCTTACTTCCCAACTGGGGAATCCGTAATTTTATTTGAAACCCAGCCTCTCTTCAACCAATAAGATTACTTTCGTATTGTTCTATTGGAATATATTCTATTGTAACGAATGAACGTTTATAATTTAAGCTTAGTCTACTAGCCTTTATTAGAAGATATTGAAAGGGAGTGATATTCTTGTAGATAAGATAAGATAAGAAAAGATTTGTTTACACTAAGAGCCAAAGGCCATGGCAAATACATGAAAAATAAACTAAAAAAATAAATAAATAATACCTTCTATAAACACCTATCCCTATGGGCTAAGGCTACCCTGAGGAACCTCGCCAACTGTTTTATACTCATAAAACAACTATTTCCCATGATCCTACACATCCATTCTTCATCTACCCCTCTCTCATTTACTCCAAAAATTTCTAACCTAAGTTCATTCAAATTTTCGCATTCACACAACAAATGTTTCAAATTCTCATCCATACTACCACATATCGGACATGAGTATGGACCGGACCGACCCTTTGCCCTCCCAGTATACCGTCTTCTCTCCCCAAGAGGCAGACTGTCTGCCCTTCAACTAATCAAATCCCGTATTTCCTCCCTTTTCAGACCCGCTTTAAAATAAATCACCAGGAGATTAGTGGGAAGGTATTTACTTGCTCCAGTCTGAGTAAAAGCTTTGGCTTTAGTGCTATTAGAAATATAAGTTGTGTTCTTATCGTGGTATCTGATACCACTGTCAAAAGGCGTTTTTGCAGTTGTCGCGGTATCTGCTATTCAGATACCACGGCCCGGCCATAGTAACTGATCGTGGTATCTCAAAAGTCATCTCATTTCATCAATTTTTGTCAAATTGGTGGGAAAAAAGTTTGGCCCTTAGTGATGTGACTGAATATCAGTTTCTCTTGGGGTGACTTCGCAAAAACCACTAATTGCAGATCCAGTTACCGTGGTAACAGATACCATGGTATCTGCAAAAATGCAACTATAGAAAGTGAAAGGACAGAGCTTGTTTACTATCTTTTGTTTGAAATCTTTTTTAACGGTGAATTGGGTGCGTCAGCTCAGTTTTATTAAAGCTATATTTCCGCTCGTCTCGGCCAGGGTCCTCGCCAGGAAAAAAAAGCATTTTTTCAACAAGTTCATTTTCCAGTTTGAGCGGCTTGAGCCTGAAGAGGACCTTTGCCAAGAAGGGCCGAAAAATAGCTCTAATAAAACTCAGCTGACTTATCCGTTTTGCTCTGCCGAACATGATTCGCAGTCAGCTTGGGCTGAAGTAATATTTAAAATCTTTGTTTATAATAACTGTAAGCTCACATTGGTGAATAAATATTACACGAAGTACTTTAGCTGCTGCTAAAAAAGGCAAAGTGAAGCGAAATATGAAAACTGCTAGGCCAAAAATAGACAAGAGGTCGAACCTGCGGTTCACTTCGCCGCTTTCGAAGACCAGAGTCTGTTGTTTGTTGCACGCTTAAAGCATTGTCCTAATAGGTGTAATAAGCTGAATAACGCTATACGCGATGTTTACGTCTTAATACACACGCCCGTTCAAATACGAACCCGAGAGGCTCTTATCAATGCAGCGAGAAGTGTTGCCAAGGTCATACAGTGTTTCGAGTTTCTGAAGATCAGAAAAGTATTCTTAGTACTACTTGAAGTACACCAGTACAATTTGACGCCCAGTACATTGTAAAAAGCAGTTAAATATGCGGATGGCCAGCATTGGTCTTCGAAGTAGCATTAAGCAGTCGCAGCAGAACAAAACGTGTTATTTTGAAGAAAAGTTGTTTCTTCAGCTTCCAACAAAATAGAACTTTACTGCTTCCCGTGGCAACCCTGACGACGCTGCTCTTTTCCTCGGCCCGCTGGCGGAACCAACCAAACGATCTGATTGGCCCTGCATAAGCCAGAATGGAACGCTAGTCTATTCTCCTTATTCACGTTATTACAGCGCGCTCCGAGGAAAAGAGGAATCTGTAATAAGTCTTATACGCGGTAATACACCTTATTACACCTATTAGGACAATGCTTAAGGTACACTTCTCGCCCGCTTCCGGACTGATTCTATCCACATCCGAATTTGCAGTGCAGTGATTCCGAGGAAGACGGCAGCGCTTCTTGAGAATCGCGGACTTGTTTACCGACCAAGTCCGTGCTTCCCTGCAAGGTGGTGCAGCTGCTGCTTCAACCAAGAAGAAAGTGAATCCAAAAACGCATGTTGTGCAAAAGCAAAGAAGTGCAGCAGCAGCGATCCCGATGAAAAATTTGAAGCCTGCGTAGTAGTATGGTAGTAGTACGAAAACGTTGCATGTAATACTATGTAATAGCAAATAATACTATCATTTAATGTGCCTCAGACTGGTCCAATCTTATGTAGTAGTATCTAGTAGCATCCTGTCTTGCCATAGTAGCATCCAGTCTTGCTAATAGTAGCATATAGCAGAATGCAGTAACACGGTAGCCTTGAAGTAGAAGCATATAGTAGCATCGTTAGTACTGCATGCAACTTTTTCGTACTACTTCATAGTACTATTTTGAGATAAATTTTTCATCGGGATGCGGCAGCGCTATTGCAACAAAAACGAGGCTCAGCTATCTTCGAATGTACAGTCTCCCGACAGAGTTCTTGACCAGAGCCTCGTTTTTGTTGCGATACTGCTGCCGCTTCGCTGCTGCAGCACTTCTTTGCTTCCACTCAAGATGCGTTCTTGGATTCACTGCCGGCACGATTTCTTCTTAGTTGATGCAGCACCTTGCAGGGAAGCACGGACTTGGTCGGTAAGCACGTTTGTGATTCTTGAGAAGCGCTGCCGTCTTCCTAAGAAGCACTGCATTGCAAAAACGAATGTAGAAAAAATCAGCCCGGAAGCGGCCGAGAAGTGGAACTGCAGCGTGCAACAAAAACGAGGCAGATGTTCGATTGAGGGACATAATTAGAAGTTAGTCCCACTGATAAAAGCCACACTACTGTAAGTTTCTGTATTTTAGGTAGGCTACACTGTCAGAAATTTCATAACAGGCCAAGTCTTTTTTCTTATCGAAAACATAATGTTCCAAAACCTAATTTCCTTTCTTCTTTTTTCCTTCCTTTTTTGTTGGGGGGGGGGGGGGCAAGGGCGCTTTGTTGATGGAAGATCGTTCGTTAGTCGATATTTCTTGTCAGTTTATTATATCTTCATTCTTCTTATTTTTTTCTCTCCTTTCTCTTTCTTTTTTGATTTCTTTGGTTTGTTTCCCTTAAAGAATATATATATAAAGAATAAGCCCCGCCCATTGCCAGGCCTTATGTTAGGCCTTATGGTGGCCATAAACAGTTAATGGTGTTTTTTATTTTTATGAATAAACTGAACTGAACTAGAACTGAACTAGAACTGAACACAGATAGCACCAGGATGCGCAGTTTCAACAGACAAGAACTTAACAGACAGCACTTGAGATGTAATTTGTCGTGATTTTTTAAAACATTGTGCATGAAATGCTGTGCATAACAAGCATTGCTGAGGAGCCTAAAAAGACCGAAACCTGCTGAATTTTCCGATATCATGAAGACAAACAAAAAAGTCAGCAGTTGCGTTTTCGGCTATCCGGCTTCTGACAGTGTAGTTAGCCGATGAAACTGTAAAATTTGAATGAACCGATAGCACTCTTTCTTACTTGAGTCTAAAGTTGCGTTTTTTTTGAATTCACTTCTGTTTCGTCAAAGTTTGTAGTTTGGCTTTTGTTTTGTCTTACTTGCGTTTTATTGAGGTCTTGTTTCCGAAAAGTCAAACTACACCAAACTACGTCTGCGAAGTAGTTTGTAGTTTGAGCTCCGTAGTTTCAGGTTTGAAACTAGAGCAAGTGGAATGGACAAATAAAACGGCTTTTAAGCGAAACTACGCCGAAACTACATAAAAAAAAACGCAACTTAAGTACGGCAGGAGAGTAAATTAAACTGAAACAACAGCTAGAAGCTCATATGGCACTTGCAAAGTTGGCCCAGAGTTGTAATATGTCAGTGGTAATTTGGCAACTCGTGGGTTTACCGTAATATTTTGTAAAGCCCCGTTCACAAGCTTCCCTAGCCAAGCACGGATGCCTAGGCACGTGCCAAGCATCACCATTCACACCTATGCCTAGGCACAGATTTTGGGCCAGGCACGGAGTTCCAGGCTCTAGAACTCGGTGCCTGGCTAAGATTGGGCACGTGCCTAGGCATCTGTGCTTCGCTAGGCATGCTTGTGAACGCGGCTTAAGCAAAATCCTTGAGTCACTAATGTTCATAGGCCCTTGGGGTTAATGAGAATATATCGTTAGTCGAAAATTTGTTTTGGATTTCGCGGTGATGATGCGCACTTTAAGGGGGCTAGAAATTCATTTGTAAGCAAAACCCTTAATGCAGGAATGATCATGGGCCCTTGGGGATCACCAAAATGTATCGTCTGCTCAGAATTATATTTTGTACTTTGCGGTTCAGATGAGTAGCCTACTTTAAGGAATTCATTCGTAACCTAACCCGTTGAGGCAAAAATGATCATGTGCCCTTGGAGATCATGAAAATCTATCGTTTGGTCAATAGTATTTGTTCCCACTTTGCAGTTGTGATGGGCACTTAAGGACGGTAAGAATTCATTTGTTAGCAAAACCCTTGAGGCACAAACGATCAAGGGGCCATTGAGGAACGTGAAAATGTATATTTTGGTCAAAAGTATTTTTTTTACTTGCGGTTGAGAGTTCGCCCGGAGTACAGCTAAAACAAGTTATTTTGTCATAGTAGACAGGACGAATAGGGTGAAACATAAATGCTGAATTCGTGTCTAAAGATGATTATTTCTTAGATTATTAGCCGTTGTCCTGAATCTGTCTGTAAAAAAACACTATGGTATCATTTATGTTTATTCTCTGGCGGCTGATTAGTCCTAAATTTTAATGTAAGCTGTTTAAGGGTCTGGCGAAGACGGGACATCTACAAGGCCTGATTGTCTGGATCAAAAAGTCCAGTAAATGTTAAATTTTGGGATCCCATCGAAACCTTTGGTCTTGTTTTCACGTGATTTGTTTTGTTGTTTGGGGCTTTTTTAGTCTCTTACAGAATGCCTTTTGGCAATGAATTTTTTTTAAGTTTAGAGGACACCTGAACAATAAAACCATACTTGAACACACCATGGAGAATGCATTTACAGACATGGCCACGGAGAGCATTCTTCTCCTGAGCATGACGTTTTCAAAATAGGGACGTTCATTTCTGGAGGTTTGCACATGCCGACTCCAAGACAAAAACCGCAATTCATTCAAATCTTGTACAGCACTGGCCGGACCGTATTGGAATTTCTTCTATATATATGTTTGGGCTTAACTGGTTAAAAAATATTCCAGAAGAAGGGTTGATTGGAGACATTTGTTCATTTCTAAAATTGTTCGGTACTGAAATAAGGACAGATGCAAAATGGAGCAAAAATCATAGCTTGGAAACACTATTTCGTGTTTGGATTGGGTTTTCTGCAGGCAATGTTAACGGAAGTCATACAGATAGGGATGATACTTGGTACTCTTCATTCAGGTGTCCTTTAACCGAAAAGGGCTGAGAAAGGACAATCTAGTTACCCATCACTCATTCACTTAAAGAGGCTTGACGACCGATGAAAATGCGTTACTTCGTTGCTCCGCTATAATAGTGGTATTTCTCTGCCGGATTTTTGGTACCTCTATGCGCTTGTACCTATGATGTATGCTTGACGCAAAAGCTCTATTAGAAATAAGTGTTCGGGCAGTCAGCTGGCCACTGGCCACTGAAAGGCCGTGTTTATGTTGAGATTCAGATTTTCCGCGTCATAGTAGAATTTTGCGTTGTGAGGACGGCCTAGATATTCTGAACGTCACACTGAGATCGTGTTCCACCCTACTTACCGTAGTTAATACGCATGACGTCACGAATTCTGGCTTCAAGGCTGAAACGCCTCTATTTTTAGCAAAACATCGTGCCACGGGCGGATCCGGCCAATCTTGTCACGGAGATTCATGGTTACCGCGCTTACTACGCTCCCGAGCGCGGTAAGCAAATAGTTACTATTATCTACTATTTCGGGAAGGCTGGAACGGTCAGCGTAGTAACTTTTCACGAGATTGGAACGAAAATGGTAACTAAAAGTACTATTGTTAGAAGGGTGAACACGCTCTAAAGCGAATAGTGAAAAAAAAAACCCTTAACACAATCCGAGTAATGCAGTGTATTCATTTAAATGATACGAAATAAGTTGGCTTTTCAGTTATACTTTAAAGGACCTGTCTTACTTATAATACTAACTCGACTGAGGACCTGTCCTATAATACTAACGCAACTTACTTCTATAATCACTCCGTATATTTCTAAACCCGGCCCCCAGTTTCACACGGTACATTCCAACTCCTCTAAAAAACCACACTGATTTTCTCACTTGCCGTGTTTTGCTACCTTCGAAGTGTATCACGCTGTCGACGGTTGTCTGCGAGAAGTTTTTCATCAGAAAAACCGATTATGTAAATGGTTTCCCTGTTGTCGCTATAAGTCAACGGGTCTCGGAAAAGAATTAAAACAGCCAAAGCTGTACGTGGTTTATATGCTGAAAGCACAGCCTAGTTTTAAAGTATTCAAATATTTTAAAATACTGTAAGTTGAAGAGTAAATAGTGCGAGGGGTCCTTCAATAAACCTATTTATTCTCATTAGACGAAAACCTACATGAAGATGAGTTTGCTACAGAGCAAGACAGTAAATCCCCAGATGGTCAGCAGAGCACAGGCATCGTCACAGTCAAGAGAGGTGGAAAAAAGGTCCACGTCTGTGAAGTATGTGACAGACGCTTCACTAAACATAGTCATAAGGTGCAGCACAAGACAATACACACAGGAGAGAAACCATACGCTTGTGATCTATGTAATAAAACTTTTGCCCACAATTGCAGCAAGACGAAGCACATGAGAACTCACACTGGAGAAAGACCCTACTCCTGTGAATTCTGTGAGAAAACATTCGCCCAGCTTGATAGCAAAGTGAAGCATGTGCGAATTCACACTGGAGACAAGCCGTACTCTTGTGGAGTTTGCGAGGAGAAATTTGCCCAGTTCCGCGAAAAGGCAAGGCACATGAGATCACACACTGGGGAGAAATTGTATAATTGCGACATGTGCGATAGAAGTTTCACTCACCGTTTTAGCATGCTAGATCACAGGAGTGGTCACACAGGGGTAAAGCCGTACTCTTGTGAAGTCTGCAGTAAAAATTTTGCTTCGCGTAAGCGAATTGTGGAACACATGAAGGTACATAGTGAGGAGCAATACCCTTGTGGCATGTGTGGTAAAACCTTTGTTCTGGCTCATAGCAGGAATCGGCATATGAGGCTCCACTGCAAGAAAGTGCTTGATAGAGGCAATGCCGAGTAATAAAACACAGATGGCACTTCCCGATGAAAAATTTATCTCAAAATAGTACAAAGTTGTACGAAAAAGTAGCATGCAGTACTAACTGATGCTACTACATGCTTCTACTTCAAGGCTACCGTGTTACTGCATGCTACTATTAGCAAGGCTGGATGCTACTGGATACTACTGCATAAGATTGGACCAGTCTGAGGCACATTAAATGATAGTAATTATTTGCTACTACATAGTATTACATGCAACTTTTTCGTACAACTACCATACAACTACTCAGGCTGCAAATTTTTCATCGGGAATTTACACAAGGGACTTGTACAGTGCCCAATAAACCACATTATTATTAATTTCCGTGATATTGGGATGTGAACTGGTTAGAGGAATTTGCCTTCAGGCGGGATCACTGTTCCTATGGCTGGCTTCTACAAGACTACTGTAGTGGTTTGCGAACTCTGTTCACAAGCCCCTCGGTAGCTCAAATGGTTAGAGCGCCTGCCTTGTAAGCAGAGGGTCCTGGGTTCAAATCCCGGCTGAGGAGCGTTTTTGTCTTTCAGTTGACTACTTATAAAATGCCGAGTGATACAGTGAAAAAGCTTTGCTATAGAATTTGTGGTAAATGAAAACGATCCTAAACAGAATCGTGTGGTGAAGTGGAACCTTGTCAGGTAATTGCAATTCTTAAAGCACCCCTCGCACTATTTAGCCTACTGTTTATATTCCAGTACTCAGAGCTATCTGAATACTGTAAAGCTAGGCTCTGCTTTTAAAAAAGTATCCACGGCCTTGCCTGTTTTAAACCTTTCCCCAGGCCCTTTTCTTGACTTCTAGCAAGATCTCGGCAAAATTCAGAAAACCGGTTTTACGCATCAATAGCATGAAACGCGAACTTCAATCAATCAATCAATCAAAAAAAAATTGGATAGCATAGGCCGACGACGAAGTTATCGTACACTACATGACAAAAGAGACAATTAGAATACGTATATACAATTGGTTTGTCAAATTAATTGAAATACAACACTAGATACCCGATGAAAAATTTGTAGCCTGCGTAGTAATATGGTAGTAGTACGAAAACGTTGCATGTAATACTATGTAATAGCAAAGAATACTATCATTTAATGTGCCGCAGACTTGTCCAATCTTATGTAGTAGTATCCAGTAGCATCCTGTCTTGCCATAGTAAGATCCAGGCTTGCTAATAGTACCATATAGTAGTATGCAGTAACACGGTAGACTTGAAGTAGAAGCATGTAGTAGCGTCGTTAGTACTGCATGCAACTTTTTTGTACTACTTCATAGTACTATTTTGAGATAAATTTTTCATCGGGTATACGGTAAAACACTAAAATACATTGTCGAACTTTAATAATTGTCTGTAGGCCTCTCGGTTATTTCTTTATGTTTTTGTAGCGTCGTTATAGTGTTGAATAAGATAAGGTACAAACGAATGGAGATATGTTGTTGATGCCTTGACGGGTGGTTGTTTTAGCTTTTGCTTCCCAGCTTCTAGATTTGACCGTGTCCTCGGACGATTCTCGGTGGATTCTTCGTATTCTGGGAGAATATGCCTATGCATTTCAGAATGGAGGCATTCGTACCCGAATTTCATCAGCGAATTATGTCGTCGTTCGGTTAAAGTTTCCAGTTTTAACAATGAAAGACTTTCATTATACGACGTAATGCACTGCTGAGTATTATTTTACAAGCACGCTTCTGGAGTCTTTCAATCTTCGTTTCTTGGTCCTGAGTGAGTCCAGCGTGCCATACTTCGCTGCAGTATTCGAGTACTGGTCTTAAATAAGTTTTGTATAGTGTGCAGAGCACTTCATGTGAAAAACCAAAACGCTTTAGGTAAGCAAAGATCTGAGGTGGATCACACCATTTTTTATGATCTTCTGTACATGAGGTCCCCATTTGACATCGCTAGAGATTGAGAGTCCTAGAACTTTGACACACTCGACGACTTGCAGGTCAGCCTCCAGTTCTACAGGAAAGGGTTTCGATTTTGTAAAATCAATGCGGAGGACAGCGCTCTTTTCTCTACTTATTGACAGCTTTGCTTCCTCAGTTTGATTTGTGAGCTGATCCAGTGTGGATTTTAAAACCATTTCAGAAGAATCGACGAAGCGAAGTCTGTTTTGTATGTTTTTCACGAGCTTGTTCACTTCAGTGGTGAAAGCAAGTGGACCTAGTCGAGTTCCTTGTGGGGCACCGCAAGTGATCAAGAGCATCTCCGAGAATTGCTCACCTAGTTGTACACATTGTTCTCTCCCAGTTAAGAAGCTTGCTAGCATTCTTACGAGAAATTTTCGTGCTCCCATCTCTGTTGCTCCGGCCACGACAATTTCATGCGATAAGAAGTCAAAAGCCTTGATCATATCCGCTATTAAGAGGTCGACGAAGGAGCCTGACAGTTCCAGATGCTTGAGCATTTCATCCAACAAGATTACTAGGTAGTGAACGGTGTTGTGTTTCCGTCGGAATCCATACTGTCTTTCGTCTATGGATTCTTCGATATAACTTGAGTAGAATGCGCATGGAAACTAGTGAATCGCGGCAAGTGCAAAGATTAGTGAGATGTCGCTCGCGGGTTCAGAATCTAACATAGGAAATTTGAATCTCCGGGTTTAAGAACTAATGGATGATGTTACGGAAGTAGGTTGCATTGGTATTATAGGTACGACAGGTCCTTTAAGGTTCAAACGAATATAGGAGTTATTAGTTGCGTTTTTGCAGATACCATGGTATCTGTTACCACGATAACTGAATCTGCAATAAGTATTTTTGCAGTTACCGTGGTTTCTGATATACGGTTGCTCTGCAAAAACGACTATTGCCGATATTGTAATTTTCGAAGTCATCCCAAAAGAAAAACTGATATCCAGTTACATCACTAAGTGCTAAACTTCTTTGTCACCAATCTGACAAAATTTTATGAAAGTGAGATGACTTTTCAGATACCACGACCGCAGTTACCACGGTCGGACCGTAGTATCTGAATATCAGGTACCACCCTAAAGCATTGTCCAAATAGGTGTAATAAGCTGAATAGCGCTATACGCGATGTTTTCGTCTTAATACACACGCCTGTTCATATAGGAACCCCAGAGGTTCTCATGAATGCAGCGTTCTGTGTTGCCACTTTGATACAGGTTTTTCGAGTTTCTAAAGATCAGAAAAAGTGTTCTTAGCACTACTTGAAGTACACGAGTACAATTTGACGCGCAATATATTGTAAAATGCTATTAAATTTACGGATGGACAGCATTCTTCTTCTAACTAGCAGCGAGCAGTCGTAACAGAAGAAAACGTGTTCTTTTGAAGAAAAGTTGTTTCTTTAGCTTCCAACAAAGCAGAAATTTACTGCTTCCCGTGGCAACACTGACGGCGCTGCTCCTTCGCTCGGCCCGCTGGCAGACCCAACCAAGCAATCTGATTGGCTCTGCATAAGGAAGAATAGAGCCGAGCTCCATTTTCTTTATTCGCCTTATTACAGCGCGCCCCGAAGAAAAGAGGAATCTGTAATAAGGCTTATACGCCGTAATACACCTTACAACACCTATTTGGACAATGCTTAACTGGCTATAACTGAAAAGCGTGCATTTTAACCAATGAAGCGAACCTCATGAAATGGTCGAATCCGGGTTTTAAGGTCCCTTCTGAGCCCGCCATTGCGTGTGATCCCAAAAAGATTTGTTTTTCTGATATCGTTTACCGCTGTAGTTGCCAAACGTTCCAAGCAGAAAGGTACAAGCACATATAGGTACCAAAAATCCGAAAGAAGAAGTTATACGAATATCGGAGCATCCCAATGGTGCATTTTTATCGCGATTATTTGAGTGTATAATTGATAGGTTTAGATTGTCGTATTTCAGCCGTTTTCGGTTGAACTTTACGGAGGACGTCAGAGAACTGCTAACTGAGATACCACGATAACTGAAAAACGACTTTAGACCGTGGCATCAGATACCATGATATCTGTAAAAAGCGCAACTCTTATTTCTGTTGATCACTTCTCGGTGTTGTCTAAAAGCTTGAAGAGTAAATGACGAGACTGATGTTTGTAGTATTCAGCATAGTTGCTTTTTTGCAGGTACCAAGGTACCTGTTACCACGGCAACTGAATCTGCAATTAGTCGTGTTTGTAGTTACCGTGGTATCTGATATAGGCTACGGTTGCTCTGCAAAAACGACAATTGTCGAAATTGCGCCTATCGAAGTCATCGCAAAAGAAAAACAGATATTCAGTCACATCACTAAGGGGTAAACCTTTTTCTCACCAATCTTACAAATTTTGATGAAAGTGAGATGACTTTTCAGTTGCCACGGTCGGACCGTAGTATCTGAATATCAGATACCACGCTAACTGGCCAGATACCACGATAACTGCAAAAACGCCTTTTGACCGTGGGATCAGATACCACAATAACTGCAAAAACGACTCGAGACCGTCGTATCAGATGCCATGGTATCTGCAAAAACGCAACTCATTTCTTGTAACGTGAAAACTACATCTTTCTCTGTAGATTCAGGACAAATCTACTTTAGTTGCATTTTTGTCGAATCTGATACAACGGTCTGAAGTAGTTCTTGGAGTTATCGTGGTATCTGGCCAGTCACCGTGGTAACTGGTTGCGGTATCTGAAAAGTTTGTCGCACTCTCATCATCACTAACACAAGAGTCTAGTTTCTTGTCAAATTGGTGGGAAAGAAGTTGTGTAACTCTAGAGGCGTTTTGCCGTGACACAATAGTGGGCCACGCACTTCTGAGTGTTTTTCGCGGAACGATTGTATGCCACACAGTCGAGCCACAAGATGAAACTCGCGGAAACGCCATTTTGTATGAAGGGGCAATTCCGGTCAATACAGTTAAAATGAAAGAATTACAAATAGAATAAAGGAATAAAAATTAGAATAAAGGAATTGATATTAGAATAAAGGAATTAAATTTAAAATAAAGCATTTTAGAATTAGAATAAAAGAATTAGAGTTAGAATAAAGGAATAATATTTAGAATAGAAGAATTAAAATTAGAATAAAGGAAATAGAACTGTATTGAAGGAATTGGAATTAAAATAAAGCCGTTAGAATAAGAATAAAGCAATTAAAATGATAACTACAATAAAGGAATTAGAATTGGAAGAGCAGAATTAGGATTGAAATAATGGAATTAAAATAAGACTTAGAAACGTGAAGTTTTTACTTTATTCTAATTGTAATTGCTTTATTCTAATTCGTTTATTCTAGTTCTAATTGCTTTATTCTAATTGTAATTCCTTTATTTTAATATCAATTCCTTTATTCTAATTCTTCATAGTTTTGTTTATTTTTGGGGCAATGACAAATCTCTGAATATATAAATAAAAATCATGTAAAAATCTTAATAAACCGAACTCAAGGCTTTTGTCCTTACCGTTCCGTGCAAAAAGGATCTTCAGTTTTATGTCTGCATACTTGAGAAAGTTTTTAATTTAATTGTTTGCTGGTAAATTTGAATTTCCCGCCAAAATCGAGCCAAACAATCGAGAGCGTGTTTCACCCTCGTACCAATAGTAACTATTAGTTACTATTTCCGTTCCATCCTCACGAAAAGTTACTACGCTGACCGTTCCAACCTTCTCGAAATAGTAACTAATAGTTGCTATTTGCTTACCATGCTCGGGAGCGTGGTAAGCGTAGTAACTACGCATCTCTGTCACGTGATTGGTCGGATTCACCCGTGGCATGATATTCCGCTGGAAAATAGAAAAATCGTTCCAGCCTTAGGCGTATTCTCGCCGTTCCCCGAGGACTCCATTTGAGGAGTCCCCGCGTTTTTGTTTGTCCCGGGGACTCACTCCCCGTATTCTCGCGAGTCCCCACGGATGCTCAGATTATCATCACTACCATCAAAAAGGACTCCCTTTCAAATTCGGTGGGGAATCAATTTTTGCTGTTGTAGGTGCTATGTAAAATTAATTAAAAAGAATCAGAATAAAGAAAACCAAGAATGAAGTGGATCTAGACTAATTTTTTCAGTTGCATATTCATTTTTCGAACAAAATCCATTTTAGAAGCATTCCCCGTATTCTCGCTGTTTCTGTACGCGGAGTCCGCGTGGAGTGACTCCATCTATTCTCGCCGTTCCCTTCGATTCCCCGAGGAGTCCTCGGGGAACGGCGAAAATACGCCTCTTGACTGCAAAAAGCCAGAATTCGTGACGTCATGCGTGGTAACTACGGTAAGTAGGATGGAACACGCTCCGACAATCACCTTGGCAGTTGTTTGTCGAATTTAGCCACAAAGCAAGCCACGAACTATTGCTGGCCTCGGAAACTGTGGGCCGCACAAACGGAAAAACGCCTTAGATGTCAGTGGATATCAGTATTTCTTTTGTGGTGATTTTTGAAAGCACATATCCAGCAATTGTCGTTTTTGAAGGTTAACCGTAGTATTGGATACCCCGGTAACTGCAAAAACGAATTGCAGATCCGTGGTAACAGGTACCATGGTATCTGCAAAAACGCAACTTTTGTTACTACTTTAATTTCGGATTTTTGACGGACAGATTAGTCAGTCCTTACTTTTCTGTGGGATCGCAAAACCGCGGTCTGCTCATAGGTGTTTCTACAGAATTCCGCGCGGCGCGTTTCGTCGTGTCCTCTATACGTCCCTCATAAAACCCGATGACGAATTCCCGCCGGACGAGCTAGAGGAACAATCACACGTGGGATCTTGGTATAAGTTATCTGAAGGGTGAATAAGCGATTAGGCTTTTGCTTTATATCCAGTCGCGTATTAGCCCCGTGGAAAAGTCACCCAGTACTCAGCTCAGCACTGAAGTCGGAAGGCAGAAATGACAAACTTGATGACGCTTGGCAGAACAGAGTTGGGTAAAGCAAAAATAGAGGAAGAGGCATCTTAAACAATTTTAAACATGGCTAGGCCTAAGAGGAATGAAGATAGCTAAACAAACCTGAATAAACATACACCAAGAAGTAATGTGTCATTGTTTTCTAAGATAGCGCAACCAGCGGCCAAAAACGAACTAATCTGAGAGGAATTTTATGAGGGGCGTATTTAGAACGGTCGCTTTTGGCGTTTTAGGCTTTAAATTTTTTGCGGTTCGAAACACATTAGAAGCTAGAGCTTATATGCAGTAAGTGTAGATAAGTTTTGCCACGGAAAGAGAGATTTTAAAAATTTCACCTGGGGGTTTAATTTGTCTTGGGTACAGTTGTTGGAAGCCTCGCTTTTTAGCGAAAGGAAGTGAAAGCGGATGGTGTAAATTTAGAAATATAAGTTTTACATTAAAGGGATAATCGCAACTGAAGTATTACTGATTACATATTATAGTCAAGTACTTTAAGCTTCCCAAGACACGAGTACTCGACCAGTCTAGCACTGATAGCGACTGGAGGCTCGATACCTTGACTACTCGAGTACCAATAGCTCCCACAACCTGTTACTCGACTGGTCGGGTACTATTAGTTCCTGAGTGGCAGCATGCTCGACCGGTCGAGTGCTTTAAGCATTTGAGGTATCAGTTCCAAGTCCGGGAACGATGGACACTGCCTAGAAACCGGTTCTGTTCTACGTTTGCAAGAAATGCATGAACGCGGCGTTTTGTCGGCACAAACTGGACGTCCTGCTAGAGACGCCTCTTGTGATTATGATGCGTGTCATAAGAAAATCCCATTTTCGGCCTCGTCCGCTGAATTTGAATATTTTTATTTTATGTTTTAGTGTGACGGTACGTCACTTATTCCAGTACCATTTATCGTCCTGTACATATATTTATCGTTCATTGTGTTATTAGTTCAGTCATTAAACCAACTTCCGAGGAGACTGTTAACAGTTACGCAGGTCACGCCTTCACACTGGTGATGAGCGGCGAAATTCATTTACCAATTTAGTCCATTCCGAGAGTCGGAAAGGTTAACACTGGAGTGATTCCAGTGAGCGATAGAAAAGGTATGTACAAGGCTGGTTATTTTCAACCACATAAGGCGTATTCTCGCCGTTCCCCGAGGACTCCTCGGGGAATCGAAGGGAACGGCGAGAATAGAGGGAGTCACTCCACGCGGACTCCGCGTACAGAAACAGCGAGAATACGGGGAATGCTTCTAAAATGGATTTTGTTCGAAAAACGAATATGCAGCTGAAAAAATTAGTCTAGATCCATTTTATTTTTGGTTTTGTTTATTCTGATTCTTTGTAATTATTTTTACATAGCACCTACAACATCAAAAATTGATTCCCCTCCGAATTTGAAAGGGAGTCCTTTTTGATGATGGTGATGATAATCGGAGCATTCCCCGTCCGTGGGGACTCGCGAGAAGACGGGGAGTGAGTCCCCGGGACAAACAAAAACGCGGGGACTCCTCAAGTGGAGTCCTCGGGGAACGCAGAGAATACGCCTATAGTTGTTGCTACCGATACCTTAGCTCTCAATATATGGGTTCCGGTAGTTTATTTTTTCCCATGTTATTCTCTCTAAGTCAGTGAAAATCTGGGGATCCTAGTTTTCATCCAAACTATTCCATGAGTTCTATAATCCATGTAGACACTGCTGGAACAGGAGTTCCGAATATATAGTTTCCGGTATCACCTATCGGCTCCCTAGCTTCTGAGTACCTAATTCCGTGAGACTACCGGACGAGAAGCTGGTACGATGAAGTTTCCGTGAGCTATTTCTGTTACTACCGGCATATACAAGTTTCCGTCAGTCAGTGACGACAGATCCCGGAATCGTAGCTCATTTGGTTAACTACCGGCTCCGTAGCCCGTGGGGATATAAAGTACGCCTCCCACGGTTCCCTAGACAGTAGTTGTATTTTTGATCCAAATTCTCCGTTCCGAATTCTCGTTTCTGAATTCTCGATTCTCGTACAAATTACTGTTTTTGCTCCTCTGACTTCTCCATTCTCGCTTTTGACAAAAACACTAATTTTGTAGCTCGTCCGCAACTCGGTATACGTGTTTACGCATATTGAACACGCGCACTCTGTTTACCAGGCAGGGAGAGGAACAGAGAGAGGAGAATCGAGAATTCACCACGGAGCAACTTCTCGTTTCTGCAGAATCGCGAGGCATTCCCCGTTCTCGATTCTGACAAAAACGCAAGAAAAGGCCGTTCCCCGGGGGCTTCACTTCGTTTTTGATTGTCCCGGGGACTCACTCCCTGTATTCTCGCGAGTCCCCACCGACGGGGAATGCTCCGATTATCATTACCATCATCAAAAAGGACTCCCTTTCAGATTCGGAGGGAAACAATTTTTGCTGGTGTGAGTGCAATGTAAAATTAATTAAAAACAATCAGAAGAAACAAAACCCATAATAAAGTGGATCCAGACTAATTTCGTCAACCGCATATTTTTTTTTTCGACCGAAACCCATTTTGGAAGCATTCCCCGTGTCAGCCCCGTGTTCTCGCTGTTTCTGTACGCGGAGTCCGCGTGGAGCGACTCCCTCTATTCTCGCCGGTCCCTTCGATTCACCGAGGCTGCCCCGAGGAGTCCTTGGGGAACGGCGAGAATACGCCTTTCATCTGAAGAGTCCGAAAAGCAGCGAAATAGAGTTGCCAGAGGCGTATTCTCGCCGTTCCCCGAGGACTCCTCGGGGAATCGAAGGGAACGGCGAGAATAGAGGGAGTCACTCGACGCGGACTCCGCGTACAGAAACAGCGATAATACAGGGAATGCTTCTAAAATGGATTTTGTTCAAAAAATGAATATGCAGCTGAAAAAATTAATCTAGATCCACTTTATTTTTGGTTTTGTTTATTCTGATTCTTTTTAATTAATTTTACATAGCACCTACAACAGCAAAATTTGATTCCCCTCCGAATTTGAAAGGGAGTCCTTTTTGATGATGGTGATGCTAATCGGAGCATTCCCCGTCCATGGGGACTCGCGGGAATACGGGGAGTGAGTCCCCGGGACAAACAAAAACGCGGGGACTCCTCAAGTGGAGTCCTCGGCGAACGGCGAGAATGCGCCTCAGGAGAATTTGGGTCAAAACGCAACTAGTGCCTAGAGACAAAGCGCGAAAACTCAAAAAGCCTTTAACACGCGGAACCTTCGTATTGATTTTTTCAGACGGGTTTAAGATGGTTACCAAGTTTCCTTACTGCTTGGAAAATTTTATGAGTGACGAAGATGCACGGAAACACCAGGTTTATTTTAATAATGTTTTTGTAAATGAGGAACCAAATGACAGTTTTGTTCAGGATCCGCTGGCCTTGCCAGACCTGCAAATAGGTAGGTGGTAGAGTAACTTAAGGGTAATCTCTTGGATTCACTTTCTTAAAGCACAGAGAATCCACTGAGCTCAAGAACAAACAGAAAGTCTTTGCACTTAAGTTGCAACTTTACAACTTTTTGCTGACTTGCCGAAATCACTTTCCACTCCGGAATTGGATTTACTTTCCAATTACTAGCAGGAACTATTGGAGCATTTATTCATATAATGTATACAACAGATAAGTCATCGATGAAGCTGATCAACGATATTTCAGCCCTTCTTGGTAAGGGTCCTCGTTGGGCTGTCACTCTTCAGGTCCAACCAGGGGCGTCCCGATACCTTCCTGATCGGGGGGGTGCAGCTTCAGAATTTTACCAGAATTTTTCGAGCTTTTACCAGATTTTTTTGAGGTTTTACCGAAAATTCTTGTAGTGACAATCTCTGCAGAAAGTCTAGAATACTGTCGTGTTCTGACTTTGATTACGTATTGTAAACAATAGTAAACAAAAAAAGGCTCGTTAACACTTAAAACAAAACAAAAATCTGACATTCAACACACCCTACACATTTATTCGACGCATTTTAACCATTTTCCATTCATCCTCAACACATCCAGTTTCACACTCATCAACTAGATCTGTTTCACATGCTATTAATAGCAGACTTTCAAGACGCTGGTCAGCCATTGTTGAACGCAAGGTGGTGTTTAACCACCTTCATCTTGCTAAAAATTCGTTTCCCTTTTGCTGAGGTAACAGGGATTGTCTTAGTCAGCTTGAACACTTTCCATACTAGTGGTAAGACGTCTTTCAGTTGACGAGAGACCTCGAATATATCTTCAAACTTTTTGTTTGTTTCGAGGCTCTCCCGACGACTTTCTACATCACGTCGAAACAAGGCTAATTCGTTTTTATGGCACTTGCAGCCTCTGGCTCAAGTGCCATATACCGTTGCAATTCCGTCTGTCGGTCGGTCCGTTTTTTTTTGTCGCACTTTTTCGAGTTAGGGTTCTTCCAGATGTGCTAGGACGATGAAACTTAGCAGGCATATCAGGGACCCGACCCAACTAACCTTGAATAATCAGTTACCCGATCCAGTCATCTGCGGGGGAGTGGAGGGCGGGGAAATCTGGGAAATTTAGGGCAGCTGGTCACACTTTTTCGAGTTAGGGTACTTCCAGATGTGCTAGGACGATGAAACTTGGCAGGCATACCAAGGTCCCGAATAAACAACTTGGAAATAATCAGTTTTTTTTATCCGATCATCTAGGGGGGGTGAAGGCGGGGGAATCTGGAAAATCGATTAGTTTTGAAAAAATTGGCTTAGAAATCGCCACTTTCCAAAGCCGTTTTCCGTAAAGTCCCAATCCTGACCGCAAAGTAAGAAAAATACTTTTAAGCGAAATTTGCATTTTCATGATCTCCATGAGCTCATTCTCATTTTTGCCTCAAGGGTTTTGCTTACAAATGAAGCTCCAGCTCCCTTAAAGTGCGCATGTTAACTTCAGAGTCGAAAAGTACTTTTTATCAAATGATTCATCTCAACCTATAATAGCGGATTCAACAGCTGTGGTGGAGTTGGGAGGGGGTGATCGGAAATCTCCAGAAATGGTTGGAATGGAGGAATCGGAGTTTAACTTCCTGGGAAATACAAGCATTTATTCTAGATAAATCGTTCGCACAGTTGGACTGGATACGGACACTGGGGGGTGGAGGTGGAGGGGGGCCTTCCGGAATTCCGGTGATGGCGTTTTTCAAGACGAAACTTGGCAGGCAGGCATATCAGGGACCCGTTGAATCTGACAGAGCCCTTACCTACTACATACAGTTGCAAGTGCCATATGAGCTTACAGCTGTTGTTAAACTCTTCTTGGTCCACCGGTATCACCGGAAAGGAGTCGAGAAAGCTGTCGTCGATTTTGGATTCACATTCAGCCGAATTCCGGTAGATTCTGTGGAGTAGATTCCGGTAGATTCCCTGAGCCGAAGTCTGGTAGATTACGTGGGGTAAATTCCGGTAGACTCCCTCAGACAAATCCCGGTTGATTCCTTGCGGAAGATTTAGCGTAGATTCCATGAGCAAAATCCGGTACTTCCCTGAGCTGAATTCTGGTAGATTTCGTGTGGTGAATTCCGGTAGATTCCCTGAGACAAGTTCCGGTAGATTCCTTGTGAAAGATTTCGCACAAATCCGGTAGATTCCCTGAGCCGAATTTCGTGGATTCCGAGGGGTAAATTCCGGTAGATTCCCTGAGACAAGTTCCGGTAGATTCCTTAGGAAAGATTTCGCGCAAATTCCGGTAGATTCCCTGAGCCGAATTTCGTAGATTCCGAGGGGTAAATTCCGGTTGATTCCCTGAGATAAGTTCCGGTAGATTCCTTGTGAAAGATTTAGCGTAGATTCCATGAGCAAAATCCGGTAGGTTCCCTGAGCAATAATCCGGTAGATCCCCTAAAAATCATCAAGTTCATGTGAATTTGACAAATTTTTTCCCACAGGCTTTCTGGGGGGGGGGGGGTGATGCACCCCCCCCCCCTCGGGACGCCCCTGGGTCCAACATCGGGGAAAGAAACAAACCTGTAAGTAGTAAATTATTAATAAGATTACAGGTTTGTTTTCTTCCCCGACGTTGAACCTGAACATTGACTGCCTGACGAGGATAAATGTTTCAAAGTCAGCTTGGGCTCAAGGAATATTTATCTACTAGCGGAGAGTGAGAACAGCTCTGGAAAGCCAAGTGAGTTTTAACCGAATTTGCAATAACAGCTGGCGCATAAGCTCACAGAGCTTTATAGACCACCAGATTTGCCTTTTAGTAAACAGTAGACTAGCTTAGTTTATCTTTCTAGCTCTCATTTTGATTTCTGTCATCTAGTTTGAACTGTTTTTCATTGGTCTTTCTTTCTTTTCATAACTATTAAGCTTAACTAATCGGGTAGGCTATAGGTTGTCTGGATCCACTAAGATGGATATAGATTAAAGCATCTATTATTGTTTATAAGTGCAAAGTGACTGTCAAGTAGTTCAGCTCAAAACTTCACAAAAATTGTAAACTTTTAAACTTTCCAAAACTTTGAACACTTATATTTTGGCACTTTCTAGGGAGCTGGGAGCTGGAATTCAGGTCCTCCGAGTCAAGGTGCTGGTAGTTCCTTTTGGAAACCTAACTATATGAGCTAAGATTCTGGGATTTGACGTCACTCACTAGGTTGAACCGTGGAATAATTCTGAGTGTGGGGTAATTCTGGACATCGCAAATATCTTGGTAACTATTCATTCGAAAACTAAAAAAAAATTGCTAAATGTAGTGCATCCATGGCCTTCTTTGATTCACTGCACTGTCACCACCGTCGTTTCTGGAATGCCACAATCTAGTGGCAGGGGCGTCCCGATACCTTCCTGGTCGGGGGGTGCAGCTTCAGAATTTTACCGGAATTTTTCGAGGTTTTACCGAACTTCCGAGGTTTTACCGGAATTTTTTTAGGTTTTACCGGAATTTCTCCGTAGTGACAATCTCTGCAGAAAGTCTAGAATACTGTTATGTCACACGTATTTCAGTTGACGAGAGACCTCGAATGTATCTTCAAACTTTGTGTTTGTTTCGAGGCTCTCCCGGCGACTTTCTACATCATGTCGAAACAAGGCTAGTTCGTTTTTATTGCACTTGTAGCTTCTGGCTAAAGTGCCATATATCGATCGCAATTCCGTCTGTCGTTCGATCCGGTTTTTTTTGTCACACTTTTTCGAGTTAAGGTACTTCCAGATGTGCTAGGACGATGAAACTTTGCAGGCTTATCAGGGACCGGAGCAAACTAACCTGGAAATAATCAGTTTCCCGATACGACCATCTACGGGGGAGTGGAGGGTGGGGAAATCTGGAAAATTTGGGGCAGTTTGTCACACTTTTTCGAGTAAGGGTACTTCCAGATGTGCAGGACGATGAAACTTGGCAGGCATACCAGGGACCCGACCAAACTAACTAAAAAATAATCAGTTTCCTGATCCGATCATCTGGGGGGGGGGGGGGTGAAGGCGAGGGAATCTGGAAAATTGAACAGTGTGTAACTTTTGAACAGGTGATCGGATTGGAATGAAACTTGATAACTGAATATAGGACGTATTTCTGATGTCCCATTTGAAGTCCGGACCGGGTTCGGTAGCTATGGGGGCGTCGGGGGGGGGGGGGAGACCGGAAATCTCGAGAAACGGTTCAAATGGAGAGATCGGAGTGAAACTTGCTGGGAAGAACAAGCATCTGCCCCAGATAAATCATTTACACAATTGGACTGGATCCGGACCCTTGGGGGTAGAGGGGAGTTTTCCGGAATTCCTGTGATGTCAGCTTTGGGGATTTTCGCGACGAAACTTGGGAGGCATATCAGGTATCCGTTCAATCTGACAGAGCCCTTACCTACTACATACAGTTGCAAGTGCCACATGAGCTTACAGCTCTTGTTGAAATCTTCTTGGTTCACCGGTATCACCGGAAAGGAGTCGAGAAAGCTGTCGGCGCTTTTTGGATTCAGATTCAGCCGAATTCCGGTAGATTCTGTGGGATAAATTCCGGTAGATTCCCTGAGACACAGTTCCGGTAGATTCCTTGTGAAAGATTTTATTCCCTGAGTAGATTCCCTGAGCCGAATCTTGTAGATTCAGAGGAGTTGATTCCGGTAAATTCCCTGGGACAAGTTCCGGTAGAGTCCTTGTGAAAGATTTAGTGTAGATTCCATGAACAAAATCCGGTAGGCTCCCTGAGCCGAATTCCGGTAGATTTCGTGGGTGAATTCCGGCAGATCACTGAGACAAGTTCCGGTAGATTCCTTGTGAAAGATTTCGCACAAGCTCCGGTAGATTCCCTGAGCCGAATTTCGTAGATTCCGAGGAGCAAATTTCGGTAGATTCCCTGAGACAAGTTCCGTTAGATTCCTTGTGAAAGATATCGCACAAATTCCGGTATATTCACTGAGCCAAATTCTCGAAGAATCAGTGGGGTGAAATCCGGTAGATTCCCTGAGGCAAATTCTGGTAGAGTCCTTGTGAAAGATTCAGCGTACATTCCATGAGCAAAATCCGGTAGATTCCCTGAGCCGAATTTCGTAGATTCCGACGGTAGCCTACATTCCGGTAGATCCCCTGAGATAAGTTCCGGTAGATTCTTTGTGAAAGATTTCGCACAAATTCCGGTAGATCTCCCTGAGCCGAATTTCGTAGATTCCGAGGAGTAAATTCCGGTTGATTCCCTGAGACAAGTTCCGGTGGATTCCTTGTGAAAGATTTAACGTAGTTTCCTTGAGCAAAATCCGGTAGGTTCCCTGAGCAATAATCCGGTAGATTCCCTAAAAATCATCAAGTTCAGGTGAATTTGACGCACCGCTTCGCCGCACCAGTCAAAATTTACCGGAATTTTTCCCACAGGCTTTCTGGGGGGGGGGGGGGGGTGCAGCACCCCCCCACACCCCCCTCGGGATGCCCCTGCCTAGTGGACCTGGCAGGAAAAATATCGCCCAAAAACTTTCATGTTCACTTTTTCTGCTGTAAGCTTTGAAATGTTGTTGGATCTAGAAACAAAGAATCTTTGTGGAATTTTTGCAGAATTTTCACTTAATATATGAAGTTGAGAAAGAACAGTCCACAATTACCCCTTTTTAAGAACAATTTGGGATAATTCCGGACAAAGTCAATAACAGAAACATCCCAAGGGGGGGGGGGGGGGGGGGGGTGGCAAGAGTAAGGCACCAAATGGCTGGTCATTTTTACCGACTGTTTTTGCAGATAAAAATGACTATTATAGAGAAAAAACGACTGTGGTGACGAAAAATCGGCTGATTTTAAGAAAACCTACTATTTATAAGAAAAAATCGGCTGTTTCCAAGAAAAAATCGACTGTTCTCACGAAAAATCGCGGCGCTTCGTGCCGACTGCTATTTTTTACCGACTGGCCGACAACATTCGGGGGGGGGGCATCCCCCCTTCCTTCCTAGTCGTGACCAGAGGCGTTACTAGCCAAAATGTTTGGGGGGGGGACGAGGCATTTACCGACTGGCTGGTAATTTTTACCGACTTTTTCTGCAGAAAAAACGACTGTTTTCAACAACAAAAATGAAATTTTCGAAAAAAATCGACTGATTTTCAGAAAAATCCACTAATTTTCAGAAAAACCGACTATTTGACGAAAAATCGACCAATTTTCAGAAAAAAAGACTGTTTTCATGAAAAAAATCAAATGTTTTGACGAAAAATCGCCGCGCTTCGCGCCGACTCGGTTATTTTTTACCGACTAGCCGACAGCTTTGGGGGGGGGGCGTCCCCCCCCTCCCCCCCCCCCCTTGTAGTGACGCCTCTGGTTGTGACGCCCCTGGTTTTGAGGGGGCAGGGGCCAGAATTCGCGAAATGGGCATCGTGGAGAAGCTGTGATGCCCATTTTATAAAATGTTGTGCCGCCACATTTTCAAATTGGGTGATTTAACTCAAATTTTCACATTCACGCAACAAATGTTTCAAGTTCTCATCCATATTACCACAAATCGGACATGAGTAAGGACTGGACCGACCCTTTGCCCTCCCAGTATACCGCCTTCTCTTCCCAAGAGGCAGACTGCCTGCTCTTCAACTAATCAAATACCTTATTTCCTCCCTTTTCAGTCCCGGCTTAAAATAAACTTCCTCTCCCCAAATCTCTTTGATCTTTGCATAAAACGGACTGTTCTTCTTACAGGCCTATTACGGTTGCTTGTAACTTTAGTAAAATTCTTGAGTATATCCTACTTCGCTTCATAAGCATTAATGCTAATTTGGGGAGAATCAGTTTGGTTTTCAGACTGGCATTGGCTGCTAGCACGCTCACCGTGCTCTTGCTTCCCTTCTTAAAGATGCTTCGGCTAAAGGTTATGGTCTTCATATTTGTGCTCTTGATCTTTCCAAGGCTTTCGATAGTGCTGTATATAGTCAGGCTCTTTACTCTCTTTATAGTCATGGTATTAGCCTTTCTGTTATTTTTCTTCTAAAGTTTTGGTATGGTAATTCCTATCTTCGGATTAAAACTAACGGTGCCCTTTCATCTTCTAATGTTCTTGTTCGTCGGGGCGTACGGCAGGGTGGAGTGTTATCTCCTAGTATTTTCAAATTTTGTATTTCTGGTATTCTTGAGAATATTTCTTCTATGTGTTTTGTTGGTTTGAGTGATATCTCCTACCTTGCTTATGCTGATGACATTCTTCTAATTAGCCGGTCTAAACTCAGTCTCTCGCAGATGGTTCATAAAGTTTCTTCTTCTTTTAGTAAAATCGGTCTTTCGCTTAATGCTGATAAATGCGAGTATCTTTCTATCAACGTTCCTTCCTCTACTAGACCTCTAAACTCTCAAAATTTCTCTATCCCTCATGTAGATTCCATCCGGTGGTTGGATATTACACTTACAAAAAATCTTAAAACTCTTCGGGAGCGCGCTGTCCGGGATGCTAGAGTGAAAATCCAGATTGGTTACTCTAAAATTGTAGCCAATCGAGGGAAGTACAATCGTGTCGCCCTTGGTAAGCTTTACTCTACTTTCTCCGATCATTCTGTTCTTTACCTTTCTGGGCTTTACCCTATATTTAAGAAAAAAGATATTAGTCATATTCGATCTTCTTACTTCCGATTTTGTAAATTTCTTCTCTATCTTCCTCTATGGTACAAGAATCGAAAGGTAGTTCAAAAATTTTATCTTCCGATATTACTGAGATATTACTGACTGACTTACACAAAAAGCTCTCAGAAACAGCGTATCGACGTTTGTCGCCTCATCACGGTTTGATCCGTTTGTTTGATTAATGTTTTGTTGACTTTAGTTTTTGTTTTATGCCTTTTTCCGTTTTTTTTCCTTCTTCAAGTTTATACTCCACTATTAATCTTTTTGATGTAATTGGGTTATAAATAAATATTATTATTATTATTATTATAAAACCTTAAAGTCCCACCGCCTTTTCCACCTCACAAACAGCAAGCCCAGGTCCATCACCATTATCCCATAGTTCTGAAAACCACACTTGTCTGATATCTGCTTTACCTGGGATGCCCAATAATCTTTGTTAATGTCACGGATGCTTTCCTTGTACGCTGCCTTGGCGACTCGAACCCGTGGCATCCGTAGCAGCTCTTCCCAATATGAAATCATACTTACTGATGTCTTTTTCCTTAAACTAGTAAATCTCCCTTTAGAACTATCGAATTATTCTTGTTGCTAACTCCTGATACTCCTTAAAATACATTAATTGCAGTTGCTCTAACTTCTCATACTTACCAAACCCCTAAATCTCGGCTGCGTAGTGCATAGCCGGGATAGTTTTGTCTGGAAAACCCGCTTTCGTAACTTCATATTTTCAATAGCCCTTAACTTACTTCTTAATACCATATTTATCCATCGCTTACCTTTTGCAACGCTTGCTTCCACTTGGCTCCCGAAGGAACCATTTGACGTAAACTTACATACTAGGTAAATAAATTCTTCCCTAAACCCTATTCCCTCCCCTCTAAATTCCAACTTAACTTCATTTCCAAACTAGGCTACTACCATTCCGAAATATCACTTACTTATTTCTCCATCTCCTGTTCCATTTCGTTGAAAACGGTATGATCATTTTCACAACCGCATTCCTTAAAGCCAGGCTTCACCTTCTAGATTTTTCTTCCGGATTTCAGATATCCGTTTTCGTCGAGGCTGATCTGGTAGGTGAAGACAGTAGAAGCCAGGCTTCACCTTCTAGATTTTTCTTCCGGATTTCAGATATCCGTTTTCGTCGAGGCTGAACTGGTAGGTGAAGCCGGGCTTTACCTTACAGATTTTTCTTCCGGATTCCAGATATCCATTTTGTCGAGGCTGATCTGGTAGGTCAAGCCAGGCTTCACCTTCCAGAATTTGTTTTCCATATTCCACACGACCGTTGTCGTCGGCACGGATTTGGAAGGTGAAGTGAAGTAAAAACCACCTATACGCCCCTCATGAAATTCCTCTCAGATTAGTTATTTTTTGGCCGCCAGGTTCTCTATCGTAAAGAAAACAATGACACGTTACTTCTTGGTGTACGTTTATCCAGGTTTGTTTTGCTATTTTCAATTCCTCTTAGGCCTATCCATGTTTAAAACTGTTTAAAATGCCTCTTCCTCTCTTTTTGCTTTACCCGAATCTGGTCTGTCAAGCGTCATCAAGTTTGTCATTTCTGACTTCCGACTTCAGTGCTGAGTGCTGGCTGACTTTTCCACGGGGCTAATGCGCGAATCGATATGAAGCGAAAGCCTAATCACTTATTCACCCATCAGATAACTTATCCCCAGATCTCACGTGTGATTGTTATTGTTCCTCTAGCGCGTCTGGCGGCAATTCGTCATTGGATTTTATCAGGGACCCATACATTTCCTGTAATGACTCACCATTCAGGGGGCTTTTCAATAAGGGATTTCTGATGCGATCTTGACCGAGCGCCAGATAGTTCGAGAAATACCCACGGGGATAAAATCTCGGATAAAATACCCGACTGTAGAAAGACAAAATTTTTCGCAGCTGTTGTGCTGAACTAGGAATATTTCTCTGTAATGGAAGATTATCCTGGATCTTTTGACCAAGCTTAGGTACCTGGTGGCATGCTGAATAGTCCTGACTGAAGATGGCTATCTATATCTGTCTTAGCAAGAACGCCGATTCGACCCGAGCGGAATTTTTGGAAACTAGGTGAGGCTCGGTCAACATAGCAACATAGAAGCATAGGAAATGACAAGCCCCCTGAATGGCGAGTCATTACAGGAAGTTTATGGGTCCTGATTTTATGAAGGACGTATTCCGAATGTCTGAAAGGTGCCATAGAGGCAACACTTTCGGGAGACACAACAAAAAATGCAGTCTACGAAGAAAAGGGAGAGTGATTGACACTTCCGATTGACGAGCAAAAGATGTTCGAATTTTCAAGGGAGCGTCCAGGAAGGATAACGACATTGGCTATTATCTTCATCATCAAAATCTGGACGGGATTGGTTTGACTATGCGGAATCTCTCGCCTGGAAGATGAAGCCTGGCTTTTACCTACAAGAAATCAAGTCACGAATCGGCTGGAGGCGTGTGTTCATTTCGCTGGTTTGTCATTAACATAAGGCGTATTCTCGCCGTTCCCCAAGAACTCCATTTGAGGAGTTCCCGCGTTTTTGTTTGTCCCGGGGATTCATTCCCCGTATTCTCGCGAGTCCCCGCGGACGGGGAATGCTCCGATTATCATCACCATCATAAAAAAGGACTCCCTTTCAGATTCGGAGGGGAATCAATTTTTGCTGGTGTTGGTGCAATGTAAAATCAATTAAAAACAATCAGAATAAACAAAACCAAAGAGAAAGTGGAACCAGACTAATTTCGTCAACTGGATATTTTTTTTTCGAACAAAATCTATTTTAGAAGCATTCACCGTGTTCTCGTTTTTTTTCCTAGGCGGAGTCCACGTGGAGTGACTCCCTCTATTCTCGCTGTTCCCTTCGATTCCCCGAGGAGTCCTCGGAGAACGGCGAGAATACGCCTATAGTCCGGACTCCGCTAAAAAATTCCTAATATTTTACCTCTAAAATCTTTTACCACACTATCTTGCAATTCCTTATCTACTCCTTTAACATCAACAATCCTGTATAACCCTTTCTTACCCCTTTATAATGACCCAGTTTAGCATTCAAATCCGCAGGATCACTAACTTTCACCGCAATTAACGCTTTTATCACTTCTTTTCTTTTATTATAACATTCTTCATCAAAGAAAGTTTATTTCCGTACTTAGACTTATGTTCCTTAATACTTTTGTGGAGTTCCACAAGGAGCTGTGATCGGTCCGCTGTGCTTCCTCCTCATGATAAATGAAATTGCTGCTGGGCTGGAGGACAGATAGGTTGACGATTTGTCCCTAGCGGAAGTCGTATCTGAGGATCTGAAAAGTAACGCTGCCGGTTTCATCGACCAGGTTACCTCAGAGGCGACTGAAATGAATATGGTGAATATAAGTGCTCGGTTACGACCTTTTCTTTTCTTAGAAAATCTCGGCCGTCTTTCGAACCTCCTATCCACCCTGGGCTCATCACTGATAAAACAACGCTACTAGGTGTAGTGATCTCTTCTGACCTTTCATGGCATGAAAATACAGAGACAATTGTAAAGAAAGCTAACAGCGCAGTTCAAATGCTAAAAACACTGAAAAGTGTCGGGTTCCTAAGGACAAGCTGAAGCTATTGTTTTGCTCTTTCATTCGACCCTTAGTCAAGTATTCAAATATTTATTTACGTACTAAAGTTGTATAACACTGGACAAATTGGTCTATTGGCCTAGAAGGAAAATATTCTTGTGTAGGCCTAGCTAAACTACAACTTAAAGATTAGAGGAAATGAAACACAACCGAAAAAGACACATAAAGAGGAAAAAGAACAAAAAAAGAAGGAGAAAAAAAGAAAAAGAAAAAAAAAGAAAGATTTATTGAGAGAAAATGAGTAAGTGTGTACGGGTGTTCTTGAAAAAAGTGTTGAAATCTGTTGATTGGCGTAGATGTGTGGGTATACTGTTCCATAGTTTAATGCTTTTGTATATGGCAGAATTTTGGTAGGCAGTTGTCAGTCTTAAAGGAAGAATAAATTGATGGAGAGTAGAACGTAGGGAACGATTTTTGTGTACAGTACGGCAAGGTACGTAATAATTTTGGAGAGAAGCAGGTAATTTATCGAGTGAAGCAGAGTGGGCCAGGTGAAGAGTCTGAGCGGTGATTATCTCGCTGAGGGGTTTGATGCCCGTGTCATTATATAGTTGATCTGTTGGGTACAGTTTAGGAAGGCGAAATGTTGATTTGACACAACGGTTTTGTGCGGTCATTATAGGCTTTAAGTAAGATTTATACGTATATCCCCAAGCTTGACAGCAGTACATGAGGTATGGTACCACAAAAGCGTTGTATAACATTAACATGATATCTGGAGCAAGGACCTGATTCGCTCTGTGCAGCATTGAGGACTGCCTGGAGACCATTGACGCCAGATGCGATATCTGCTGGCGGAACGATAATTTCTCATCGAGTATCACTCCCAAGAATCTTGTGGAATGTAGGAACGGCAGTGCACATCCATCAGTATAAATTGTGAACTCTGGGTCTGAACAGCTACGACAACTCTTAAAATCAACTATGCCGGTTTTTTGTGCGTTGATTTTCATCCCGTTGGTGGAGCACCAGCTTTCAATCCGGTCGATAACTGTTTGGGACTTGGTCGCGAGTTCCGTATACGAATCAGCCACAACAAAAGCGTTGCTGTCATCAGCGTAAAGGACCGTTCGAGCTTCAGATGCGACTGCACTAACAAGGTCATTTATGTAAAGGGTGAACAAAAGCGGACCAAGTACTGAGCCTTGGGGCACACCTGATGCAACACGGGTTAACGATGAATTATTTCCATTTACTTCAACATATTGGTTTCGGTCACTGAGGTAAGATTTGAACCACGCGTGTGGTACTCCAAGGATACCAAATCGATGCAGTTTCTGAAGAAGTATATCGTGACAAACCAAGTCGAAAGCTTTGCAGAAGTCCAGAAATATCCCCAAAACCTTCTTGCCGCATTGAAGGTTCTCCAGCACAGTCGAATATGCTTGTCCGGTTTGGCACTTTGCTTCTACCCAAGGTGAAACTGATAAAATAGAGCGAGTTCAGAAGAGATCGCTGCAAATAATCTATGGCGGTTCCGCCCTACCATACTCTTTTTACCTCAGAGAATTTAAAATTGAATCCCTTCGTTCCCGCCGCGAAAAAATATGCCGCAATTTTGGCTCCTCCCTTCTCCAGCACCCCATGTACCGTTCATTCCTTCCCCCACCCTTTGTTCCTTTAAGATCTCGTCTCCCCCCCCCCCCCCCCTGAGAAGTGGCTGAGAAGGTTCACAATCTACTGTAAGACTATGCGCTACAGTAGAAGCTTTGTGCCGAGCTTCGTAAAGCAGTACAATGACCTTTAGCATTTTTCTGCATTGTTATTTTTTTTCTTTTAAATTATCTGTTGACAACTTATTTATGACTACAAAAACATCGTATTTGGGCTCTGACCACGAGAGATATGTTTTGATGTATTATTAAATAAATTAAATTAAATTACTAGGTATTTCTGCACACTTTTTGTACAGGGTATTAGTCAAATCCTCCAGGGAATCGCCAAATCCCCCACCTTGTATTTTACTTACTGCCTTTTCTACTACCTTTTCCACTTCATCCAAAGCCTGCACTGCCTGCAGCTCCTTCTGCGAAATCAAATCCTAAATCCACTTTGGCCTTTTTTCGGGGTACATAATATATATAGAATTTATTATAAATAAATTCTGGAGGACACCTTCACCCTCTCCACAACCAACTCCAGTTATATGAAGCACAGGAGATTCCATAATTAGTGTAACCTCCCCCAGAACGTGATCCCATTCTCCAACATTCATTGTCCGACCTCCCGTTCAAAATGACCAAACTTTCATCATCTGCAAAATCTAAATAAATTTTGACCCCACCTGTTTTTGGGATCCCAAAACGTAAGTGGAGGGATACCTATGACATCGCAATAGTTGTCCGTCTGTCCGCACGATAACTCTCGAAGGGAATGAGATATTTTGATGAAACTTGGTGGGAGGATCCTTTGGGTCAAAGTACAGGTCAAGTTCGAAGATGGGCTTTGTAGCCCTATATTTGAGGGTGGGGGAGGGGTTTCAAATTAAGTGACAAACAAAATATTTTTAAATAGCTAATGTGATAGTCGATTATAGGGTAAGAAGACATGCTGAGTACGATGGTGAAAACCATTTTCTTGTCGGACATGTAGTTCGTCCGGCATCCGGCTAAAACCGGAAAGTTGGGTAAAAGTAAAAGTTCCATTTGAAGTTGATCAAACGTTCGATATAAGGGTAAGAAGACATGCTGAACACGATGGTGAAAACCATTTTCTCACCGAAAAAATAGTTCGCACGGAATCCGGCCAAAAGTGGAAAGTTTGTTAAAGCGAAAGTTTTATCTGAAGTTGATTAGATGACAGATTTAGGGGTAAGAAGAGACGCCGAGTCTGTATATGACAATCATTTTTTACCGAGACATATAATTAGTCCGGAATCCGGTTTTATCCGGATTTTTTCAAAGTTTTATTTAAAGTTGAGTAGATGTTCTTTATAGGGATAGAGAGATCTGCTGGATTCGTTTCTGATTTTTTTTTTTTTTGACTAGTAGTTGGCTTGGAATTCGGGCGATACCGGAAATTTGGCAGAAGTAAAGCAGGAAGTTTCGGGCAGTATCGTCAAAATAGATATGGCTGATAGAGGTATATCTGAACTTGGTTTTCTCTGATGATTAGCCTGGCGAAGACTGGATCCGGCGAAGACAGGACCCAATTGTCTGTCTGGATCAAATATTAGATTTTTGGGATCCCATCGAAACCTTTGGTCTTGTTTCTCCGGTTCCGGTCCTTACTGATCCTCGCACCATACATCTCCAAATACTCCTCATGAAAATGGGGTGGGTTCCTCAGGGTTCACTTGGTAATAAACTCTCTTCAGGGAATCGAGATCTCTAGTCTCAATTGAGTCACTAGTGAGGGCGTTAAAATCACTACTGTTACGTGACACATCTGTGGACAATATACTCTGTGTGTCCTCCCCTGAATACGAAATCTTCTCAGGCGGGATAAAAACAAAATACACAATAAAATTTCTTTTCCCTGGCACAACCTTAATCCATAAAATATTTTCTGATTTACTCCTTATTATTTCACATCCCTCGAAAAAATCACATCTCATCAATATGCAAACCTCCCGCCCCCCCCCCATATACTCTACCATTTTTACTAACATCCCTACCAACTGAAACACTTATAAAACCCTCCATCGACACCAAATCCCTTCGCCAAGTCTCAGGTAAACATATTACTTGGCATACCTTTACGCTCATCTAACAAACTATTTATTTTTAGTTCAGAAAGACCCTGGATATTCCAAATCAACATTTTCACGTCCGATGAACGTTGGTCATGGCTCGCGGATCCCTAGGTTGCCTCGTCTTTTGTACATACGTCCTTCATAAAACCCGATGACGAATTGCCGCCAGACGCGCTAGAGGAACAATAACAGTCACACGTGAGATCTGGGGATAAGTTATCTGATGGGTGAATAAGCGATTAGGCTTTCGTTTCATATCGAATCGCGCATTAGCCCCGTCGAAAAGTCAGCCAGCACTTGGCACTGAAGTCGGAAGCCAGAAATGACAAACTTGATGACGCTTGACAGAACAGAGTTGGGTAAAGCAAAAAGAAGGGAAGAGGCATTTTATACAGTTTTAAACATGGTTAGGCCTAAGAGGAATTGAAAATAGCAAAACAAACCTGGATAAACGTACACAAAGAAGTAACGTTCATTGTTTTCTTTACGGTAGCGCACCTAGCGGCCAAAAAAGAACTAATCTGAGAAGAATTTTATGAGGGGCGTATAGTGGGTCATTTTTAGCCGGCATCTTGTTCTGCAGATTGTGGGACAACCGTTTGGTCCCCATCTAAAACGAACAGACGACAGGTTTGTCCAAGTCGCGGACTTTCTCCTCATGTCTTGTTTCCATTCTCACACCCAAATACAACAAGACCAAAAGTTTCGATGGGATCCCAAACATCTAACATTTGATTCAAACAATTGGTCAGATTCCTTGAGTATTTTTACTGTTAAAATAAAGTTAAAAAATGGATTCAGCATGTCTCCTTGCCCCGATACCGAATCTCTAATCGATTTCACAAACAACTTTGAGCTTCAACCAAATTTCCAGTTTCAGCCGAATTCGTGATGAACCTTTTGAACAGCAAGAAAACCAAGTTCAGATTTTGATTCGGCGGACCTCCTTACCCCTTCAATGAATATCTTATTAGCTCAAAATAAACATGTTTTTGCCATAAATTCAAAAACCCTCCTCTGCCTCTAAATATAGGACTAAAGGACCCACCTACGAACTTGACCTGTACTTTGCCAAAGGATCCTCATACTAAGCTTGAACAACATATACGGTACCAACCCCTTCGACCTCCGATTACACTAGCTCTCTCCAACATTCATAGATTATTTCATCATCCACGCGCAGAGCTATACTAGTGTGAAGAAGGGGAAGGACTGCTATAGCTGAAAATTGGTCGACAAATTTTGTGTACGGTTTTTGCCGGATTCCAGGTGAACTACTTGTCCGGTGAGAAAATCACTTTCATATTCGGATTCTGCATGTTTCCTTTATTCAAACAATGTTTACAACGGGTACGTCAGCTACGATTCTTCATCAGCGATATTTCGGCCCTTTTTGGCAAGGGTCCTCGTCAGGCTGTCAATCCTCTGGTTCAACTTCGGGGAAGGAAACAAACCTGTAAACAAACCTGATTACAGGTAGACGTATCGTAGGTAGACGTATCGTAGCTGACGTACCCGTTGTAAACATTGTTTGAATAAATGTTTCAAAGTCAGCTTGGGCTCAAAGAATACTTGCATGTTTCCTCACCCCTAAATTAACTATCTCAATAGCTTTCATTCAATTGTTTGCCCCTTAATTTGAAACCCCTCCCCACCCTCAAATATAGGGCTACAACTTGACCTGTATTTCGACCGAAAGGATCCTCACACCAAGTTTCATAAAAATATCTCATTCCCTTCGAGAGTTATCGTGCTTACAGACGGACGGGCGGACGGACAACTTTTGCGATGTCATAGATATCCCTCCACTTACGTTTTGGGATCAGAAAACACTCGAGTGTCCGGTTGTCTGGTCACTTCGTTCGGGCTAAAAGCCAGGCTTCACCTTCCAGATTCCCAGACGTCCGGGGCTTCCGCACAGTCAAGCCAACCCTTTCAGATTTTCATGATAATGATGACAGCTAAATTTGCTGTTCTTCAAAATTTCCTAGATCTCCCCTTCGCATTTCAAATATCTCTTGCATCCCAGTCAGAACTGTCAATCGCTTTCCCTTTTCTTCCCCCATTTGCATATTTTTAGTGTCTCTCGAACGGTTTGCCTCTATGGTACCTTCCAGACATCCGGAAAATGGGGCGTCCAACACAACAGACTTCCAGATGGTTTTGGCCTGGCTTTACCTTCCAGATCTGTCTCGACGAAAACGGCTGTCTGGAATCCGGAAGAAAAATCTGGAAAGTGAAGCCTCACCTTAATAGCGTGCTAAAAGGCTTCACCTTCCAGATTACCAGACGACCGGAGCTTCCGCATAGTCAAGCCAACCCCTTCCAGGTGCTCATGATGACGATGGCAGCCAATTGTGCTATTCTTCAACATTTCCTAGATGTACCCTTCGCACTAATCTTTTTGCCTAGATGTACCCTTCCCCTATTTCCTAGATGTACCCTTCGCACTGATCTTTTTGCGACGAAACCAAGTCGTTGGTATAAGGAAGTGAAAAAGATTTGTGGTAAAGCTGAATCACCCTTAAATTTTGACTCCGATAAAAGTGATGTCCAAATTGCTAAAGACCTAAACATCCACCTTGCAAAAATTATACAATCCCTACCAAAATTAAAAACAGTCGATCCGGTTCCTGATAATGACAATAATAAGGAATTACCGAAAATTACAGAAAGCGAGGTACTAGTCAAATTAAAACGATTAAAACGTAGTGGTGTGACACTAGTAGACATCCCTGTTGATTTGATTAAAGCGTTCCCAGATAGGCTTGTTAAACCCCTTACAAATATTTTCAATACTATTTCTTCAACTTCAGAGTACCCAGCTATTTGGAAAGTTGGCTATGTAACACCAATACCCCAAAAAGATGCTAAAATTGATTTTGACGGAGTGCGCCCCATTTCCCTAACCACAATCTTCAGTAAATTGTATGAAAGTTTTGTTGCTGAATGGTTAAAAAAAGAAATTTTTCTGCTTCTGGATCCAAAACAGTTTGGAAATTGACCTAAAACACCAACCAGCCATTATATGGTAAATCTTTTAGATTTTATTTTTGAAAACATTGACGAACCCTCGAAATGGATCAAGTTAATCGCGATTGATTTAAAAAAAGGTTTTGACCTTATAAACCATAATATTCTAATTGATAAACTTTTGAATGAATTTCATGTTAACCCCAATATTGTAAAAATTATTGTAGGATTTTTGAGTGATAGGTCCCAAATTCTAAAATATAACAATAATTTGTCGGACCCGCAGGCAATTTTCAGCGATGTGCCACAGGGAACAATTTTAGGTCCACTACTTTTTCTTGTAATGATTAACAACACAGCTTCTGACAGACCAGAATGATGGAAATACGTTGACGATCTTTCTCTTATTGAAATATGTGGAAAAGGACAAAGTAGTGAAGCGGCCAATATAATTTCGCAGATACAGGCCGAAGCTTTAAATTGAGACATGGCTGTGAACGAAAAGAAGTCTGCAATTCTTACAATTTCTTTCCTGAAAGGAGGGCCAATTTTTTAACCTCCTATTCCAGATACTTTGCGTGTAAACCAAATAAAACTCCTCGGTCCAGTTATATCAGATGATTGAAAATGGGAACTCCAAACCAAGAAAATGGTAAAGCGTGGACACACCGGCCTTCATATGCTGAAATTACTTGCTAAAAATAGGTTCCCTGAACATGATTTGCTCCGTTTTTATGTTTCTTTTATACGTTCGGGGCTAGAATACCTTGTGGAAGCTTGGCACTTTGGCCTTACTGAAGACCAGGCATATCGGATCGAAAAAGTACAGAAACGTGCCCTACTAAGTAAGTAAGTAAGTAAGTAATTTATTTATGACCCGCCATTTTGAAAAGGCGGAGTAAATGACGAAAATAAAGAAAATAAACAAAACACATATATACACACAGAAAAAGACACTTAATTTTTAATCTTCGGTCAGGAAGCAGTGGACGACATCGTGTGCTGGTTGGGCCTTGTTGTCCATGAGTTTGGAAAGTGATGACGAAACATCCAAAAGGGTAACACTTGCGTCTTGAATTTTGAATTTCTCCGTCAATGTATGGTTATGACATAATTTTGACAAATGGAGCAGGTGCTTTGCATATTTAAAATAACATGATCTCATCTTTTTGATCTCCTTCTTTCGCAGAACATGAGTGACGCCAGAACGAAATAGTATAGAAAGAGCGCAGAAGGTGCTGTACAAATTTCCCAAAGCTTTACGATTATAGCGCCCCCGGTTGGGGACGATGCGCCCATAGGCGCTACGGATCGACTTATAAACTTCTTGAACAACCGAAGAGCAAAATTTTGACAATGAAGATTTGAATGTTATGCCGAGCCACCGTAGAGAGTCTGTTGATTTGACGATGAACGATCCAAGAGATATAAGTCTGACGACAGCTTACTTACATTTTTTGTGAGTGTGGATCGGCTACGGCTTACTAAGAGCAAGTCGTCCGCGTAGGCTATGTAGCTGAAGGTATAGTCTTTATAGAAGTAAGCAGGAAGCAAAGAATCGAGACAAGAAGATATGGTCGATTTGAAAATGTAGGGAGATAAGACTCCCCCTTGGCTAACACCAGTTCGGACAGAAATAATCTCTGACAAGCTACCTTGCCATTTGAACCTTACTAAAGAATGACCATACCAAAATTTTAACAGATAGACGACAGACAGATTCACGCCAGAAGTAATGAGAGAAAATAGGGCCTGGGAATGCGTTATATTGTCAAAAGCACCAGCTATATCTATAGAACATATATGTATAGAAGACTTGTCGCGGGTAGCCTGTTTCATCATTTTTGTCAATATGTGATGAGCGTGCGCACAACTGGCGCTCGAACGGAATCCAAACTGCATTGAACCAAAGCTACATTTTTCAACTAGTTCTGGAAGAAGGACGTATTCCAGGATTTTGCTTATGGTACAAGAAACTGTAATTGGTCGATAGCTTTTGCAAAGGTCCGCGTCTTTCCCTCGCTTAATCACCGATGTTATAGTACCCAGGAGGAAACTATTCGGAACCAAACCCCGGCATAAACAAATTTGAAATAGCAGCTGAAAGTGTTGTGTTAAAGCTGGACACTCAATTTTGAAAAAATCGGCACTAAGGCCATCAGAATCTGTAGAACCAGTTCTTCTTAATTTTCGGAAAGCAATTTCGATGGAAGAACAAGTAACGGGAAGAACAGAAGGTTGAAATATTTTCCTTGGTAGGTATTTAAGAAGTAAATTTTCAAAGTGCTGCTGAATTTGTTTTTTGCAACCACTGAATAGACCACGTTAGGGGTTGGTCCAGTCAGCCATAGTTAGCGCGGAAGGAGGTACAGCTGAACCTTTATCTGTACGAAGGACCTTTTGCCACGCTTTTTTGTCACTGGGAGCATCTAAGCCATTCAAACGAGCATTTTTAAGTGAAGATTTGTATTCACGCTTCGTTTTAGCTTTTAGATTAAAAACAGTACCATTCCCTGGGCGTCCACAAGCAATCCAAATTTTTAGCCAAAATTTTGCCGTGTTTTTTGCCTTCTTAACTTCAGGACTGACTTTCCAAATAGGTTTCCTTGTACCAACTCGAATTCTCTCAGTCGGTACGGCAATATCAGCTGTCCATTTCAAGCAATGGACAAGCTCGCTATAATAACAATTAATATCAACGGACGAAGTAGTAGCTGCTATACCAGTCTGAAGAAGGTGAAAAGGAACTTTTAAAAGCGAGAGAAGATTAGTTAATGTAGAAATGTAGAGCACAGTATCTATACAATTCCAGTTACGCTTTTGGATCCAAGCCTTCTTGGGATTTGGACAACTGATTCGAGAAACAGGGACAACCAAACAGAAAGACAGAGGCAGATGGTCGTCCTCAATTTTCTCCTCATCAACCTCAACAATACCGTCAATGAGACTTGTTTCAGAAACAATCACATGATCAAGGTTGGAAATTATGTCACGATCCCCCAAAATTCCCTACAATGAGCTCCTTCAGAAATTTAAACTCGAGTCCCGTAGGTTGAAACTGTGAATGGCTTCCGGTAAGAAAATGCTTGAGCACCCTATCCATAAGTATATACTTCCGCCACCATTCAATACTGCACGCGAACGACCTGCAAGAGCGGTCTCAGCGGTGATCCCAAAACTCCAACACGTAAAATGTGAACATGTACGGTACGAAAAGACGTTTGTACCGTCTTTCGTTAAAATTTTTAATCTTATTTAGTGTTTTCTTTTATATATGACGTTGATATATTTATATATGAGTGTATAAATGTATATATGACGATTTCGGCAAATTTGGATTTCACCACGATAGTTCGAAAAGAATAAAAGCGATATCTATCATATCTATCTATCTAGCATACAAATATCTCTTGCATCCCAGTCACAACGGTCAATCACTTTCCCTTTTCTTCCTACATTTAAGTCCGGTCTTCACCTCCCGGATTTTCCGGAATCTGGGCTTCCAGATTTTTCTTTGACGTCCTTTGTAAATTGCACCTGGAATATGAACGGGTCCAAAAGCATATCAAAATAATCAGGAAAAAAGGGGCATTTGAACTTCCAGATTTCCGAATTTTTCAAGTATCGAAGAAGAAATTCTAAAAAAATCTCGGAAAATCTGGGAACCCAGATTCCGGAAGGTGAAGACCCACCTTTACATATTTGTTCTGTCTCTCGAACGGATTGCGTCTATGGTACCTTCCAGACATCCGGAATATCGGGTGTCCAACACTCCAGACTTCCAGACGGTTTTGGCCTGGCTTTATCTCCAGATCCGTCTCGACGAAAACGGCTGTCTGGAAATCTGGAAGGTGAAGCCTCGCTTTAGTTGTTTCTCTTTCCGTACTGCGCGCTAATCTCCTGACTAGCTACTGGTTCCAACCGTGGTCTGGTAGAACCCTAGGGGAACTTCACTGGTGTCTTGGAAACTGACAACTGACCCGGTCGACTCACTTCTGTCGCGCTGGGACCGGGGGGGGGGGGGGGGAGGGAAACCACCTCGTATCTGGCCATGGCCATATGACGTAAAGTACGGCTCCCGGTAGTCTCGGTTCCCTAGACAGTGACTAATATTTTACTACCATGGTTTTGTTTTTTACTTGTAAACCAGTGAAATGGGAAGGAAACATGGAAAAGCACCCTTAACTAATCTTAATAGGATGAAAGCCCTTACAAAATCAAAGCCAATCAAAGCGGGCAGTTTCAAGACTCATTGAAAGCAGAGTAGCCCAAGCTGAAAGATCTGATGCACCAACCTCAGATCATCATTATCTCATTTTCGGACCCTTCGCTCTGCAGATGAGATCCTTGATAACAACTTCTGAAGCCTACCTGTCTTGGCTAAACTTTTTCTACCCTATAGGCTGATATTCCTTTTTTTAGATGAGAATCTTCAAGAAGTTGATCCAGATAGAGAGAATGACTACAAATCCCTTGATCGTTTGGAAACTACAGAACTTGTCGCAGCTGAAGTTGGCAAAGGACCGGGAGAAAAGGATCACATATGTGAAGTGTGTGACAAACATTTCGCTAACCAGATTGATAAAGTTGGACACACGAAAACACACACAAGAGAGAACAATTGTGAAGAAAAGTGTGAAAAAGTGCAGAACATGAGAACTCACGATGAAGCAAAGCCTTATATTTGTGATGTGTGTTTTAAAACTTTTGTGAGCAAACCTACCAAAGAGAGGCACATGAAAAATCACCCGGGTGCAATGCCATATGCTTGTGAAGTATGTAGTATAAAATTTGCTCTTAAAAGTGAAATGAAGGATCACATGAAAATACATGCAGTTGAAAAACTTCACCATTGTGAGGTGTGCAACAAAACATTTTCTCAGCACAACAAAAAGGTTGAGCACATGAGAAGTCACACCAGAGAAAAACCATTCATTTGTGAAATATGTGATAAGGCTTTTGCTCACAGGCGTTCTAAGCTTGGGCACATGAAAACTCACACAGGAGAAAAAAAGGCTCACACTTGCGAAATTTGTAGTAAATCTTTTGATCAGAAGTCGAGCATAGTGATGCACATGAGAAAGCACACTGGAGAAAAGCCATTTGTCTGTGAAGTATGCAAGAGAGCATTCTCTACTTACAGAAGCATGGTACAGCACATGGGAACTCACACTGGAGAAAAACCATTTGCTTGTGACGTCTGTGAGAGAACTTTCGCTCACCTTAATACTAAAGTGAAACATATGAAAATACATATTGCAAATAGGCCAATGCCTTACTCGTGTGAAGTCTGTGAGAAGGCATTCGCTGAGCCTCATCATAAAGCACGGCACATGAGGTCACACACTGGAGAAAAACCTTTTACCTGCGAGGTATGCGGTGGGAATTTCGCTCGCCACGAAAGTCTGCAAGACCACATGATGGCTCATACTGGAGAAAAGCCATACATTTGTGAAGTTTGTGGTGAGAGGTTTGCATTGCGCAGGCAAATGGTGGTACATATGAAGGTGCACAGTACTCTTGATTTAGGCGTGGACAGTGATTCGTCCTAGCCTATAGCAGGAAGCTAAAGAGAGGAATACCCATCGATAGAGTGAGAACACTCCATGTGAAAAACAGAAAGAAAAGACAAGGGGCCAAGAGTTATCCTGAACAGAAAAATATTTGCGGAGTGGAGCCTTCTGAAAGCACCTGTCTTACCTGTAATACTAATGCAACCTACTTCCATAATCACTCCATATATTTCTAAACCCGGAGACCCTAATTTTGTACGGTACATTTAGCCCAAAAGCGAGTGCTCACGCTCGTCATGGACTTTCTGAAGGACCGAGTGCAGTGCGTTTTCCTCCTTTTCGATGGTGATGTTTGCTCATAGTGGACTAGGCTCACTTGCGGTGCCCCCCAGGGCACGAAGCTCGCAGCCTTTATTTTCATATGCCTGATCAACTTTCTGCTTTCATCATTTGAAGAGCGATTTAAGTTTGTGGATGACCTGTCATTTATTTAAAATACCTTGTCGTGAACGGAGTCGCTGAGCCACAATTCGCAGATGACCTATTTTTCGATTTTTCGATTTCGATGTAAAATAGTCACAGGTCCTACGGTTCAACCCGCTAAGAAGAGACTTCTTATGTCCCGATGTACCTTTCCCTGTAGTATCGTCACCAAAAATTCTAGGGATCACCCTGTTCGCTACAAGTCAACGGGTCTCGGAAACGGCTTAAAACAGCAAAAACCGTGGGTTATTTGTTGAAAGCACAGTCTATTTTTAAAGTATTCAAATATTCTAAAATACTGTAATTTGAAGAGTAAATAGTGCGTGGGGTCCTTTAAGGCGTTTAACAGTTTTTGGGTCGATTGTGGCTCTGAAAGAGTGTTTCCGTGGCTTTTCGTGCGGCCCAGAGGTGTCGCTCCTCATTCTGACCCCCCTAAAGAAACCTAACTGATTTTTCACTTGCCTTGTCTCGCCAGCTTCGATGGTTGTTTGCGAGAACTCCTCCATCATAAAAATACGACCAAAGTTTTCAATGGGATCCCAAAAATTTAATGTTTGATCCAGACAATTGAATCTATCGCTAGAAATCTCTGGCCAAACTCCTTAAACACTTTTACTATCAAAATAAAGCCAATGGCTGATTATCTGAGAAAACCAAGTTGAGATGCGGATTCAGCATATGTGTTTCCCCCTATACATCATAGCTACTTTGAAGAAATTGATCAAAAATTCCTGACTTACTTCTGCCAGTTTTGGACGGATTCCGGGCGAACTATTTGTCTGGCGGGAAAATAATTTTCAATTAAAGATTCTCCATGCCTCCTTGCCACTTCATCGCACCTCTAATCAACTTCCGATGAAACTTCCAATTATACAAAAAATTTCCGGTTTCGGTCGGATTTCGGGCGAACTATTTGTCCCGGTAGAAAATGATTGTCAAATACGAATTCAGCATGCCTTCATACCGCTAAATCGAACATCTAATCAACTTCAAAGAAAACTCTTACTTGAAACAAATTTTCCGGTTTTGGCCGGATTCCTGTTGAACTATTTGTCCGGCAAGAAATAGTTTTCATGTGTGTTCAGCATGTCTTCTTACCCCTAAATCAGTCATTTCATTTGCTGTTAAACAGTATTTTGTTCGCCCTCTAATTTCAACACCCACCCCTAAATGTAGGGCTACGAACTCGATCTGTCCCTTGACCCAAAGATTCGTCACACCAACATATCTTATTCCCTTCTAGAGTTATCGTGCTGACAGACAGACGGACTGCTGCCTTTTAAAAAGCTTGATCGTAATGGAAACCCTTCGATCCGCGGTGAAAAAGTCTTACTTTCTGCCGAAGGTTATTGGAGGTTATTATTATAAAGCTAGTATTGCCAAAATATCGAGAGTTCCTGTTAAAGAAAATCCCTGTTAAAGAAAGACTGGTCGACGCCAAGAAGCCAGGATTCGTGACGTCATGTGTAGTAACTACGGTAAGTAGGGTGGAACACGCTTTAAATTTATAGTGATGGCTTAAGTTGTTGCAAGTATAAATCGTCCTTTCAGAAATAATGAATGAACTAACCTATTCATCCGTTCCTGGTAAGAGCCATTTCCGGAACTATAACACGGATGAATGAATTATATTTAATCCCAAAAAGCTCAAGTCGTCACGGCGAGAAAACAAAACAACATGAAAAATGTAGTCAAAAACTCAATATAAGCACCGAAAGGAAAGCTATTAGCCTACCCCAACAAAACCAAAGGTTTCGATGGGATCCCAAAAGTTTAATATTTGATCCAGGCACTTGCGTCTATCCGGTCTTAGCCAGACTCCTTGAACATTTTTACCATCAGAATTTAGAAACGGATTAATGCCAATGGCTAGTCATCTGAGAAAACCAAGTTCAGGTATTGATTCACTATGTGTTTACTCCTACACTTCATATCTACTCCGACGAAATTGATCGAAACTTCCTGCCTTACTTCTGCCAAATATCCTGTTTCCGCCGGATTCCGGATGAACTACTTATCCGGCAAAAAATGAAAGGTCAAAACGAATTCAGCATATCACCTTACCTCTTTCGAACCTCTAATCAACTTCAGATAGACTTTAACTTTCGAAAAAATGTCTGGTTTCAGCCGGATTCTAGGCGAACTATATGTCCGGGTAGAAAATGATTGTCCTTTATGGATTCAGCATGTCTTCTTACCCCTAAATCCCACTTTATAATCAACTTCAAATAAAAGTTTTATTTTTAACAAACTTTCCGGTTTTGGTCGGATTCCGGGCGAGAAAATGGTTTTCATATTCGTGTTCAGCACGTCTTCTTACCCACTAATCGACTATCTCATTAGGTGTTTAAAATATTTTCTTTGCCCCTTAATTTGAACCCCCTCCCCCACCCCTAAATGTAGGGCTACAGAGCCCATCTACGAACTCGATCTTTCCCTGGACTCAAAGAATCCTCACCAAGTTTCGTCAAAACATCCCATTCCCTTCGAGAGTTATCGTGCTAACAGACGGACGGACAGACGAACAACTTTGCGATGTCATAGGTATCCCTCCACTTACGTTTTGGGATCCCAAAAAGAAGGTACTAACGCGCGTATACATCTGACGGTTCCCGTCAGCACCGCCACACGTCAGTTGACATAAGGCGTATTGTCGCCGTTCCCCGAGGACTCCTGGGGAATCGAAGGGAACGGCGAGAATAGAGGGAGTCACTCCATGCGGACTCCGCGTACAGAAACACCGAGAACACGGGGAATGCTTCTAAAATGGATTTTGTTCGAAAAAAAAATATGCAGTTGACGAAATTAGTCTGGATCCACTTTATTTTTGGTTTTGTTTATTCTGATTATTTTAATTAATTTTACATAGCACCAACAGCAGCACAAATTGATTCCCCTCCGAATCTGAAAGGGAGTCTTTTCTGATGATGGTGATGATAATCAGAGCATTCCCCGTCCGTGGGGACTCGCGAGAATACGGGGAGTGAGTCCCCGGGACAAACAAAAACGCGGGGACTCCTAAAGTGGAGTCCTCGGGGAACGGCGAGAATACGCCTATAAACGTCAGTCCGACAGAGAATTCCGCCAGTACGCCCAATTTTCCGACAGTTCGCCTACACGTTAGTTGACCCGAAAAAATCCGTCAGTTGACCAGCACGTCAGTTGACCTGCCGTCAATTCGCCTAGCATCAGTTCCAGAAAATGTCAGTACACCTACACGTCAGTTCCAGTCAGTTCACTAATCCTAAAATACGACAGTTCGTCTACATGTCAGTCCTCCAACCGTTAAGTAGCGTGCACACACAGTCCGAATTTCGCAGTCCGTTGCGAATTTCCTTCTCCGCTCCGGAATTTTGACGTATCGCATGCGGATTCGGTTCGATAATTTCGTTCCGATTTGAGTAGAAAATATTCTACTTTTACCGGAGCGAATTTTAAACGCATGCGAAATTTTGCCCTGAGAATTGAAAAATTAGAAGCTGTGTTTGAAATTTCAACTGTTTATACGACCTATTTAATGTCAGCTGCATTCATTCATTCGGCAATCAATCAGCATCATCTGACTGTAGGCTAAGCAGTGGATTTTTCAAACCTGGGGCCAAGTTTCACGTCTGAATTTCGTTTTATCTGAAAAACCTGTCGGGCATTGTGACGCGAATTTCGTATGCGCGTTTTCGTGTGCGGAATCTAACCGGACTGTGTGTGCACTTAGCTTTAGTCCGCCTACTGTCAGTTGGCATAAATGCCAGTTCACCCAAAATTTCCGACAGTACGCCCTGACATTGTTGTCGATGGGATAACTACCGAAGCTCGCCCAGGGGATTAAAAGAAAAGCCGACAATTTCACTTTTACCTTAATTACCTTAAATCGCATTGTTCAGCGACAAAGGTGGATGGTCCTCCTGTGGTGTGTTTAGTGAGGGCAAAAATTAAAGGCGTATTCTCGCCGTTCCCCGAGGACTCCTCGGGGAATCGAAGGGAACGGCGAGAATAGAGGGAGTCACTCCACGCGGACTCCGCGTACAGAAACAGCGAGAATACGGGGAATGCTTCTAAAATGGATTTTGATCGAAAAATGAATATGCAGCTGAAAAAATTAGTCTAGATCCACTTTATTTTTGGTTTTATTTATTCTGATTCTTTTTAATTAATTTCACATAGCACCTACAACAGCAAAAATTGATTCCCCTCCGAATTTGAAAGGGAGTCCTTTGTGATGATGGTGATGATAATCGGAGCATTCACCGTCCGTGGGGACTCGCAAGAATACGGGGAGTGAGTCCCCGGGACAAACAAAAACGCGGGGACTCCTCAAGTGGAGTCCTCGGGGAACGGCGAGAATACGCCTTAAGTCAGGAGCCTCTCGTCAAATCTGACAGTTTTGATTGACGTAACGAAAGAAAGAAGAAGGACGGAAGACACTAGGGAAAAGCTTCGCTAATGTTTACGTCTCAATACACGCGCCCGTTCAAATAGGAAACGCGAGAGGTTCTTATGAATGCAGCGTTCAGTGTTGCCACGCTGGTACAGTTTTTCGAGTTTCTAAAGATCAGGAAAAAGTATTCTTAGTACACCAGTACAATTTGACGCCCAATATATTGTAAAAAGCTATTAAATTTATAGTGGACAGCATTGGTCCACGAACTAGCAGTAAGCAGTCGTAACAGAACAAAACGTGTTCTTTTGAAGAAAAGTTGTTTCTTTAGCTTCCAACAAAGTAGAACTTTAGTGCTTCTCGTGGCAACACCGACGGCGCTGCTCCTTTCCTCGGCCCGCTGACAGAATCAACTAAGCAATCTGAATGGCTCTGCATAAAGAAGAATAGAGCCTAGCTCCATTTTCCTTATTCGCGTTATTACAGGGCGCACCGAGGAAAAGAGGAAGGCTTATACGCCGTAATACATCTAACCGTATACATACAACACCATTGGACAATGCTTAAGCAGGGGTCAGAGAAGCGAATAAAGACACCCGGAGCTGATAAATGTATTTTGAAGAAAGCTAGTTTACATCTTCAAGAGAAAAATACCAATTGCTGGGCAACTAAAATACAATTATTATACATTAAAAATGCTGCAATTATTAGTCAGGTATAAGTGCAACACATTTCGAAATAGCACAAGAACATTTGGCCAAAAACGTCGTGAATTCTGCAATTTCTGGCATTTTGGAAAAATTTCAAGGCAGCTGTTTTCGGAAAAAAAACTTTTGTTTTTACGACAATTGACCATTTTTAGGTGAGCCAATTGAAACTTAATCGAAGAGTTTTTAATTGAAATGCAAAAATAACTGAACTTTGAAGGCACCAGAATGTGACAGATTTCTGCAGCCAAATGTCACAGGTTCCGGCAGTGAAAAGTGGCAACACCGGCGGGAGGATAAAAAAGCAAAGCGGGAAAACCTCATAACATCTTTAACACGTGGAACCTTTCCATTGATTCTTTTAGACGGGGTTAGGACTGGTTTAAGATGGTCACCAGGTGTTCTTACTGCTTAGAAGACTTCGTGAGCGAAGAAGATGCACTACAGCACAAGGTGCATTGCAATTTCGTTTATGTAAATGAGGAACCAAATGACAGTCTTGTTCCTGGCTTGCCAGACTTGCAAACAGGTAAGACTTGCAAGACCTACAAACTAGATTGATAGATGAACTTAATAAAAAGTAGAATAGCTTAATGTATGTTTCTTGTTCTCATTTTGATTTTTATTACCTGATTTTGAACTGTTTTTTCGGTGCCAACTAAATTGTACCGAAATTCCATACAGTTGTGACATACATAGAGTGTGTTCCACCCCTGTACCAATAGTAGCTGTTAGTTACTAAATCCGTTCCAACCTTACCAAAAGTTACTATGCTGACCATTCCAGCCTCCTCGAAACAGCCTCGAAATAGTAACTAATAGTAACTATTTGCTTACCACGCGTGGTAAGCGTAGTAACCACAAATCTCTGTCACATGATTGGTCAGATTCACCCGTGGCATGATATTCTGCTGGAAAATAGAAAAATCTTTCCAGCCTTGACGACATAAAAGGCAGAATTTGTGATGTCATGCGTGGTAACTGCGGTAAGTAGGATGGAACACGCTCATAGTGATGTCGAGTGATTGAGGACCCAACATGTGCCCCACACAGGATTTGATTGTCCCTAGGCCATTTTATAAATGTAAACTCGACTGGCACCCAGGGGCGTAATTTCGTCAAAATTCTGGGGGGGGGGGGCAGAGTTAGAGCAGATTTTCCTAAGAAACAAAGATATATTTTACTAATCGACCAAGGCAAAATGACGCTTCTTGTAATTCGCAAAGCTGTCCACTGCACAATTGACGTCAAGCTTCTTCGCTTTTTCAGGTTGGGTACCAAATGACCAAAAGATCACTTATGGTGCACTTACACACTGCATAAAATCTTAGCGTATTTGAAATCCAAGCATATTTTACGCACATATTTGGTCTTGAAAAGATCTCTATCAGTACGGACGTGTTTGAGAAATCGGTTTGTTTTGTATCTAAATACGTCTGTATTGCTAGAAATCTTTTCAAGCTCAAATGCGTGCGTAAAATACGCTCGGATTTCAAAATAGGCTCGGATTTTACGCAGCGTGTAAACCCACCATTAGTCTATCGTCTGACATAGACGTGTTTAACCCTGCGTAGCGTATGCATATTGCTATAAAAGTTTCAAGGCTTCCGTGTTCCAATCTTACCATAAAGACAAAGGAATGCTAAAGAAGACCGATATGTTTTGTAGATGCTTGAATCCTGTAGGCCTATCTTGGTTTCGAGGAGAGTTTTGAAGACGCTAAATTTCAGCTGGGGGAGGGGGCATACATCAAGCTGGGGAAGGGAGGCAAACTGAGGTCTGGGGGGAGGCAGCTGCCCCCCCCCCCTGCCCCATAGCAAATTACGCCCCTGCTGGCACCTCGCTGGCCGCTCAGCTCTATAAATATATATTAAAATATATACTCACCGATAGGAATAAACTACAATTTTTCGGTTTCTGAGGTAAAATAAATCAGATGGGTGTGATGTCACAACTGTATTGAACTAAATATTCCTTCAACCCAAGCTAACTGCGAATCATGCTTGATGGTGCAAAACGGATACATCAGCTTAACTGCTGAACCTTTTTGTTCAGCTGACGTATCCGTTTTGCACCATCAAATATGTATGGAATTTTGGTACAATTTAGTCAAAATCGTTTTTTATTCTTCTTTGTTTGTTGTTTCTTTTCTTAATTAGCCCAGCTCTGTACCTTAAAAACCTAAATCACAGCTTTGAGTGAAATAAGGACTTTCAATCCTGGAAAATACTCCTTGTGTCCTTGTGATGACTGTTGCAGATGGAGCTTGTAGTGTTGTAGAATCTGGTGGAAGATTCTGGTGCATAATCCTCAAATTCTCATTTTAATCCTCAATTTTAGGGCATGGTACCCCTGTGAAATTTTGTTAAACTGAGACTCGTTACCTACCAAAATAGGGTTGTCTTCCTGTCCTAGATCAAAAGATACCTGATTTTACTTTCTATCCAACTTCATTTTCAAAATGTTAGAGCACTTCCAAGGTACAGAGAATTTTTTGGAGGCTACTTCTGTTCTAGTCGGTTTACTCTATCCTTTTTCAGAAAATTGCTGCTAGGTAGCACGGATGAAGCAAGCTTTTCAATCTGTTCACTAGAGCAAATATTTACTTTAGATTGTTTGCCTTTTATTGTATTTATTTTGAGTGATTTTTTTTTACTATGTTATCGATTGTTATCGAAACTCACTAAACTCAAAATAAATACAATAAAAGGCAAACAATCTAAAGGAATTTGGAAGGAAAAGAAATTTAATTCGTAAAGGAAGAAAATTTAAAAGCTTACCTCATCCACTTTACCTAGCGCAGACTACCTGAGAAGGATAGAGTAACCAAGTGGTGATGACCTGGAAAAGGATTGAGTAACCTACTGGCAACTACCTGGAAAAGGATAGAGTGAACTCCCTAGGAAAGAAGTGGCCTCCACAAAACTCTATGTGTCTTGGAAGTGCTCTAACGTTTTGAAAATTGGAAAATGAGGTTAGATAGAAAGTAAAATCAACTATCTTATGATCTAGGAAAGGAAGACAACCCTATTTAGGTATGTAGCCAGTCTCAGTTTAACCAAATCTCACAGGGGTACCATGCCCATGCTCCAGGGCATGGTGCCCCAACGTATGGGCACCATGCCCATACGTCCAGGCATGCCCAGACTTTGGGGCACCATGCCCAAAAATTGAGGATTTGTGTATTGCTGACAGATGGCGATTGAATGCATTTGCAGATACAGCAGCAGCAGTGTCCTCCTTGAGAGTGTTCCAGAGATTCATGACAGTCAATCACAAACCCCTGATTTTTGGATACCCGATGGCAGACTCAGGTATATCTACCCATGCCAAACGCTGGATACCTGTTGGTCCCCTAACCCTGAGCTACTTATTGGTGATTTCTGATTGGTTGATTTCTGAGGTTTATCCAAATCATCAATATTTTATTGGGTTAGAGTATTTAGCATATGGCATAGGCTAGTGTATCCAGCATCAGGCATAGGGGAGATGGAATATGGTACCGCTGTGAAGAAAACTTTGTTGAAAAACTCCGCCTGAATGAGGGACAACGCGTCATCTATTAGTAAAGTTTAACTGGAAAGCCAACTTATTTTTGTGTCTTCTAATTGAATACACTGAATAATTTGGATTGTGCAAAGAGATTTTTTTATTTTCCACTATCTGCTGACGTTCAGAATATTTGCAGCAATCCCAACAGCATAAATTCTACCATGACTTGGGAAATTTTAATCTCAACACAAACTTGGCTTTTCAGTGGGCATTTGTAATATTGGTGAAGATTGCTTAGTGCCTGAACAAATAATACTAATAAGTCTTTCTCGTAAGGCATACAGCAAAAATACAAAGCTCATAGAGGTACCACAAATCACACGGAAATTCGACTATTTGAAAATCGATTATTCGTGAATAGCAGAACAACGAAGTAACGCATTTTTAGCGGTCTTCAAGCCAATTTAACTGAATAAATGATCGGTTACCGGATTATCCTATCCCAGCCATTTTCTGTTAAACTAAAAGATACATCTGTTTTCCCGAAAAAATCCACAAATATTTTTATTAGAGATTTTGGTTGAGAAATTTTGCATGGGTGTTTGAGATGGAAAGCGGGTTCGTTTTTTATGAAATATCTTTTGACCAATTCATTGGAAGGTAATGAATGTTTTTTTGTCTGATGCAGTTCTTTCTTGGCTACAAAACAGTGCTCAATGGTTTACCTATATTGACTTCTATTGATACAAAAATTAATCTTTGTGGAAAGTTGCCCGCCTGGGTACTGTGGGACCTGTGTGGGACCCTTGTTCCTGGGTATCCTGGGACACCTTTTGTCCATTGTATTCCAGGGTACCTTCAAGGGAATTGTGCAAATTCCTGAAACGGAAACTCCCTACTTGAAAGTTCATATTTCCAGAGCCATAGGATGAGGCCTTTCTGACAACAGAAGAAATCGCCTTGGGTTTACTAAGAGCAAAACGTAGTGGGGCCGCAGAACGTCATGTGAAAGCCGATGTCGACCTTTTGCAGTACCTTGTTGGATAAATAGAACTACAGGCTTTGTCTTATGTTTTTATTTTTTTTAAAGTTAACAACCGGTTTATTAAAAATGAAATTTACCCTTAAGCATGTCCCAGAGTACTAGGGGATCAGGTTTATGTTTACATTAAATGATTTGATTTGATTTGATTTGATACTCTGGGACAGAAGAGGAGGGTTAGGAAAATTGTCAGTACCAAAAAGACTAATCAAGTAAATAATCTGCAAAAAAATCTGGAAGCACAATGAAGTCCCTTAATTCAGTAACAAAATCTAGCAATTTGGCCAAAGTTTTCCACGTTACACGGATATCAGACATGCACTTGAACATGTCCCAGGGTACCCACATCTTCCCTAGGGTATGCCAAAAGCAAGATATTCTCAGTGTTTAGCCATTTGGCATTCTCAGCCAAAACCGTGGGTTATTTGTTGAAAGCAGAGTCTAGTTTTCTGTCGGCCGAAATTTGCCAAACCCGGAATTTGGTAGTCTCGAAAAGATGAATTCTTCAAGAACCTGTCTCACCTATAATACTAACGCAACCTACTCCATAATCACTCCATATATTTCCAAACCCGGAAACCCCAATTTCGTACGGCATTCTAGCCCCTCTGACGAAACCACGCTGATTTTCTCACTTGCCTTGTTTTGCAACCTTCGATGTGTATCACGCTGTCGACGGTTGTCTGCGAGAAGTTTTTACATCAGAAAAAACGGTTATAAAACTTGTTTCCTGTTTTCGCTATAGGTCAACAGGTCTCGGAAAAGGCTTAAAACCCAAACCGTGGGTTATTTGTTGAAAGCACAGCCTAGTTTTAAAGTATTCAAACATTTTAAAATACTATAAGTTGAAGAGCAAAAAGTGCGAGGGCTCCTTTAAGGGAGGGAGCTACATAATCTGGAAGCTACCCTATTTAGCCTAATTAATAGGGTAGGCTGTAGGTTGGCTCCATAGCTATAAAATCCTTAATCAGTGCAAAATAGCAAAATAGCTGTCATAGGTGGTTCAACTTAACAACTTTCCCCAACTTTAAAACTTGTCCATAATTTTAAACACTTAAAGTTTAACTGAAAAGCCAACTTATATTTAAGTAAGTAAGTAAGTAAGTAATTTATTTATGACCCGCCATTTTGAAAAGGCGGAGTAAATGACAAAAGTAAAGAAAATAAACAAAACACATATATACACACAAAAAAAGACACTTAATTTTTAATCTTCGGTCAGGAAGCAATGGACGACATCGTGTGCTGGTTGGGCCTTGTTGTCCATGAGTTTTGAAAGTGATGATTTGTGTCATTTAACTGAATACATTGAATTTTTGGGGTTCTGCCGAGGGATTTTTTTTTATTTTCCACTATCTGCTCTAATGATGACGTTCAGAATATCTGCGGCCGTCCCCACAGCGTAAATTCTACTATGACGAGGGAAATTTTCAATCTCAACACAAACGCGGCTTTTCAGTGGGCAGTGGTGAGATTGGTGAAGATTGCTTAGTGCCTGAACAAAAAAAAATTATAAATATTTCTCGTAAGGCATACAACAAAAATACAAGCGCATAGAGGTACCACAAATCACACGGAAATTCCACTATTTGAAAAGCAACTATTCGCGAATAGCGGAACAACGAAGTAACGCATTTTCAGCGTGTCTTCAAGCCAGTTTAAGTGAATAAGTGACGGGTAACTAGATTGTCCTGTCCCAGCCCTTTTTCGGTTAACCTTTAATAGTTTACTACCATGGCTTTGTTATTGCTTGTAAACCAGTGAAATGGAAGATGGAAACGCCCCCTCAACTAATTTTTAGTGGGATGAAAGCCTTTCAAAATCAAAGCCTTTTTGGCAGTCTCAAGACTCACAGAATTGTAGGTAACGAAACGTGACGAGGCGCGAAGCTACTAACCTCCGCTCGTTCACAGCGGAAAAGGTACGGGGAAATACTCGACTCCGCATAGTCATAGGACAGAGATAGGGAGACGGAGTTTCTATCTGATTATTTGTTCTTGCCTTTAGGCTGATGTTGTTGTTTTTTAGATGATAATCTTCAAGAAGGTGATCCAGTTAGAGAGAATGACTACAAAGCTCTGGATTGTTTGGATACTACAGAACTTGTCGCAGTTGAAGCTGGCAAAGGACCGGAAAAAAAGAATTACATATGTGAAGTGTGTGACAAACATTTCGCTAACCAGATTGATAAACTGGCGCACATGGAAACACACACAAGAGAGCTGCCTTATGCTTGTGAAGTATGCAACAAGAGATTTACTTTAAAATGTCACAAGAGAGATCATATGAAATTACATGGAGAAAAACCTCACAATTGTGAAGCATGTGACAAAAAGTTTGCTACGTACAGTCTAAAAATGCAGCACATGAGAATTCACGATGGAGCAAAGCCTCATATTTGTGATGTGTGTTTTAAAACTTTTTTAAACAAACACTCCAAAGAGAGGCACATGAAAACTCACCCGGGTGCAATGCCATATGTTTGCGAAGTATGCAGTATAAAATTTGCTCTTAAGAGCGAAAAGGTGGATCATATGAAAATACATGCAGTTGAAAAAGTTCACTCTTGTGAAGTGTGCAACAAAACGTTTTCTCGGCACATCAGCAAGGTTGAGCACATGAGAACTCACTCCAGAGAAAAACCATTCACTTGTGAAATATGTGATAAGGCTTTTCGTCACAGGCGCTCTAAGCTCGGGCACATGAAAATTCACACTGGAGAAAAAAAGGCTCACAGTTGTGAAGTATGTAGTAAATCTTTTGATCAGAAGTCCAGCATAGTGGTACACATGAGAAAGCACACTGGAGAAAAGCCATTTGTCTGTGAAGTATGCAAGAGAGGATTCTCTACCCACAGAAGCAAGATGCAGCACATGATAACACACACTGGAGAAAAACCATTTGCGTGTGAAGTCTGTGGAAAAACTTTCGCTTTGCTTGCTGCTAAAGCTGCACACGCGAAAATACATATTGCAGATAGGCCAAAGCCTTACTCGTGTGAAGTCTGTGAGAAGGCATTCGCTGAGCCTCGTCAAAAAGTGAAGCACATGAGGTCACATACTGGAGAAAAACCTTTTACGTGTGAGCTATGCGGTGGGAGCTTCACTCGCCTCAAGAGTCTGAAAGAACACATGCTGATTCACACTGGGGAAAAGCCATATATTTGTGAAGTTTGTGGTAAGAAATTTACATGGCGCAGGCAACTGGTGCCACATATGAAAGTGCACAGTACTCGTGCTTGAGACGTGGAAAATAATTCGTTAGACTCCGCTTGAAATACAGCAAGAGATTTGTGGCAAGAAATTTGCATTGCGCATGCTACTGGTGGCGCATATAAAGGTGCACAGTACTCATGCTTGAGACGTGGTAAATAATTGTTTCTGGCTTATAGCCGGAAGCTAAAGAGACGAATGCACATCGACACAGACTCCGCTTGAAATACAGCAAGAGATTTGTGGCAAGAAATTTGCATTGCGCATGCTACTGGTGGCACATATAAAGGTGCACAGTACTCATGCTTGAGACGCGGTAAATAATTGTTTCTGGCTTATAGCCGGAAGCTAAAGAGACGAATGCACATCGACACAGACTCCGCTTGAAATACAGCAAGAGATTTGTGGCAAGAAATTTGCATTACGCATGCAGCTGGTGGCGCAAATGAAGGTGCACATTACTCGTGCTTGAGACGTGGAAAATAATTTGTTCTAGCTTATAGCTGGAAGCTAAAGAGAGGAATGCACATCGACACAGACTCCGCTTGAAATACAGCAAGAGATTTGTGGCAAGAAATTTGCATTGCGCATGCAGCTGGTGGCACACATGAAGGTGCACAGTAAGAGACGAGGAAAATAATTCGTTCTTGGTTATAGCTGGAAGCTAAAGAGGAATTCCCATCGACACAGACTCAGTTTGAAATACAGCAACAGATTTGTGCCGAGAAATTTGCATTGCGCATGCAGCTGGTGGCACACATGAAGGTGCATAGTAAGAGACGAGGAAATAATTCGTTCTTGCTTATAGCTGGAAGCTAAAGAGACGAATCCCCATCGACACAGACTCCGCTTGAAATACAGCAACAGAAGACAAGGGACCCAGAATTATCCTGAACAGAAAACTATGTGTGGAGTGGAGCCTTCTCAGTTGACAAGTAAACTCTTTAAATGACCTGTCTTTCGCATAGTGCTAATTCAACCAACTTTCGTGGAGTGATGGGGTCTAGACTAAGTTATATCGGAATTCCATTCAAGCTTGACGTCACACCCATTTGATCTATTTTACCTCAGAAAACAAAAAGTTGTAGTTTATTCCTATCGGTGAATATGTATTTTAATGTCTATATATAGAGCCGAGCGGCCAGCGATGCACCGGTCGCGTTTACATTAATAAAACGGCCTAGGGACAATCAAATCCTATGTTGGGTCCTCAACCACACGACGTCACTACATCCGTCACGACTGTATGGAATCCCGATACAAATATGTCGACACCAGTGTTAGGCGATATTCGATATCAATAACGGTCTATCGGACCAACTATCGATATCGAAACGTAGATATCCGTATCGAAAACGGTATTTGTACATTTTATAATTCTTTTAAACTATCCAAAATAAGTTACGTTTATATATATCCGAAACTAGAGCAATATGATTTTCGTAATTCAGTTTTTGGGATCCCAAAACGTAAGTGGAAGGAAACGTATGACTTCGTAAAAGTTGCCTGTCTGTCCGTCTGTCTGTCTGTCAGCACGATAACTCTCGAAGGGAATGAAATTTTGTTTATGAAACTTGGTGTAAGGACTCTTGAGGTCAAGGGAGAGGTCGAGTTCGTAGATTGTTGCTGAACATTTAGGGGTGGGGGATGGGGTTCAAATTCAGGGGAGAACTTTTTTTTTTAACAGATAATGAAATAGTCGATTTAGGGGTAATAAGACATGCTGAACACGAATAGTCCGCCCGGAATCTTGCCAAAATGAAAATCATTTTCTTGTCGGACAAGTAGTTCGCTTGGAATCCGGCCGAAACCGAAAAATTTGTAAAAAGTTTTACCTGAAGTTGATTAGATGTCCGATTTAGAGGTAAGAAGACATGCTGAATCCGCTTTTGACAACCATTTTCTATCCGGATGTATAGTTCGCCCGGAATCCGGCTGAAACCGGAAAATTTGTTAAAGGACACCTGAACAGTGAAACCATACTTGAACACACCATGGAGAATGCATTTACAGACATGGCCATGGAGAGCATTCTTCTCCTGAGCGTGACGTTTTCAAAATAGGGATGTTCGTTTCTGGAGGTTTGCACATGCAGACTCCAAGACAAAAAGCGCAATTCATTCAAATCTTGTACAGCGCTGGCCGAATCGTATTGGAATTTCTTCTAGATATACGTTTGGGCTTAACTGGTTCATAAATATTCCAGAAGAAGGGTTGATTGGAGACATTTGTTCATTTCTAAAATTGTTCGGTACTGAAATAAGGACAGATGCAAAATGGAGCACAAATCATAGCTTGGAAACACTATTTCGTATTTGGATTGGGTTTTCTGCAGACAATGCTAACGAAAGTCATACAGATAGGGATGATACTTGGTACTCTTCATTCAGGTGTCCTTTAAATGAGAAGAAGAAGAAAATTTGGTATAAGGGTAAGGGGATACGCTGAATTCATTTTTGAGCTTGAGTTTTTGCAAGAAAAGTAGTTCGCCCGGAATCCAGTCGAAACTGGTCGTCAAAGTAAACATGACGTATAGCCTAGGGGTTAAAAATACACATGCTGAATCAATATCAGAACTTGGTTTTCTCAGATTAGCCGTTGTCTTCTTCTGTTTCTAAATCTTAAAGGACCCCTCTTGGTCATTCAGCTTTTTTGTAATATACCTAGCTCCCATACAGAATTATAAGCTTCTAAAATCCTCACCTTTCTCCACTGTCTCGTTTTGAGCCTATGAATTTTTAGCGCTTTTTCTGCCTTGCCGAGTTTTGCACGTCACACAACGAAACTTTTGTCGGAATCCTCAACGTCCGCTGACAACTCTTTCACAGATAAGGAACTCAGAAGCATCTGCTTATTAATTCTTTTATTTGCTTAGTTTTCCCACTTTTTAACCACGGCGCGTTCAGTTTTCAAATGTTTTGCGCCCAGCCTCCGCGTCGGAGAGCAGGAAGGCTGGAGGTAATCGACAAGCGCTATTAGAAAATCGCTAATTTCAGGTGGAAAGTAATGGTATATTTGAAAACGTTTTTTCTGATCCATTTCATTGGGAATAGGTCATTGCTAGTAAGAGTTGTGCTTTAATAGTAAAAATGTTGAAGTCTGCGGCTAAGACCGGATCATTTGTCTGGATCAGATATTAAACTTACAGGATCCCATCCAAACCTTTGGTCTTGTTATTTATTTGAAGTTTGATGTTAAGCAAAAATGCTTTCTATCGATAAATAGATATTATATATTTGGTCTTGTTATTTATTTGAAGTTTGATGTTAAGCAAAATGCTTTCTATCGATAAATAGATATTATATATATATATATATACGATTTGTCTGGCGGGAAAATAATTTTCATATACGAATTCGGTATGCCTCCTTACCACTTCATCAAAGCTCTAATCAAATTCAGATAAAACTTTTACCTATGATAAATTTTCCATTTTCGGCTGGATTCCGGGTGAACTATATCTAGTAGAAAATAATTGTCATTTATGAACTTAGCATGTCTCCTTACCCCTCAATCGATCATCTAATCAACTTCAAATAAAACTTTACTTTTAACAAATTTTCTTTGTTTTTGACAGATTAGGACAAGAAAATAATTTTCATATGTGTGTTCAGCATGTCTTCTTACCGTTGAATCAATCATATGATGTTCGAACATTAATTTGAACCCCCATCCCTAAGTGTATGGTCCCTTGGGCAAAAGAATCATCAAAATATGTCATTCTCTTCGAGGGTTATCGTTATGACAAACGGACGGACTGCTGCATTTTAAAAAGCTTCATAATGAAAACCCTTTGATCCGCAGTTAAAAAGTCCTTTTTTTCTACCAAAAGCTATTGAAGATTATCATTATAAAGCTAGAAAATCGATAATATTATTATTATAAAGCTGGAAATTATTGCACAAATATTGAGAGTCTCCGTTTAAGGTTTAAGATAAGATTTAAGTTGGTTTAAGATAGATAATCCCGTAGGCCTATAGCATTGTTCAAATAGGCGTAAAAAGCTGAATAGCGCTATATGCCATGTTTACGCATTAACAGAAACCTTTGTTCAGAGCTTGATCACACTGAGCTCGATCCGGGCTATTGTGGTCGCAAAATTAGAAAAAAGAAAAAGAACAAGATATAACTAATCCTGAATGTTTTCGTTTTAAGTTCAGGAGATCAGTTAGAGCAAAACAGCATGTATAATTATGTTACAGGAACCCTAATTGACCCCAAATTGCAGTCAGCTCATTATCCCCAAGCTGACACAAAGGCCATCAAATCTTACGTCCCCTAGGGATTTTCAGTTGTTTGTCGAATAGGCGGCTTTCTAAGCCGAGTGTGACCAATCTCGCAAATACGAACTGAAGGTTCTTATCCATTTGGCCTCAAGCCATGTTTAAATAGGAACTGAAGGTCCGTCCGTTTGGCCTCAAGTGATTTGGTCTCGAGCCCTCTTTCTGCCAAATTGTCTCTTTATGTTGTATTTAGTTTATAGTAAACAGAACTTGAGCGTACCAATGCAGCGTTCGGTGTTGCCACGTTGATACAATTTTTCAAGCTTCTAAATTTCAGAAAAAGTAATAATAATAATAATATTTTTATTTAAACCCTCCATACAAATACAAAGTAAATGGTCGGAGGAGTTGGTGAGGAAACAAAAGAAAAAGAGAAGAAAAAAAAGAAATCACACAACACTACGAGACAAAATTAGGCTGCGATAACTACAAATAACCAAACCAATACAAACTTGAGTCATGTGCTTACACCAGGCTAGCCAGTGGAAAATCGTGCAGTTTTCTACTTCGATTGATGAAACGACTGGTTAGCTCATTCATTTTTTCGCTTATTTCAAAGATACGGTACCTTTGTGATACGTAAGAGTTTCGGAACCATATGGGAATTCCCAGTAAATATTTGCAGTACCGGAAAAAATTAGAACGGACTTGTTTACGCTCAGTTTTATTCATGAATTCCACAGAGGGTTTAGAAAGAAGATATGGGGCGCAAACATGGCGTTGCATAGACGGCCAAGCGTAATTTTATCAAATTGGCCTTTAGTTCGTGCTAACATTCCGCAAGTCTTCCGTAACTTTTCTTTGAGAACCGCGATAACTAAATTTTTAGTGGCTTTAATGGAATTCCCATAACGGAGTCCGAGATACTCAAACGTATCCTTTCGGACAACTGTCTTCCCACACACATCAACCACACGGTTTGGCTGCATTTCTTCGTTCATAACGGCAAATTCAGTCTTGGAGGGCTCTATGCTTAGACCTATATCGCCAAGAGCAGACGACACTCTAATAATAGCTTCTTGTAGGGATTCTAAATTATCACTCATCAGAAGTAGCTCATCTGCGTAAGACAGGTGACTAACATCAATACCATCTTCTATCAGGAAATCTTCAATCGATCTTGTCGCAGAACGCAGCGCATTATTAAATATTACGTGGCTTATGACTGAACCCTGTTTAACACCTCTGCGAATTTCTATAGGGCTAGAAAGTTGCCCTGCAGAACGAATTCTTACTTGGGACTTTCCATACCAATTCCACAAACATTTACAAACGAATGAATCAACCCCTGCCCTCAGTAGCGACAGGATTGCTTGCGAATGTAGGACAGAATCAAACGCCTTTGAAATGTCTAATGTGCAAACAAATAGTGGTTTTTTCGGTTTCTTAAACTTTTCAACGATAGAAATAAACACGGCATGCGCATTCTGAACACCGATTCCTGACCGGAAACCAAACTGATTGTCACCCACATCCGTTAGCGCCGTCACTACTGGGCACAGTATCTTTTCAAGTAACTTGGCTAACACTGAACAAACAGTGATTGGTCTATATGAAGAACAATCTTTAGGGTCTTTGCCCTTCTTGTGTATACAAGTGACAACCCCCTGGCCTAACCCTTGCGGGACATACTGTTGCGATACTATTGCTTGAAATAATAGAGCTATATGACAAAACAATTTAGGAGTACCATACTTCAGATGTTCAGGCTTAATACCATCTGACCCTGGCGATTTTCCTTGAGGAAGAAGCCGAATAAAAGATTCAACACGAGACGGTGTAATGGTAAGCCAGTTGCTGTATCGGTTTAGACGGTCAAAATGCTGCATCAGAATCTCCCGGAAATTACCTTCTAGTGGTGGGGGATCAGCCGCAAAGATTGAAGAGAAATGCTGAAGCCATCTATTTATTTCAATACTGTCAGGCGGTGAAGAAGTAGAACGAGTAAGTTTGGTCACTTCTCGCCATAACTGATGAGGTTTATTTTTGATATCACGCGATAGCTCCTTTACTCGGCTTCTTTTCCAAGATTTCACCAACTTTTGAAACTGGCGTTTACTCGACTTCATTATTTTAAAAACCCAACCTGATCGTGGTCTTTCACATTCAATCCACATTTGTCTCCAAAATAAATGGCGAGACTTTTCATCCTTCAAACCAGGAAAATCTGACCATCCTTTTTTACGGGTATGTAACTTTATTTTTTCGGACGGAACTGCAGCGGATGCAGCCGTTTTCATACTGTGGACTACTTCCCCCAGATAGCAATCCAAATCAAAAAGATTTTCAGATTTATCTCGCGAAAGCAAATGAAACGGAACCCTTATCTTGTCTAAATACGAATTAAGAGCTGTTTGATGCGTAAAAACATCAATATGACTCCATACTTGTTTAATGAACCACATTTTCTTAGAGGGTGCACGAGACTCAAGTGATCCCGATGGTAAATGAAACTCGAGATGCGAATGGTCACTTAAAAGAAAATCATCCGAAACTTTAACTATCTGCCGCTTGAGATCCGCCATGTCAGTGAGCACAGAGTCAAGATCAGAAGTGCTACCACTATTGTGAACATATGTAAAAGATCTATTTTTCTGTAGGCAGTAGAAATTCTGCGGCAGCGTAGCATTCAACATTTGTGATAGTCCAATCGTATTGTCTTTAATGTCCGTGTTAAAGTCACCCAGAACAATACAAGCTTCACGAGTGAGAGCTATTCTTTCAAGTAATTTCGACAGGCGCGAACAAGCAGACGCGAACTTTTGACTGGATCGGTCGTTTCTATAATTCGTTGGCATATACACACATACAACTACAACACCACTGAATTCAACTGCGAGGAATGTTTCACTAGACCCAAATAAATTGCATTTATACTTATTTCGAACAGCTATCATTAAACCACCTGAGGGTCGACCGCCAGTGCTTTTTGCTGGGCGGATAAAAAACTGATGGTCGGAAGAAGTGATGAGTCTTGTACTATTATCTTCGTTAAGCAGATGTTCATTAACACAAATTATATCAAAGTGACTCCTAAAATATCAGAACCACACTGTCAGAAGTATCATAACAGATTGCGCATAACACTTTCAAGAATAACACCTTTTCACTTAGAAATAAAGTGTTATGACCAATTAAGTTTACACTATTTCGTGCCTAGATCTCCAACAACACCTTCAGTTGGTAAAAATACTAACGGGAACGAAAGAAACATAACATATAACATCCCAAAGTGTTATCTGTTGAAACCGCGCATCCTGCTGTTGTCGTTATGTAACTTCTGACAGTGTAGTATTTTTACCTATTGAAGGTGTTGTTGAAGATCTGGGCACGAAATAGTATAAACTTAATTGGTCATAACACTTTTTTTCTAAGTGAAAAGGTGTTATTCTTGAAAGTGTCATGCGCAATCTGTTACGAAACTTCTGACAGTGCACTTTTATTTTATTTTATGTGAAGGTTTATGTTGCGTAAGCAATCGGCTAATCTTTTTTTAATTCCACAAGAAAACAAAATTTATACGAAGTTCTTCCCTCCTTTCATTCAAAGTTTGAAGTCTAAAATGAGTAGCGTTTCGTGCGTTCTGCTACAGGTTCCGTTTCAGCGGACGGTACTGGCAGAGGCTTTACTAGCCAAAATGTTTGGGGGGGGGGGGGGCAAGGACTTTACCGACTGGCTGGTAATTTTTACCGACTGTTTTTGCAGAAAAAACGCCTGTTTTCAAGAAAAAAACGGCAGCGACTGATTTTCATACAAAAACGGCAATTTCGATAAAAATCGACTGATTTTCAGAAAAAAACGACTGTTTTGACGAAAAATCAACTGATTTTCCGAAAAATCGACTGTTTTAATGAAAAAAATCATCTGTTTTGGCGAAAAATCGCGGCGCTTTCCGCCGAGTCGGTTATTCTTTACCGACTGGCCGACAACATTGGGGGGGGGGTCCCCCCTCCCCCCCCGGTCATGACGCCCCTGGGCCTGGGTACTGGTGTGATGTATCGAAAGACGGACGGTTCTCGGAGCGTGTGAACATGCAGGTTTATGCCTCGGTTTTCGGGGTTGCGATGACTTGCAGCTTTTTGTGTGTTCTGTTGCATGCTCCCTCTAATACAGTAGAGGTATGCCTACATGAACGTTTGTTGACTTTGGACTTTGCCATTTTTCATGCACTTGCTGACCTTGCTGGAACTAAAGTCAACTATGAGTTAGCCAAAGTAGGTAATTAAGGGCCTTTGAAAACATCTGAATAAGTATTTTGGATCTTCATTTTAGCATTCAGCCCAAAACTGTAATGTTCACATTTTATTTCAAAGCATCAACACAAGTCGTGGTTTGGGGCCAATGGCGTGTTGTTTAAGTCAAGATACATGATATTAAAACAATGACGTCAGTCAAAACAACAGAATAAATAATTCAGACTGAAAATGGTCTAACACAAAATCATAAAAGTAAAACACACACAAGACAGGCTAAAACTCATCATTGAACAAGACCAAAGGTTTCGATAGGATCCCAAAAATCTAATATTTGATCCAGACAATCGGGTCTTATAGAGGTCCAGTCTTCGTCAGACTTCTTGAGCACTTTACTTAGAAAATTTAGAAACAGACTAATACAAATGGTAATAATCTGAGAAGACCAAGTTCAAACATGGATTCACCATGCGTGTTTACCCCTATAGCCTGCGTCATATCTACTTTGACGAAAGTTCCTGACTTTCTTTAAGTTCAAAAACGGATTCAGAGTATCTCCTTACCCCTAAATCGAACTCTAATTAACTTCTGATAAAACTTCAACTTTTAACAAATTTTCCTATTTGAGCCGGATTCGTGGCGAACTATTTGCCAGGTAGAAAATGATTGTCATAGACGAATTCAGCATGTCTTCTTACCCGTAAATCGAACACCTAATCAAATTCATATAAAACTTTTACTTTTAACAAACTTTCCGGTTTTGGCCGGATTCTGGGCGATCTACTTGTCCGACGAGAAAATAATTTTCATATTCGGATTCAAAATGTTTCCTTATCCTTCAATCGAACCTCTAATCAACTTCAGATTAAACTTTTATTTTTGACAATTTTTCCGATTTTGGCCGGATTCCCGGCGATCTACTTGTCCGACGAGAAAATCATTTTAATATTCGGATTCAGCATGTCTTCTTACTCCTAAATCGGACATCTAATTAACTTCAGATAAAACTTTTACTTTTAGAAAACTTTCTGGTTTTGGCCGGATTCCGGGTGAACTACTTGTCCGGCGAGAAAATGGTTTTCATATTCGTGTTTAGCATGTCGTCTTACCCCGTAATCGACTATCTCATTAGCTTCTGAAAAATGTTTTTATCCCCCCTTAATTTGAAATCCCTCCCCCTCCCCTAAATATGCATCTATCGGGCCCATCTACGGACTTGACCTTCCCCTTGACTTGAAGAATCTTGACACCAAGTTCCATCAAAATGTCTCATTCCCTTCGAGAGTTATCGTGCTGACAGACGGACAACTTTTGCGATGTCATAGGTATCCCTCCACTTACGTTTTGGAATCCCAAAAAGTGTATAAAATTGGGGATAAAACCATTATGGTAAACCGTACGGTAGGAATGGGGTTCCAGCTTGGGTACTCGCTCCGCACACTCTTTGTGGACGCAAAGTTAAGGTTAGAAGAGAGGTGGCAGGAGGGAGCGGAAAGAGAGGTTCTGTAGGGATTTCATACCAAACTCTACATAGCCTCTCCCGTCGATGATGGAGGGTCTCAAGTTTAACAAGACCAAAGGTTTCGATGGGATCCCAAAAATTTAATATTAACAGGCAATCCGGTCTTGTAGCGGTCCATTGGTAATCATCGGAGAAGACGAAGTTCAAATATGGATTCAGCATGTGAGTTTACCCCTATAGCCTGCGTCATGTCTACTTTGACAAAAGTTCCTGCCTTACTTCTGCCAAATTTCCGGTTTCACCCGGATTCCGGGCGAACTAATTGTCTTGCAAAAAATTGAAGTTTAAAAACAGATTCAGCGTATCTCCATACCATCCATATCTCCATTATCAACTTCACATAAAACTTCAACTTTTAACAAATTTTCCGATTTCAGCAGGATTCGTGGTGAAATGTGTAGGCCTACAGGTATAAAATGATTGTCAGACACGAATTTAGCATGCCTTCTTACCCGTAAATCGAACACCTAATGAAATTCATATAAAACTTTTACTTTTAACAGATTTTCCGGTTATGGTCGGATTCCGGGCGATCTACTTGTCCGGCGACAAAATAATTTTCATATTCGGATTCAGCATGTTTCACTATCCACAAATCGAACCTCTAATCAACTTCAGATTATTTTTTTATTTTTGACAAACTTTCCGGCTTTGGCCGGATTCCGGCCGATCTACTTGTCCGACGAGAAAATCATTTTCATATTCGGATTCAATATGTCTCCTTACCCCTAAATCGGATATCTAATCAACTTCAGATAAAACTTTTACTTTTAACAAACTTTCCCGTTTTAGCCGGATTCCGGGTGAACTACTTGTCCGGCGAGAAAATGGTTTTCATATTCGTGTTCAGCATGTCGTATTACTCCGTAATCGCCCCTTAATTTGAAACCCCTCCCCCTCCCCTAAATATGCAGCTATCGGGCCCATCTACGAACTCGACCTTTCCCTTGACTCGGAAGAGTCCTCACACCAAGTTTCATCAAAATATCTCATTCCCTTCGAGAGTTATCGTGCTGACAGACGGACGGGCAGACGGACAACTTTTGCGATGTCATAGGTATCCCTCCACTTACGTTTTGGGATCCCAAAAAGCTGTAGAAGAAGACAGTAAGGTTACTAACAGTTAGGCACTGAACAGTTAAAGTTTAACTGAAAAGAGCTGAGATAAGACAATCTAGTTACCGATCTCTTATTCACTTAAAGAGGCTCGATGACCAGATGAAAATGCGTTACTTCATTGCTCCGCTATTCATGTATAATCAATTTTCAAATAGTGGAATTTCCATGTCGGATTTGCGGTACCTCTATGCGTTTGTACCTGTGTTTATGCTTGATGAAAGCTATTTTCCAAAATAAGTGTTCACGCAGTGAGCAATGGACACCTAGCTCACGACTGGCCACTGAAAAGCCGCGTTTTTATTGAGATTTAAATTTTCCGCGTCATGGTAGTGTTTTGCGTTGTGAGGACAGCCGTAGGTATTCTGAACGTCATACCAGAGCAAATAGTGAAAAATAGAAAAATTCCTTAACACAATCCAAATAATGTAGTGTATTCAGTTGAATGATACAAAAATAAGTTGGCTTTTCAGTTAAACTTTAAGTAACTGTTCAAATTAATTTATCTTTACTGTAGGACTTGGTGTGAGACGAGACCGAAACTTGCTCCGAGGTCAAGTCATCATTTACTGACAGGGCACTGACAATTGTCAGCTGAACGGACAAACAAAGACGGCATTGAGGAGACATGGCAGTTAAATAAAATGGTGTTTGGCAAACTAGACCGACAGGGTCAAGACAAGACATCGTCGCTGAAATTCTGCTCGTCAGGAACACCACACTGTGACGGTCTTGACGAGCAGAATTTCACAGGCTGCGACTAAATTAGAGTCATCTAGCAGGAATATTCGAACAAGAGAGATGAAAACTGTTCCGCTAAAGAGCAAAGCCATAAGTTGCGTTTTCGCTGATACCATGGTATCTGTTACCACGGAAACTGGATCTGCAATTAGTCGTTTTTGCAGTTATCGTGGTATCTGATACACGGTGCTCTGCAAAAACGACTATTGCCGAAATTGCACTTTTCAAAGTCATCCCAAAAGAAAAACAGATATCCAGTTACATCACTAAGTGCTAAACTTCTTTCTCACGAATCTGACAAAATTTGATGAAAGTGAGATGACTTTCAGATACCATGGCCAGTTACCTCGGTCGGACCGTAGCATCTGAATATCTGATACCACGATAACTGACCATATACCACGAGAACTGCAAAAACGCCTTTTGACCGTGGTATCAGTTACCACGATAACTACAAACACGACTTTAGACCGTGGTAACAGATACCATGGAATTAGCAAAACGCAACTATAGTAAGAAGAATTCAGCGTGATATTCAAAAAGCCTTCATAGCATGGTGGTGGATCTCATATATTTTATCAGTGCTATTTTAAGATGGTCACCAAGTGTTCTTTTTGCTTGGAGGAGTTTAAAAGTGAAGATGATGTTCTTGAACACCAACCGCTTTGCCACAACGTTTATGTAAAACAGGAGCCGACTGGGGCTGATGGTTTGGGGTCAGCAGACCTAACAGCCACAGGTAGGCGTAGCAAGGTCTAAACTAAGTTGTATCGGAATTCCATAGAAGGATGATATCACACCCATTTGATATATTTTGTCACACCCATTTGGTCTATGTTACCTCAGAAAATTAGAAATTCTGATTTATTCCTATATAGAGCCAAGCTCCATTCCTATATAGAGCCAAGCTTACCTGTCTTAGACATCACCACGAGAGTGTTCCACCCTTCTAACAATAGTTACTATTAGTTACTATTTCCGTTCCATCCTCACGTAAAGTTACTACCCTGACCGTTCCAACCTTCTCGAAATAGTAACTAATAGTTACTATTTGCTTACCATGCTTGGGAGCGTGGTAAGCGTAGTAACTATGCATCTCTGCAACGTGATTGGTCAGTTTCGCCTGTGGCATGATATCCTGCTGGAAAATAGAAAGATTGTTCCAGCCTTGACGGAAAAAAGCCAGAATTTGTGACCTCATGCGTAGTAACTACGGTAAGTAGGATGGAACACGCTCTATGTATGTCACAACTGAATGGAATTCTGATATATTTTAGTCGACTCCCCTAGCAAGGGTAAATAGGTAGGCTGATTTTCTTGTCTGCTAGGATCTTCAAAAGATGCATGTATAATAAAAAGACGGATAGGATGTTATGTGAATTTACATTGAGGCTAATGGTAAAATCAAATAAATGTTATATTGGGATAGGTACAATGCTGGTAGAATCTGGGTAGAATGCCGCTGGAATGCCGGTAGGATGGGTGTTAGTGTTAAATTGTAGCTCAAAAGGGAAAAGTCAGTTGCGATCTGGTTATAATATTCCTTACTAACTTTGGCTTTTCTTAGAAGGGGCAGCAGAAGGGGTCATCTTCTGGCTGTTGATGGGAGAGATCACTCTTGACCACCATCTGCTCCTGCAGTAAGGTCAGTAGCCAAGTAAAGTGACAATACTCCATAAAAAATGATTCTGCTGGAACGCGACTCTCTATTGCAAAGGATTCTGCTGGCCGGAGACTAAATCGCAAAAGGTGACCGAGCCGTAGAATCTTTCAGCAAATATAGCACACCCATCCAATTGCTGACAGATACTCTGGCCCAGTGAATCCCTTGAGATGGTGAGTCAACGCTGATGGAGTACAATCTCTTTACTTGGCTGCTCTTCTTGCTGCAGGAGAAGAATCTAATCATGACGTCTTCGGACCACCATGCTGAACCATTTCCGTTCTCCGTTGCTGAACTGCTGACAACGTCCTTTGCAGTGCGTGCAGCCTCAGCAGCTATAGCTTTCGACTTCTCCAAGCCTTCCTGCCTCGCCATTTCCAGGGATGGACCCGTTCTTAGTGATTCTTGCAGGTCTTGCTCTACCAAGAAAGGTTCGCCTGGAGCATCACCGTTTACTTCAGCTTTGCTTCTGAAATCTTGATCTGTCTAGTTCCTTCCGGGTAATTCGAATCGACGTGACGAATCTACTTGTCCCTTTCCTGCAGCTTCTCGATCGATGATGCAGAATTCCGAAGAAGTTCAGCGAAATAGAGAAAATGTCGCCCTACTATGACATCAAACGACATCTGGTCCTGTATAAGTACTCTGCAAGCTCCGGAGGAGTCTTAAAAGGATGGACCAAACTGATGCGTACCCATGCCCTTGGTTTTATTTTTGTATCTCCGTGAATGCATTAGAGTCCGTATTCCCTCTCGTGTTGTACTTCATGTTCGCCAATTAAGGCAGGTTTGACCAGCGTCATTTCACTTCCTTGATCAAGAAACATCTGGAGTTGCCGCCCATTGATTAGCCAAGGATAAACAAATGGTGTAACGCTGTTGCTAGTACTTGTGGCTCCATCTACTTGAGCGAAAAATGTCTTGGCCTGCGTTTGCTTCTGTTTATCGCATTTGGCAATCAAATCCGTGTTGCTGCCGCAATTGAACAACTCCTGTTTGCTTTTCCGTCTGCCTTTTTCTCAGTCCATCTGTCGGTCGGGTCGTCTTTCCGGCGATCTCCTTCGTCTTTGACTGTGGTCCGGTCTGAAAAAATAAGCCGACCTATCTGGTTCTGGCTGCGACCTTGCCGCCTCCCATCCTCGAGAGAGGTGGATCGCCTTTGTCAGATCTCTTTCTTCGGCTTTCGCCGATAGCCTCCAAGTACTGCTCTAGACACAGCTTGTCCAGGTTGGATTTCAGAACAGCAACCCTTTTCTTCCTTCGTCCTCGACTCGAAGCCCTCGAGTCCCAGCCATCTTCTGAGACTATGTTCAATGTCGTCATTGAACACGTCATGGATGTTTGTCATTGAACACGTCATGACGTCATGGACGTGTGTCATTGAACACGTCATGACGTCATGGACGTCAAAAGGGATTTTTGCGTCTCTTTCAGCTGCAAGCTTTGCAGTCTCAGCCTATGTGTCTCGGCTGTGACGTTGTACTTTAGGATATATAGATGATATCGCTTTTATTCTTTTCGAGTTATCATGGTGAAATCCAAATTGGTCGAAATCGTAATATATACATGCAAACACTCGTATATAAATATATCAATATAAATATATTATTGTCATCGTCAGATATAGAAGTAAACACTAAATAAGATTGAAAATTTTAAGGAAAGACGGTACAAACGTCTTTTCATACCCGTACATGGTAACATTTTACGTGTTGGAGTTTTGGGATCACCACTGAGGCCGCTCTTGCAGGTCGTTCGCGAGCAGTATCTTCAGGCTCACATAGTTACACAGCGCCTCCAAGCCAAGCGTAATTGTCGTGTTTAAGGCTTGGGCTGTTTTTCACAACGGCCATAGGTTCATAACCTTCTCCTCATCTGATCACCGGCACATATCTTGCGGTATTGTCGAATACCGCAAAGAAGGCATCTATGTCACCATCTTCTTCAAAATCTTAAAGGTTACTGAAAAGGACTGAGGCAGGACAACATAGTTACCCATTTCTTATCAACTTAAAAATACCTGATGAAAATGCGTTACTTCGTTTCTTCGCTCTTCAGAAACAGCCTAATCGATTTTCATATAGTGAAATTTCCCTGTCGGGTTTGCCGTACCTCTATGCGCTTGTACCTGTGTTGTATGCTTGACGGAAAACAAGAAAAATAAGTGTTTACGCAGTGAGCTACCTTCCGCGAGCTGATCGTGCCAGTGAAAAGCCGCGTTTGTACTGAGTTTCCAAATTTTCCGCGTCATACGGTAGTAGAATTTTACGTTGTGAGGACTAAACTAAACTAAACTAAATTTTCAAATAATTAATATTCCTTGAGCCAAAGCTGACTTTGAAACATATATTCAAATAATGTACAAAACGGTATGTCAGCTATGATGGTTTGGCAGCGATATTCCGGCCCTTCTTGGCAAGGGTCCTCGTCAGGCTGTCGATCTTCACGGTCAACTTCGGGGAAGGAAACAAGCCTGCTGCCAAGAAGGGCCGAAATATCGCTGCCGAAGCATCGTAGCTGACATATCCGTTTTTTTGCATAATTTGAATATATTTAAAATAATCCTCTTCGCCAAACCTTATCTTTGATGGCATTGTGTTCTTTAGGTGAAAAACTACAAAGAAGTGAGACAGTTGGAGAACTTGACAACACAAACTTTGAAAGTCTGGTAAGTTCCGAACCGGTCAAAGTGGAGGTATGCCCAGGTCCAGGAGAAAAGGTTCACGTCTGTGAAGTATGTGACAAAAGCTTCGCCAAGCTTATTCATAAGGTTGGGCATATGAGTACACACACAGGCAGAAAGTCATATTCTTGTGAAGTATGTGACAAAAAATTTACTCGCCACCGACAAAAGATTCAGCACATGATAACTCACACTGGAGAAAAGCCTTTCTCTTGTGAAGTGTGTGATAAAACTTTCGCTCACAGCTGCAGCAAGGTGAAGCACATGCGACTTCACACTGGAGAAACACCTTATGCTTGTGAGTTCTGTGAGAAAAAGTTTACCCAGCTTACCACCAGGGCGAAACATATGAGAATCCACACTGGAGAAAAGCCCTACTCTTGTGGGGTTTGTGAGGAGACATTCGCTGAGCTTAGTGAAAAGGCGCAGCACATGAGGTCACATACTGGAGAAAAACTGTATACCTGTGATGTGTGTGATAGGATTTTCACCCACCGCGGAAGTATGATAGAGCACATGAGAATTCACACAGGAGAAAAGCCTCACTCTTGTGAAGTCTGCGACAAGAAATTTACTTCACGTAAGCGAATGATGGAGCATATGAAGGTGCACAGTGATGAACAGTTCTCGTGCAGTATGTGCAGTAAACAATTTACATTGGCTTGTACCAGGAATCGGCATATGAGACTGTATTGCAAGAAGGCAAAGTATGGTTCTTTGATCGTTAGTTAACATTGAACAGTAGCATTCTTATTGGTGTTGACTAAACTTTAGCCGATTATCGACGGGTCGTGACATCACCTGAAAAGTCTACATTTTCCATTTTACTAACGGAACTGATTGTCCCTAAGACGGTTTATAAGTGTAAACGCGTCCGGCGCCTCGCTGGCCGCTCGGCTCTATATATATAAAATATATATTCTGCAACATTAATTTAATCGAACTTAACTTTTTTTTTTTACATGACGTCATGGTAACGTCACGGGCCGTAGATAATCGGCTAAAGTTTAGTCAATACCTGATTTATTCAAACAATGTTTACAACGGGTACGTCAGCTACGATTCTTCATCAGCAATATTTCGGCCCTTTTTGGCAAGGGTCCTCGTCAAATGCAGAAAAAAACCTTTCCTGTCATCGCCCCAATCGTCCGGCAAAAACTGCGTCCGTGTCAAAAATTAAATCTCAGGACTAGTTTTTTCATTATAGTGGTATTTGAAGATAGCTTACTTTAATAAGATATTTATAGTCGGTAGAAGCTTCAGTTATTTATTACAGGTTTGTTTCCTTCTCCTAAGTTGAACCAGAGGATTGACAGCCTGACGAGGACCCTTGCCAAAAAGGGCCGAATTATCGCTGATGAAGAATCGTAGCTGACGTACCCGTTGTAAACATTGTTTGAATAAATGTTTCAAAGTCAGCTTGGGCTCAAAGAATATTTTTTTTTAAATACCTGATTATTCACTTATGTAGCGTTTACACGGAGAAGAAATCCCGTCGAGAAGAAAGGAATTCCGGTCGTGAAGACGACTAGAAAACAAGTCTAGCGGGACTGGAATCCTTTCATGATGAAAGGAATTCCGGTCTACTTAAAAGGAATCAAGTACTAAAAAAAAGTTTAGCTAGCTTTTTGAGAGCAGCAATCATCAGTAATGATGTCATACATGCTCTCGAAACATTTTTTATTGGCTGGTGAATTTATTTTTGTCAGATTTTCTGGTTTGAAAAACTTATTTTTTTCCCTCTACGTGTAAACATAATCTTGTCACCAAGATCGGATACTGTTCAAGTTTTCCTGTACTTGTAAACACTGCATTACTGAAGGAATGTTAAAAATTATGTGGAGGTGTTTACGAAGGAAAGAACGTTAATCCAGAATATCCTAAGCAGAAGAGTATTGATGAGGTGGAAACATTGCAGGTAGGATAATGCATGAATTCCTAAGTGGATACTTGTTTGGTGAGCAGATAGTAATTGAAGCTGAAGTGAAATGTTGTTATTCCTCGAAAATAAATAACTAAAATGAGATGAAAAATTAGGTGGCATAGGTATACTGAAAGATCAAGAATGGATACGATTAAGCAATAGCAGCGTTCGTTTTCGTCGTTTGGTTCACACTGTTCCAGTCGTCATATTGGTATACGTTTTTTTTTTTTGATAAGCCAACGCCATTCATGTACGGAGTTGAACTGCCGAAAGTAAGGCGTTTTGTTTGCTCGGTTAAACTGCCGTTTCAGTTGTCGTTCCTGAAACGGTGAACGGTTGCGGAAAGTCGTTTTAACGAGCGTGTTCCACCCGACTTACCACAGTTACTACGCGGGACGTCACGAATTTGGCTTCTTGGCGTCAAGGCTGGAACGTCTTTTTCTGTTTTCGCCAAAATATCACTCCACGGGGTAATCCAACCAATCACGTTACAGAGGTCCTTGGTCACCACGCTTACGACGCTCCCGAGCATGGTAAGCAAATAATTACCATTAGTTACTATTTCGAGAAGGTTGGAACGGTCAGCGTAGTAACTTTTCGTGAGGCTGGAACGGAAATAGTATCTAATAGTTACTGTTGTTAGAAGGGTGAAAAACGCTCAACATCCCCGTTTGATAATTAGGCGCGAATTCGCGCCTAAAAATTCGCGATAAAGCAAATTAAACTAGAAAACCAAGTTTTAAAACAGTGGGCCTGTTATGGTAAAATCCATTTTCCACTTTGCTGCGGCTACTGTTGCAAATATTTAGCGAGTTCGACTTCTAAATTTTCGCAACTAGTTCCCTACGAAGGGGCAAAATCGGACATAACGAAATTCTATTTACCGATTCAGATTCTATTTACGTAAGATGAAATTCTATTTACTAAACCAAATTCTATTTACATGAAATCAAAATTCTATTTACTTAACCAAAATATATTGACTTACCAAAAATTTATTGAACAAACTTTTTTTTCCGACCAAACTATTCGACTTAGCCAAAATTTATTAAACAAACTTTGTTCTTATTTTTTTTTTGTCCATTGTAGTAAATAGAAATCGAACGCGCTGGTAGTTTGCGTTATCGATACAAGTTCAGATAATACAAATATACAATACAAAAAAATGCTACTTTTGTTTAACCAATGGTTCTTTTTTGGTTATTAAAGCGATAGGCTAACTGAAGCAAAAACAGAGCACAAATATCCAACAACATTTTCCTCAGATGTACAGGATCCAACCTCGAATTTATGTGACCTTGAACTTGGCCTGAAAACCTTAGAATTTCTGTGCAGTACAAAACAGGTCCTGGGTCACTCAGGGTTACCTTCTTGACAGTCAAGAGATTTTTAGCCTTCAGGACTGGACTGGAATTTTCTTTCAGCCTTTCTAGGCCAGGTTCTGGCTTTTACTAAATTCGAGGTTGGATACCCCTCCTGTACCCTGATCAATTATTGTAATTTAAAATCAAAATGCACCCGCAGTGAAAGCTAAAGATAAGATATGCTACCAATCAATGCAGGTGCAGTGCATTAGGTTGCAGGACCAATTTGAAAGGAGTAATGTAGCGTGCATACACAGTCCAAATTTCGCAATCCGGTCCGGTGCGAATTTCCTTCTCCGCTCCGGATTATTAACGCATCGCATGCGGTTTCGGTCCGATAACTTCGTTCCGATTTGAGTAGAAAATATTCTACTTTTCCCGGAGCGAATTTTAAACGCATGCGAAATTGTGCTCTGAGAATTGAAAAATTATAAGCTGTAAGCTGTGTTTGAAATTTGAAATGTTTATACGACCTATTTAATGTCAGCTGCAAAACCATGTTTGTTAGAGAAAGATCTTGGGTGCAAGTGTCTGCTGAATGAAAGCTACCAGGTAGGCAAACTTAAATGCTTACTAGGCTATCTACAGGAGGTCTGAATATTTTTACAGTTTATCTTTTTACAGTTGAACAGCGACATTTCATACACTTGCTGCAATAAAAGGAAAATACTGGTCAATCCAAGCAGTTCCTTAATTGCATCTTTCTTTGATACTCCTCAGAACTGTTCAAATTTAAATAGCCTACACCTCCTGTGTATTTTATAAACAACTCAAAATAGACATTTTTTAATGAACAGAGAATTTGCAAACGTTCGGCAATCAATCAGCATTATCTGACTGTAGGCTAAGCAATGGATTTTTCAAATCTGGGGCCAAGTTTCCCATCCGAATTCCGTTTTATCTGAAAAACCTGTCGGGCATAGTGACGCGAATTTCGCATGCGCGTTTTCAGGTGCGGAATCTCACCGGACTGTGTGTGCACTTAGCTTTTTTACTCTGCTAACCAAGGTAGAGTCAGTCTGATAGAGTCAGGCTGCTCTTGCTTGGTGAGACCACTTTCCTCGAGTCTTCCTACTAACTGTTTTAGATCAGCCATCACATTCTCTTACTAAGCTGAGGCCACTGCTTATGTACTTTTTAATCTCTAACTCTCTTCTTTCCTGGCATACTGTTGCTTTGGAAAATATGCCTACTTCGCCCTTGGTTATCTTCCTCTTCCTGTTAAAAGTCCATCAGCAGTCATCACGTCAGTTCAGCAGATACACCTGAGCCTCGTTTTTGTCGCATGCTGCAGGTCCACTTCTCGGCCGATTCCGGACTGATTCTTCCTACATCCGTTTTTGCACTGCAGCGCTTCCGAGGAAGACGGCAGCGCTTCTCGAGAATCACGGACTTGCTCACCGACCAAGTCCGTGCTTCCCTGCAAGATGCTGCAGCGCTGCCGCTTCAACCAAGAAGAAAGTGAAGCCAAAAACGCATATTGTGCAAAAGCAAAGAAGTGCTGCAGCAGCGATGCGGCAGCGCTATTGCAACAAAAACGAGGCTCTGGTATGCTGGATACAAAACGAACTTGTATCGATAACGCAAACTACCCGCTTGCGTATCGACTTTTGAGCGTATCGGTATCGAGAAATTCAAATTCTATTTACGCACGAAATTCTATTTACAACGTGAAATTCTATTTACAGCGCGTTCGATTTCTATTCACTTAGAAAAATTTTGCAGTTACAGATTTATTTTTTACCGGGAATGTTTTTCATTTACAGACAATGGAAAAAAAAAAATAAGAACAAAGTTTGTTAAATAAATTTTTGCTAAGTCAATATTTTGGTTAAGTAAATAGAATTGTGATTTCATGTAAATAGAATTTGGTTGAGTAAATAGAATTTCATCTTATGTAAATAGAATCTGACTCGGTAAATAGAATTTCATTATAGGCGTATTCTCGCCTTTCCCCGAGGACTCCTCGGGGAATCGAAGGGAACGGCGAGAATAGAGGGAGTCACTCCACGCGGACTCCGCATACAGAAACAGCGAGAATACAGGGAATGCTTCTAAAATGAATTTTGTTCGAAAAATGAATATGCAGCTGAAAAAATTAGTCTAGATCCACTTAATTTTTGGTTTTGTTTATTCTGATTCTTTTTAATTAATTTTACATAGCACCTACAACAGCAAAAATTGATTCCCCTCCGAATTTGAAAGGGAGTCCTTTTTGATGATGGTGATGATAATCGGAGCATTCCCCGTCCGTGGGGACTCGCGAGAATACGGGGAGTCAGTCCCCGGTACAAACAAAAACGCGGGGACTCCTCAAGTGGAGTCCTCGGGGAACGGCGAGAATACGCCTTATGTCCGCTTTTGCCCCTTCGTAGTCCCCTCCTGTAAAGACGTTTGTCCAACAACCTTCCCAAGAAGAAAAAAAAAAATGGAAAATTTAAAACGACGGTTTTTGGACCGACGACGACGAACGGCGAAAAGATTGAGGACAATTGTAGGAAGGACATCGTTCTGTAGCCTAAAAAGAAATCCCGTCGAGTAGAAAGGAATTCCGGATGACTTGAAAGGATTCCGTTGGTCAAGACGACTAGAAAAAAAGTCTAGCGGGACCAGAACTCCTTCCATGATGAAACCGGTCTACTTGAAAGGAAGCTCGTCGGCGGCGCTGGTAAAAAGACTAACACAATTCTAGCTACCTTTTGATAGTGGCAGTCATCAGTAATAATGAGACATGCTGAATTCGTTTCTGAACTTTATTTTCTGGCAAGACAAGTAGTTCGCCCGGAACCCGGCCGAAACTGGAAATCTGCCATGAAATTTAAAACCCAGTGAGATAGTCGATATATCAGGTAAGGAGACATGCTGAATCCAGATCTGAAACTAATTTTTTCGCCGGACAAGAAGTTTACCCGGAATCCGGCCCAACCGGAAATTTGGTATAAAACAAAAGTTCATTCTTAATTAGGAAGGCTATATATCGTGGTAGAAAATTCCATGAATCCATCTCTGGATTTTGTGTTCGCCAAAACCCGGATATTTGGATCGATTCCCGATGAAAAATTAGCAGCCTGCGTAGTAGTATGGTAGGAGTACGGAAACGTTGCATGTAATACTATGTAATAGCAAAGAATACTATCATTTAATGTGCCTCAGACTAGTCCAATCTTATGTAGTAGTATCCAGTAGCATCCTGTCTTGCCATACTAGCATCCAGTCTTGCTAATAGTAGCATAAAGTAGTCTGCAATTTTCATGAAGAACCTGTTCCCGCAGAACGGGATGAGAACGGTATTCAGAACTGAGGTCCCTATTCAGTTGATCATCCAGCAGAACCGAGTGAAGAATGAGATACAACTCGTTATCCTTTCTGCTAAAAACGGACAATAGCATAATACACTGTAAAAAGTTTCTCCGAGTAAGGATTAATGTTAACTGCAGTATTTGCTACTCGGATTAATCTTATCTCTACTGAGATAAGATTAATCCGAATTAGAGATACGATTATCTTTTCAGAGGCAAGATTAGTCCCAATAGCAGATACTGCAAGATTTTTTTTACACGGCCTTCTACTCAAAATGGCTTATAGGAGAATGGGATAGAGGACGGAGAACGGGTTGTTTACAAAAAAAAAAAACGCGGCTTAAGGCTCATCACCAGTAAGTTAACTTTTCACACAAATCATACAAGAGTCACAAATCACATCACCAGTGTGTTTAGCCATATGCTAAACTTTGCCGAAACACTCACTGAATTTCATGCTGCAACCTTCACATGAGTTTTCATGTGCCTTTGTTTGGGTACTGATTCAGTAAATGATTTCGCACATACTTCGCAAGTGTGAAGCTTTTTCCAGTATGTGATTTCATGTGATATGTCTTTTGAGCAATGGTAGCAAAACTCTGATCACAGTATTGACAAGAGTAAGGCTTTTCACCAGTATGTGTTCTCATGTGCAGGAGAAGTGAATGTCGTTCTGAATACTTTTTCTCACAAACATCACACGAGTAAGGCTTTTTCACAGTGTGTTTTAAGCACGTGCAGCCTTTTGTTAAATTGCTGAGTGAATTTCTTGCCGCAGATTTCACGAGAAAGGCATTTCTCCACTGTGAGATAGCATGTGCCTTCGCTTTAAATAATGAAAAATAAATGATTTCTGACATATTTCACAAGAGTAAGGCTTTTCTCCAGTATGAAATAGCATGTGCCTTGTCTTTAGCCCAACAATATAAAAACTTTTATCACAGAATTCACAAAAGTGAGGCTTCTCGCCAGTGTGCGTTCTCACATGCTCCGCCTTCTTGTTAATATAACTAAATTCTTTGTCACAAAACTCACAACTAAATTTTTTATTTCGTTCGGATTCATTGCTTCCACTTTCTTGGCCTTCATGAACTGGCGGGATTAAATCACACTTCGTCATGGGGTCGCTTGCTTCCAGGGTTTCATCTAAAAAGACAGATATTTGAATTTACGTTTAGGATTTCGAGAATAAAACACAAATCATGTCTTGAGGTCAAATACCGTTTTGAATTAGTCAAGTTAAATCGTAAAAATGTTGTTGAACAAACTTCAAAGAGTAAGAGGGCTAAGCGCCAGGCTACTTGCAAGTGTCCAAAGTATTATAAGATAAATAGTAAATGGACTACACAACTACACTTGTGTGTCAGTGAGCGTGTTTCACCCCACTTACTGTAGTTACTACGCATGACGTCACGAATTCTGGCTTTTTGCAGGCAAGGCTGGAACGAATGTTCTATTTTCCAGCAAAATATCATGCCACGGGCGGATCCACCAATCACGTTCCAGAGATGCGCAGTTACCACGCTTACTACGCTCCCGAGCATGGTAAGCAAGTAGTTACTATTAGTTACTATTTCGAGACGGTTGAAGCGTAGTATTTTTTTACGAGGTTGGAACGAAAACGTTAACTAATAGTTACAATTGTTATAAGGGTGGAACATGGTCAGTGAGTCGATGTAATAATAACAATCTACCAGTCAAGCTGTCAACCACCGACAGACTCTACAGGAGAACCTTATCTCGCTTATTCTTATGATGGGGTTTATTATTACTGATTTATATCCCATCATAATGCACAGCTATACAGAAAGATAGAATAGTAAAAGAAATAAAAAGAAAACAAAGAAAAAAAAGAGAAACACGAATGAACAATATAAAAAACTGGCAATACAGAATCAGTCCCTGAATAATATTACGCTAAATAGAGCGTCTTTGTGACTAGGCTAATCGCCAACAAACAAAAAGCATTTCCTAGTAAATCAGGAAATGTCGTGGGATGACTTTAGGTGGTCCTTTGGCGAGATTTTTATAAATGCATGATCAATTCATCAGTTCTTGGCACTAGCAAGAAAGAACAAATAAGCATGAGAACCTCCGTCTCCCGATCTCTGTAATACGACCATGCGGAGTCGAACATATTCCCGAAGTCCTGCCTGTGCAAACCAGCCGCTAGGAGCAGAGGCGTCACTAGGGGGGGGGGGGGGGGGGGGCTAACTCAAGATATTACTTTCGTCGGGCGAAGGCCGGTATGCTTTTGCCGGGTGGCGGTTGACTCGTCGGCAGATCGAGTTCTTTTTATCCGGAAGCAAATAAAATTCTGCAAACATTTGCCAGGCAAAACACAGAAGAAATCGAATTCTGTATGCTTTTGTTGAACCTCGGTATTCTCGTCGGCACATGGGGTTCTTTTTATCCATAAGAAATACAATTTTGTATGCGGGCGTCGGTCGACTCGTTCTTTTCGACAGCGGGTTCTTTTTATACGTCAGAAATCAAATTCTGAAAACATTTGTCGGGCGCACCCAATTTAAGTCTCGTCGGCACATCGGGTTATTCTTACACGTAAGAAATCAAGTTCTGTACAGTCCAGTCGAGCAAAACACAGCAGTAATCAAAGGCTGCATGGTTTTGTCGCGCGTCGGTCAGTCTTAGGTAAGTCCTATGACAGTAGCGATCGTTGGATTAACAGATGTATTCGATGTATGCAGAACTTCAATATTAAAAGTAAGTGTATTTTCTAACCACTGTTTATTGAATGTAGGACCTAGGACCCACTGTCCGAACTTCCCCCTCCACAGTTACGAACCAACCCTTCGAGGATTAAGATCAGAGTACCGGTATAGTCTAATATGTACCAACCGCTCGGGTACACGCTACACGTATATTAGATGCTCGGTTTCGTACGACTGTTAAAGCATAAAAGAATAAAGATATTCCTAATTTAACACCGACTTGATTTTTTTTTGTCCGAGGAGATTGTACAGTTTATTGCTTACGTGCAAACAGAAGCCGATTTGCCGACGAAACTTGAATTTCCGGGATGCGTCTGTTAAACCTTTGCAGAATTTGATTTCTTTTGTGTAAAAAGACCCGATTTGCCGACGAGAATACCGACGCGCGACAAAACCATGCAGCCTTTGATTACTGCTGTGTTTTGCTCGACTAGACTGTACAGAACTTGATTTCTTACGTGACCCGGGTTTAGAAATATATGGAGTGCTTATGGAAGTAGGTTGCGTTAGTATAATAGGTAAGACTGGTCCTTTAAATATATCTTCAATACATTCCGCTGCTGAGAGCAGAGCTCAAGCGCACGCGAAAAAAATAAACAAACAAAAAATAACGTCAATATAATCAAGAACAAATAAGCTAATAGATCACCGTCTTTGGTTTCATGCAGCGACTATGGATACGCCAACAAAAGCTAGAAGTATTTGCTGAGCTTTGAGTTGATGCTCGTCTACTTCCGTCTTCGCCGCCATACACCTTCCGAGAGAAAGGCCAAGGCAAATGTCACAACTGAACATAATTAAATAACTGTTTAAAGAAGGGTATTATTTTCTTTTATTTATGCCGACAGGTATGCCAAAAATTATACCACAAATGGCCCATTGTCTCACCCAGCCAAAAATTAAACAAGTGATGGCAAAAGGTATTCCTTCAGCCCAAGCTGACTGCGAATCATATTTGACAATGCACAACGGATACGTCAGCTACATTTTATTAGAGCTATACTTCGGCCTATATTTATGATTCGCAGTCAGCTTGGGCCTAAGTAACATCCATCAATAATAATACCTGTATAAATGTAGTCGACGTATCCGTTTTGCGTTGTCAAATTGATGGCAAGCCACCACTCTATAGATAGATCGATAGATATTTAATATTCATCTTTCGCCATAAACATACAATACAAAAAGAAAATAAAGGTAAAAATAACAGGGCTAAACAACAACATCCCAGCCATCACTCGAGCAGGGCTTGGTTAATCTTCAGGTATGAGAAGAGTGGGTCAATTGCTTGTTTGACTAGCACATTATCCGACTTGTGGAGTCTCAAGAATAGGCTTGACCTGGTCTTACGGTTTATCTCGTCAAATGTCAGACATCGCCTTGAGACCATTTCACCAGAGACACTGCAAATGGTGGGCAGTCGGAAAAACCGCCGAAACACTTTGTTTCTTTTTTTTCTTCATTCCTTTTTTAACAATACACATCTTTTTATTTAATTAAATTTTATAGCTTTATAGCGACAAAAAAACATGATTTGAGTAGCCTAAATATCCGTTCGCACACGAGCGGTAAATAAAATTGGAATCCGGTCGTTTCAGTTCATCTTCTATAAATCTCTTGGAGCCTCCCGCAACACTGTTTTTCGTTAAAAATCCAAATAATCTGTTTTACAGAGTTGGATCTTGACAGAGGATCTTACAGAGTTGGATCTTGATTGACCCCGCTCTTCTGTACTCTTGGTTTTATCAATCAATCAATCAATCTTAATTCAGCTTACGTCATAAAAAAAAAACACATACCACTCAAAACAAACAAAACAACACACAGACGACCCTAATGCTAAACTAATCCTTAAGACTAGCAACTACTGGTAGTGACGTGAATAATGGATCAGCTGCCAGCCTAACAAGGCTATTCTCTGATTTCTGGATGCACAGGAAGAAGCTCGACCGAGCCTTGCGCATTATTTCCCGGAAAGTACAGCAGCGCCTTCCCACTAGTTCAGCAGACACACTACATATAGGCGGTAGACGAAAAAACCTACGTGCTGCTCGATTATGTGGTTCCCAACCTTTTCCGTACGCGTACCCCTAAACAAGGTTCGAAAAGGTTGCGTACCCCCATTTTCATGAAATGAAAAGGTATACACGTGTAGAAATATATACAAAATCAATGAGACATTTGATGCTGCGCTTGTAGCAAAAATTTTGTCAAATCTCGGTTCGATGTTTTTTACATTCATCACATTTTTACGGGAGCTTGACATCACGTTTCACTTAACGGATTTTGAATCCAGTCATAAGTTCTACCCTGTCACTGCAAACTGATAAATAACAGGCACACCAATAGTTTTTTTCATGCTGTCCTCGGTACTGGCGGTTTTCGCTAAACAGAATATTTTCTTTTATGTCAGAATCTCGGTAACGGACAAATACTATCATCTGAGCTTCATGTGACACATCCCGCAAATCCGAGCTTTCATCACAGACATCTTCGTTAATTTTATTCCAGACCTTAATGACAATATTACTTGCAATGCCTTCGCTTCTTTTTGAACAATATTGTTTGACACAGGAATGGGTTTTACAGCAGTAGGCTAGCTGTTCTGGGATCAATATTATTTCATGAATTTCACTAGGGCTTGCATTCAAAGGCGTCACGCATGGGCTGGGGACACCCCTCCCCCTAAGTGGTCGGGCAGTCGGTAAAAAGAAGCGCCGCAATTTTTCGTAGAATAGTTATATATATCGAAAAACAGTAGGGAAAAATTACAAACTTTTTGGCTAATAATGCCTCTACTGTAAATATTAGGCTTTCGGCAACCAAAAATGAATGAGTTAATATTTTGAAAATCCAGATTAAACAGATTTTGGTACCTTCGCGTACCCCTTGCAAGGGTCTCGCGTACCCCTTTGGGTACGCGTACCACCGGTTGGGAACCACTGGATTATACCCCACTGCCAGTGAAGTTAGCGTCGTACCTTCCAGAGCGTGTCCGAAAGCTCGGAAACGAGCGAAAATGCTGAATTAATTCAGCATTTATGCAGCATTTCGCTTTCGGACTTTAATTTTCGCTCATTTAATGCAGCATTAATTCAGCATAAAATTCATCGAACAATTCAGTGAAGATGCTAAATTTTACTCTGAATTTTCAAGAAGAAACTGGGGAGCTGGCGATTAAGGCTAAATTTCGGAATTAGAAGTGTCAGAGAAGAAATAAAGAACCGAAAGCTTTTGGTGCTGTAAATGCTGCATTTAATGCTGCATTTAAGGTAAGAGCTTTCGGACGAAAATAAAAATAAAAATGCAGCCTTAAATGCAGCATTCACAGTCCTGAAAGCTTTCGGACGCGCTCTCAGATTCGTCGTCAAAGCAAGGCCAAACATTTGGTAGCAATAAGATCTGAACAGGTGAAGCTGTGGTGGCTGTGGTGGCCAAACATTTGGTAGCAATAAGATCTGAACAGGTGAAGCGGTGAAGGCTTTCGCCCTATCCTTGGATTTCTTGAGTGACCTAGACTTCTGGCCTGGGTAACTCTTCGACCCCAAATCCCAACTTCCAAGAAGTCCGCCAAGAAAGTTGTGATCACCCGTTCTGGGTCCCTGTATGTTTCTTCCAAATTTCACACTCTTAGTTCATTCATGTTTGTCACACACCCCAGGTTACCCCCTAGGTAAGGTAGCTAAGTTGGTGAAAGAAAGGCTAAGAGATCAAAAGATTCAGAGGTGGCATGGGGGTGTATCAGAGCACCAATCTCTGAAGTTGTATGGAAAAATTTGTATGGTTGTATGTCCAAAGAGACATGGGGAGAAGAATTATATTTTAAGTTGGGATTGTAAGTTGGGATTGGGGGGGGGGGGGGGGGCAGAATTGAAGTGGATGGTGAGTCTTAGGGCGGATGCTCTTCCGGTGGGGATGCGGAGAAATTATATTGGTAGAGATAGGAAAGGTACTGGTCCTTATTTTTGTCCAATGTGTGGTATTGAAGGAGAGGATGCTGTACATTTGATATGTTATTGTGAGGAGTTGAAAGAATTAAGAAAGGAAGTGTTTGGTCGGGAGGCTTGGGAGGAAAGGGATTTGGTTTCAAGTATGGGAAGTAAGTGTTTTGGTGAGATCCGAAGGCTGGGTAGATTCCTGAAGCTAGCTATGGCCCACCGTGAACTATTTTTATTTTTTGGTTTGTTGTTGGAGTGTATGATTTCTTGTTTTTGTTTTTGTTATGTTTCCCACCATGGCCCTAGGGCTTTAATGGGAATAAATTCATTCATTCATTCATTCATCTGGTCCCTCGACTGGATTTGGTTTTCGTAGTATGACCCACCTCTGAATCAGAACGAACATCGCTCCGCAATGAAGCACAGATTCGCTGGTTCGAGCCTCGGTGGTGCAGACCGTTTGGTTTAGGGCGAGGGTTAGTAGTGTTTCCCCATAAGACAAGCCAAAGGTCGATCCAGTTTCAAATGGGTAAATAGAGAACCCTAGGGAAAAGCAAATCGAAGCGTCGGATGATTTGACCCCAACCTCTCATCGCACTCCTCCCGGCCAAGGCCGGAGTATCAGGAGATCGGCACCCACGCTACGCGAACCTTAAAGGACCCCTCGCACTAGTTACTCCTAAACTTACAGTATTTTAAAATATTTGAATACTTTAAAACTATGCCGTGCTTTCAACAAATAACCGACGGTTTTGGCTGTTTTAAGCCTTTTCCGAGACCCTTTGACTTGTAGCGAAAACAGGGAAACAATTTACTTAACCGTTTTTCTGATGGAAAAACTTCTCGCAGACAACCGTCGACAGCGTGATACGCATCGAAGGTAGCAAAACACCGCAGTTGAGAAAATCAGCGTGGTTTTGTAAGAGGGGTTAGACTGTACCGTACGAAATTGGGGTCTCTTGGGGTTGCATTAGTATTATAGGTAAGACAGGTCCTTTAACCGCACGCGAAATTCCGCTTTTTGGCAACTGATCGTGGTATCCGAAAAATTCATCCCACATCCATCATCACTAGCACAAAATCAAGAGCGTGTTCCACCCTCCTAACAATAGTAGCTATTAGTTACTATTTCCGTTCCAGCCTCACGAAAAGTTACTACGCTGACCGTTTAACGATTTGCTTACCATGCTCGGGAGCGTAGTAAGCGTGTTAACTACGGATCTCTGTAACGTGATTGGCTGGATTAGCCCGTGGAGTGATATTTTACCGAAAATTTGAATGAACGTTCATTTTCCAGCTTGAGCGGCTTGAGCCTGAAGAGGACCCTTGCCAAGGGGTCGACATATAGCTCTAATGAAATGTAGCTGGCTTATCCGTTTTGCATCGTCAAATGCGAAACCTTTCCCAATACCTTCCCCTTGTTGGCGAGGAAGCTGCAGTTAGGTGCCGAGATTTTTTATTGTTGTACTAGAAGTCCACTTGACTTAGACTAAGATCACGGGAAGTCAAGTTAAATGTTTTGGATCCGTATTAAATGTAAAGGATTTTTTTTTGGGGGGGTGGGAGGGGGGTCGCCATGGGGGGGGGGGGGGTCTCGCCTAGACCCGTTTAAATTTGTCCAGGTTTTGCCAAAAGTTAAAACTACCATTGAACTTGTAACAGATCGCCGAAGCCCCCCCCCCCCCCGCCCTCTTCCGATACGGAAAGAAATGTATGTTCGCTCCCATATGGCGCATGACCTTTTTTTAGGCGGACATGCAGTTTGTCGCAGGAATTATAGTCGTATTCTCGCCGTTCCCCGAGGAATCCTCGGGGAATCGAAGGGAACAGCGAGAATAGAGGGAGTCACTCCACGTGGACTTTGCGTACAGAAACAGCGAGAACACGGGGATGTTCGAAAAAAAAAAATATGCAGTTGACGAAATTAGTCTGGATTCACTTTCTTTTTGGTTTTGCTTATTCTGATTGTTTTTCATTAATTTAAATTGCACCAACACCAGAAAAAATTTATTCCCCTCCAAATCTGAAAGGGAGTCCTTTTTGATGATGGTTATGATAATCAGAGCATTCCCCGTCCGTGGGGACTCGCGAGAATACGGGGTTGAGTCCCCGGGACAAACAAAAACGCGGGGACTTCTCAAGTGGAGTCCTCGGGGAACAGCGAGAAGACACCTTATATTATTTCTGTGTTAATAAATAATCTGAATCTGAAACGATATGCAAACAGATGATGAAAATCGTACTATAGCACGACATCCAACAGTAATCAGATGAGAAGAAGACAAGAAAGGTGGAAAGGGATTGGCTCCAAGCCAGAGCCAAAGCCAATTGTAAGTTGAAGTAAGGAAGGAACCACTGCAGATGTTGAGCTTCTATCAGTTCGAAACACACTAGATGGCTCAACGTACGAGCTGCATCAGGCAGCATGCAAACTGAGCGCGGAGGTGTTCCCTTTGAGCACCATCTTGATTAAAGAACTTTTTCGCGCTACCTAGCGGTTATGTTCTCAATCGGTCCGCTGAATTTCTATGCGAGTTACCACTTACCCGTCAGATACATCTTTGGTGATATAGACAAAAGGAAACGCGAAATCATTCTATTTTTCTTAAGGCGTATTCTCGCCGTTCCCCGAGGACCACTTGAGGAGTCCCCGCGTTTTTATTTGTCCCCGGGACTCACTCCCCGTATTCTCGCGAGTCCCCATGGACGGGGGATGCTCCGATTATCATCATCATCATCAGAAAGGACTCCCTTTCAGATTCGGCGGGGAATCAATTTTTGCTGGTGTTGGTGCAATGTAAAATTAATTAAAAACAATCAGAACAGAGAAAATAAAAAATAAAGTGGATCCAGACTAATTTTGTCAAGTGCATATTTTCTTTTAGAACAAAATCCATTTTGGAAGCATTCCCCGTGTTCCCGCTGTTTCTGGACGCGGAGTCCGCGTGGAGTGACTCCCTTTATTCTCGCCGTTCCCTTTAATTCCCCGAGGAGTCCTCGGGGAACGGCGAGAATACGCCTCATGCGAGTTACCACTTACCCGTCAGATACATCTTTGGTGATATAGACAAAAGGAAACGCGAAATCATTATATTTGTCTTAGAGCTGTCTTAGAGATAACCTACGCAGGCAACACTGGATACTGGTACTGGTTACTTACCCTCTTCGGCGGCTCTATGTTTAGCGTTGAGAAGCTTCTCCTTGCGAGCTTCCACGCACTTCTCGTGTGCGCCGGAGCGGCAGAGACGCGGCTTGTCACTACCTTCAGCCGGCAGTATTGTATGTTCACATCTGACCATCGGCCCTTCTGTTTTGTCGCTGGTAAAACCCTCCTTGCAAACACAGCATGTATTTGTAATCCGGATTGCTACCACAGGCCTTGAAAGACACTTGTTGTTCGGGGATCCTGGACTGTAATCCCTAAAAGAAATACATTCAACATTATGAACGCACGCAGCCTACACATCTGACCAACTACGCTTCTTGGAGCGTGTTCCATCCAGATTGGGAAGATTTATGCAAGTGCCATTAAAATAGTCGGAAAACAACAAAGAAACAACAGTAAAGATTGATACGTAGAAAAGATCAGTGCGATTTGATTTTAGCCAGTTTTAGCCGACAAAAATCGGTTTTTATGGCACTTGCAGCCTCTGGCTCAAGTGCCATATACCGATCACAATTCCGTCTGTCGGTCGGTCCGAGTTTTTTGTCCCACTTATCCGAGTTAGGGTACTTCCAGATGTGCTAGGACAATGAAACTTGGCAGGCATATCAGGGACCCGACCAAACTAACCTGGAAATAATCAGTTTCCCGATCCGACCATATGCGGGGGAGTGCGGGGCGCTGGGAACTTGAAAATTTAGGGCATTTTGTCACTTTTTTCCGAGTTAGGGTACTTCTAGATGAGCTAGGACAATGGAACTTGGCAGGAATATCAGGGACCCGACCAAACGAACCTGGAAATAATCAGTTTCCCGATCCGACCATATGCGGGGGAGTGGGGGCGCTCGAAACTTGAAAATTTAGGGCATTTTGTCACACTTTTTCGAGTTAGGGTACTTCCAGATGAGCTAGGACAATGAAACTTTGCAGGAATATCAGGGACCTGACCAAAGTAACCTGGAAATAATAAATTTCCCGATCCGACCATATGCGGGGGAGTTGGGGCGCTGGAAACTTGAGAATTTAGGGCATTTTGTCACACTTTTTCGAGTGAGGGTACTTCCAGATGAGCTAGGACAATGAAACTTGGTAGGAATATCAGGGACCCGACCAAACTAACCTGGAAATAATCAGTTTCCCGATCCAACCATATGCGGGGAAGTGGGGGCGTTGGAAACCAGAAAATTTAGGACATTTTGTCACACTTTTTCGAGTTAGGGTACTTCCAGTTGTGCTAGGACCATGAAACTTGGCAGGCACATCAGAGACCCGACCAAACAAACTTAGAAATAATCAGTTTTCTGATCCGACCATTTTTTTTGGGGGGGGGAGTGCAGGGGAATCCGGGAAATTGAGAAGTGTGTAACTTTCGAACGGATGATCGGATTGTAATGAAACTTCATAACTGAATAGAATATATATCTGTAATGTCCCGTTTAAAGTCTCATATCTGGACTGGATCCAGCAACTATTGGGGGGGGGGGGCGGAAAATATGTGACCCGTTTAGAATGGAGGGATCGGGATGGAACTTTGTGGGAAGAACAAACAGATGCTCTAGGTAAGTCATTTGCTGAATCGGATTGGCTACGTGCACCGCGGGGGAGCTGGGGTGGTGGTGGACCGGAAATCTCGAGAAACGGTTAGAATGATGGTATCGGAGTGAAACTTGCTGGGAAGAACAAACATCTGGTCCATGTAAATCTTTTACATAATTTGACAGGATCCGGACACTTGCGGGGGGGGGGGGGGAGGAGGGGGTTTCCCGGAATTCCGTTTTTATGGCACTTGTAGCCTCTGGCTCAAGTGCCATATACCGATCACAATTCCGTCTGTCGGCCTGTCGGTCGGTCCGAGTTTTTTGTCCCACATATCCGAGTTAGGGTACTTCCAGATGTGCTAGGACAATGAAACTTGGCAGGCATATCAGGGACCCGACCAAACGAACCTGGAAATAATCAGTTTCCCGATCCGACCATATGCGGGGGAGTGGGGGCGCTCGAAACTTGAAAATTTAGGGCATTTTGTCACACTTTTTCGAGTTAGGGTACTTCCAGATGAGCTAGGACAATGAAACTTGGCAGGAATATCAGGGACCTGACCAAAGTAACCTGGAAATAATAAGTTTCCCGATCCGACCATATGCGGGGGAGTTGGGGCGCTGGAAACTTGAAAATTTTAGGGCATTTTGTCACACTTTTTCGAGTGAGGGTACTTCCAGATGAGCCAGGACAATGAAACTTGGCAGGAAGATCAGGGACCCAACCAAACTAACCTGGAAATAATCAGTTTCCCGATCCGACCATATGCGGGGAAGTGGGGGCGCTGGAAACTTGAAAATTTAGGGCATTTTGTACACTTTTTCGAGTTAGGGTACTTCCAGTTGTGCTAGGACCATCAAACTTGGCAGGCCTATCAGAGACCCGACCAAACAAACTTATAAATAATCAGTTTTCTGATCCGACCATTTGGGGGGGGTGGAGGGCAGGGGAATCCGGGAAATTGAGAAGTGTGTAACTTTCGAACGGATGATCGGATTGTAATGAAACTTCATAACTGAATAGAATATATATCTGTAATGTCCCGTTTAAAGTCTTGACCGGATTCGGTAGCCAGGGGGGAGTTGGGGGGGGGGGGGGGAGACCGGAAATTTCAAGAAACGGTTAGAATGGAGGGATCGGAGTGAAACTTGCTGGGAAGAACAAGCATCTGCTCTAGATAAGTCCTTTAGACCATTGTACTGGATCCGGACACTTATGGGGGGGGGGTCCCGGAATTCCGGTGATGGTGGTTTTGGGGATTTTCACGATGAAACTTGGCAGGCATATCAGGGACCCAATCAAACTGACCTCAAAATAAAAATTTGTCGATCAGATAATGGTGGGGGGAGTGGAGGGAGGGGAATCCGCAGGGGAATCCGGGAAATTGAGAAGTTTGTAACTTTCGAACGGATGATCGGATTGTAATGAAAATTCATAACTGAATAGAATATATATTTGTAATGTCCCGTTTAAAGTCTTGACCGGATTCGGTAGCCAGGGGGGATTTGGGGGGGGGAGACCGGAAATTTCAAGAAACGGTTAGAATGGAGGGATCGGAGTGAAACTTGCTGGGAAGAACAAGCATCTGCTCTAGATAAGTCCTTTAGACCATTGTACTGGATCCGGACACTTATGGGGGGGGGGGGGGGTCCCGGAATTCCGCTGATGGTGGTTTTTTGGATTTTCACGATGAAACTTGGCAGGCATATCAGGGACCCAATCAAACTGACTTCAAAATAAAAATATTGTCGATCAGATAATGGTGAGGGAGTGGAGGGAGGGGAATCCGCAGGGGAATCCGGGAAATTGAGAAGTGTGTAACTTTCGAACGGATGATCGGATTGTAATGAAACTTCATAACTGAACAGAATATGTATCTGTAATGTCCCGTTTAAAGTCTTGACCGGATTCGGTAGCCAGGGGGGAGTTGGGGGGGGGGGAGACCGGAAATTTCAAGAAACGGTTAGAATGGAGGGATCGGAGTGAAACTTGCTGGGAAGAACAAGCATCTGCTCTAGATAAGTCCTTTAGACCATTGTACTTGATCCGGACACTTATGGGGGGGGGGGGTCCCGGAATTCCGGTGATGGTGGTTTTGGGGATTTTCACGATGAAACTTGGCAGGCATATCAGGGACCCAATCAAACTGACTTCAAAATAAAAATTTTGTCGATCAGATAATGGTGGGGGGAGTGGAGGGAGGGGAATCCGCAGGGGAATCCGGGAAATTGAGAAGTGTGTAACTTTCGAACGGATGATCGGATTGTAATGAAACTTCATAACTAAATAGGATATATATTTGTAATGTCCCATTTAAAGTCTTGACCGGATTCGGCAGCCAGGGGGGAGTTGGGGGGGGGGGAGACCGGAAATTTCAAGAAACGGTTAGAATGGAGGGATCGGAGTGAAACTTGCTGGGAAGAACAAGCATCTGCTCTAGATAAGTCCTTTAGACCATTGTACTTGATCCGGACACTTATGGGGGGGGGGGGGGGTCCCGGAATTCCGGTGATGGTGGTTTTGGGGATTTTCACGATGAAACTTGGCAGGCATATCAGGGACCCAATCAAACTGACTTCAAAATAAAAATTTTGTCGATCAGATAATGGTGGGGGGAGTGGAGGGAGGGGAATCCGCAGGGGAATCCGGGAAATTGAGAAGTGTGTAACTTTCGAACGGATGATCGGATTGTAATGAAACTTCATAACTAAATAGGATATATATTTGTAATGTCCCATTTAAAGTCTTGACCGGATTCGGCAGCCAGGGGGGAGTTGGGGGGGGGGGAGACCGGAAATTTCAAGAAACGGTTAGAATGGAGGGATCGGAGTGAAACTTGCTGGGAAGAACAAGCATCTGCTCTAGATAAGTCCTTTAGACCATTGTACTGGATCCGGACACTTATGGGGGGGGGGGGGTCCCGGAATTCCGGTGATGGTGGTTTTGGGGATTTTCACGATGAAACTTGGCAGGCATATCAGGCACCCAATCAAACTGACTTCAAAATAAAAAAAATTGTCGATCAGATAATGGTGGGGGGAGTGGAGGGAGGGGAATCCGAAATTTTCAGTCATGCGTAATTTTGGAATGGGTGATCGGATTCGAGTGAAATTTAAGAATTGAACAGAGGACATTTCTCCGATGATTTTTTTCATATCCGGACCGGATCCGGCAACTATTGGGGGGGGGGATACGTGACCCGTTTAGAATGGAGGGACCGGGATGGAACTTTGTGGGAAGAACAAACAGATGCTCTAGGTAAGTCATTTGCTGAATCGGATTGGCTACGTGCACCGCGGGGGAGCTGGGGGTGTGGGGGTGGACCGGAAATTTCGGGAAACGGTGAGAATGATGGTATCGGAGTGAAACTTGCTGGGAAGAACAAACATCTGGTCCATGTAAATCTTTTACATAATTTCACTGGATCCGGAAACTTGAGGGGGGGAGGAGGGGGTTTCCCGGAATTCCGTTTTTTGGGGGATTTTCACGACGAAACTTGGAAGGCATATCAGGGACCCGGTCAAACTGACTTGGAATAAAAAAAAATCCTCGATATGATAATCTTGGGGGGGGGGGGAGTTGAGGGAGGGGAATCCGGAATATTGAGTCATGCGTAACTTTGGAACGGGTGATCGGATTCGAGTGAAATTTAATAATTAAACAGAGGACATTTTTGCTCTTATGACCTTTTTCATTTCCAGACCGAATCCGGCAATAATTGGGGGGAGGGCGGAAAATACTTGACCCGCTTAGACTGGTGTGATCTGGATCGAACTTCGTGGGAATGACAAACAGATGCTCTGTATTAATCATTTACAGAACCGGATTGGCTCCGGTTATTGTGGGTGGAGTTGGAGGAGGGGGGGGGTCTGGGATTCCGGTGATCGCGCGTTAAGGTACTTCCAGATGTGCTAGGACGATGAAACTTCGCTGGAATATTGGAGACTCAACAACATTTGCTTAGAAATTGCTACTTCCCAAATCCGATTATTCCTTAAAGTACCAATCTTGACCGCAAAGTAAAAAAAATACTTTTAAGCAATATATGCATTTTCGTGATGCCCATCAGCCCATTAGCAGTTTTGCCTCAAGGGTTTTGCTTACAAATGAAGTTCCAGCTCCCTTAGAGCGCGCATCTCAACCGCAAAGTCGAAACTTACTTTTGATCAATCAAATCATCTTGACCCATGCAAGTGCCATATGAGCTTACAGCTCTTTTTTGGGGGATTTTCACGACGAAACTTGGAAGGCATATCAGGGACCCGGTCAAACTGACTTGGAATAAAAAAAATCCTCGATATGATAATCTTGAGGGAGGGGAATCCGGAATATTGAGTCATGCGTAACTTTGGAACGGGTGATCGGATTCGAGTGAAATTTAATAATTAAACAGAGGACATTTTTCTCTGGTGACCTTTTTCATTTCCGGACCGAGTCCGGCAATTATTGGGGGGAGGGCGGAAAATACTTGACCCGCTTAGACTGGTGTGATCTGGATTGAACTTCGTGGGAATGACAAACAGATGCTCTGGATTAATCATTTACAGAACCAGACTGGCTCCGGTTATTGTGGGTGGAGTTGGAGGAGGGGGGGGGGGGGGTCTGGGATTCCGGTGATCGCGCGTTAAGGTACTTCCAGATGTGCTAGGACGATGAAACTTCGCTGGAATATTGGAGACTCAACAACATTTGCTTAGAATTGCTACTTCCCAAATCCGATTATTCCTTAAAGTACCAATCTTGACCGCAAAGTAAAAAAAATACTTTTAAGCAATATATGCATTTTCGTGATGCCCATCAGCCCATTAGCAGTTTTGCCTCAAGGGTTTTGCTTACAAATGAAGTTCCAGCTCCCTTAGAGTCACTTACTTTTGATCAATCAAATCGTCTTCACCCATGCAAGTGCCATATGAGCTTACAGCTCTTGTTATTAATAAAAGCCGATTAAAACCGCCGGTATGGTTAAAAATCAATTTTAGCCGGCAAAAAAGGAACCCTGCCTGCTGGCGGTGCTGATCTCCGATTCCAGCGTTTCCACTTCGACAGTGGAAAGTGATTTCGGCAAGTAAGCAGTAAAGCAACGACTTTCCATTTATTCTTGCACTCGGCGAATTCTCGCTTTGCTTCTCGGAAAGCGAACCCAAGAGATCGCCAGAATCGCCTTTTAATTTCGTCACGACTGGTTTCTGCAGATTAGGTGATAAGTGTAGCCAAGCTCATGACTCAGTCAGAACATCCCGTGAAAAGGTTGCTAATCAGGCTTTAAAGCATAACTCTTACTAGAAATGATCTTTTCCCTACGAAACAGACTGGAAAAAAAGATTTTCGAAAACACCGTTACTTTCCACCTGAAATTAGCGATTTTCTTGTTAGGGCTTGTCGACTCTATCCAGCCTTCCTGCTCTCCGATGCGGCGGCTGAGCGCAAAACGTTTGAAAACTGAACGCGCCGTGGTTAAAAAGTTGTAAAACTAAGCAAATAGAAGAAGTCAAAAAGAGAAGATTATCATTTCCTTATTTGTGAAAGATTTGTCAGCGAGACATATTTTAGAAGCTTATACTCGCAGAAGGGAGCTAGGTATATTATAAAAGGCAGAATAAGCAAGAGGGGTTTTGGATTCAGCATGTCTCCTTACACGTAGATCGACTACATGATTGGCTTTTTAAACTATTTTTTCGTACCTTAATCTGAAACCCCTTCCCCACCCTTAGTTATACAGCTATGGGGCCCATCTACGAACTTGACCTGTACTCTGACCCAACGGACCTCACACCAAGTTCGAAAAAAATATCTCAACAACTTTACGAAGTCATTTGCATCCCGTCACTTACGTTTTGGGATCCCAAAAACCATAGGTATCTCGTCACTTCGGTATCCGAAAAAGTAAGAAGTATGAGACAGAACAAATAAAGATACTACGCGAAAAAAAAAAGAAATAGCAGATTCAAGGCTCTCTTTAATGCTGCGTTACAAATGGCTAAATTCGACATTGGATGCCGACAACTCTGACTCTTTAAATAAAGAGTATGATTGGTAGGCTAATACAGTGGTTCCCAACCTTTTCCGTACGCGTACCCATAATCAGTGTTAAAAAATGTTGCGTACCCCTAATCAATGTTCAAAAAGGTTCCGTAACCGTTTTTTGACGAATCATTGTTTTACCTTTTCTTTAACCACGATCAGAAAGTCAAAAAAACGATATTTATTGTCATCAGTGGTAAGGGGTGTAAATCTGGTCTTGAGGAAAATACTCAAACTGATTTAGGAGACTCAACAAGAGCTGTAAGCTCATATGGCACTTGCATGTGTCAAGATGATTTGATTGATCAAGAGTAAGTTTCGACTTTGCGGTTGAGATGCGCGCTATAAGGGAGCTGGAACTTCATTTGTAAGCAAAACCCTTGAGGCAAAACTGCTAATGGGCTGATGGGCATCACGAAAATGCATATATTGCTTAAAAGTATTTTTTTTACTTTGCGGTCAAGATTGGTACTTTAAGGAATAATCGGATTTGGGAAGTAGCAATTTCTAAGCAAATGTTGTTGAGTCTCCAATATTCCAGCGAAGTTTCATCGTCCTAGCACATCAGGAAGTACCTTAACGCGCGATCACCGGAATCCCAGACCCCCCTCCCCCTCCTCCAACTCCACCCACAATAACCGGAGCCAATCCTGTTCTGTAAATGATTAATCCAGAGCATCTGTTTGTCATTCCCACGAAGTTCGATCCAGATCACACCAGTCTAAGCGGGTCAAGTATTTTCCGCCCTCCCCCCGATAATTGCCGGATTCGGTCCGGAAATGAAAAAGGTCACAAGAGAAAAATGTCCTCTGTTTAATTATTAAATTTCACTCGAATCCGATCACCCGTTCCAAAGTTACGCATGACTCAATATTCCGGATTCCCCTCCCTCAACTCCCCCCCCCCCAAGATTATCATATCGAGGATTTTTTTTTTCTTCCAAGTCAGTTTGACCGGGTCCCTGATATGCCTTCCAAGTTTCGTCGTGAAAATCCCCCAAAAACGGAATTCCGGGAGACCCCTCCCCCCCCCTCAAGTGTCCGGATCCAGTCAAATTATGTAAAAGATTTATATGGACCAGATGTTCGTTCTTCCCAGCAAGTTTCACTCCGATTCCATCATTCTAACCGTTTCTCGAGATTTCCGGTCCACCCCCCCCCCCCCCACCCCACCCAGCTCCCCCGCGGTGCACGTAGCCAATCCGATTCAGCAAATGACTTACCTAGAGCATCTGTTTGTTCTTCCCACAAAGTTCCATCCCGATCCCTCCATTCTAAACGGGGCACGTATTCCCCCCCCCCAATAGTTGCCGGATCCGGTCCGGATATGAAAAAAATCATCGGAGAAATGTCCTCTGTTGAATTCTTAAATTTCACTCGAATCCGATCAACCATTCCAAAATTACGCATGACTGAAAATTTCGGATTCCCCTCCCTCCACTCCCCCCACCATTATCTGATCGACAAAATTTTTATTTTGAAGTCAGTTTGATTGGGTCCCTGATATGCCTGCCAAGTTTCATCGTGAAAATCCCCAAAACCACCATCACCGGAATTCCGGGACCCCCCCCCCCATAAGTGTCCGGATCAAGTACAATGGCCTAAAGGACTTATCTAGAGCAGATGCTTGTTCTTCCCAGCAAGTTTCACTCCGATCCCTCCATTCTAACCGTTTCTTGAAATTTCCGGTCTCCCCCCCCCAACTCCCCCCCTGGCTACCGAATCCGGTCAAGACTTTAAACGGGACATTACAGATATATATTCTGTTCAGTTATGAAGTTTCATTACAATCCGATCATCCGTTCGAAAGTTACACACTTCTCAATTTCCCGGATTCCCCTGCGGATTCCCCTCCCTCCACTCCCCCACCATTATCTGATCGACAATATTTTTATTTTGAAGTCAGTTTGATTGGGTCCCTGATATGCCTGCCAAGTTTCATCGTGAAAATCCAAAAAACCACCATCACCGGAATTCCGGCCCCCCCCCATAAGTGTCCGGATCCAGTACAATGGTCTAAAGGACTTATCTAGAGCAGATGCTTGTTCTTCCCAGCAAGTTTCACTCCGATCCCTCCATTCTAACCGTTTCTTGAAATTTCCGGTCTCCCCCCCCCCAACTCCCCCCTGGCTACCGAATCCGGTCAAGACTTTAAACGGGACATTACAGATATATATTCTCTTAAGTTATGAAGTTTCATTACAATCCGATCATCCGTTCGAAAGTTACACACTTCTCAGTTTCCCGGATTCCCCTGCCCTCCCCCCCCCCCAAAATGGTCGGATCAGAAAACTGATTATTCCTAATTTTGTTTGGTCGGGTCTCTGATATGCCTGCCAAGTTTCATGGTCCTAGCACAACTGGAAGTACCCTAACTCGAAAAAGTGTGACAAAATGCCCTAAATTTCCAAGTTTCCAGCGCCCCGCACTCCCCCCCATATGGTCGGATCGGGAAACTGATTATTTCCAGGTTAGTTTGGTCGGGTCCGTGATATTCCTGCCAAGTTTCATTGTCCTAGCTCATCTGGAAGTACCCTCACTCGAAAAAGTGTGACAAAATGCCCTAAATTTTCAAGTTTCCAGCGCCCCAGCTCCCCCGCATATGGTCGGATCGGGAAACTTATTATTTCCAGGTTACTTTGGTCAGGTCCCTGATATTCCTGCCAAGTTTCATTGTCCTAGCTCATCTGGAAGTACCCTAACTCGAAAAAGTGTGACAAAATGCCCTAAATTTTCAAGTTTCGAGCGCCCCCACTCCCCCGCATATGGTCGGATCGGGAAACTGATTATTTCCAGGTTCGTTTGGTCGGGTCCCTGATATTCCTGCCAAGTTTCATTGTCCTAGCTCATCTAGAAGTACCCTAACTCAGAAAAAAAGTGACAAAATGCCCTAAATTTGCAAGTTTCCAGCGCCCCGCACTCCCCCCCATATGGTCGGATCGGGAAACTGATTATTTCCAGGTTAGTTTGGTCGGGTCCCTGATATGCCTGCCAAGTTTCATTGTCCTAGCACATCTGGAAGTACCCTAACTCGGATATGTGGGACAAAAAAACTCGGACCGACCGACAGACCGACAGACCGACAGACCGACAGACCGACAGACCGACAGACCGACAGACCGACAGACGGAATTGTGATCGGTATATGGCACTTGAGCCAGAGGCTGCAAGTGCCATAAAAACGAATGACGCGAGATATTAAAGCTATAGACTTGATTTTGGGGCATACCCCTTGCGAGGGTCTCTCGTCCCTTTGGGTATACGCGTACCCCCGTTTGGGACCCATTGGGCTAATACCAAATTTGCCTTTTTAGCCCGTACCTCGGAAATACGACGGAATTGCGCCCTATGATATTCGTTTTCAGCGACATTAGTTGCGTTTTTGCAGATATCATGATATCTGAAAGTCGTTTTTGCAGTTATCGTGGTATCTGATACCACGGTCAAAAGGCGTTTTTGCAGGTATCGTGGTATCTGGCCAGTTATCGTGGTATAAGATAGTCAGATACTACGGTCCGACCGTGGTAACTGGTCGTGGTATCTGAAAAGTCATCTCACTTTCATCAAATTTTGTCAGATTGGTGAGAAAGAAGTTTAGCACTTATGATTCAACTGGATATCTGTTTTTCTTTCGGGATGACTTCGAAAAGTGCAATTTCGGCAATAGTCGTTTTTGCAGAGCACCGTGTATCAGATACCACGATAAATGCAAAAACGACGAATTGCAGATCGAGTTATCGTGCTAATAGATACCATGGTATCAGCAAAAACGCAACTATTTGTTACTCCAGTAGCTTTACTCAGCATTTTTATACCTTCCGTCATGCGTACTAAGAGAAATAAGCCAGATTCAGAATCTGGCGCCCTGACTATACATCACGGTGCAAACCGTACTGGAAACGGGATGAATGACGTTGTACGGTAAATACGTATATACGGTAAATACGTACGGTAAGTTTCCCAACGGACCAGTGTACGTTTCGTCGACCAATGGACGAGGCGAAGGTAAAGTTTCGCTTGGATTGACTCAGATTCCAAACCTTCAATCTTACAAATCCGCTCAAATTCCTAGACTTCATCCTTCCAGTGGCCGTTTTCTCAATTTTGCCTAGGCAACCTTGGCCAAACTTTTTAGCCTCCACCTCCAACCATCCTCAGTAATCTTTCTTTGTATCTGATTACCTTAGATATGAGTGTTTTTGTCACCTCTGATTTTAAACCATAACCTATGTACATGATCTGATTTTTGTTAAGGTCGGATTCGATTCTGGATTTGAATTATCAGCATGAAATGTTCGATTCGGATTCAGAATCGGATTCTTACCTAGCCCTGGATTCGGATTCGAATCCTTTCATGATCGGATTCGCCCATCTTTGAGTAAAGGTATGCTTATGTGAACGTTTGTTGACATTGGACTTGCTACACTTGCTGTGTCGAAGCCTAACTACCAGTTGGCCAAAGTAGGCAATAAGGGCACCTGAAAACACCTGAATAGGTATTTTCGATCTTCATTCTACCATTCAGCCCAAAACTGCACTGTTAACATTAAAGTAACTGTTCACATAAACAAAAAAAAATTTAAAAAAAGAAAAAGAAATTTTTATTGAGGGGTGACGAGTCACGATTCAGAGAATGAAGGTATAAGTTATTATTTCTTTTTTTATTACCTTCATTTCTTTATTTTTTTCTTTCTTCTTCTTTTTTTCTTCCTTTTTCTTTTGTGTGTTATATGGACAAAATTGAAATTTTTTTGATTAATTAGTGTTGAAGTGAAATTAAGTTATCGTTTAAGTTCAGTTGAAGTAGCTTGTGGTAACTGCCCAGTGCCAGTGCATCTATGTCTTCTCATGGGCGGTTACCTATCATGATGGGTTATTATGTAATTTAGCAATAAAATAATCTAATCTAATCTAATCTCAATCTAATCTAAAACATACCTCTACTGTAAATCTTATGCAAGGGACAGAGACAAATAACAAACGACAAATGACAAATTACAAAAATTTCAAAATGTAACACAGTTGACTGAGTCAAACGGATACGCCAGCTTAGTTTTATTAATTTAATTTATTAATTTATTTTATTCGGCCCCGACTGTGATCCGACTTCTGACTCGAGCTAGAGGCTCTTACCCTCAGGGGTGGCCCAAAGAGGGGGTGAAGGGGGGTGATTCCCCCCCCCCCTGCCTTTTCCTAAGTCTTATCAGTCGTTTATTTTGACCTCGCCGAGGTCCCAGACATTCATTTTAATCAAAAAAAATCCAAGTCGTTTAAAGAAAATGTTAATTTTGGCTCTGACCAGCTACAGTCGTAAACTCGTCCCTAGCCGAGTCGTTTAAACCAGGTTTCATAACCCGGACAGATCGAAGACATGATTCATGGTGGCAGCAATTCGGCTACCTGTTCTACTCCCATGTGATTTGTATCTGCCACACTTAGGTCTTTCAGATTTTAGCCTGTCCAAGGTCAAAATTACAATAGGGTTGGTTGTTAAAGTGAAGTCTGACTGGATAATATTAACATACCTTATAGACCAAAAGCGAGAGACAAGGTTATGTGAATAGATTGTTGGTCAAACTTTGACTAAAAGTGGAAAAAGAAGGCATGGAATTTTTAAACATAATGGAAAAGCCATCAAAATTCAAATGACAGGAGACCCGCGAAACAAGTGTGCCCAGAGGTGGGTACAACGCTTGAAAAGGACAAGGAAGATTTTAATATACATCCGAAATTCGTTTTCCAGGACAGGAGGGGTTCTGCAGACGCTGGAATAGCTCATTCTAGTCGGGAGGTAAATTTTTGGCCTCTATGCTAGTGTTAAAGCACATCTGAAAAGCTTTCGTATACCCTACCCGATCCAAACGAGCGGAGAACAACATAATTTGTTACCTCTACAAATAGCTGTATCGCAGTACATCTCCGCAGAAGAATACGAACGCCGACTGAGTCGTCCTTTACAGCTGATTGGTTGTCTACCATTATGACATCACGTCTGCAGACCGGGTTCTCCACTCCTGCAGCCATCCTACGGTTTTGCACCTTTTATGCGTAACGGGTACCAACTCAAGCCTCAAAGCATGTACATCTAGCTCCGCTCAGCCCGATACAAAATTTGTCTCAGAATAGTAGTACAAAGTTGTACGAAAACTTAACATGCAGTACGAACTGATGCTACTACATGCTTCTATGTCAAAGGTACCGTGTTACTGCATTCTACTGCATGCTACTATTAGCAAGACTGGATGCTACTATAGCAAGACAGGATGCTACTGGATACTAGTGCTTAAGATTGGCCCAGTCTGAGGCACATTAAATGTTAGTATTCTTTACTATTACATATCAACACATGCAACTTTTTCGTACAACTATCATACAACTACGCAGGCAACATATTTTTCATCGGGAGTTTTACCGGGGTATCCATAGTCGCTGCATGGGACCAAAGACGGAGGTTCTACCAAATTATTTGTCCTTGGTAAAATCCTATAATACCGAAGCTCAATGATGAAAATAAGTCCTACAAAAGTGTTTAGAAACCATGTAGATAGTAAGACTTGGGACCCGGAGAAGTCCCCCACCCCCTTCCAATACACCACCGACTAGGAGTATTTACTCACCGCTTTCTCGTCGGTGACGCTGCTGGTGCCAACGGTTCATCTGTCGTCATTTGGTTAGGATGCACTGTCGGTGCCAACGGGAGTTCTTCGATTGGGTTAACTTCACACGTCGGAGTCAACCGACATTCGTCCGTTTGACTGAAAAAAAAAAGATCATTCCGAATATAAAGTTTAGATTTTCTATCCCGCCATCGTTAAAACTCCGTCCACTATTGTCAAACCGAGAGCGCGTTCCACCCGTCTAACAGTAGTAGCTATACGACCCCCATAAAATTCCTCTCAGATTAGTTATGTTTTGGCCGCTAGGTGGTCTATCGTAAACAAAAAAATGACACGTTACTTCTTCGTCTACGTTTATCCAGGTCTGTCTTGCTATTTTCAATGCCCTTAGGCCTAACCATGTTTAAAACTGTTTAAAATGCCTCTTCCTCTATTTTTGCTTTACCCAACTCTGTTCTGTCAAGCGTCATCAAGTTTGTCATTTCTGGCTTCCGACTTCAGTGCTGAGTGCTGGCTGACTTTTCCACGTGGCAAATACGCGATTCGATATGAAGAGAAAGCCTAATCGCATATTTACCCTTCAGATAACTTATACCAAGATCTCACGTATGATTGTTATTAGCTGCGTTCGTTGCATTCCGGGCTTTCTCTGGTATTTAGTCACCAGTGTCCGGTTCTTCCCTTAAAACGCGTTTTTTTTGTTCACCTGTGAGTTGATAAAAACTGGCTAACTCCTCGCTGAAGCTGGGCTCACGAGCAGGTTCTGGTTAGTCCGCACCGGTGAGATAAAACCGGACACTGGTTAGTTCAAAAAAGGGTTATAAGACTGGTGATAAGTCACCAGTGGATGCAAAAATGGCTTATAAGAAACTCCGGTGAGAACTCCCGTGACAAAGAACGCAGCTATTGTTCCTCTAGCGCGTCTGGCGGCAATTTGTCATGGGATTTTATGAGGGACGTATTACTTGCTATTTTCCTTTCAACCTCGTCAAAAGTTACTACGGTGACCGTTGCAACCTTTTCGAAAAGTAACTATTTGATTACCACACTGTCACACTGTCAGTTTCACAACAGTAAACACAAGGCTGCACGGTTTCAATAGGCAACACTTGAAATGTTATTTGTTGTCGCGGCAAAGTTTATACATGAAATGTTATGCATAACAAGCATTTCCAGGAAGAGCCAAAAAACCGAAAAAAATCATCTGCTGAATTTTCGATATCATGACGACAGACAATAAAGCCACACTGTCAGAAGTTTCATAACAGATAGCGTATAACACTTTCAAGAATAACACCTTTTCACCCGATGAAAAATTTATCTCAAATTAGTACTATGAAGTAGTACGAAAAAGTTGCATGCAGTACTGACGATGCTACTACATGCTTCTACTTCAAGGCTACCGTGTTACTGCATACTACTATGTGCTACTTTAGTAAGACTGGATGCTACCATGGCAAGACAGGATGCTACTGGATACTACTACATAAGATGAGACCAGTCTGAGGCAAATTAAATGATATTATTCTTTGCTATTACATAGTATTACTTGCAACATTTTCGTACTACTGCCATACTCGTACGCAGGCTACAAATTTTTCATCGGGCACTTAGAAATAAAGTGTTATGACCAATTAAGTTTACACTATTTCGTTCCTAGATCTCCAACAACACCTTCAATTGGTAAAAATACTAACGGGAACGAAAGAAACATAAAAGATAACATCCCAAAGTGTTATCTGTTGAAACCGCGCATCCTTCTGTTGTCGTTATGTAACTTCTGACAGTGTAGTATTTTTACCTATTGAAGGTGTTGTTGGAGATCTAGGCACGAAATAGTATAAACTTAATTGGTCATAACACTTTATTTCTGAGTGAAAAGGTGTTATTCCTGAAAGTGTTATGCGCAATCTGTTATGAAACTTCTGACTGTACAGCGGATGCTTTTTTGGTGGTCTTTCGGTTCTTCCTGGCAATGCTTGTTATGCATAACATTTCATGCACAACGTGTGTCGCGACAACGGATAACATTCCAAGTGTTGTCTGTTGCGTGTTGTCTACTGAAACCACGCATCCTTGTGTTGTCTGTTATAAAACTTCTGACAGTGCATACTCGGGAGCGTATTAACCGCAGTAACTACGCACCTCTGTAACGCGATTGGTCGGATTCGCCCGTGGCATGATATTCTGCTGGAAAATAGAAAAATCGTTCCAGCCTTGACGGCAAAAATCCAGAATTGGTGACGTCATGCGTAGTAACTACGGTAAGTAGGGTGGAACACGCTCCAAATGAATAATAATAATAATAATAATTGTATTCAAAAGCCAAAGGCCATATACAAGACAATACATATAAAACAACAAAACAAAATAACTTTACATGAACTAAACTTTGCCCTCTCGAAATTTCACAACACCATCAACAAATCTGCAAATTTTGCATATAACGCTTGGCGACGTGCTCTTTAAGATTTCAGGAAGTAACAAAACCTCACCTCCCAATAATTCACTTCTTAACCCAGAGAGCCCTGGACACCGGCACAGAACATGGACCAAATCATCAACTCCATTACCACATAGAGGGCAAGCACACCCGGATGGCTGGTCTTCATCTTTTCTCTTCAAAAAATAACTATGTCTATGCACTGATAGACAATTAGCCCGCAACTGGATTCAATACCGCAAATATAACTGGGGCAAATTTATCTTAAAATATACCTCATCACCAAATACTTCTTTTACTTGTCTGTAATATTTCAATGTCCCTGACCTACTTACCTACTTCAGGCGTAATCTCGCCTTTACCCGAGGACTCCTCGGGGAATCGAAGGGAACAGCGAGAATAGAGGGAGTCACTCCACGCGGACTCCGCGTACAGAAACAGCGAGAATACGGGGAATGCTTCTAAAATGGATTTTGTTCGAAAAATTAATATGCAGCTGAAAAAATTAGTCTAGATCCACTTTATTTTTGGTTTTGTTTATTCTGATTCTTTTAATTAATTTTACATACCACCTACAACAGCAAAAATTGATTCCCCTGCGAATTTGAAAGGGAGTCCTTTTTGATGATGGTGATGATAATCGGAGCATTCCCCGTCCGTGGGGACTCGCGAGAATACGGGGAGTGAGTCCCCGGGACAAACAAAAACGCAGGGACTCCTCAAGTGGAGTCCTCGGGGAACGGCGAGGATACGCCTTTAATAACATTTTAAGCTTAATAACATTTTAAATTATAACCGAATAGGGCTGAGATCTGACAGTCTAGTTACACATCACTTACTCACGTAAATAGGCCTGAAAACCCGATAAAAATGCACTACTTCGTTTGTCCATTATCCATAGGTAATCGGTTTCATCGAATGAACTCATTCTTTCAGATTCGTGATACCACTATGTGCTTGTCTCTCTGCGCTTGAAATTATTTGCGTTTTTGACCGAAGTTTTGTTTGCCGTTGGCTTAGCCGGTTGCTTAAAGTCTTTGATTCATGTCGGCCGACAAGGTGGGAGACACCATCATTTTTCGATGGGTCTGATTTACGAACACACTGTTACCTTTGTTATCACCAGAATTCTCACGGTAGCCAATGTTATCCAGAAAAAACTTGAACACAATTCACTCCTGAACCAGGGTTGCCACATCAGAAAAATTTAGAGAGTGACTTTTGGCTGAGACAGAGAGTGCATTGGGAGTGAAATTCTATTTTTATGAAAAAACGTGAAATGGTCATTTTTGGTCAGAATCACTGCTGCACAAACGCTTTTTGGCGGAATCTCAATCGGTTCAGAATCCTTCGAGCATGACGAGCACGAAAAAAATCCAAGAAATTCTCCTTCTTCACTCCCACCGAAAGTAACAACTAACTCTTTATGTAGTACAGACAGAGTGGAATGCTTTAGAATTACTTGCATTGAGTTGAATTCCGCGTTTATTTTTGTATTTTCTGGAATTGTCACACTATTGTACGACAAATCTGGAAATTTTTTGAGTGAATTTTATGTCCTATGGGACAAGAGTGACCAAAAAAATAGAGTGACAATTCACACTATCTTGCGACATGTGGCAACCCTGTCCTGAACGTCAATCCGCCATTGCTAATTAACTATTCATTGATCTCCTGACGCTCGTTGAAAGATTACTAGAACCTTCGAGAAGATCGAGTGGCGTGTGAGAGGATTAAAACAACTAAGTATATAACCATGCGGACGTTTAGATATGCCGGAAGAAGAAATCATCGGCCAGTTTGACATTTTTCGGTCTCGGAAGCTGAATGTTATTTAGATCAGTTTCAGAATCTTCAAGCAATCACTATAACGAATTTAGTATAATTTACGGCGTTTGTTTACCGTGATCTAGTTTACATCCTTAGTTCTTTTGACTTACGGGAATTAACAAGAAAAAACAGAAAACAAAATACTTAAAGAAATCGATCATACAAATAATTAGTCTACTTTTTCTACACATTTTCCAAATGCCTGCTACAATAAAAACGTTTTCTTAGATCCAAAGTCAAACTATGATTCCATCCTCCCCATGTGGGGCGCTTCCAACCAGCGCCGCTAGATGACCCAGCGGTCGGATCGAGCCGTGCACTGTCAGAAGTTTCATAACAGATTGCGCATAACACTTTCAAGAATAACACCTTTTCACTTAGAAAAAAAGTGTTATGACCAATTAAGCTTATACTATTTCGTGCCCAGATCTCCAACAACACCTTCAATAGGTAAAAATACAACACTGTCAGAAGTTACACAACGACAACAGCAGGATGCGCGGTTTCAACAGATAACACTTTGGGATGTTATATGTTATGTTTCTTTCGTTCCCGTTAGTTTTTTTACCAATTGAAGGTGTTGTTGGAGATCTAGGCACGAAATAGTGTAAACTTAATTGGTCATAACACTTTATTTCTCAGTGAAAAGGTGTTATTCTTGAAAGTGTTATGCGCAATCTGTTATGAAACTTCTGACAGTGTGGCTCCATCTTGGGTCATGGGTGGGGGTGGGGGGGGGGGGGGGGGTTCTGGACGTTGCAAGTGTTAGAATGCTTATGATGTAACTCCTTTAATTTCCGTTTTCGAACGCCGTCGAAGTTCACCGTTTGCTTAATTAGTGATTTTACGACTCCGGCGATCCTTGCCCGGTCGACGTTTCTTCGGCCATTCAAGCAAACTTCGAACTTGCTAGCTCACGAAGTTCGACGACGAAAGTGTGACCGGCGATCAAAAACGATATTTAAACAGAGACCATTGGGTCTGAAGGTAACCTCAAACTTCGTTAAAGACGCAACTGTTGTTTACCATCTACAAATGTAAGCAATTGCCAAAAATGAAATAAAACGTCAGATTCCTTGCAAGTTTCATGTCTTAACATCATTTTCCTACTGTCTACAGGCCTGACTCTTCGGAGCTTACCATCTTTAAGCTTGGAAATGCAGGGATTCGTTGAAATTCAAATTCGCCGCGTCTGTGTGAATTTTGGCTGTCGAGCAAGCAGCGAACACTCTGACCGTTTTTACTTGAGCTCCAGTGAAACAATGCAAAACCTATCTTCCCTATAATAATATTTCTAAACCCGGAGACCCCAAATTTGTACGGTAGATTCTAACCCCTCTAACAGAACCACGCTGATTTTCTCACTTGCCGTGTTTTGCTACCTTCGATGTGTGTCATGCTGTAGACGGTTGTCTGCGAGAAGTTTTTCCATCAGAAAAAACGGTTATGTAAATTGTTTCCCTGTTTTCGCTATAAGTAAACGGCTCTGTGAAATGGATTAAAACAGCCAAAACCGTGGGTTATTTGTTGAAAGCACAGCCTACTTTTAAAGTATTCAAATATTTTAAAATACTGTAAGTTGAAGAGTAAATAGTGCGAGGAGTCCTTTAAGCGTACTGACACAGATTTTGTAAAAACTTTTATTGGCATACTCGCAAATCTGATTGTGAAACCAAAAATCGAATCGTAAAATAAATTTTCTATTTGTCTACAACACCCACAGACACAGCTGGTCAACATAAATTTTCTACGTTAGTTTAGACAGAAACAGGTTAGTTGGCCAGTGTGGGAAAACTCGGTGGGGTACATCTACAGATACCCCCTCTACCGTCCAGCTCAGACACAAGGCGAAACCTCCCTATAATTCCGAGACTGAGTACTCCATCCAACTTTAACTATGGATAGGACTTAGATTTTATCCGAGAAAATCAAAATACTTACCGTTCGATTTCCTTTCCAGCCGTATGGGATAGCCCAAGCTCCAGAACTTCGCTGAAAAGTACAAATCACGTCTCAGTTGAGTGCATATCATGACCCTGCCTGTTCCCCGATTACGTCCCATCCTCCCCGGACCATACTCACCCATCCGCAACAGACCACGACAGGTCCGAAAAAGTTCCCAAATTAACCCCAGTCCCGACAAAGCACGAAAGAGATCGAAAGAGTTTTGTTGGGCTGATAGATAGATTTTTTGATAGATAGATTTTTTTATTGATTGAACTCGTAGCGCCGAATTGGTACTAAATATATGTCGACCATTACATTTAATGGGTATGTATAACAGCGTCAACAGCCAGTAAACATAGCCACTGTTGTTCTTGAATTTGTTAGTTTTGTCTTTGATGTTTTAGTTACTTTACATGGGTATTTCAAGTGAAACTACGTTTAACATAAAGATTGAAATTCGGAGAACACGATGTGAAAGAAGAAATCTTTGTCTTCTTTTTTTTGTAAATTATTTAGTAATAAAGTGAGTCTAATATTTTTTTTCAAGAATTCTTTGGCAATTTGTTTGCCGACAGAGTCTACAGTGCACATTGTTGCACATTGCAACTTGAACCGGCTCGGGTAAGGCCAAGCAGGTCCATTGCAGAGCCTGTACAGAATCTTCAACCTGTGACTGCTTCACATGCTCGATATGAGCTTAGTTTTGTGCCCTGGTTTTTTTTGTTTTTTTTTCACGCCGCCAGTAAACTTTTATTCCGAAAATCAAAAGTATCACGGACACTGACGAAAGGGCACATGCATTCACTTCCTTCAGCTTCTTGGACTAAGTGTGTAACTCCTTTTGTTCATCGCGTCAGCGGGCTTCATAAATGATGAATCATCTGTGAGTACTTACAAGTCCGCACATGTGTGAGTTTCGGACATCAACTTATAAAATTTAATCCTTGCAAATTTTGTATTATTGCTCAAAATTTGCAGGCATGTAGGGTATATGTAGAATAGGAATTTTGATGCCGGATTCTCTCTCTTCTCATCTTTTACCTTACTCCGTCTTTACCTAGACGGGTTACAAATAAAATTTTATTTAATTTAATATCTCGTCTCGCGTTAACGGTAGCCTCAACAGAGGGTGGGTTTTTTTTTTTTCCCCTTTTCCTATCAAACATTCTCATATAATCTAAAATACTTTAATAATTTACTTTTTTTCTCTAAGGGTACTACCCAATATCCTATACAAACCTTTTCCCATCATATCCTACCTAATATTAAAAAAACTTTTCCATTTCCATGCCCTGGTTTGATAAGATGTTTAATACCGGGTTGATTTTTTAGTCTGCAAAATAGTTATTAATTGTATATATTGTGCTTTTGTGTATGTTAATTTTGGCTCGTCGATTGACATAGGCCTACATGTTTATTTTATGACAACAAAAACTAATAATCGGCTCTGTCCGTCGCATGTTTTTCGAATAAAGTAAATTGAATTGAACTGAGGCTTCGCTCTCCAAGACACTTTATACGCTCCACTAGTTTTTGAAAGTGAATCCACTACGTACGTGGAAAGTGTATCCCGACAAGCAAGGGAGAAGGTGTAAAAAGCATTCATAGGTTGACATCAATTGATAACAAGACAAAGGTTTCGATGGGATCCCAAAAATTCAATATTTGATCAAGAGAATTGGGCCTTGTCTTCGCCAGATCCAGTCTTCGCCAGACTCCTTGAACATTTTTCGAGATTTTTACTATTAAAATTCAGAAACACATTAAGGCCAAAAAGCTAATCATCTGAGAAAACCAAGTTCAGATATGGATTCAGCATGTCTGTGTTTACCCATATCTGTTTTGACAAAAACTTCCTGCCTTACTTCTGCCAATTTCCTGGTTTCGGCCGAATTCCGGAACCACCTGTCCGGCAAAAAAAAGAAAGCTAAAAAACGAACGTATCTTCTTTCCCCTATATCGAACATCTAATCAACTTCAAATTAAAATTTAACTTATAACAAATTTTCCGGTTCCAGCCGGATTCCGGGCTAACTACTTGTCCGGCGAAAAAAATGATTTTCACCATCGTGTTCAGCATGTCTACTTACCCCTAAATCGAATATCCAATCAACTTCAAATAAAACTTTTACTTTTAACAAACTTTCCGGTTTTGGCAGGATTCCGGGCGAACTACTCGTCCGGCGAGAAAATGGTTTTCACCATCGTGTTCAGCATGTCTTCTTACACCATAATCGACTGTGTCATTAGCTGTTTAAAAATATTTTGCTTGACCCATAATTTAAACCCCCTCCCCCACCCCTAAACATAGGGCTACAACGCCCATCTACAAACTCGACCTTACTCTTGACCCAACGAATCCCCACACCAAGTTTCATTAAAATATCTCATTCCCTTCGAGAGTTATCGTGCTTACAGACGGACGGGCAACTTTTGCGATTTCATAGGTATCCCTCCACTTACGTTTTGGGATCCCAAAAAGTAGTTGCTATCCACAGTAAAGTAGGCACAAAGTGGGTTTGTTCCGAATTCACAGGAAAAGAAGTAGTTTCACGTTAAAAAGACATGCTTAATACTGGAGTACTGCGATCGCCGTTGCAGCGCATCGCCTGACTTACTCTTCGATAATATTACCACACCAAGAATCGACCAAGAAAAGAAATAAGGATTCCAATTTGAAGATAAGTATTTTTTGGATCATCGGTATGCAGCCAGATCAACCAAATTTATGGGTACAAACAGATACAAGACCAAAGGTGTCGACGGGACCCAAAAATTCAATATTTGATCCAGACAATTGGGTCTTGTCTACGCCAGATCCAGTCTTCGAAAGACTCCTTGAACATTTTTACTATTAAAACTCAGAAACAGATTAAGGCCAAAAAGCTAATCATCTGGGAAAACCAAGTTCAGATATGGATTCAACATCTTTGTGTTTACCCCTATAAGTCATATCTGTTTGGACGAAAACTACCTGCCTTACTTCTGCGAATTTCCCAGTTTCGTCCGGATTCCAGAACTACCTGTCCGGCAAAAAAAAAGAAGCTAAAATCGAACTCAGCGTATCTTCTTTCCCCTTTATCGAACATCTAATCAACTTCAAATTAAAATTTAACTTAAAACAAATTTTCCGGTTCCAGCCGGATTCCGGGCGAACTATTTGTCCGGGTACAAAATGACTGTCATACACGGATTCAGCATCTCTTTTTACCCCTAAATCGAATATCTAACCAACTATGAAGACTTTTAACAATTTTCCGGTTATGGCCGGATTCCGGGCGAACTACTTGCCCGGCGAGAAAATGATTTACACCATCGTGTTTAGCATGTCTTACTACCCCTAAACCGAACATATAATTAACTTCAAATAAAACTTTTACTTTTAACAGATTTTCCGGTTATGGCCGGATTCCGGGCTAACTACTTGTCTGGCGAGAAAATGGTTTCCACCATCGTGTTCAGCATGTCTTCTTACCCCATAATCGACTGTCCGATTAGCTGTTTAACAATATTTTGCTTACCCCTTAATTTAAACCCCCTCCCCCACCCCTAAATATAGGGCTACAAAGCCCATCTATGAACTCAACCTTACTCTTGACCCAAACAATCCTCACATTAAGTTTCATCAAAATATCTCATTCCCTTCGAGAGGTATCGTGCTTACAGACGGACGGACGGACAGACGGCGGACGGACAACTTTTGCGATGTCATAGGTATCCCTCCACTTACGTTTTCGGATCCCAAAAATAGGTTCCCTGAACAAGATCTGCACAAGGTTTACGTTCGGGGCTAGAATAACTGGTGGGAGTTTTGCCTTACTAAGGACCAGGCTTACCGGATCGAAAAAATAATAATATTCCGGCCTTGTAGCAGTAGTAACTATTAGCAGGAACAAATAATCAGACAGAACTTATGTCTTTAGTCGCATGCAGCGACTATGAAAACCCCGACAAAATTGAGCGGACCTAGAGGTATTTACTCTAGCTTTGAGCTGATGTTGATACCCGTTTACTCCTCTTCCGTCTTCACCGTTGCTTATCGCACAAGAAATACTGAAGGAGGCTAGCAGGAGGAGTAATCCGCGCGCCGACCCGCTCTGGAGCGCGTCCACAGAACCAATCAGCTTTGACTACTAGTCTTCAGCCGTTCAGCGACTTAACAGCGATAAAGCTATTCTGTAGAGGCAACAAAACGCGATGTGGCGCGAAGCTAGTAACCTCCACTCGTTTGCGTCGGGAGTCGACCGTATTTTACTCGACTCAGCATGTTTGTATGACCGGAGACAGCAGTTCTATCTCGTTTTTTGTTCTTGCTATTAGTTGCTACTTCGTTGCCAAAATTACTAGTATCTAATAATAACTATTTTCTTAGCGTAGTTAGCAAGGTATCTACGATCTCTGTGACGTGATTGGCCCAATCAGCCCGCGGCAAGATATTTTACAGGAAACGGAAAAGTGCGTCCCAGCCTAGACGCCAAGAAGCCAGGAGCCGTTACGTCATGCGTAGTAACTACGGTAAGTAGGATGGAACATGCTCTTAGTGGGATCGAGGGAAAAAGACTTACGTTAAATTTAGAAACATCCGTTTTCGTCGGTCAGTCTGCAGCCTGTCTACAAAACATTAGTTGCGTTTTTGCAGATACCATGGTATCTGTTACTACGGTAACTATATCCAAAATTAGTCGTTTTTGCAGTTACCGCGGTATCTGATACTACGGTTCCTCTGCAAAAACGACAATTGCCGAAATTGCGCTTTTCGAAGTCATGCCAAAAGAAAAACTGATATCCAGTCACATCGCTAAATTCCAAACTTCTTTCCCACTAATTTGACAAAATCCTAGGCTCTATTGTTGGTAAGATGAAAGTGAGATGACTTTTTCAGATACCGTGGTATCTGAATAGCAGATACCACAGTATGAATATCAGATCACGGTCTGAATATCAGATACCACGGTCCGAATATCAGATACCACGATAAATGTTCTTTGAGCCCAAGCTGACTTTGAAACATTTATTCAAACAATGTTTACAACGGGTAACCACGATAACTGGCCAGATACCACGGTAACTGCAAAAGCGCCTTTTGACCGTGATATCAGATACCACGGTAACTGCGAAAACGACTTTAGACCGTAGTAACAGATACCACGCTATACGTCCTTCATAAAATCCGATGAGGAATTGCCGCCAGACGCGCTAGAGGAACAATAACAATCACGCGTGAGATGGGGGGATAAGTTATCTGACGGGTGAATAAGTGATTAGGATCTCGCTTCATATCGAGTCGCGCATTAGCCCCGTGGAAAATTCAGTCAGCACTCAGCACTGAAGTCGAAAGCCAGGAATGACAAACCTGATGACGCTTGACAGAAAGAAGTTGGGCAAAGCAAAAAGAGGGGAAGAGGCATTTCAAACAGTTTTAAACATGGTTAGACCTAAGAGGAATTGAAAATAGCAAAACAAACCTGGATAAACGTACACGAAGAAGTACCGCGTCATTGTTTTTTGACGATAGCGCACCTAGCGGCCAAAAAAGAACTAATCTGAGAGGAATTTTATGAGGGGCGTATCTGCAAAAACGTAAATATTACTAACCTCTGGGACATCTCCCATTTTGTCGTGTAGGGGACCTGCTGCTGTCCTGTCTTCCGTATGTACGGATGCTTCTTCGCAGCAGGTACCTCCAAAATTCTCCTGTCGAAGTTTTTCGTCATGTATTCCGTCACTAGTATACGTCTGTCCGCAAGCCTCGTTGTCTTCTGCACTTGAAAGAGTATCTCAACGTCTGTAGTTACAGCAAGTTTTCCCAACTTAAAATAAAGATTCCTGTAAGTTGTTACGACGCGTAAAGTCCGATTCTCTTTCGCGAATACGCCCCTCATACAATCCAATGACGAATTGGTCGCCGGATGCGCTAGAGAAACAATAACAATCACATGTGAGACCTTGGTACAGGCTATCGGAAGGGGGAATAAGCGATTAGATTTTCGGTTCATACCGAGTAGCGCATTAGCCACGTCGAAAAGTCAACCAGCAGTCATCATTGAAGGCGAAAGCCAGAATTGATAAAACTGATGAAGATTGACAGAACAGAATTGGGTGTAGCATTAAATAGAGGCAGAGGTATTTTAAACAGTTTTGAATACGGCTAGGCCTAAGAGGAACTGGAAATAGAAAAAAAAAACTTGGATAAACGTACACCAAGAAGTAACGTGTCATTATTCGTTTATCCTAGCGCATCTAGTGGCAAAAAAATAATTAACCTGGAAGGAATTTTTTGAAGGGCGTACAGATTGTAGATGCAATCGAGCGGAGAGTAGGAGATACGGGGAACAAGTCGTTACATCTACAGACAGCTATATCGTAGTAGAGCCTCGGTGAAGAAATTTTAGATTAACAGGATCAGATTAACAGCCTATTAGTTGTCTACAATTGTGACGTCACATGTGACGCACTGCAGAGCGGGTCATGCACGCCCGTACAGTTATTTCCTCTGATATGCGCAGCGGCAAAGAGGGAATTGGCACTAGCTCTGCTCAGTTTTGTCGGGAATAGTCGGCAAATGGGGACCAAAGGGTTCTATTGACTTATTTGTTCTTGGTAATGCCTGAATAACGTTGGCTAGCCTCGGTACTTAACGGAAAAAAAGGTACAATTGCTTTCATGACAATCATTCCTATCGATTGATAATCGTATCAATCAAATTCCTTATAGTACATCTCTTCCCTATGAAATTTTTTCGAGAATTAGTCGTAAGAGTTGTACGAAAAAGTAGTATGTAGTAGTAACTGTTGCCACTGCATGCTACTACTAGCACACTGGATGCTATCGGATACTACTACTTAAGATTAACCCAGGCGGAGGCCTGCTAAATGAAAGTACTCCATACTACTACATATGATTAATCAAAGTGTTCCATACTACTATATATCCCTACATGCAACTTATTCGTACAACTACCATACAACTACACAGTCGAAGAATTTTTCATCAGGTTACTACATATTAACTTTTCACGTTAAAATGATCCATCAACTGTGTTTTCCAAGAAACAATCGTAGGTACCTCGTCAAAAGGGATTCTCTTGTTAGCGCTTGTCTACTCTGACCGGGCTTCGCAAAATCTGAAATCTGAGGATAAAAGATCCGCCACGATGACGATAAAATACTTCCAATGATACGTATATTTGAGCGTGTTCCATCCTACTTACCGTAGTTACTACGCATGACGTCACGAAGCTGGAACGCATTTTTCTATTTTCGCCAATTATCACTCCACGCGGTAATCCAGCCAATCAGGTCACAGAGATCCGTAGTTATCACGCTTACTACGCTCCCGAGCATGGTAAGCAAATAGTTACTGTTAGTTACTATTTCGAGAGGTTGGAACGGTTAGCGTAGTAACTTTTCTTGAGGTTGGAACGGAAATAGTAACTAATAGTTACTATTGTTAAAGGGTGGAACACCCTCTTTGTATCTTTTGTGACGTGGAGATCCTTTGGCCTAGGCCATTAGCTAGGGCTTATGTCAAGGTAGACTTAGCTAAACTGAGCTATGCTAGCCTAAAACAAGCTAAAACTTCAAGAATATGCGGTGTCGTACAAAATATGTCGGAATATCGTACTGTCGTGATGTAAATGCTAACATCTTCAGATGAGGACCTGACATTGGATTTGATTGTCCCTAGGGATTTCTGAGAAATTCTCAAACAGTGAAGAAAGGGGCGCAGCCGCGGTAGCATGGTGACCAAATCAGATTTGGTAGTGCCTGTTCGCTCATGTCTCAAGACAAAAACAAAGTTATTGTCTGGCAACCCTGGATAAAAGTGGGGAAGTGCTCATGGCGAAGAAACTCCCACAAAATTATCTACTGACGAGTTTTTAAATGCATTCAGGCAGGCATTGGTGGATGCAGAATAAAAAGATTTTTCAAGATTATCACAAAACCCTATTTTAAGCTTATATGAGTGCAGACCACCCCCTGAGGATCTGACCCATCCAGATCGAAATATTCCATCAACGATATTTATGCTAAGGACTGGTCATGCAAAAACGAAGAACATGCTGTTTAAATGGAAACAGTCTGAATCAGGTAAATGCCCAGAGTGCAGTGTTGTTGATGATGTTAGACACATACTGCTAGCTTGCAAAAAGTATGATGCCGAAGGAGTCAAGCAAGCTAGTGCTGAAAAACAAAAAGTTCAGATAAAGTGATTCGTAAGGATTTTATAGCCTAAAGAAGGAGATTTCAGAGGTTAGTAGAGCACGTAATTCCCCAATGGGGTGGTGAAAACCGTGAAAAGCAAGAGGGGTCCTTTGAGCTGAACACATGACCTATTGGGTTCTGATATGAAAAACTCACTTGCTCTAATAAGCTTTTCATCTTTCTCGCGAAGACGCCCGCCCTCCTGTTCGTTTCATCAATAAATTTCGGAATACTTTTTACGGAATACTCTCCCTGCTTCGGTGACGCCATTGTCACTCTTCCTGCAAGACAAATTACAACTGAAATATAACCGAGACAGAAGCAAATACGGTAAGTAGGTAAGTACTACGGTAAGTAGGATGGAACACACTCTTTATCTTGGTGTATCTTAGATCGTGTTCCACCCTTGTAACAACAGTAACTACACTGTCAGAAGTTTCATAACAGATTGCGCATAACACTTTCAAGAATAACACCTTTTCACTTAGAAATAAAGTGTTATGACCAATTAAGTTTACACTATTTCAATTAAGTTTACACTATTTCCTTCCTCAAAACTAGCATTTCCTTTGAAGAAACACTGCCTTCTGGTTTACAGGTACAGATGCTAAAGCTCCTTGGTGTAACAATCACGTCTGATCTTAAATGGGAGGACAACACCAACGTAATGCTAAAGCGTGCAAACGCTGGTCTACAGCTGTTAAAACTTCTGGCTAAGTTCCAAGTACCTAATTCCCATCTTGTCCGAGTTTACGTTTCTTTCATTCGGTCCACTTTGGAATAAGCGGCTGCTGTTTGGCACTTTGCCCTTACTGCCGAACAGACACAACAAATAGAAAGAATACAGAAACGTGCACTCCTAATAATAAGTCGTGAGCCCAAAGTTCCCTATTCTGCTCTCCTAAAAAAGTTTAAGATGGAAACCCTTGAGAGTCGGAGACTGCGGCTGAGCTTAGCGGTTGGTCATAAGCTCCTCCACCATCCTGTTCTATCCGATATCCGTCCTCCTCCTTATGAAAACACAAGAAACCGACAGGAAAGGGTCGCAAGTTCAAAGGTTCCAAAGTTGTCCCCCGTACCTGCAACACATACGCGGTACCAGAGAAGCTTCGTTCCGAGTTTCACAAAAATTTATAATGATGGTGGTAGCTGTCTATGATATTATTCCAACGTCCGTGTTCTGTTTTTGGTTTTCATTTATATATTATAACATGTCTGTGATGACGAATTGATGATTAACTGTATAGATTTTAAAAAGTGCATTATGCTTGACGTAATACCCAAATTTGGCATTGCCATGATAGTGGTTGTTTGAAATAAATTCGTTACGTTACGTTACGTTATGCCTAGATCTCCAACAACACCTTCAATTGGTAAAAATACTAACGGGAACGAAAGAAACATAACATTTAACATCCCAAAGTGTTATCTGTTGAAACCGCGCATCCTGCTGTTGTCGTTATGTAACTTCTGACAGTGTAGTATTTTTACCTATTGAAGGTGTTGTTGGAGATCTGGGCACGAAAAAGTGTAAGCTTAATTGGTCATAACACTTTTTTTCTAAGTGAAAAGGTGTTATTCTTGAAAGTGTTATGCGCAATCTGTTATGAAACTTCTGACAGTGTAGTGTTGTGGTGGAGCGTACCATTTGACCAGAGGCTCTGCGAGAAATAACGCTTTAAAACTGGTCTCAAAAACGTTAAAAGAAGATACATCTAGAGTGCTAACTAAACTCTATACACTACTAGATCTTGCTTTCCTGACAGTGACGAACTAGTTAAAAATTTAGAAATCAATCAATCAGTATTCCTTTATGGTGGAGTAGGTCTGGATTATGGTTTCAACAGGTATCCAACCTTTGGCATAGGGTATTCAGCACTAGGCATAAGGTATTCTAAAAGCTAGAAGTATCTGATGCAGCTTGGTATTAGTGCATTTTTAGCTCAATTCTTGTAGCAATCTACTATTGAGATGAAGCCAATTCTACTTTTCTTACATTTTTGTCAGAATTAAGAATGGAGAAAACTTCACAATTCTCAAGAATTGCAAAGTAGCTCCGTTTGTCATTTCTCATTCTCTGTTTTCCTTCTGAATGGCCTCAACAAAGAGCAGATATTCAATCCATATAAATAGGTTTTGATAGGTGGCTAAATTAGGGCTTTTGTCAAAAGCAAGGACACAAAAGCGAGAACAGATTTAATGGTAATTTTTACAAGGATCGAGAATTAAGAAGTGAGAAAGAAATGCAAATATTGTTTGGCATAGGCTAGGATATCCATAGCTCAGAGAATTGTGGTACAGCAGAGATATGCTATATTTGACATGCAAAAGGGATAAGTCAGCTACATTTTATTAGAGCTATATTTCGGCCCTTCTTGGCAAGGGTCCTCTTCAGGCTCAAGCCACTCAAGCTGGAAAATGAAGTTGAAGAGGGCCCTTGCCAAGAAGGGCCGAAATATAGCTCTGATAAAATGTAGCTGACTTATCTGTTTTGCATCATCAAATATGATTCGCCGTCGGCTTGGGCTGAAGGGCTATCTATAACCAGAGATATGCTCATATTCAATTTGCCTAACAGCGAACAAAAAAAAATTAAAACCCAAACCAGGCATTTTTTACTATAAATTACTTGCCAAAACATTTTTTCCATTCATGATTTCATCACCTCTTGAATATTTTGCTGTTACTGGTGTTAGGGTCAGGGGCGTCACATATGGGGGGGGGAGGGGGGTTCTATAAAACTATTTTTTTTTCTACAAAATAGTTGGTAAAAATGGCCAGCCAGTTGGGAAATACCTTGCCCCCCCCCCCCAACATTTTGGCGAGTAATGCCTCTGGTTAGGTTAGCTACTAAATAAATGACTTTCAAATTCTGAGCCTTTGGTGATTGTAAGATGATTCCCCTGAAATTTAGATTTGATTTGAGTTCAATATTACCACTCTAACTTGCTGGTGATTGTCCAAATTCTGATAAGAAAAACAATAATTATTATTGGAGAATGACTGCATTTGTTTAAGAAATCACGGATCACACATTCATTTTGAAGCATAGAAAATTCTGAGAATTACAACATCATACTAAGAAATCGGGCCCACGCATGACTGCCACCAATTTGTCTTCTGATTTTTACTGAAACTGGATGTTACTTTTTTGCAACGGCAATAGCTACAAAAGGATTATAAGAGAAAGTGTGAATATGATGTTCAAGTGCAAAGAACAAGCAATTTACTGGTGTGGCTTGCCATAGATATTCAATCCTTGGTATCGAAACAATTTTCTAGGCAAGTTCAGTCACTTTTTATACCTGAATTTACCGTACATTTAATATTAATGATAATATAAATTAGTTAGGACATCTTACTGTGGGCCTTAAATAAATAATTTATTCCTGATGCCATGGTGTATTTTAAATATTTTTGGAAGCTGATTTAGGTAGTTAAAAACTGAAAAAAAATAAGAGAAATTCACAGCAAATCATCTCTTCCCACGGAAAATCAGCAAATTAGCCCTGCTTCTGATGGAGCTTTTTGCAGCTCCCCTAATCAGTCATACACAAATCCTCAAATTTTGGGCATGGTGCCCATACGTTGGAACCATGGCCTGGAGCATGGGCATGGTACCCCTGTGAAATTTGGTTAAAGTGAGTTACATACCTTAATAGGGTCTTCTTCCTGTCATAGATCAAAAGATACCGATTTTAATTTCTATCCAACCTTTTCCAAATTACAAATGTTAGAGCACTTCCAAGATACACAGAGTTTTTTAGAGGCCACTTCCCTTCTAGTGGGTTCATCCTATCCTTTTTCAAAAGTTGCTGCTAGGTAGCATGGATGAGGCAAGCTTTTCAATCTGTTCACTGGAGCAAATACTTCCTTTAGAATGTTTGCCTTTTATTGTATTTATTTTGAGTGATTTTCTTTTTTGACTATGTTAAAAATTGTTATTGAAACTCACCAAACTCAAAAGAAATACTATAAAAGGCAAACAATCTAAAGGAATTTGGAAGGAAAGGAAATTTAATTCCTAAAGGAAGAAAATCTAAAAGCTACTTCACCAGAGAAGGATAGAGTAACCTAGTGGCAACTACCTGGAAAAGGATAGAGTAAACCCACTAGGAAAGAAGTGGGTTTACTCTATCCCACAAAACTCTATAGTTGCATTTTTGCAGATACCATGGTATCTGATACCACTGTCTAAAGTCGTTTTTGCTGTTATCGCGGTATCTGATGCCACTGTCAAAAGACTTAAAACTAAGGCTACTTTTTGTACAGAATGGCAAGGAAATAAGCCTGGAGTTCTTTTTATCGAGATTTTACATGAGTCTTATTTTTATTTTCAGATATTTGGGCTTCGATTTTCTTAGATATTGGGGCTTCAATACTTACTAACTGGTGAAAAGTCGGGTGCTATTCGATTTACTTTCAAAAATACAAATAAACAATTCGACGGACCATGCTACAACGGTTCCGAATTTTGCCGCCTCTCGTCAGTGTTGCCGGATACTTGACGCGGCAAGAGAAAAGGCGTGGATCGCGCCTTTCCCCGAGGACTCCTCCGGGAATCGAAGGGAACGGCGAGAGTAGAGGAAGTCACTCCAAGCGGACTCGGCGTACAGAGACAGCGAGAACATGGGGAATACCTCCAGAATGGGTTTGTTCGAAAAAAAAAATAAACAGTTGACGAAATTGGTCTGGATCCACTTTATTTTTGGTTTTGTTTATTCTGATTTTTGGGATCCCAAAACGTAAGTGGAGGGATACCCAGGGGTGTCTTTACCCGAAAATCAAGGGAGGGTGCTGAAGTCGAAAATTTCCCGAATCAGCCTTTCAGCTTCCGGATTTTTCCCGAATATGTTTATTGACTCAACCATGAAAATTAATTTTATTCTAAAAAAGCTTCTGGAAACTTCAACTTGCGAGACTGCGGAAATTGCCATGCACGAGTAAGAGAGTCCAAGTCCAATCCGTCCACTAAGTCTTTTTCTATAGTAGAAATCAAAAGTCCGTCCAGTCGCTCGTCAGTCATCGTTGAACGCATACACTTCATCACAAGCTTCATTTTACTGAAAGCTCTTTCTGAAGGTGTTGAAAGCAGAGCGAACTTGTAGCCACTAGTATGGCCTGCAGTCTCTCCTCTTGCAGTTTTCACCATTTCAAACTGGATTTGGGTTGACATTATGTTTCCTGAATCAAAACTGACTTCTATCCTAACATGCCCCCTCTACTATATATACAGTAGCTCACTCTAAGCTGATTTGTCTTAATCCTACTTTTCTTAATCCGGGTTGTCTCGTGGAAGGGTTGCCTAATGAATAATTGCCTCTCGAAGACATGTCTAATGCTCTAATTGCCTCGCGCGGATTTGCCTAGTGACACTTGTCAAAAGCCGATTGTCTCGTGAAAACTTGTCTCGTGATATGCTCCCAAAAATTAAGCTCAAAACGAAATCAGCGTATCTCTTTACGCCTATATCGAACCGCGAATCAACTTCAGATAAACTGTAACTTTTAAAAAAAATTCCGGTTTTGGCCGGATTCCGGGCGAACCATTTGTCCGGCGAGCAAATAATCTTCACATACGGATTCAGCATGCCTCCTTACCACTACATCGAATCTCTAATCAACTTCAGATAACACACTTTTCAAGATTTTCCGGCTTCGGCCCGATTTCGGGCGAACTACTTGTCCGGGTAGAAAACAATTGTCTTATACGAATTCAGCATGTCTTCTTACCTCGAGATCGAAAATTTAATCAACTTCAAATGAAACTTTTACTGAAATTTTCCGGTTTTCGCCAGATTCCGAACGAACTAATTGTCCGGCAAGAAAATGAGTTTCAGATATAGATTCAGCTGCATAGATGCAGCTAGTTCGACTATCTTATTGGCTTTTTAAAACATTTTGTTTGTCCTCATCAGGACAAATTCATCATTCCCCACCCCTAAATATGGGGCTACAGGGCTCATCTACGAACTTGACCTGTCCTTCGACCCAAAGAGTCCTCATGCCAAGTTTGAATAAAATATCTCGATTCTTTTGAGAGTTATCGTGCTAACAGACGGACAACTTTTACGAAATCATAGGTAGGCTATCACGTCACTTACGTTTTGTGATAAAGAAAAAGCCATTATTGGTGCGCATTTTCATTGTGTTGACCGATGAGGATTATAAATCCTTGGGATGTGACCCTTGGTTACTCTGGGGACAATCAGCAGACTGTGATTAACGGTTTTCAATCTCACTTGACGGTATTCAGGATCAGAGGCGTTACTAGCCAAAAAGTTTTTTTGTTTTTTTTGGGGGGAGGGGGACAAGGTATTTACAGAATGGACGGTCATTTTTACGGAGGAAACGAATGTTTTGACCAAAAAATAGACTGATTTCAAGAAAAATCGACTGTCTCTAAGGAAAGATCGCCTTTTTTTTCCTCCTTCTTACTCCTAAATCAAGCACTAACCAGTTCACAACTAAACCAGTTCACCGTTTTTTCTCTATCCGTCCCGTCCTCAAGCTTTCTACAGACCGAGGATATGGTCGCATGCGGAATCTCAAAACTAAGGGAAAGAATGTTGCTGGTGAATCGTAAGTCTGGTCAGAATTCCAAACATCCTACCACATCTTCCCCTCCCCCAGCTACTAACCCACACATGCTCAAGCTCAGAGACATGCAATCCGATTCCCCCCGTCAAGCTTTCCATTATATGAAACGGCTTCCGCAAACCCATAGCACCATCTAGTGTCCGGGCGCCGAACATGACTACGAACATGGGCGGACTAAAACCAAGAAAGAAAAGTGAAGATAGCAGTCGCCTGAATTCGTTAAAACAGAATCGCTGGTGAATTTTAACAGACTGGCGACAGTACAGAGACAAAAGACGCAGGAGACACTACGTAGACACGACACTACGAAGACACGACACTACATCGAAACGATAAAAGCGTCAGTACATGGACACGTCACTACAGAGACACGACGGAACAAAGACCGACACTACATGGACACGACGGTACAAGTACCGACACTACATAGACACGACGGTACAGGTACCGACACTACGTAGACACTTTTTGATTTTCGACGTAGTGTCGGATTTTGTCCTCGTACTGACGTGTCCACGTAGTGTCGTTCGACGTACCGTCGTGTCTACGTACTGTCGTTCAATGTACCGTCGTGTCTACGTAGTGTCGTTCGATGTACCGTCGTGTCTACGTAGCGTCGTTCGAATTACCGTCGTGTCCACGTAGTGTCGGTTTTTTTGTCCACGTAGTGTCGGGAAATTTGTCCACTTGTCGGGACTCGTGTCGGGAAATTTGTCGGATTTTGTCCACTTACTGACGTGTCTACGTAGCGTCGTGTCTATGTAGGGGCGCGCACCCGTTGAAACGTCAGTCGGGTACGAATACATGTGTCATACAAGCCGACAAAAAGTGTGTCATACTACCCGACTCCCCCATTTTTTATGGGATCTGCATTTCTATTAAAATGTGTGAATATCCAGCAGTTTCTCAACTGCTTATGATAATTAAATACCTTGCCTAGGTCCCTTCAAGAAATGGTTATCCTATGTTATAGCACCTTGTCTACATGGGAGCTCATATTAAGACAAAAAAAAATACTTTGAGGGTAAAAAAACATGTTTCTTAGCATAAGTTCTGAGTGAGTAAATATTTTTTTTTTTAAACTCATTTCTCCTTTGTATAGTAGAAGTCTCTTAGCTTCTGCGAGCACAGATGAATAAAACAAATATAACCAATAGTTCCGAGAGTATGTCATACTACCTGCCGTGTCACACTACCCGACTCTCCCCTATATACCTGTGACACTTCACAGTTGTCCAAAAACGAAAGAAATATCATGAAAGAATGATCTATTTTCTTCTTTTTTTCCCATCTGACTTCTTTTGACAGGATTCCCAGTTCAGCGGAACACAATTACAAAACCAAAACTTTAGCTCAGATACTGTCATGGCATATATTCTTAGTCAAAATTCTGATTTTTTGTGAATGCATCTGAGTGATGGGCATCACAACTAGGGGGGGGGGGGGGAGGGGAGGGATCCCCCCCCCCCCACATGTTGTCGGCCAGTTTGTAAAAACTATCCGAGTCAGCGACAAAGCGCCGGCGATTTTTCGTAAAAACACTTGATCTTTGATGGTAATTTTTATGGCACTTGCCATTCGGCCAAATGCCATATAGCGATCGCAATTTCTGTTCATCAGTCGGTCTGTCGGTCGGTCGGTCTGTCTGTCCCGGTTTTTGCTAGTTCGGGCACTTCCAGATAAGCTAGGATGATGAAACTTGGCAGGCACATCAGGGACCGGACTAGATTAAATTAGAAATAGTCGCTTCCCCGATCCGACCATCTGGGGGGGAGTGTTGGGAGGGGGAATAAGGAAAAATTAGGAAAAATTAGATATTTTTAACTGAAGAACGGGTGATCGGATCTTAAATGAAACTTGATATATGGAATAACCCCGTTTCTCAGACATCCCAGTTTAAATCCGGACTGGATCCGGTGACATTGGGGGGAGCTGGAGGGGGAAACCGGAAATCTTGGAAAACACTTAGATTGGAGAGATCGGGATGAAACTTGGTGGAAAGAACAGGCACAAGTCCTAGATAAGTGACTGACATAATCGGACCGTGATCCGCTCACTTCGGGGGTGTTGGGGGGGGGGGGCGAGTTTCTGGTGATCCCGCGAATTCGGTGCTTCCTGATGTGCTAGGAAGATAAAATTGGCAGGCATGTCAGGGACCCGAACATATTGACTTTTCTCCGATCCGACTATCTGGGGTGGTGGTGGTAGAGGGACGGGGAATCCGGAAAAATTAGGTATTCTGAACTTTCGATCGGGTGATCGGATCTCGATGAAACTTGATCTGTAGAAAGACTTCGTATCTCTGACATCTCAGTTTAAATCCTGACTGGATTCCGTGACATTGGGGGGAGTTGGAGGGGGGAACCCGGAAATCTTGGGAAACGCGTAGGGTGGAGAGATCGAGATGAAACTTGGTGGAAAGAACAAGCACAAGCCCTAGATACATGATTGATATAACCGGACCAGATCCGTTCACTGTGGGAGAGTTGTGGGGGGGGGGATCCGAGTTTCTAGTGATCCCAAGAGTTCGGTACTTCCTGATCTGATGTGCTAGGACGATGAAACTTGTCAGGTACCCGAACAGATTGACTTGAGAATGTCGTTTCCTTGATCCGACCATCGTGGGGGAGTGTAGGGATGGGGAATCCGGAATCTAGTGGCAAGCTCAGCTATTGAACGGGTTATCGGATTTAAATGAAACTTGATATTTAGAAAGACCTCGCGCCTCAGACGTCCCGTTCTAAATCCGGACCGGATCCGGAATCATTGGAAGGAGCTGGAGGGGGAAACCAGAAATCTTTGGAAACGCTTTGAGTGGAGGGATCGGGATGAAACTTGGTGGGAAGAACAGGCACAAGTTCTAGATACGTCTTTGACATAATAGTACGGAATTCGGGCACAATGGGGGAGTTGGGGGGGGGGGGGTCGGGATTTCTAGTGATCGCGCGAGTTCGGTACTTCCTTATGTGCTAGGACGATGAAACTTGGTATGCATGTCGAGGACCCGAACATACTGACTTGAGAATAGTCGTTTTCTCAATCCGACCATCGTGGGAGGAGTGGAGGGATGGCGAATCCGGAATCTAGTGGCATGGGCAGCTATTGTACGGGTGATCGGATTTAAATGAAACTCGATATTTACAAAGACCTCGTGCCTCAGACGTCCCATTTTAAATTCGGACCGGGTCCGGTGACAATTAGAGGAGTTGGAGGGGGGAACCAGACATCTTTGAAAACGCTTAGAGTGGAGGGATCGGGATTTCACTTGTGGGAAGAACAAGCACGAGTTTTAGATATGTCATGGACATAATAGGCCGGGATTCGGGCACTTTAGTGGAGTGGGGGAGGGGGGGGGGGGGGTCCGGATTTCTAGTAAGCACCAGAGTTCGGTATTTCCTGATGTGCTAGGACGATGAAACTTGGTAGGCGTGTCAGGGACCCGAATAAATTGACATGAGAATAGTCGTTTCCTAAATCCAAAAATCGTGGGAGGAGTGGAGGTATTGGGAATCCGCAATCAAGTGGCACCGGCAGTTTTTGAACTGGTGGTTGGATTTGAATAAAACTTGGCAAGTGGAAAGAGCTTCATTCAAAATCATTCAATTTCAGAAAATGTCCAAATGTTTCGTTTTTGCTGCAGGGATTCCGACCAGGAGTGACTATTTCACGTTTTTCCATGAAAATAAATTAATAAGTATTTGCAGCAGAAATTTCAATAGAAAGTTATCGTTTTAATTAAAAAACAAAAAACCTCTGTTTTTGGCCAAAAGTTTGATGTACGATGTGGCAACACTGAGCGTGTTCCATCCTACTTACCGTAGTTACCACGCATGACGTCACAAATTCTGCCTTTTTGTCGTCAAGGCTGGAACGATTTTTGTATTTTCCAGTGAAATATCATACCACGGGTGAATCCGACCAATCACGTGACAGAGATTCGTGGTTACTACGCTTACCACGCTCCCGAGCGTGGTAAGCAAATAGTTACTATTGGTTACTATTTCGACAAGGCTGGAACGGTCAGCGTAGTAACTTTTCGTGAGGCTGGAACGGGTTTAGTAACTAATAGTTACTATTGGTACGAGGGTGGAACACGCTCACTGACACTTACCAATACGAGCTACGCAGTCGCGCAAAATTCAAACGGCCAAATACACGCTGGGCAATGTCATTCAGCTTAACATACTGTACTTGTTTGCCATAATTGCTATGGTTGTTACCTGTGATGATTGCCAGGAGATTTTTCCTACTGAGAAATGTTTTTTTGAACACAGTTGTGTAGTGACTGTGAAGCAGGAAAAAGGCAAAGCTTATGACAATGAATTTGATTTCCAGTCACTTGAACTTGAGCAAACAGGTAGGGTAAGAAGACTCTCCTCCCAGACCTGTTCCAAACAACTCTAGAAATAGATCTACGCTATCTGATACTCACTAGTTTTCCTATGCAAGCTGTTAGGACAAGGCACTGTCTAGGGAACCAGGGGCCGTACTTTATGTCCCATGGGCTATGGAACCGGTATCTCTCACAGAAACCAAACCATATGAGCTGCGATTCCAGGATCTGACATCGTTGACTACCAGAAACTTGTATATGCTGGCTCCCGCTATGGTAGTAAGTGGAAATAGCTCACAGAAACTTCATCCCACCAGCTTCTTGCAGGTAGTCTCACAGAATTGTGTACTCAGAAGCTAGGGAGCCGGTAGCTGATACCGGAAATCGTATAATTGGAGCTTCTGTTCCGGTAGTGTCTACGTGGAATATAGAACTCACGGAATAGTTGGATGAGAGCTAGGATGCCGGGATTTTCACTGACTTAGAGAAAATAACATGGAAAAAAATCAACTACCGGAAGCCATATATTGAGAGCTAAGGTATTGGTAGCAACCATTATTTGGTAGAAAATGACCAGCTCATGGACACAGATGGCTATTGGCTAGGGTTCCGGTAGGCTAGTGGCAAAAAAAAAAATTTAACTCATGGACCCATGTCAGTGCAGACTAGGAAACCGTAAGTGAATATTATATATATATATACTCACGGAACCCAACTCCTGCGGGCTAGGGTTCCGGTAGTGCCAAAAATTTAGATTACAAACTCATGGAAGCTGGATTCCGTGGGCTGTACGTGGCCCAAATTCCATATTGGCATATGTCCGTGAGTTTGTAATTTTAATTTTTGGCACTACCGGAGCCCTAGCCTGCAGGAGTTGGGTTCCGTGAGTTAAAAATATTCACTTCCGGTTTCCTAGTCTGCGCTGACATGGGTCCGTGAGTCCAATTTTTTTCATTTTTTGGCACTACCAGAACCCTAGCCCATAGCCATCTGTGTCTGTGAGCTGGTCATTTTCAATCAAAGAGTTGCTCCTACCGGTATCCTAGCTCTCAATATCTGGGTTCCGGTAGTAAATTTATGATGTTATTTTCTCGAAGTTGGTGAAAATCCTGGTATCCTAGCTCTCATCCAAACTATTCTGTGAGTTCTGTATTCCACGTAGACACTACCGGAACACAAGCTCCAATTATACAGTTTCTGGTATCAACTACCGGATCCCTACACACAATTACACAATTCCGTGAGACTACCGGACGAGAAGCTGGTGCAATGAAGTTTCTGTGAGCTATTTCCACTTACTACTGGAACGGGAGCCAGCACATACAAGTTTCTGTTAGACAATGGCGTCAGATCCCGGAATTGCAGCTCATATGGTTTAATTTCTGTGAGAACTACTGGCTCCGTAGCCCATGGGACAGGAAGTACGGCTCCCGGTTCCCTAGACAGTGCCGTAGTACAAACCACAGGTTTGTAGTACAAACCATCAAAAAGGATTCTGCAGGAAGAAGACTGTGCGTTGATTCTCCTCGCAGCAAATAGAGCACACAGGTACAATTGCTGACAGATAGGCTACTGTGGACTTGCCTTTTGAGATGGAGAGTGGCCAGCAGAATCCTTTCTGATGCAGTCCAGTCGATTTATGTAAGGGGTATTCTTTGGTTCCCCAAGGATTCCTTTTGAGGAGTTCCTACATTTTGTTTGTCCAAGGGACTCACTTCCCTGTATTATTGCGAGCCCCACAGAAGGGGAATGCTTTGATTATCATCACCATCTTCGAAAAGGACTCCCTTTCACAGTTGGAAGGGAATCAATTTTTGCTGGTGTTGGTCCAATGTAAAGTTAATTAAAAACAATCAGATTAAACAAAATGAAAAATAATGTGGATCCAGAATTGTTTCATCAACTGCATATTCTTTTTAAAGAAGATCCATTCTGGAAGCATTCCCCCCGCGATTCCCCGAAGAGTCCTCGGGGAATGGCGAGAATACGCCTTTGCTGTATTATCGCCATGCTTCTTGTTGCAGGAGGAGAATGTGGTACAGACTGCAGACTGCACAACAAGCCTGGTTAGTTGGTCAATTTTCAATTCCCAACTGTAGTTTTCAATTCCCAACCCCTTAATGATAATGGCTAGTGTGGCGCATGCCTATGTGTAACTGTTGGCCTACAAAAAGTTTGGAGAATCTTGTTACAGTACAACTAACAATAATAGAATCTCTTATCTCGATCAAACAAGCTCGATCCTTCGCTCTGTCTATATTCTGACTGGGGAGTGGTGGTAACTGAGGTCCTCATTGTGCCCCTGGGGGTGTTCAGAGTTATACTTGGTACCTTTGGATTTTGCTGCACCTTATTGGTATGGGCATCACAAGGCTTCACCCCTCCTACGTTTTGGGCATTTGGTCAACTTTCACTGACGGCGAAATTTCCGATCAAAAAGGGCATTGCAGTGAAGCCATGATGCCCGTTTTATAAAATCTTCTCCCCCTGTAATTTCCAAATGGGGTTATTTAATGTGTTTCTTGGTTCCCATTCATTATCGAATTCTGTAAATCATTCAACTTCAGTTCAGCCCGCACCGATTTCACCCCATTCGGTTTTTCTCAAGACCGTATCTGTTCTATCGCATTCGATCGGTCCATTTCATAATTCGATGATTAATAAGATTCAGTTGGTTCTGATTCATTATCCTAAGTAGTTTAAGAACGCCGATACCAGAACAGACCCACCCCAATAAAATAAACCCCTAATTACCTGAAATTTACCAATTTTTAACATATTATAAATCAAATTATCCCCCTTTTCAAAGAAGTCTTTATTTTCATAATTTAAAAATAAAGGCCCCCAGAAATGAAAATATTACCCTTTAATCACAATAAACTATTGGTATATATACTATAAAAAAATAACGGTATCCGATACACTAGTACTGAGTAAACATTTCTAAATCCACATATGTTTCTTTGTTCTTGTTTTCCCGTAAAATCGTTTGCAAAACTAAATTTTTCTTTAAAAGTAACTCGTTAGCAATAGCATTATATTTCTGAGTTATAGACAAATCACGTGGTTTGTCATTATGATTAATGACTACAACCAGCTTATCACCGTATTTTGTTTACTCATTTTATATACATTATATTTCTTTCCTAATACTAATGCTTCTTTTTTTATTGTGTCATTGTATTTGTTTATTCTGATCGTATTCAAGACGTCCTTTGTGGACTCCATTTATTAGCGGGTGATTTTATTAAACAAAAATCCAAACCTCTAATTATCGGCAGAGCGGCGCGTCTCTGAACAAGACCAAAGGTGTCGATGGGATCCCAAAAATCTAAGATTTGATCCAGACAATTGGGTCTTGTCTTCGCCAGATCCAGTCTTCGCCAGGCTAATCATCAAAGAAAACCGAGTTCAGATATTCCATCTATCTATCAATCTATACCTCTATAGGCCATATCTATTTTGACGATACTGACCGAAAGTTTGCGGTTTCGCCCGAATTCCGAGCGAACTACTAGTCCAGCAAAAAAAGAAAATTCAGAAACGAATCCAGCGTATCTCCTTATCCCTATAGAGAACATCTAATCAACATTAAATATAACTTTGACTTAAAAAAAAATCGTGTACAACCGGATTCCAGACTAATTATATGTCCGGGTGAATGAAGATTGTCATATACAGACTCAGCGTCTCTTCGTACCCCTAAATTTAACATCTAATCAACTTTAGATATAACTTTTGCTTTTGACATATTTTCCGGTTTTGGCCGGATTCCAGGTGAGCTAGTTGTCCGGCGAGAAAATGATTTTCACCATTGTATTCAGCCTGTATTCTTACCCCTAAATCAAACATTTAATCAACTTCAAATGAATCTTTTACTTCTTACCAACTCTCCGGTTTTTGCCGGATTCCGGACGAACTACTTGTCCAGCGAAAAATGTTTTTAACCATCGTGCTCAGCATGTCTTCTTACCCCTAAATCAAACATATAATCAACTTGAAATGAAACTTTTACTTTTAACAAACTTTCCGGTTTTGGCCGGATTCCGGACGAACTACTTGTCCGGCGAGTGCTCAGCATGTCTTCTTACCCCTAAATCAAACATTTAATCAACTTCAAATGAAACTTTTACTTTTAACAAACTTTCTGGTTTTGGCCGGATTCCGGACGAACTACTTGTCCGGCGAGAAAATGATTTTCACCATCGTATTCAGCATGTCTTCTTACCCCTAAATCAAACCTTTAATCAAGTTCAAATGAAACTTTTAACAAACTTTCCGGTTTGGCCGGATTCCGGACGAACTACTTGTCCGGCAAGAAAATGATTTTCACCATCGTGCTCAGCATGTCTTCTTACCCCATAATCGACTATCGCATTAGCTGTTTAAAAATATTTTGTTTGTCCCTTATTTGCACCCCACCCCCAAATATAGGGCTACAGAGCCCATCTATGAACTCGACCTTATCCTTGACCCAAACAGTCCTCACACATTCATCAAAATATCTCATTCCCTTCGAGAGTTATCGTGCTTACAGACGGACGGACGGACAGACGGACGGGCGGACAACTTTTGCGATGTCATAGGTATCCCTCCACTTACGTTTTGGGATCCCAAAAACAAGTCTCCAGCGTGATGTAGATATCAGTGAACAAAAAGCTTTGCGAACAAGATTTTGTTCCATTCGCAGCTGTTGCACGCAAGAGTCGAGTTAGAAATGACTTAGATTGTCTCAAATCACTTGCAGATTCTCCAGCCTTGAAAAATTCTGTACAGATTTTATGAAGGTCAGAATAATGCGATGCCTTGCGTCAGAAGAGTTGACATATGAACCAGACGTCAGTCAGAAATTCTGTACAGATTTTATATGGATCAGATGTGTTCCACTGCGTATTAATTTTGATCGCTGGTGGCGAGTCTGTCAAACTTGTGAACCATTCTTTTGAACTATTGATGTGTTCTTGCAATATTTATAACCATTTAGACGGACTTGTTTCATGTATTTTCCGCGAGGAAAAAATCTAAACGTTTTACGCATTTCAGTTTCACGCTGAATTACCTCCTCAATTGTTAATTGCCCGCATTTTAGCATTGGCAACAATTCAGTATAGAAATTGTAGTTAGTTCTATATTCTGCTTTGCTATCAGCAATGCTCAACTGCTTTTCAATTATTTCAGTAATGACAGAACTTAGACTTAACGATGCAAGAGGTAATAGAAGAAACGCAGTGAGACCAGCTGTTGAAAAGAGGAATTCGGATAAAAGTAGCAGTTACTAACATTATTGTAATATATAATAATACTATAATAATAATAACTTTTATTTCAGCCAGAGGCCATATACACACACAAACAAAAACACAACCAAAGTTTACAAGCACTAGAACAAGTTAGTAATACTTGTAGCTTCGGCGGTACACAAACATTTTCTTTTCTGATTCTTCCATTTATAACGTAATTAAATTGTTTAAAAAAATATATTTCTAACAGATACAGATGACGAATATTAACCAAATGACGATTTCGTGAAGAATAGTAACCAAATGACGATTTCGTGAAGAGTAGTAAAGGATGCGGAAAACCTGTGAAGAGTAGTAAGGGAGTCAGAAAACCTGTAGTAAAGGATTCGGAAAACCTGTGCTTTTCCTTACATCTAAGTTTTCTCAATCGAGAGAAATTCATTTATAAAAATATTTATCTAATAAATGATGAACATTGCAGAAGAGATCCGACGTTTTAACAACTAACAACGAATCGATTATACAGAGGTTACCGCAATTCACGCACAATGAACTGCAAACGTATGCGAAACTTAATAATATCAAAATAAATGGAAGAAAGAAAAACGAAATAACAAATAGTATTATAAATCACCCCAATAAAAATATTTTACTATCTGGAGATTTAATTAATTTTCTAGGAAGAGACGAAAGGATCCATAATCAGAATAGACCATCCAACTATAAGCCAGAACCGAAATTAAGAACAATTCTGGAAGACGAGATAAAAGAAAGTAACATCACTATTACAAAAATAAAACAAGAGAAAACAAAAATAAAATAAAAAGATACAAGTGAATTGAAAAGATTTCTAAAAACCAAAAACCTATCAATCACCGGAAACCGAGACGAAGTACAAAAAAGGGTTACAGAATTCTATAAAAATAATATTAAAAAACACGAAGAATTTATAAAGAAAAATAGAAAATTCATAAGAAATCAAGTAGAAAGGAGTGATCAGAATAAAGACAAAGTAATCGATTTATCCACTCTCTTTATAAATAAGAAACAAATAAGAAGAAAAGTTTATTCCTGATTATTTGTTTAAAACGGAAGAAGAACAACAATCTACTAGTTTTAGCGAAAGTGCAAATCTGTATACTGTAAATGTTTCAATTCAAGGTAATGGAGTTGATGAACATACTCCTATTGATTTTACTTTCGCAGATTTACAACGAAGAATTAATGAAAGTTGTCAGTATAGAGTTAAGTTTGTAACTCGTGTTATTTTCTATCGGCAGGAAAATGATGAAGAAGTACAAGTATTGTACAACAGTACTTCTTGGATTCTGAATAAAAATAGTGTTCTTCTTCATAGTTATCTAGATGATAATAACAAGAGACTTAGTTCTTTAAGTAATACCCCTCGATCAGGACTACAATTCCGTCGATACGAAAAAATTGAATATCGGATGACTCGAATAGAACCCTACATGGTGGAACGTTTAAAACACTACCAGATTTCGTAAAAAATCAAAAAAGCTTGCATAAATGTAAAAAATAAAAATCAGAAGTTTTTCTTTTGGTCTATCTCAGCAAATCTATATCCAGCTAAGGATCATGTTGATAGACTATCAAATTATAAACAATATGAAAACGACTTTGATTTTAAAGGGATTACCAACTTCCCAATGGATGCAAAAGATATACACAAATTTGAAAATAAATACAACATTAAGATTTGTTAATTTCAAATTGAAAAAGAGAAAATTATCAGAAGTCATATATTAAAAACTACAATCAATGGGAAAACAGCTAAACATGTTATTCATTTATTATATTTCGATAATCATTATGTACTAGTAAAGGATCTGAGCAGATTAGTCAGTACTCAAATCTCTACAAGAGAAAAGAAAACATACCTCTGCACTTATTGTGGCAGGCATTACATAAAAGAAGAACAATTTGAAAAACATGAAAGTGAAAATAATTGCGAAGATCCTGATTTTCTAATGTCTCCTGAAGGTCCATGTATATAATATAAAAATATTACAAAACAAATGAAAGTACCTTATTGCATTATAGCAGATTTCGAGTCTTATAATGAAGAATACAATCAAGTACACGGAAAGAAAACAATAAAAGTGGCTGAACAGAAGCAATTTGCTTACGGATTTCAGGTATGCTTTCCGGTTGATTCAAACCAGAACAAATACTATGACTATTTCGGTGATGATGCTGCAGAACATTTTGTTAAAACGATCACAGAAGTATCCACAGAAGTTGCAAACAAATATGAAAGCAGACAAAGAAACCACAGTTATACAAATTCAGAAATTGCAGAAAAATGGAATAAAGTAATTATTAAGATTTGCCATATCTGTAAAACCGAAATTACTGAAAATCCTCACTTTGATCACGACAACATGACAGGAGAAGATAGAGGATCTGCTCATGCTGAATGTAATATGAAATACAGGATTCCCAAGCATATCCCTGTAGTAATGCATAATTTTTCAAAATACGATTCCCATTTATTTGTTAGAGAATTGATACCTGATAACGGAATTTTTGAAAGTGCAGAAAGTTTCATATCATTCTCGAAATCAATAAGTATTACAAAGACGGATACGGAAATAAAATACGAGATCCGGTTTATAGATTCAATTAGATATATGGCTTCATCTTTAGACAAACTATCAGCAAATTTAGCAAAATGTGAATGTAAAGTATTCTGTAATCATCTAAGAAAGTATTTCAGATTCACATCTAACAGTTTCAAAAACAACGATGAATTCAAAGAAATAATTAAAAAAGGGGTACATCCCTATGAATTCGAAGAAGTTTCGATAAAATGAATTGTCCAAAGTTACCACCAATAGAAAGCTTTTATTCTAGGTTGACAGGGAAAGGTATTGACAAAAGTAATCATAAAGAGCGGTATCTATATGGAAACAATTTAACTGTGAAACATTACTTGACTATACCTAGTTATACCTTAAAAGTGATGTTTTAATATTGTCGGATGTTGTAGATTTCAGAAATGTCTGTATACATAATTATGATTGGATCCACTTCATTACTTCATTACCTGGGTTAACCTGGGATGTTTTCCTAAAACATTCGAAAGTAGAATTACCGTTATTCTCGAAGGAAGATACGTATACATTCATTGAAAAGGGGATAAGAGGTGGTGTATCCCAATGTTAAAGAGATACGCAAAAGCAAATAATAATATGAGTAATTATAATATAGAAAAATCCATCTAATTATTTAATATATTTGGATAAAAATAATTTATATGGGTGGGCGATGTCGCAGAATTTACCAGCGAATAATTTCCAATTTATTTCAATACCGGACGATTTGAAAGAAATGAATGAATACGAATCACTCGAGTATTACAACCATCTAAAACTCATATCAATTCGATAATGAAATTACAGAATGTAGGTGCTATATATGAAGTAGATTTTGAATATCCAAAAGAACTACACGAATTACCATTAGCACCGGAACACTTTCACGGTAAACTATGTACCACATTATTAGATAAAAACAGCTATGTTATTCATCACAGAAATCTAGAATTCTGTTTACAAAAAGGTTTGATATTGAAAAGACTACACAAAATACTAGGATTCACTGAAAGTGCTTACTTAAAAGGATATATAGATCACAACACAACCCTTAGAACTAAAGGTACATGATTTTGAATGATTTTGAAAAGTTTTTTTTAAGCTTATGAATAATGCTTGCTTTGGAAAAACTATGGAAAACGTAAGGAAGCGAGCGGATATGGAAATAATAACTGATGATAAAACAAGAGAAAAAATAATAAAGAAGCCCAACTTTAAATCTGAAATAATTTTCAGTGAAAACTTTTCAGTCGCAAGAATGTCGAGGGAAAAGATAAAATCGGTTTTGCTGTATTGGAACTATCCAAGTTACTGATGTATGAATTCCATTATGATTATATGAATCCTAAATATGGAGATAAAATTGATTTGTGTTATATGGATACTGATAGTTTTATATATGATATTAGCACCGAAGATTTCCATCAAGATACAAAACAGGATTTGAATGACAGATTTGATACATCTGATTATGAAAAAACTAATCCATACGGATTTCCTAATGTAAATAAGAAAGTTATAGGAATGATGAAAGATGAATTATGGACAAGTTATGACGGAGTTTGTTGGATTACGATCAAAAGTATATGCTTATTTAAAGGATTATCAAGATCAATCAAAAGCTAGCAAAAAACTGAAAGGAATTAAAACGAATATAGTTAAAGATAAAATTACGAATCAAAACTATAAGGATGTACTGTTTGGAAACATTGAAAACCTTTCCTAACCCGGTATAATTTGCGATCATACAAGCACAATATTCTTCTAAAAGAACAGAATAAAAAGGATTAGATCCAACGGATGATAAAAGGATTGTATCAAGCGATAAATTTACAACTTTGCAAAAAAAAATAAAAAAATTGTAAATTTTTTTGTAATTTTGTAAATTTTGTAAATTTTGTAAATTTTGTAATTTTGTAAATTTTGTAAATTTACAAATTTACAAAAATTCAAGTATATAGGTAAAAATGCCATTATATAGTTAAACAATTCAAGTATATAGTTAAACGATTCAAGTATATAGTTAAATAATTCAAAGTATATAGTTAAACAATTCAAGTATATAGTTAAACATTTGAAGTATATAGTTAAACAATTCAAGTATATAGTTGAACAATTCAAGTATATAGTCAAACAATTCAAGTATATAGTTAAACACTTCAAGTATATAGTTAAACATTTGAAGTATATAGTTAAACAATTCAAGTATATAGTTAAACAATTCAAGTATATAGTTAAACAATTCAAGTATATAGTTAAACAATTCAAGTATATAGTTAAACAATTCAAGTATATAGTTAAAAAATTCAAGTATATAGTTAAACAATTCAAGTATATAGTTAAACAATTCAAGTATATAGTTAAACAATTCAAGTATATAGTTAAACAGTTCAAGTGTGTAGCTAAACAATTTAAGTATGTAGTTGGTAAATCTTATAATAAAATTTTCGCTTAATAAATGAGTGAAAAGGCTCAGATCAAAGTGTATGATTTTAGTGAAAAGAATAGTTATCAGAACAAACACAAACTTGCACCTCAATGGCCATTTAGATTATTAATTTGTGGAAGTTCTTGAACAGGAAAAACCATCTACTCTAACTTAATTTATGAATACATTTGTTTCAACCGAATATACTCGTATGCAAAAGATCTTTATGAAGATAAATATAAAGACCTTATAGACAACTTAAAAGAAAGAAAAATTCCTCAGTTGTTTATTTGTCACAGAGCTATCATAAACACCAAAAGTGGTAAGACTTCAGTGTAATTATTTCGTATTCTTTCAGTGTTCCAATCCAAAAGAAATAAAATTAATCAGACAAAATCATATATCTAACATAGACAATGAGAACTTTCTCAAACAATTCGAGGTTGCAACCAAAGGTTGCGGATTTTTCTTTATTGATTTAAAAACAAAAGATAAAGATCTGGTTTATAGGAAAAACTTTGAAAAGTTTACTAGATAATTTGTTTCTGTTATAAATGAATAAATTCGGTGGCGTTGGAAAAAAGGTTAGTAATGAATCGAATGTTCCATGAAAAGAGAGTTACTAATGACAACGGTAATATTAACCTACAAGACAAGAGAATTGTTAATTTAGGTGATGCGAAAGCAGACCAGGACGCTATTAGTTTCAGATCTATGACTATTATTTTGAACCAATTTAAAGTTGAAATTACCGCAGAACAAGTGGTGGTAAATCAGTATTTTAGCGAAGATATCAACAGATTAACTGCTGTACATGATTCTCTTAAAGAAATTAACTCTGAAAACAGTTGATAACAAATGTTCAAAACCCTAAAAACAAAAATTATGCTGTTAATTTAGCAACGTTAACTACGAATCTTTTAGATTAGGACACAAACTTCTTGGTCAACACACCCATATCAATGTAATTGAAGCAAAGATTGCTGACCAACAAACACATATCGATAATATTGAAAGAGCTAAAACCTGTTGACAAACCGTTCGTTTCCAGAATAGAAAAAATGATGGCTGGTAAATAAATTTATATGATAAATTAATTCTCTAATAAATGGATGGAACATTGAATATACAGTTTATTTATCAAGTATACAAAAGCGAAGCTAAAGAAATGTTTTGACGCGAAACAAAAATGTCAGATTCGTGTTAGTCATAATAGACAGAATGAACGAGATCCAGTAAAACTGCTTTTACGTAAACGACAGATTGAAAAAATTGAAAAACTTAAAAGTAATGATACAAGCAGATGAGGAAAGCGACTCAAAAAGGTGGATTACTTTCATTTTTAATGCCGCTAGCAATTACACTTGGTAAGGCAGCTTTAACAAGCGGTGTTGCTGCTTTAGGTACATTCGCTGGTAAGAAAATAGCAGATAAAATAACCAACACAGGTGGAGCGCTACAACTTCCTGAAACACAGAGAGTTGTGGGTAATGGTTTACGTGGTAGACCTAAGAAGGAAACCCATTCAAAAAACGGGGGAATTCAAAAAGAAGCAGAAGTAAAGTAGGACCTAAAACTAATTTTGATATTACGGATGAACTAGGAAATCTGCCGCATTTTAGAGGTGTTTTCTCTATAGATGCGCTACCCAAACATAAATAGTATAAAATGGGGTGTAGTTAATTACGATAAACGTGGAATGCCTGGAACTCACTGGGTTGCAAATTGTAATCTACCTGATAGTCCTTATTTAGAATTTTTAGATTCTTTCGGTATTCCACCAGGAAAAAAAATAATTAAATATCTAAAAACTTCAAAGAAAAAAATAGCTTATGAAAGTCTCGCAATTCAAAATATAGATGAATAAACTGTGGATTTCATTGCATTTACTACATTAAACGCAGAATGACCTCTCTTGCTAAATATTGAATTGCATTTATTAAAGTTGTTTTCTAATAAATGGAGATTTCTTGTTTGAAATGTAGAGAGAGAACTGACACTGAATCAATGTTTAAAACAGTTTCGAAGAATAACATGCCTATGCAGAAAGGTAATCGTGTTATTCGTCGCTCAGTGAACTTAAAAACAAAACTCAACGCAGAAAAAGAAATATTAAATACGTATTATTCGATTATTCAGGTGTTGATGATATGTACAGAAAATAAAAAGAAAATGAAGTGAACGTTTCTAAGAATAAATTAAAAAATATTTTGCAAAATGAGAATGTATATACTTTACATAAACCATCGTATCTATCACAATTTTGAAAGGAGGCGAGTCTTTGTTCACTTTGCTGATGAACAATGGCAAGCTGATCTTGTTGATATGCAGAATTTCAAAAAAGGAAACAATAAAACGAATTACATTTTAACTATTATTGATTGCTTTAGTAAATATGCCTGGTTTTACCTTTCGAAAGATAAAACTGGTGGTGAAATAATAAACGCATTGAGTAATATATTTTTACTAAAAAGCTACAAACTGATAAAGGTAAAGAATTTGTGATAAGAAATGTTCAAACTTTTTTGAAAAATAATAACATTCAGTGGTTTACATCTGAAAGTGAATTGAAGGCATAAATCGTTGAAAGATTCAACAGAACGCTGAAAGAAAAGCTATGGAAATATTTTACTCACAACAACACAAATAAATGGATTGATATTTTACTTGTATTTGTTGCCAATTATAATAACTCGTATCACCGCTCAATACAAATGAAACCAGTTGATGCTAGTAAAAAGATAAATGAGAAAAAGGTTTTTAATGCTTTGTTTCCTACAGATTTAATGCAAGATGATTACAAAGTCAAAGGAAATTACAAAGTAGGAGATTTAGTTAGAATTAAAAAAGAAAAAAGTAATTTTGATACAGGATATTTACCTAATTACAGGAATGAAGTATTCCAGATAGCAACCGTTTGAACTACCACCCCTATTACTTATGAATATCTGACAAAAATGGGGAATTACTTTGAGGGGGATTTTATGAAAAAGAACTTTCAAAAATTATTGTTAAATAAAGTTAGTTGTATATAAATGGATTCAAGACGCATGAGTGATATGTTATCAGGCATAGTTAAGAACAGAGAAATTCAAAGAAAAAAAGTTCAACAATATGAGATGGAGAAAGCAGGGTTTCGGGAATATGCCCCAGAATTAAACGCTCCAGTTGTTACGGCAGAAAAAGAATATACTAAAGATACCAAAAAAAAATTACAAGAAAATGCTGAAATGATAATAATTCAAGAAGACGGTTTCTCAGATTAGGTGAAACGTTTAAAACAGCTTTACAGATTCCAGATTCAGAAGAAGCGAGTCGAGCACCAACTCTTGCTTTAGAACCCAAACCAGAACAATCGTATGACGTAAATGTAAACTTGAATATTGATGTAGAATTATTACACCAAAGAAATTTAAAACATAAAGAAGACTGGAATGATACTGATAATTATTTTAAAATGCCACATTATTACCTTAACCATCCTGAGGAAATAGATGAAGCTCTGGATCTTTCAAAAACTATAAGTCAAAGTTATGGTGGTCTGAAAAGTAAAAGTGGTTCTAGTAGGTATGATAAACAAATTTATTTTATAAAAGAATACAAGAATAGGTTAAAAACTTTTCATTCTAATATGTCATTAGTCAAACAACACGGAACTGGTATATATAGGAATCAGGATAAATGAATAAAAAATTACACACTTTGATAGGTAGTAGAGTAAATGGAAATACATCCGATGAGGTGATTTCTGCGAAATAAAATTTATACGAGGAAACAATATAATTTATTGTATAAAAAATATTTCTAATAAATTGTGTTGTTAAACATTGAAGGCAATGAATGTATCATTGATACAACATTTAGTCAACCAATCGAATTGAATCGTCATTGCGATTATGAAACAGGTTTGAATCAATGCACTGTGTGGTATTCGTGGCATAATATCAGTGACAAAATTGAAAATAATACATTTCAGTATAGGAAATCTGAAGAGGATGAATGGATTTATGTTACAATTCCTAATGGGATGTACAATGATGATTGTTTCAATTATTTTTTCTGTCAGTACCCTGATACTCCAAAAGATAAATGTCCTGTTGTAATTTCATCAAATCCGGCATCTATGAGATTTGTATTTTTATTACAAGAAAAATACGTGTTTAGATTTAATAGCGACTTGTATTAGATTTTAGATGGAAAGTGAGATTTCTAGGACAAAGCTTCCGAATATTACAAGAAGCGTTGATAAAATTCAAATTCACTGCTCTCTTGTAAACAGTTCTATAGTAAACAAAAGTAAATCAGACGTAACTTGGACATTAGTTCCGAATACAGAACCGGGTTGTCATATTGTTGAAAACCCAAGAAAATTAATTTATCTTCCTATCAATACAAAAGAGTATATTCATTCCTTGAGAATGATAATTACTGATCGGTTAGGAAGACCGATTGATCTGAATGGAGATAACGTCGGGTACGTATTGCATTTAAGTAAAGCTTAAAGGATTATTGGAATAAATTTATTTAGTTATAAATGTTGATTAATAATAAGCGATTACTTTATAAAAAGCAGTATGGAAGTGGAATTGGTAGTATATTCAAAAACATTCCTAATTCTCAATTATTCCAAACGTCTGCAAAACCAATAAAAGATGGCGCATTATCGATGTATAGTAGAATTATTAAACCGAGATTTGAGTTGTTGAAAAATAGAGCAATAGAATACGGGAAAGATTTGATTGATGTAAACAAGAAAGAATTCAAAACAAAAGATCTATGAATGATCTTCTCAGTGCAAATAAAAGAATTTTAAATCAAAGAAGCCAAGATTTATTCAAAACGTTAATGACTGGAAGTGGTTTGAAAACTTTGAAATAATTTTTATTTAATATTTCCTTCTCATATAAATGGCAGTAAATAAAATAATTAGTCCACAGTGGAACATATTTGACGAACCGCTTGTTGATGATACAGTGGTAAAATATGAATTAAAAGAAATTCGAGAAACAGATGTGAACGTATTTGATGGTGGAAAACGGATACGTCAGCTGAATTTTCTTGGAGCTATATTTCGGCCCTCTTGGCAAGGGTCCTCTTCAGGCTCAAAATCGCTCAAGTTGGAAAGCCGAACTTCTGGGAAACTAACTGGGAACTTGTGGGTGTTTCCCACAAGTTCGTCTTTCCAACTTGAGCGGTTTTGAGCCTGAAGAGGACCCTTGCCAAGAAGGGCCGAAATATAGCTCCAATAAAATTCAGCTGACGTATCCGTTTTCCACCATCAAATATGATTCGCAGTCAGCTTGGGCTGAAGGAATATAAATGTGAACGTATCTAATAAATCAGAGTTTGAGTTTGTGACAAAGAAATTAGATTACTGGTTCTATCCAAGTGAAAGCTATCTTGATGTTAGTGTAAGAATAGTAAAAGAAAATGGGACTAATGTAGATGCAAACTATGTTGCTACTTTAACGAATAATGGATTTAATTTATTCAGTACCGCTGAGTATGTAATAAACAATGAATTGGTTGAAAAAATTAATCATGTTGGTATTACAACTACCGTTACAAAGTTGATTGAATACTCTGATGATCAAAGAAATCATTTCTGGTATTAAAGCACAATTCTTACTAGAAATAATCTTTTCCTAATGAAATGGATCAGAATTTTTTTTTATGAATATACGATTGTTTTCCACCTGGAATTAGCGATTTTCTTGTTAGTGCTTGTCGATTATCTCCAGCCTTCCTGCTCTCCGACGCGGCGGCTGGGCGCAAAACATTTGAAAACTGAACGCGCCGTGGTTAAAAAGTAGGAAAACTAAGCAAATAAAAGAAGTAATAATCAGATGCTTCTGTGATCCTTATGCGTGAAAGAGTTGTCAGCGGACGTTGAAGATTCTGTCAAAAGTTTCGTTGTGTGACGGGGAAAACTCGGCAAGGCCAAGAAAGCGCTAAAAAATTCATAGGCACAAAACGAGGCAGTGAAGGAAGATGGGGATTTTAGAAGCTTATAATTCTGTATGGGAGCTAGGTATATTATAAAAAGCAGAATAAGCAAGAGGGGTCCTTTAAGTTTATAATCAAGGAAAATAAATCATCCCTGTAGTTGCTTCGTTTACTCCAAATGCAGCAGCAGCAGGGGCTGGAACAGTCCGTTTGACAAATAAGAATAATTATAATAAAGGGTTTGAAAAAAGATATAACAGAACAAAGAGCAGTAAGTTAGTAAATATGTATTTACCATTATCAGAATTGTTTGGATTTTTAAGGGAAACAAACGATCCTTCAGAGGTGCATCGCATCAAATATTTCTAAGAAGAAATGATGATAACAATATGATCATAGGAAATGAAAATACGAATTTGAAAGAAGTAATCGAGTATTTATCCTGGAAGATCCCTATCGTTGCTCCTAGTATTGAAATGATGAGTGAAATGGAAAAGGGATTGGCAAAGGACAGAAAGCATAATCTGATGCATGTAGCATGTAATACTTATAAAAGCGATGTTAGTCAAAATAAGGAACACACTTGGAAAGTTATTTCTGAGAGAAACAAGCCAACAAAAGTAGTTGTAATGTTACAGAAAAATGAAAATATGGTGTTTGATCATATGTATTTAATAGACATAGAACTTAGAATTAATGGGGATAAATATCCTGAAGAACCACTCAAATTTGATTTTCGCGATGAGAAATGCAAATACTCGAATCTCTACAATAGATTCATACATATGGGTTATAAGCAATTAGCGTTTGATACTGGTAGCGTTGTTAGTATAGAAGAATTTAAATATGTGTATCCGCTATTCTGTTTCGACGTTTTCAACGTTTTCCGACGTTGTTTATTTAATAAAATCCTTCGCTAATAAATGGAGTCCACAAAGGAAGTCTTGAATACAATCAGAATAAACAAGTACAATGAGACAATAAAAAAGAAGCATTAGTATTAGGAAAGAAATATAATGTATATAAAATGAGAATTGCTAAAACAAAATACGGTGATAAGTTGGTTGTAGTCATTAACCATAATGACAAACCATGTGATTTGTTTATAACTCAGAAATATAATGCTATTGCTAACGAGTTGCTTGTAAAGAAAAATCTAGTTTTGCAACCGATTGTACGGGAAAACAAGAACAAAGAAACATATGTGGATTTAGAACTTTTTACTCAGTAGTAGTGTATAGGATACCGTTATGTTTTAAAGTATATATATCAATAGTTTATTGGGATTAAAGGGCAATATTTTCATTTCTGGGCGCCTTTCTATTTAAATTGTGAAAAGAAAAATTTCTTTGAAAAGGGGGTTAATTTGATATATAATATGTTAAAATTGTTAAATTTCATGTAATTAGGGGTTTATTTTATTGGGGTGGGTCTGGTCTAGGATCGGCGTTTTTATACTACTATCCTACCGAATTCGGCAATTCACCAGTTAGTCCGTATTTATTACCAGACTGTCACATTCGGTTGTTTTAGGTGGTTCTAACAAGAGTTTTATTCCAATACAAAATTTGGTTGCTATACTGCTTTCGATCTGTTTCTTACTGATTTCTTATTTTTTTAGTTAGTCTTTGGGTAGTACGAATTAATTTTTTGGTTCACGGCATTTATTAGTACACATACACATTTAAGTGGCATTTATTTCCTTTTGCTCTTTACCATTTAACGGTAGCTTCAGCTGGTTGCCGTTCATTCCTTAACTTTTACTTCTAATGATTGCAGTAATTCAAGAATTAGCTCCCGCACGTCTCTTGGCATGAAAACTAGCATACTTTTCTTAGCTGTAAATTCAGAATAAATGCACTTAATGTCTACTTTACCCTGGATGGCCCTCCTTTTTTTTCGCCGGACAGTTCTGTTGTTTAATAGGTAGTCTTTGGGTCGCCAAAAGGCACTTCGATCATCAGCGTTTCCACAAAGTCTCGCCTGCGGTGCAGTTGGCAGTCTCACTACTTAGAAGAAGGTAGCATCATTTAGTTGGCGTTGAGGTACGAAGGGGCAAAAGTGGACAATACACCTTCCCAAAAGTTATATTGTGTTCCCAAAATTTATATTGAATTCCCAAAAGTTGTATCGCGTTCCCACATTTATATTGAATTCCCAGAAGTTGTATTGAATTCCCAAGACTTATGTTGAACTGACAGAGCTTTCATTGAAGTTCCCAGAAATTATATTGAATTCGCAGAGGTTTCATTGAATTTTCAAATTTCCCGTTGAAATGACACGACAGACATTAAATTTTGCGAAAATTTCATGAAAAAATCACAGTTTGTACACGCCAAGCGAAAAATTCCCGAGTTCAGTAGAACGTTTGGGAAGTTCAATATCTCGCTTGCGAAACACCGGGGTAAAACAGGACAATGCAACGATACGATACATCGAATGTGTCGAATATCGCGGTATCGAAACTATCGCACCTAGTCTGATAGAAAAAAGCAAGAAACTTCATGTCCTAGGATTTGACTAGCCTATAGCTGTGGTGCACAGCTGGTGCAGTCCAGGTCAGGTCAAGTACTGGCATTTCTAGGTCGGTCCTGTGGATTCTTTCAATAATTATTCAGTATAGTAGCCTAGCTGCTCAACCTCAAGTTAAGGCCTTTCTAGGTTGATTTTGACTTTTATTTTTGCAAATATGTTCTCTACTACAGGAATGCTGCATGAAGCTGCCACGCTAAACAACTATTCTAGGGAAATGACTTATGGAAACTATGTAAAAGTTGAGTTAAAGTTCAGTACTGTATCTGGAATGGAAGCTCGAAGACTTTGCTTTCTGCTGTTAGCTTAGTTTATTAGCTTATTCCCTTATAGCATTTTAAAACAACACATGAAAACAGGCATATGACGCCTGAAAATCAGGCACACTCCTGAAAACAGACATGTGTCCCTTGCTGAAGTAAATCGTAGTGATCTTAAATTCCCGTGGAACGAAAATGATAAGTGGGAGGAGCCAATTTACTTATCATTTGCGATTTGCGACAGTGAAATGAAAATAATAACAGACAATAACAGCATAATAAACCGCGATGTTCGACACATCTGATGTGCCGTATCGTTGCATTGTCCTGTTTTACCCCGGTGTTTCCCAAACGAGATATGAACTTCCCAAACGTTCTATTGAACTGGGAAATTTTTCGCTCGGCGTGTACAAACTGTGTTTTTCAATGAAAGTTTCGCAAAATTTAATATCTGTCGTGTCATTTCAACGGGAAATTTGAAAATTCAATGAAATGTCTGCGAATTCAATATGATTTCTGGGAACTTCAATGAAAGCTCTGTCAATTCAACATAAGTCTTGGGAATTCAGTATAAATTTGGGAACCCAATATAACTTTTTGGAATTCAATATAAATTTTGGGAACCCAATATAACTTTTGGGAAGGTGTATTGTCCACTTTTGCCCCTTCGTATTGAGGCTTGGAATTTGGGGGGCTTGGACCACATTAAAAGCTAAAATTTGCATGGAAAGTAGTTTATTTTTGTCAGATGAAAGGAGGGTTCAAAGTTTTTTGTTGACACATTTTCAAGTCCTATTGGCAAAACTGGACGTCCCTCAAAGGTCAAAGGCTAGTAACGGCGTAAGTGTTAAGTGTTAGTGTTAGTAAAGGTTAGTAACGCGTTAAATTTTCTCTTTACACTTGATTTTGTACATATGATTTGGGATTTCGACAGAACTTCCATCTCCCTATCTCTGTAATATGAGGGACCCATAAATTTCCTGTAATGACTCGCCATTCAGGGGGCTTGTCAGTAAGAGATTTCTGATGCGCTCTTGACCGAGCGTCAGATAGTTTGAGAAATACCCACGGGGATAAAATACCCGACTATCCAGAAAGACAAAATTTTCCGCAGCTGTTGTGCTGAACTAGGAATATTTCTCTGTAATGGAAGAGTATCCTGGATCTTTTGTCCTAGCTTAGGTACCTGGTGGCATGCTGAACAGTCCCAACAAATCTTTTCTATCTGAGCAAGAACGCTGATTCGACCCAAGCGGAATTTTTGGAAATTATGTGGGGCTCGGGCAACATAGCAACATATAAGCATAGGAAATGACAAGCCCCCTGAATGGCGAGTCATTACAGGAAATTGATGGGTCCCTGGTAATATGACTATGTGGATCCAATATTTCCCCATACCCTTTCCGCCACTAGCGAGCGGAGGTTACTAGCTTCGCGCCACATCACGTTTCGTTACCTCTAAGAACTGCTAGATCGCTGTTAAGTTGCTGGTGAGGAAAAGTAGGAGTCAAAGCTGATTGCTTCTACGGATGCGCCAGAGCGGGTCAGCGCGCGCAGTACGCCTCCTGCCAGCCACCTTCACTATTTCTTGTGCGATAAGCAATGGCGAAGACGGAAGAGCAGTAAACGGGTATCAACATTAGCTTAAAGCTAGAGTAAATACCTCTAGGTCCGCTCAGTTTTGTCGGAGTTTTCATAGTCGCTGCATGTGACTAAAGACAGAAGTACTATTTGATTATTTGTTCTTGATACTATGCAACTTTTTACATTGTGGCTTCGTGAAGGCAACTCGCTGTGTATTTAGAAAAATAAATAACAAATCCAGTAAAAATCAGGTACCGATTATGTGAATTTTGTAAGGTTCGCCCCTCCCCCCCCCTCCCCCAATCTAGAAAGTCTCGGGACGCCCCTGCCCCCTGGTAAGGAACATTCTCCAGTGACTCAGGTCTGCCTTGCATAATGGCATGCCCATGAATGCCATTGTCAGCCTGCTAACCTAAGCTTATCCCCGTCCAGCAGGGGCTAGAAGCTTGGCTGGCAGCTAAAGGGCAGCTGTTGGCGGCTGGATATGGTTCGGAAACAGTTGCCTTCAAGGTTGTCTCAATCCAAAACAATGAGGATCTGTCAGCTGAAAATGACTGAAATGCCTGTAAGGTCGCTCAGACCCAAGGCGATTAGAATCCGTCAATGAAGAGTCGATTTGTTGCCAAGATACAGTTAGAACCCAGCAAATGGCTGTTCAACAGATGCAGGAAGGTCTTGCATATCAAGCATTAAAGAATTTTGAGGGGAAATCCCTAATAAATGAGCGGTGTTTTCATCAACTGTATTCAGGGGTTCGCTACCCAAAACTCTAGGGGGGTTGCAGGGGACAAGGCGCCCTGCCATCCATTTAAAATTTTCGTCCCATAATGAAAATTAGTGATAACTACAAACGAGGAAATAATCGTATCTCCATATTCTCCATGGTTGGGGCGGTTTGAAAGGCTCGGTTATGGGGGTGGCTACCCAAAATATTTGACCTCTAGTCATAGAGGTTAGAAACAATAACCAAGACACACAGCGCCACCTCGGAAAAATCGCACGAATTGAAAGAAACATCAAAGCCAGTTTTTATAAGGTTAAGATGAAGATCATTCGTAATGACGGGAGTGGGCCGAACAGGTAAGCTCAACCCGCTGCAGCCAGAATGACTGAATGACTAAAAATGAGCGGAAAATTTTGGAAATTTTTGTATTTTTCTGGCAGAAAGCAAATCCTCCCTAAATAAATTCTTAGATTAGGTTAAATTTTATTTTACACATGTACACAAAACATTTTGCAGCACCTGCTTGGCCGCAGGTGGCAGTCTTCTCTATTCTACATATTTGTTTTTATTTATTTATTTATGACCCGTTTTTTTCGTAACAGCGGAGTATGAATTATTCTGGTAACACTATTTTTACATTATTCTAAATGCCATTCATACACGGTTCGGACATAAACAACAAACAAACATTCTTCTTATAAAAAACACTCACGCATCATTACTATTCTTTTGCAAGGAAAAATCTCTTCGCTGTAGCTTTGAAGGATGCCAGATGGCGATAATTTCTAATTTCAACTGGAATCATATCCCATACAGAGGGGTCAAAATTTCTAATCACGAAACAATTCTAGCATTTAATGTGGCTCAAGCCCCGAAATTCCAGGCCGAAAACCCGAACCAAATGACGCTTCCTTGCGCAGTAAATAGAAACTATAAAGTAAATAGAAAGGCAGCTTTTTCTTTTCTCGGAGGGGGGCGGGTAGTACCCCCCCCCCTCCCATAGCGACGCCCCTGACTGTATTTATAATGATGGTGCACCTTCGATTTGTATAATGTAATGTGTATTGTGTATGCAGTTGTATATTGGGGGTTTGTCGACACCAGCAACGGAACAAAAAAACACGGTTTGACAACGGCCCAAAATTGGTCGAGAATGGAACACAAAAAGGAAGTCGTGGAAAACGGAAAAAGTGCGAAATCTGTCTGTTGTGGCTCAGGCCCCATCCAATTCATTCCCAACCAAGGTGTAAACACATATGCCATCTAGGCAATAAGTTCAGGCCATTGCCGGTAGATGGCGTATGTTTTTTGGGATCCCAAAACGTAAGCGGAGGGATACCTAAGACATCGCAAAAGTTGTCCGTCTGTCCGCAAGATAACTCTCGAAGAGAATGAGATATTTTGATGAAACTTAGTGGGAGGATCCTTTGGGTCAAAGTACAGGTCAAGTTCGAAGATGGGCTCTGTAGCCCTATATATAAGGGTGGGGGAGGGGTTTCAAATTAAGGGACAAACAAAATATTTTTAAACAGCTAATGTGATAGTCGATTATGGGGTGAGAAGACATGCTGAGTACGATGGTGAAAACTATTTTCTTTTCGGACAAGTAGTTCGTTCGGAATCCGGCAAAACCGGAAAGTTGGGTAAAAGAAAAAGTGTTATTTGAATTTGATTAAAAGTTCGATTTAGGGGTAACGAGACATGATGAACACGATGGCGAAAACCATTTTCTTGCCGGACAAGTAGTTCGTCCGGAGTTGGTTAAAAGTCAAAGTTTCATTTGAAGTTGATTAAATGTTCGATTGAAGGATAAGAAGACATGCTGAATACGATGGAGAAAACCATTTCCTCACGGGACAACTAGCTCGCCAGGAATCAGGCCAAAACCGAGAAGTTTGTTAAAAGCAAAAGTTTTATCTGAAGTTGATTAGATGACACATTTAGGCGTAAGAAAAGACGCCGAGTCTGTATATGGCAATTATTTTTACCCGGACATATAATTAGTCCGGAATCCGGTTTTAACCGGAATTTTTTTTAAGTCAAAGTTTTATTTAAAGTTGATTAGATGTTCTTTATAGGGATAAAGAGATCCGCTGGATCCGTTTCTGAATTTTCTTTTTTTTTTTGGTGGATAAGTAGTTCGCTCGGAATTCAGGAGAAACCGGAAATTTGGCAGAAGTAAAGCAGGAAGTTTCGGTCAGTATCGTCAAAATATATAGCTTATAGACGTATATCTGAACTTGGTTTTCTCTGATGATTAGCCTGGCGAAGACTGGATCTGGCGAAGACATGACCCAATTGTCCGGATCAAATATTAGATTTTTGGGATCCCATCGAAACCTTTGTTCTTGTTTTTATCGTCATTGCGACCTATTCCCCAACTCCATCTGCAATTAGTTGTTTTTGCAGTTACTGTGGTATCTGATACCACGTAATGTTGTTCTGCAAAAACGAGAATTGCCGAAATTGCGCTTTTCGAAGTCATCCCAAAAGATTACCATTTCAGATACCACGATCAGTTACCACGGTCGGACCGTGGTATCTGAATATAAGATACCACGATGACTGGCCAGATACCACGATAACTGGCCAGATACCACGATAACTGCAAAAACGCCTTTTGACCTTTTTGATCTGCAAAAACACAACTATAGTTACAATTGTTAGAAGGGCGGAACACGCTCCACATAAATGTCTTAAGTAGGTCGTAGAGCATGCAAATATTCGTAATCTTTCTTCTGTTTGCTCTGGTAAGATTCTCCCAGTGTGGCGAAAAAAACAGAAAATGGGCGAAAAGCTTAAAGTTTAACCGATTTTTTTTTTACTAGTTTTCTCCATATCCTGCTAATTCTTCTACCCAGTTTTTACGTAGTTTCATCCCATCATTTATTTCTGGTCATATCTTTTAATCGCATTAGTTAATTTGTTTCGTTATTGTGTATTTTGTAAATATTTTATTCCTCTTCTAGCTTGGAGCTGTTTGGAAATAAATTTTATGATTTATGATTTATTTATGATTTATTCACTTAAAGAGGCTCGAAAACCTGATGAAAATGCATTAGTTCTTTGCTCAGCTATTCAACGAATAATCGATTTTCATCTAGTGGAATTTGCCTTTCTGATTTGTGGTAGCCTATATCCATAAATAAATAAATATATTCTTTATTTCCATAATAGCTCAACAGAGTATGGCTAGCAGAAGATCGTCATTACGTAACACATGTCAAAGAGCGTGTTCCATCCTACTTACCGTAGTTACCACGCATGACGTCACAAATTCTGCCTTTTTGTCGTCAAGGCTGGAACGATTTTTCTATTTTCCAGCGGAATATCATGCCACGGGTGAATCCGACCAATCACGTGACAGAGATTCGTGGTTCCTACGCTTACCACGCTCCCGAGCGTGGTAAGCAAATAGTTACTATTAGTTACTATTTCGAGAAGGCTGGAACGGTCAGCGTAGTAACTTTTCGTGAGGTTGGAACGGATTTAGTAACTAATAGTTACTATTGGTACGAGGGTGGAACACGCTCAAAGTAATGATGTTCAGTGTAAACAATGTGTGATAATAATGTGTAGTCCTACTTAATATAATACAAGTCATACACAAATAGTTAAAATGGGAAATAATGTAATGATGCATCAAGAGTTAAAATGGGAATAAAATGAGGTACAGATGATGACAAATACCGACGAGAAGAATGAACTAGGGGCGGGGTAATTTGAATCCGATTTCTTTTTTCAGTTTCTAGCCTATGCGCTTGTATCTGTGTTGTGTGCTTGATAAAACGACTTACGAAAAATAAGTGTTCACGCAGTGATCCACTTTCCTTGAGCTGATCACTGACCACTCGAAATCCGCGTTTGTATTGAGATTCAAATTTTCCGCGTCATAGTAGAATTTTTCGTTGTGAGGACGGCCGTAGACATTTTGAACGTCATACTAGGAAAAATAGGAAAAAAAGAATCCTATAAAACAATCAAAATAATTCATGGTATTTAGTTAAATAATACAAAAATTAGTTGGCTTTTCAGTTAAACTTTAATTTTACTTTTTTTATATTAAATTTCCAATCCAAGTAATTCATTGTATTTAAATATTCTTTGAGCCCAAGGTGACTTTGAAACATTTATTCAAACAATGTTTACAATGGATACGTCAGCTACGATTCTTCATCAGCGATATTTCGGCCCTTCTTGCCAAGAGTCCTCGTCAGGCTGTCAATCCTCTGGGTCAGCGTCTGGGAAGGAAACAAACCTGTAATAAAATTAATGTAGTAATGATTTATTACAGTTTGTTTCCTTCCCTGACCCAGAGGATTGACAGCCTGACGAGGACTCTTGCCAACAAGGGCCGAAATATCGCTGATGAAGAATCATAGCTGACGTATCTGTTGTAAACATTGTTTGAATAAATCATTGTATTTAGTTAAATGATACCAAAAATAAGTTGACTTTTCAGTTAAACTTTAAATGACGCAAATTTAAGCCGGCTTTTCAGTTAAACTTTAATTTTCCTTTTTCTAATTAAATTTCCAATCCAAATAATTCATTGTATTTAGTTAAATGATACAAAAATAAGTTGGCCTTTCAGTTAAACTATAAATGACACAAAGTTAAGCCGGCTTTTCAGTTAAACTTAGAATTTTCCTTTTTCTAATTAAATTTCCAATCCAAAGAATTTCATTGTATTTAGTTAAATGATACAAAAATAAATTGGCCTTTCAGTAAACTATAAATGACAGAAAGTTAAGTCGGCTTTTCAGTTAAACTTTGATTTTCCTTTTTTTATTTAAATTTCCAATCCAAATAATTCATTGTTCCAGTATTTATTCAAAGAATACAAAAAATAAGTTGGCTTTTCAGTTCCTTCCTTCAACTTCAGATTGGCTTTGGGTCTGGCTTGGAGCTAATCCCTTTCCACCTTTCTTTTCTTCTTCTGGACTGATTACTGTTGAACGTCGTGCGATAGAACAATTTTGATCAACTGTTTGTATATCGTCACTTCTTTTCGTATCGGGAGTGGGGGGGGGGGGGCTTCAGCGATTTGTTGCAAGTTGCAAGGTAGTTTTAAGTTTCGGCAGATTGCTGAGAGTTTTCGATTTTCCACGGCGTTCGACGGGCAGTCGAAGAGGATGTGTTGGGCTGGTTATTTTTTTTTTGGTGGCATCGCCCGCAGCTGGGGGAGTGGGTTAATCCCCACCCGAACAGTGTTAAATTTAATATTCCTATTTTTTAGACGGAAACGTACAAGGAGTTGGTCGAGAAGGAAAAGAATATGTCTGCGAAGTGTGCGAAAGAAGGTTCACTAAAAATAGGAACAAGGTGGCACACATGAGAATGCACACAGGAGAGAAACCATACGTCTGTGGAGTATGTGAGAAAACGTTTGCTCTGCGCAATCACAAGGTGTGGCATATGAGAACACATACCGGGGAAAGGCCTTACACTTGTGAAGTATGCGACAAAAAGTTTGCTGTTCCAACTAACAAAGCGAATCACATGAAAATACACACAGGCGAAAAGCCACACTCTTGTGAAGTATGTAGTAAAACGTTTGTTCGTCGCTGGCAAAAAGTGCAGCACATGAGAACTCACACTGGAGAAAAGCCTTACTCTTGTGAAGTATGTCAGAAAAGTTTTGCTCGCAGCTGCAGCAAAGTGAAGCACATGCGAATTCATACTGAAGAAAATCCCTATGTCTGTGAAGTACCTATGTAAGAGACCGTATTCTAACATGGCACATGAAATCCTACTCTGAAGAAGGATAGTACGCTTATGAAGTCTGTAAGAAAAAAATGCTCATCTTTGTATCAAGATGGATCATCCGAGAACACATACTGGGGAAAGGCCTTGCTCTTGTAAAGTATGTGACAAAAAGTTTGCTGTTCCAACTAATAAAGCGAATCACATGAAAATACACACAGGCGAAAAGCCACACTCTTGTGAATTATGTAACAAAACGTTTGTTCGGCGATGGCAAAAAGTGCAGCACATGAGAACTCACACTGGAGAAAAGCCTTACTCTTGTGAAGTATGTCAGAAAAGTTTTGCTCGCAGCTGCAGCAAAGTGAAGCACATGCGAATTCATACTGAAGAAAATCCCTATGTCTGTGAAGTACCTATGTAAGAGACCGTATTCTAACATGGCACATGAAATCCTACTCTGAAGAAGGATAGTACGCTTATGAAGTCTGTAAGAAAAAAATGCTCATCTTTGTATCAAGATGGATCATCCGAGAACACATACTGGGGAAAGGCCTTGCTCTTGTAAAGTATGTGACAAAAAGTTTGCTGTTCCAACTAATAAAGCGAATCACATGAAAATACACACAGGCGAAAAGCCACACTCTTGTGAATTATGTAACAAAACGTTTGTTCGGCGATGGCAAAAAGTGCAGCACATGAGAACTCACACTGGAGAAAAGCCTTACTCTTGTGAAGTATGTCAGAAAAGTTTTGCTCGCAGCTGCAGCAAAGTGAAGCACATGCGAATTCATACTGAAGAAAATCCCTATGTTTGTGAAGTACCTATGTAAGACACCGTATTCTATTCACAGGCACATGGCACATGAAATCCCTCACTGAAGAAGGATAGTACGCTTGTGAAGTCTGTAAAAAAAAATTGCTCATCTGCTTATCAAGGTGAATCATCCGAGAATTCATACAAGAGAAAGGCCTTACCCTTGTGAAGTCTGCGACAATAAATTGGGTTCACGCAAACAATTGATAGGGTATGTGAAGGTGCACGGTCGAGAGCTGTACACCTGTGATATGTGTGCCAGAAAATCACCTTACCTTAAATTGCACTTGCAAGGAATAAGGATTTTGTATCCTGATTAGTAGCTTTCAGTTGATGATGGTGTCTATTTCGTGGCTGTTGGTTTTGGGGCGGTCCAACCCTCTCCACGGCGTCCAAAACACGCCAGTGATCCTCGGGAAGAACGAGAAAACGTAGCACTAACTACTCAAAATCAACACCTCAATCCTGTGTTAACCAATCACGGAGGTGTTTGGGAGCAGTTGTGACACTGCTTCCGGCTCTTCCGCTAGGCACAAGGCGAGTTTGCATCGGCAAGAAGAGTTAGTCATCAAGAGTATTGCAAAAACAATAGCCAGTAATGAAGCGAACACACAATCACGGCTGGATTTCCCAAGGACTCGACTTGAGGAGTCCCCGCGTTTTTTGTTTCTCCCGGGGACTCACTCCCCCTATTCTCGCGAGTCCCCACGGACGCGAATGATCCGATTATCATCACCATCCTCAAGAACGACTCCCTTTCAGATTCGGAGGGGAATCAATTTTTGCTGGTGTTGGTGTAATGTAAAATTAGTTGAAACCAATCAGAATAAATAAAACCAAAAATAAAGTGGATCCAGCCTAACTTCGTCAACAGCGTTTTTTTTTTCGAACAAAATCGGTTTTGAAAGCATTCCCCGTGTTCTCGCTGTTTTCTGTACGCGGAGTCCGCGTGGAGTGACTCCCTCTATTCTCGCCGTTCCCTTCGATTCCCCGAGGAGTCCTCAGGGAACGGCGAGAATATGACTTTAAGTGATGATGGGGCCGAAAATCCCGCAGGAATTCCAGTCCTGGAGCGCTTTCTATCCTGATCGGGTGTTCGCCCTATAAATAGATAGAACTAAAGTCTTTGATTCATGTGGGCCGAGAAGGTGGGAGACACCATCATTTTTCGATGGGTCGGATTTTTACGAACACACTGTTACTTTTGTTTTCCCCAAAATCCTCACCGTAGCCAACGTTATCCACAAATTACTTGAACGCAATTCACTCCTGAACGCCAATCCGCCATTGCTAATTAACTATTCATTGATCTCCTGTCGCTGGTCAAACGATTACTAGAACCTTCGAGAAGATCGAGTGGCGTGTAGGATTAAAACAACTAAGTATATCACCGTGTGGACGCTTAGATATGTCGGAAGAAGAAATCGTCTGCCAGTTTGACTTTTTCTGGTCTCGGAAGCAGAATATTATTTAGCTCAATTGCAGAATCTTCAAGAAATCACTATAACGAATTTAGTATAATTTACGGGGTTTGTTTATTGTGATCTAGTTTACATCCTTAATTCTTTGGACTTGGAATTAACACGAAAAATCAGAAAACACAATACTAAAGAAATCGATAATGCAAACAATTAGTTTAATTTTTCTACACATTTTTCACATGCCTGCTAAAATAAAAACATTTTGTGAGATCCAAAGTCAAAGTATGATTCCATCCTCCCCATATCGGGCGCTTCCGACCCGCACCGCTAGATGACCCAGCGGTCGGATCGAGTCGTGGCTTCATCTTGGGTGGGGTGTTTCTAGACGTTGCAAGTACTAGGAGGCTTATTATATAATTCCTTTAAATAGGGGGAGGGAGGGGGGAATACGGAGAAAATATGTGGGTAGTTTAAAGGGGCGGTCTAGTGGTCCTTCCTTCCCAGTGTGTTGTTGTATTTATTTTTAAATTATATTAATTTATTATTAAATTTGGTTCTTTTATGTGCGAATGTGTAGATTTGAATGATTTGAGCTTGGAGAGCGAATTTTGATGGAGGTATGGTTGGTTGAGAAGTTTAGGGAAACGTTTTTTGGGGTTAGGCAACTTGGTAGGTTCTTGCGGATATAGTGGAATCGTAGAGAAGAGTTTTTGTAGTTAGAAGCATATTCTTGCCGTTCCCCGAGGACTCCTTTTGATGAGTCCCCGCGTTTTTGTTTTCCCCAGGGACTCACTCCCCGTATTCTCGCGAGTCCCCACGGACGGGGACAGCTCGGATTATTATCACCATCATCAAAAAGAACTCCCTTTCAGATTCAGAGGAGAATCAAGTTTTGCCGGTGTTGGTGCAGTGTAAAATTAATTAAAAACAATCAGAATAAACAAAACAAAGAGAGGATCTAGTATAATTTCGTCAACTGCATATTATTTTTTCGAACAAAATCCATTCTGGAAGCATTCCCTGTGTTCTCGTTGTTTTCCGTATGCGGAGTCCGCGTGGAGTAACTCCCTCTATTCTCGCCGTTCCCATCGATTCCCTGAGGAGTCCCGTCCTTCGAGAAGTCCAGCGAGAATACGCCTTACGTTTCCGATTAGAAGAAGTTAAAATATCGCTGTTACAATTTTTTCTGATAAGTAGCTAAAATCCGCATGCCTTTTCAAAGATCTCATGATCTTCTTGTCTATCTTCACCAGGGGCGTCATGACCGGGGGGGGGGGGGGAGAAGGAACGCCCACCGCCCCAATGTTGTCGGCCATTCCGTAAAAATAACCGAGTCGGCGCGAAGCGCCGCGATTTTTCGCCAAAAACTGTTGATTTTTTTCATCTAAACGGTCGATTTTTCGTCAAAACAGTCGTTTTTTTAAATTAGTCGATTTTTTTCGAAACCGTCGTTTTTTTATTGAAAACAGTCGTTTTTTCTGCAGAAACAGTCGCTAAATTCCGTGCCACCCCCTAAATATTTTTGGTAGTAACGCCTCTGATCTTCACCAGAAAATCTCATGGTTTTTAGCATCTCATTATTTTTGGACTGCTCATGATTTTGAAAATTTCCGGGTGGAAACACTGTAACATATAAAGCGCGATGTTTTAAACTGCCCTAACCGCGAGGGTCCTAATTTGTGTGACAAGGAAGATTTCTGCAGCAGTCTTCGAACTCCTGTTCTTTGACTGACGCAGTCAATACCATGGAAATTTGAATGTTCTAACAAAACAATCAGAATTAGACCAACCATGGCGAACACTGATGATCATGACTTGCTTGGAAAAAGTAAGTTTATTTATGAACTAGCATATGGTTGAAGCTTAAATTTAAAGAAGAATACTACAGATACAACTTCTAGGCCTAGGAGAGCCTGAATATACTGAACCCGAGCTTGTGTAAACAAATTCCTTCAGCCCAAGCTGACTGAATCATTTTTCACCTTGGATAATGGAGACATCAGGTGAATTTAATTCAAGCTATATTTTGACCCTTCTTTAGAACAAGAAGATTAACAAAAAACAAAAAGATTAGCGGCATTCTTTGTCATGGGTGTTCTCACTGGTGGTCTCTAGTTATTAAGGCATTTTTTCATCCACCAGGGGGGGGGGGGGTGACTGCTCCACTTCCAGTCTTATAACCCGTTTTTGAACTAACTGGTGTCCAGTTTTATTTCACCTGTGCGGACTAACCAGAGTCTGCTCGATAGCCCGACTTTACTGAGAAGCTAGCAAAATTTCACAATTGACAGGGTTTCGCCCAATAACCCAGAATTTAGGCTGTTTTTCACTCAATGATGAACCAAAAAATGGGGACCAAAACAGGAGAAGAACTGGACACTGGTGACAAAACACCAGAGACAGCCCAGAGTGCAATGAATGCAGCTATTGTAGCTTAGCTTAAGTATCTGAGCATGCATGGCACCTTTGTACTACAGTGATCCGCCATGTTTTCAGAAGTTGGTGTTGCTCTTTGTTGCTCTGCCCCGGTGGCCTATTTTACCTGGTTATTAGGTTTAAAAAAATAGGCCAGAAATATCAAATTGTATCTCTGAAGCAGGGATATTTGTTGCTGTAATCCTTAGGCCAGACACAGCAGTCGGTAAGCAGTAGTTAATTCTGATTTGGAAAGTGTAGTAGACTGGTATATCTCTGGAGAAGAAGGGGCACACATACCCCTATTATCCTTGCTAATGGGTTCCATGTGTGGAAAGTAAATCCCGAATGGAAGGAGCCAGCGCTCCTTGCTAATGGGTTCCATGTGTGGAAAGTAAATCCCGAATGGAAGGAGCTAGCGCTCCTTGCTAATGGGTTCCATGTGTGGAAAGTAAATCCAGAATGGAAGGAGCTAGCGCTCCTTGCTAATGGGTTCCATGTGTGGAAAGTAAATCCCGAATGGAAGGAGCTAGCGCTCCTTGCTAATGGGTTCCATGTGTGGAAAGTAAATCTCGAATGGAAGGAGCTAGCTCTCCTTGCTAATGGGTTCCATGTGTGGAAAGTAAATCCCATTCCATTTGGGAGCGCTAGCAAGGAGTGCTAACTCCTTCCATTCGGGATTTACTTTCCACACATGGAACCCATTAGCAAGTAGCGCTAGAGTACTCCACTCACCCCTGGGGCATGCCACCCCGTTTGTGAATGGTTATCAAAAAAGGTCTTTTTATACTAGACTGATTTAGCTGACTTATCTGTTTAATATGGTCAAACTGTATGGTAAATTTAACACATCTCTATCTTTTTAGACTAACTGGTTTTGTTTTTTGCCTCTTAAACACTCAAATGGAAACAATAAGAATTCCTTTATTCCAGGCTGGCTAGGAATATTTGACTGGACTGACTGCAAATCACATTTGGCAAGGATTAGTCAGCAGAGATTTTTTCTAGCAATATTTCAGCCGTTCTTGTTTAATCAAGGGTCCTTGTCTTGAAAGAACAGCAAGGAAAAAAACATGCAAATTAAAAATGATCTAATCTGATAGTGAAGAGGGCTTAGAGAGCTCAGCTGCCTTGTCTATCAATACAAACTCAATCAACAGTTAAAAGTTTAAAGTTTAACTGAAAAGCAAACTTAATTTTGCATCATTCAGTGGAGTACATCGGGTTATTTGAATTCTGCTGAGAGATTTTTTGATTTTCCACTATCTGCTCTCGTAGTGAGGTTCGGAATATCCACAGCTGTCCCCACAGCGCAAATTCTACAATGATGCGGAATATTTGAATCTGAACACAGCGGCTTTTCAGTAGGCGGTCATAAGCTTGGTGAAGACTGCTTAGTGCCTGAACAAAAAAAATCATAAATCTTTCTCGTCAGGCATATGACAGTACCACAAATCTGACAGGGAAATTCCACTACTTGAAAATTGATTATTCGTTAATAGCGGAGCAACGAAGTAACGCATTTTCATCGGGTCTTCAAGCTTCTTTAAGTGAATAAGTGAGGGGTAACACGACTGTCCCATCTCTGCCCTTTTCAGTTAAACTTTAATATCACCAAAGAATCAAGTGCTTCAGCATTCTTTTGACATAAAGAATGAACAAAAATAATGGTCTCACTTTTTTCTCTTCTCCTGTTTTTTTTTTCCTTGCAGTGGTGTTACCTAAAACTCTTCTTTTGGATAGTTTAGATGGTCATGAACGTAAAGCAACATTCTGCAGTTTTTGGATAAGGTAACATTGTCGGAATGTGGTGCAAAGCAACTGAGCAAAACCAGCAAAGGATAAAAAAGAAAAAAAAATGTATGGACTTTCTCATATTAAGCTGTTGTTGGCACTAGAGAATGTGTGCATGAATATTTGCAACATCCAAAGTCACATACCTCCAATGTAAATGGATGACAGCAATGCCCAAAGAAAAATTTCCGAGAACTAGTCGTATGGAGTTGTACGAAAAAGTAGCATGCAAAGTAACTGTTGCCACTGCATGCTACTACTAGCAAATTGGATGCTGTTACAATAAGATTGGATGCTATCAGATACTACTACTTAAGATTAACCCAGTCGGAGGCATGCTAAATTAAAGTATTCCATACTGCTACATATCAATACATGCAACTTTTTCGCACATCTACCAGACAACTACACAGTCAAAGAGTTTTTCATCAGGTGTTGAGTGGCACTATTGTCTAAGTGATGATATGTAAAAAAAAAGTTGGGCCTAGGAAGGCCCAACTGGTCTAGGCTGGCCAATCTAGAGCATACAATTCAGTATCCACACTTATGTAAATAGCCTTATTTCCTAGGAGTTGCCACCTGCATGCCAGTATTAGAGTCTTGTAACCCGACACATTCCAGTGCCAAGACTACACTTTTTAACTATTTATAGCCTTGCTTCCTTTACTCCTTCCCTCCCCCTAGAGCAACAAATGTTGCTCTGCCTCCCCCATAGAATCAAGAATAAATAAGGGAAGAATTGAGAAGACTAGAATCATGGGACGTTGTTTTCTGCCCGATCCTCAAGTACCGGGGGTGGAGCCTATTCGGCGCGTGTCCAGACCACAGAGTAAATATTGGCGCTATTTCTTCTGATCGCCATGCTTCGCGTCAAGGAAGTGCGCCAAATTCAAATTAAACAGAAAGAGGCCGACATTTTGCCCTTCTTCTTTCAACAAATCGCTGCTACCACTAGTTTAAAAGACGAGACAAGGGGCTAAAGTACAGTGAGATGATAGAAGTCGTGCAATTCTACATTCAAGGATGACGAAAATAAAGGCAGAAAAGGACCGATTTGGACTGAACACTATAAGTTTAAAGAAGGAAGGGACACGCTTCCAAACATTCATGCAATCTCTATGGCAGATTCTTAGTGATGAAAAAAAAAGACTGTCAATAGGATAGATAGTGAAACATTTAGCCAACTACCCGTTAATGATATACATTTTGACCAAAAATAATAAATGGTTATCTCAAATGTAGACGTTTTGAATGGTACCGTGCAATTATCATTTTCAGTAATAAATTAAAATCTTAAATTAGGAAATACTTCAAGCCAACGTTTTTCGCAACTAACCGAGAAATGTTATGAACTGAATTTTGTGTACAGAGTACAACTTAAAAACAAAACATAACAACTCTTTGAGTACAATTCGCCAGCTATGCCCAAATTCCAACTTGAATGATGTAAAATCATGATAATAAAAAAAAAACATTACGAAAAGGCATAGACAATGACAAATGTGGGCAGATGTAAAGTGCAACTATCCGAGATAATGATATACCTTTTTGAACAAGAATAATAAGTTGTTATCACAAACTGATACGTCTTGAAAGATATCCTACACTCAGCAATCGTTAATTAAAATTAGGACTTTATACTGTTTTTCGCAACTACACAAGAAAATGATATGAACTAAATTTCGTGTAGAGTACAACTTAAAAACAAAACATAGTAACTCATTGAGTACATTTCGACAGTTAAATAATGTCCAAGCTTAATACCTTTTCTAGAAGCGATTCTTTACAGTCCTGAGAAGACCAAAATAAAATTACTAATGTTCACACCAGTCCTATTGAATCTGAACTAAATGCATGCATGTTAGATCTATGCTTCAGCGTTCAAGTTGCTTAATTGCTCCCCTGAGTCATCAAATGCCACATTCCCTTGGGCTTCACCGTCTTTGTGAAGGGTGGTGACAACATAAGCTTCATAATGCAAATCTGACCCGAGATTGAAAAGGAGTTTCCATTTATACAATCCTCAGAATCTGCACTGTTTGAACTTCCCGCCTTTTCTGACTGCTTCATCACTTTTGCTCTGGAGGTAACATTTAATACTGCAAGAGGCAACACGCGAAGCTCCACCCAGGCTCCACCCCCAGTAAATAATATCGGACGAAAAGAGATCTAGGATGCTGACATCGGGATTATGTGAGTTCTCAATTCTTCCCTTATTTATTCTTGATAGAATTGATGTGACAGAAACACCACAAATCCGAAATTGATAAATTGTTAAAAATTAGTTATATGAAGTTGTAAACTTGAGTAGCATGCTGCACTGCTTGCTGGTAGATCAAGACTGGATGCCACTGGGTACTACTGCTTAAGGTTGTCCCAGTTGCAGTCTAAAGCACAGTTAAACGAACGTATTTTATACTAGGCTACTGCATATCACTAAACAGAATTTCATGAATTACGTTGCATAGGCTACAAATATATCGTTGGGAAAAGTCAGGTTAGGCCTGATCTTGGGGGATTCAGGCAGTCGAAGCGAGGTTCAGGATTCAACGTTACGAAACATTCATAGACCTAATCTGAGTAGCAAACACTGGTGGTAGCCTGTATCTGGTTTGTAGTACTACTACTCGTCTATCTCCTATGCCCCTATACTCACTGAGATAAAAAGAAATTAACATCAGGATAAACTCTTTTCTGTTGATTTAGAGGGCTTGTTGTAATCGTAGTTTCCCTGAAATTAACATTAGGATAAGCCTTTTCTGTTGATTTAAAGGGCTTGTCTCTATTACCCAAAAAAGCCTGTGGGCCATGGCAACAACAATTTTATAAACAAATTCACTAACTTATAGGACTAACGCACTACTCCTATTCTAAAAATCTCGTTCTATGCCCCATCGCAAGCCTCAAGTAACGTCTAAGTTTTTCACAGTAACAAAACATTCATCCTTCATCATCCTTACCATATCTTCTTCATTATATACTGTCTCACCAAATACCTCCTTTCTCGATGCATTCAGTTTCACACAATCACACATCAAATGAACTACGCTTTCATCCTCATTTACCACACATTGGACAGAAGTAAGGGCCAACTCTCTCTTTTGCTTTACCAATATATTTTCTCCTATATGTTGAAGCGTAAATCAAAGATGAGGTTATTCTAGGGTTTTCGCGATTGCTGTTCTTGCATGCTGATATTATCATACTTTATGTTTTAGATGAAAGTTTGCAAGGAGCAGTTCAGGAACGCGACTCAAAACTACCAACTGCTGAATCCGCTGAAACGACAAGACCCGCCAACAGTAAGATAGGCACAAAAGGAAACCGATACCCCTGTGAAATGTGCAGCAAAACCTTTTCCCAGCTGAGGTATAAAGTGGAGCATTTGAGGACCCACACAGGAGAAAGACCCTTTGAATGTGAAGTGTGCCAGAAGAAATTTAACCAACGCAGTGTTATGGTGGGGCATATGAGAATACACACTGGAGAAAAGCCCTACTCTTGTAAACAATGTGAGAAAAAGTTTTCTCGTCGTACGACCATGATTGTCCACATGAGGACACACACTGGGGAAAAGCCTTACCCATGTGGTGTTTGTGAAAAACCGTTTAGCACATCATCTGACAGGGATCAGCACATGAGAATTCATACAGGCGACAAGCCTCATGCGTGTGACTTTTGTGAGAAAAAGTTCACTCAACGGATTCATAAAGTGGGGCATATGAAGATACACACTGGAGACAAACCGTATTACTGTTTCGAATGTGAGACAGGCTATGCACGGCTTAAGCAGCTGGAGATACACATGAGGATCCATACTGGAGAGAAGCCGTTTCCTTGTGATTTATGTGATAAGAGATTCAGTCGCAAGAATACCAGGGATCAGCACAGGAGAACACATACTGGAGAAAAACCGTATTCTTGTGACCTTTGTGGCAAAACGTTCAGTCAGCGTAGCGGCCGGATACATCATATGAGACTCCACGCAGAAGACAAGCCGCAGTCTTAAAGGACCCCTCGCACTGTTACATTTCCCACTAAGTTCAAGGCAAAAGGTTTCGGTGAGATCCAAAGACGAAATATCTGGGTGACGTCTTCGTCCAGGTAACGCGGACACGCGGGAGTGTAGACTTCCGGTTTTCCGCAGATCGCGCAAATGTTAGTTATCTCTACTCAACCCCTTAGAAGACCACTCGCACTATTTACTCTTCAACTTAAAAAAACTATGTTGTGCTTCCAACAAATAACCCAAGGTTTTTGCTGTTTTATGCCTTTTCCGAGACTAGTTGAGTAACAGCGAAAACAGGGAAAAGATTTACATAAACGGTTTATTGATGGAAAAATTTCTCGCAGACAACCGGCGACAGCGTGATACACATCGAAGGTAGCAAAACACGGCAAGTGAGAAAATCAGCGTGGTTTTGTGAGAGGGATTGGGATCTCCGGGTTTAGAAATATATGGAGTGATTATAGAAGTAAGTTGTGTTAGTTTTATAGGTGCGCAAGTCCTTTAAATCTTCCTTCAGCCACGACAGCGAATCAAGTTTCATCGATTGATTGATTGATAGATTTCTACGGATTCGGCATCGATTGTGATGCGAATTACCACGTTTCCAAGAGCGTGTTCCACCCTTCTAACAATAGTAACTATTACTTACTATTTTCGTTCCCCTCGTGAACATTTACTATGCTGACCGTTCTAATAACCTTGTCGAAATAGTAACTAATAATAACTATTTGCTTACCATGCTCGGGAGCGTAGTAAGCGTGGTAAATACGAATGTTTGTGATGTGATTAGTCGGATATTTTGCTAAAAATAGAAAAATACGTTCCAGCCTTGACGCCAAAAAGCCAGGTTTCGTGACGTCAGGCGCAGTAACTACGGTCAGTAGGGTGGGACACGCTCTAGGACAAGCCGGTGCTTCCTAGGGTGGTTACCTTCTCATTGAAATCTCTCTCAAGTTATTGAAATGGACAGTCAACTGAATATTTATTCCTAGATAGGCCTACTATTCTTGTTCATTTATTACCATATACCATTTTAATATTAACTTTTATTTTATTTACTACCGATTATAGTTGTCTATACCTTATAAGATGCCTAGTCCAGAGCAAATCTAGCCTAACCTAGGACTTCCGATCGGAGACACGGTTAAAACCACTCGAAAGTTAGTAGTTGCGTTTTTGCGGATACCATGGTATCTGATACTAGGTTCTAAGGCCCGTATGGAAATAATTCAAGTCATGTACTATGGGACATTGAACACAATTAGAAACGATCGTAAACAATTGTTTTTTTACGATTGGAAACAGTTGTTTATGATTGAAACAGTTGTTTACAGTTGTTTCCAACCGTTTGCGAAAGAGTTGTTAACGATTGTATTTTCACCGGTTTCAATCGTAAACAACTGTTTCCAATCGTAAACAACTGTTTCCAATCGTAAACAACTGTTTCCAATCGTAAACAACTGTTTCCAATCGTAAACAACTGATTCCAATCGTAAACAACTGTTTCCAATCGTAAAAAAACTCTTTACGATCGTTTGATTGTTTTCAATTGTTTACGATTGGAAAAATGTCCCATAATAGAGTGACTTGAATTATTTCCATACGGGGGTCTTTTCGCAGTTATCGTAGTACCTGGCAAGTAACCGTGGTATCCAAAAAATTCATCTCACTTTCATCATAACTAATAAAAGAGTCTAGTTTTTTGGCAAAATGGTGGGAAAGAAGTTGTCACTTAAGATGTCAGTGGATATCAGTATTTCTTTTTGGATGATTTCTAAAAGCGCAAATCCGGTAATTGTCGTTTTTGCAGAGCAACCGTAGTATCAGATACCACAACAACTGGGAAAATGATTAATTGTAGATACAGTTACCGTGGTAACAGATACCATGGTATCTGCAGGAACGCAATTATTGATAGCCCATCCTCGCATCAGTGGAGCTTATGCTGCTGTTAACCGAAAATTCTTTGCATGGTTTAACAATCCCACTAACCCGTATTATCTATGGGGACTTGTTCACCATTTAGACAACACGGGTAGATGCTTTGTTTTACTTAGGTACGCGTGTTATGTTCAGTTTTTTTTTCTTCTTGTTTTTTCTTATTTTGTACGTACTCCGTGTTTTTCACTTTGTTGTTCAAAAGCTAAATAAATAAAGTAAAAAAAATGCGACTACTCTTCTTCATGTCTTGTATCTTTCTCCATTCGTGGCCATCTTCAGTTGGAATATCTTTGCCAAATTCGTTCCATTTTCTTCCGGTTATCCAAGTATTTTTGTTACGCCTCCCCATCCCCTGGACAAGAATCGCAACTCATAGACAAGTTCGGTATAATTGGTCCCTGTGCGGCTGCCCGAAATCTATTAACATAATGAAGCTAAAGGCGTTTTTCCAGGAAAGTCCCGGATTATAATCCTAGATAGCTGATTCATCAGAGAAACAGCGAACAGACTATCTATAGGCGTTTTTCCGGTATAATCCCGGATTATAATCCTAGTTAGCTGATTCATCAGAGAAATAGCGAACTGACTATCTATAGGCGTTTTTCCGGAATAATCCCGGATTATAATCCTGGTTAGCTGATTCATCCGGGAAACAGCGAATTGACGATGTATAGGCGTTTTTCCGGGACAATCCCGGATTGTAATCCTAGATAGCTGATTCATCAGAGAAACAGCAAATCGACTATCTATAAAACGGCAATCCGACGATCTTCCTCCTTTGCAAGATTCCTGAATCGACGATCCGAGAACGAGTACGGATTGTCAGAGAAATTTTTTTTCATAATCTGGATTGTCGGGAAAAACGCGTCTTGGAGAATCCGGATTGTGAATCGTCAATCTGGATTGTCACGGAAAAACGCCTTAAATTGTGATCACCCAGGGGCTCCATGATATTTCGATTTAGTGAATTTTAATTTTGGTTGTTGCTGTAGTGTAACTTCTTCCTTTTCCATTTTTCTATCACGTCGTATTTGAGACGGTACGTCCGGATCTGAGTTGTTATCTTTGAGTCGTTACTAACCCAACTTTAAATACTCACATCTCTGTAGACGTGGTGAAGATGTAGATGAAAAAAGGAAAAACAGCACAAATAAAAATCAACATTTATGACGACGATTTTGGATCGACAAATTAGGCGTCCAAAATTCATGAAAAACATCATGTAGATCCAGTGACCGAATAACATCTTGCACGCCGGACTTCTGAATTCACTTACGGTTACGACGTGAACGAGGGAGATACATCACACACATCAAATTCTCTCAATGCTTACAAAGACCAGCGTTCAACACGTTCAAACCTTACCCTGAAGAAAACAAATCTGTACAACGCAGGCAAGTATTCCGAAAATCAGCCTGTTTTATGCTAAAGTACAGAGATTTAGTCACAAAACCAGTTGTGTTCAAACCGTGCGCCACAGGGTGAAAATAACGATTTGGTAACTGCATTTAAGAGCGTGTTCCACCCTACTTACCGTAGTTACTACGCATGACGTCACGGATTCTGGCTTTTGCCGTCAAGGCCGGAACGATTTTTCTGTTCTGCAGTAGAATATCATGCCACAAGCGAATCCGACCAATCACGTTACAGAGATGCGTAGTTACCACGCTTACTACGCTCCCGAGCATGGTAAGCAAATAGTTACTGTTAGTTACCATTTCGAGAAGGTTGGAACGGTCAGCGTAGTAACTTTTTACGAGGTTGGAACGAAAATAGTAACTAATATTTACTATTGTTAGAAGGGTGGAATACGCTCTAAGTCACTCTTGCAAGCTCAAATCGAACGTCTGCCGTTCTAACAAGCTCAAAATTTACGATGTCTCGTAACATATGAAAAGAAAATCACCCCCTCCACCAAGCAACTATAGAAACAGGTCCTTTATGCCATTCTGACAAGCTCAAAACTTACGACTTTCTCGTAACATCAGACATAAAAACCTCTGCGTAACCAAACTAACAAGCTCAAAAGTTATGACTCTGTGTGGCTTGGGAGGGGGGGGGGGGGATTTTCGAATCGCCCGTGGTAGCCTACTACATTACTTATTTGATGAACGCGATGCGATTTCAAGAGAAACCTGAGCTTGGGCAGTCTAGAAAATTTCAGCGAAATTGTCCTTCCGGCAGTAGGGTACGCTTCACGCGCGAATTAGAACATGACCAAAGGTCTCGATTGGATCCCAAAAGATGAATATTCTTCGGACTTTCTGACAGGGTTTATTTATATGTATAGCCTATACATGTATACATGTTTCCTATGTAGTATCGATCAGAGCAAAATAACACCAGGGAGTAGCGTCAAAACCTATGCTTTCCTTGCTTCGCAAACCGGCCATACTCATAGCGCCACCCACTACGTTTGTGGCATTGTAAGCGAGATAAACTTGCGGATTTATAAATTTCTAGTAAAGCTAAGATGCGGTCTGCACACATCGAGGAAACAGGGGAGGTTTTATCTTTTTTTTGCAGTATTCAGAATATGAAGTTATTTCAGCCAGGGCTGGTGCATGACAGATTGAGTTTCAGTAGGGATGGTCGCTATCGCTACTGGTGCTAGTGTCCCTGCTATTCAAGTGTGTGTCACTTTTTTAAAGTCTTGGCGCTACTCCCTAGTGTTATTTTGCTCTGGCATCGGATAAACTGGTAACTCGATTGGATTACTTTTATTTTCAAAACGGGAAACGAAACAAGCCGAATATGTCGTCTTCAAATAAACATATTTGATATATTTATATATATATTGGCGACATCGGCGCTAGATAGTTTTTTTACACGTTCTGTCAATTTTATGCCAGAGAACTATTTTTGGCTTAGTTACAACTTTCCCGCCAATTCAATTCAGTTCAATTCATTTTTAAACCATTCACTGACTAGCCGAGTTTTCGTTTTTTTGTCAATAAAAATAACTGTATCAAGATAAAATGACGTCAAAGGTAAAGTGAACAAATCACCAACAATAAAACAAGATACTCAGACCGCAATATAGGTTAATTAACATTTAAAGAACAAAGATAATTTCGTAAACCACATTGGCCTGACATATCACACAAAATCAACGAAGAAACCAACGAAAATGGGGTCTGTAAAGGTCACTCGCCAGTACTGAGCGAGAACATTCGTAATTGTTATTCGCAGGTATTGGTGAGTGGCTCGCTTTCTTTATTTTAGGCTTTCAATTTTTCCAATTTTGTTTTAATTTTCGGTTTCTTGTTGGTTTTCTGCTTTTGTTTTATTGGTTGTTGATCTTCATCCTTATTTTGGCATTTTTCCTCAAAGTTTTCTGTCTGCGCCGAAGAAGGGAGGCGGTTGTCCTCCCGAAATATTCGCCATTTATCTCAGTATATTCGTTGGCCTTTACAAATCCCATTTTCGTTGGTTTCTTCGTTGATTTTTTGTTTAAAGAACAAAATATATGCCATCAGATTCAGATAGGGAAATAGGGAATGAGCTTTCCCCAACAGGGAAAGAAGTCCAGCACCTCTTCTCTTTCACCTCTTTCGGTCCCGTGTGAACAAGCTATTTAGACTTCGCAAAATGTATACAGAGCAAAAGTAAAAGATCTAGTGACTCTGAGAGCGGGGCTGCCATCTGTCGCACGTAGTGTGGATTGTCACTCTTGTCCTAGCCTACGTAGGACATAAAAATCACTTTCTTTCGGATATTGTCCAAATATGTCAATTTTTAAGCAGGGATTCCGACCAGAAGTAATCATTTCAAGTTTGTTCATGAAAGTAAAATACAGATGTGACATTTTTGTAGAGGCGATTTCGACAAAAAGTGATCATTTCCCGCTTTTCCATGAAAATAAATTTTCACTCCAATTCACTCGCTCTTTTTGGCCAAAAGCCACTAATTGTTTTGATGTGACAACCCTGGCGAAGAGGCGAACCTCGAACCTTTGTACCTGATGTCTAACGCTCTATCGACTGAGCTACGTGTGTCGCCGAAAATACTCTATATGAGTCCAAAACACGCCACTCCTCACGAAGAACGAGAAAACGTCTCACTAACGACTCAAACTCAACAACTCAAATCATGTGTCAACCAATCACGGCGATTGCTGGGGACTGCTGTGGTGCCGCTTCTGGCTCTTCCGCTAGGTACACAGCGATTTTGCATAGGCAAGGAGAGTTAGTCATCAAGAGTATTACAATGAACACCTTTACAATAAACAGATTCAGTAGTTGATTTCAAAATTAATTTTATTGTCTACCAAATTTCCGGGTTCTGGCAAATTCTGGCAGATTTACGACAGTGATGAGAAAATATAGTTCAGAAATGGACTCAGCGTGTGTTTTCTACCCTCACATCCCAAAGTTCTAACCATTGCGAGCTACGGCAGATGTTATTCCACACCTATAGCTAGAGTACTGTGAACTTTTCTATGTTCTATTGCTTTTTAGTAATATAAAGCATCAGAAATGGCTTTCGCCTATAAATTACTGAGAAATTTGGAGAAATTGAACTGATCAGACTTAAAAAAATCCTACGTATAATCAAGAGCAAATAATTTAACAGAACCTCCATCTTTGGTCCCATGCTGCGACTACGGATAGCCCAATAAAACTGATCAAAGCTAGAGGTGGCATATTCGCTGTGTGGTTTGACTCGATACCCGTCTACTTCCCTCTTCGCCGCTGCGCATACCAGATAAAAAGCCGTAGGATGCCTGCAAGGGTGGAGAACCAGTCTGCCTGCAGCGAGTTAGACGTGCCGTCACAAAGGTGTAAAGGACGACTCTGACGGCGTTCGTATAAGGACATTTCTTCGGCGGGGTTCTACTGCGTTATAACTGTTTGTAGAGGTATTAAATTCTGGTGTTCTGCGTAGCTCCTCCTCCGCTCGTTTGCATCGGGTTGGGTATCAGATTAAAGTTAACTCCAGTATTTGCTACTGGGATTAATCATACTTCTAATGAGATAGATTAATCCGAATTAGAGATAAGATTATTTTTTCAGAGACAAGATTAATCCCAGTAGCTAATACTGCAAGATTTTTGTTTACAGTGTAGTCGACTCCACTCGGTCGTATTACAGAGACGGAGAACTTGTAGATTATTTTTTCTTGATATAATACAGCTAGAAACTCTTGATCGATTCACCATTAACCGCATTTTCGGTAGCCTAAGGCTGTTCCAGGGATCAACAACTCTGTTGCCAAGGCTTCACTTATACACGTCCTTGTAGAATCGTGATTTTGCAATCTTGCAAGCATGTCCGCTACATTAGCGGTTAACACCGAGTCTTACTAAACGGTTACTTCAATATCTTTTAAACTGGTGATTTTATATTAATTGTGAATCCTCCTCTGTTCTAGTATGCTTCCGCGGCGTCTGAATTTTCTATCCCGCAAATCACAAGTATCTACAGATCTTTTCCATTGTAGTAATCTGATAGCACTGTTGCCACTTTTTCGGATGGAACCTGTGACTTTATGCCGGAAAAACTATGACATTCTGGCATCTATGAAACTAGGTCCAATTATACGCTTCAACTTTTATGCTTCATATCGTATTTACTGCTAAGGAACCGGTCGCAGAGTTCTTGCTCGCTTTGTCGAAGAATAACAAATCGCACAATTCTGCGACCAGTGGCAACACCGTCTGATGGTGAGTTTTGGTACTAGACTGAGCGAATGTTTTCTTGAATGTTTTCTCCCAGGTTCATCAAGCATAAGATTCTTTCTCCTGTGTGAATTCTCATGTGCTTCACATTGGTACTTTTGGAGCAAAGTAAAAAAAAAAGTAGCCGAAAGTAAAAAAAAATTTAAAAAAGTAAAAAGGTAAAAGTTAAATAAGTTAAAAAAAAAGTTTAGTTCCGCCGTGAATTCTCATGTGCTTCACACTGGTATTTTTCAGAGCAAAAGTAAAAAAAAAGTATAAAAAAGTAAAAAGGTAAAAGTAAAATAAGTTAAAAAACAGTAAAGCTCCACCGTGAATTCTCATGTGCTTCACATTGGTATTTTTAAGAGCAGAAGTAAAAAAAAAAGTAGCCAAAGTTAAAAAAAAAGTTTAAAGAAGTAAAAAGGTAAAAGTAAAATAAGTTAAAAAAAGTAAAATTCCACCGTGAATTATCGTGCGCTTCACACTGGTATTTTTCAGAGCAAAAGTAAAAAAAAAGTAGCCGAAGTTCACAAAAAGTTTAAAAAAGTAAAAAGGTAAAAGTAAAATAAGTTAAAAAAAAGTTAAGTTCCACCGTGAATTCTAATGTGCTTGACCCTACCAGAGTTGTTAGTGAAAGTCTTTGTTGTTGAAGCTCTTACTGCGCACTTCAGAAGTGCATGGCTCTTCTTGTGCTGCACTCTTTGGCTTCACTGGGTTAACTTTTGTCACACACTTCACATAAGTGTGAGGTTCTTCACCTGCATGCATTTTCATATGTTCCGTCTTATGAGTCTAAACAATAAAGTTTTTGTCGCACACACCAACAAACGTACAACTTTTCTCGCGTGTCAAACATACTACCACGTTGAGCGAAACTTCTTCCTTATGCTTGCAGTTTTTCTCCAGTGTGTAACCTCATGTGATGTACCTTGCTACTGTGTTTAGCAAACCTTTTATCACATACTTCACAAGAAAAAGGCTTTTCTCCAGTGTGAATTCTCATGTGTTGCACTTTATGGCTGTTCACACTAAACTTTTTGTAACACACTTGACAAGAGTAAGGTTTTTCACCTGTGTGTATTCTCATGTGATCCGTCTTATGGCTCTTCATAGTAAACTTTTTGTTACATACTTCACAGACGTATGGCTTCTCTCCTGTGTGTGTTCTCATGTGGATCACTTTAAGACCATTTGTCGTGAACCGTTTGTCACATACTTCACAAGTCTGAAGATTTTCCCCTGTGTGTAGTCTCATATGAGCTGTCTTTTTACTCGTTGAAGTAAACTCTTTGTTGCATACTTCACAGGCGTATGGCTTCTCTCTAGTATGAGTTTTCATGTGTTGCCTTTTTTGGCTGCGCTGAACAAACTTTCTGTCACATACTTCACAAGCGTGAGGTTTTTCACCTGTGTGCAGTTTCATGTGATCGGTCTTATGACTCTTCATACTAAATTTTTTGTTGCATACTTCACATACGTATGGCTTCTCTCCTGTGTGTGTTCTCATGTGAACCACTTTATGACTAAGTGAAGTGAACGATTTGTCGCACACTTCACAGACGTGGACCTTTTCTCGTTGGCCTACGCCTCTCTTGCCTATGGCGATTTCTGTACTTTGCAGACCATCAAGGGCATTGGGGCCTTGCTCTCCTGGTTCACCTCCTTGCAGATTTTCGCCTAAACAACAGGAATATTAACCGATAGGTTCGAGTAAGCCTCGGCCATCCTAACTAGTTTTTGTGTTTCCCAAAACGTAAGTGGAGGGATACCTATGACTTCGTGAAAGTTGTCGTCTGTCTGTCTATCCGTCCGTCCGTCAGCACGATTACTCTCGAAGGGAATGAGATTTTTTGATGAAACTAGGTGTGAGGATTCTTTGGGTCAAGGGACAGGTCAAGTTCGAAGTAGTAGCTCTGTAGCTCTACATTTAGGGGTGGGGGAGAGGGTTCAAATTTAGGGGCGAACAAAACATTTTTCAACAGCTAATGAGATAGTCGATTTAGGGGTAAGAGGAAACGCTGAACACGTACATGAAAATCATTTTCTCGCCGGACAAGCAGTTCCCCCGGAATCCGGAATTTGTTAAAAGTTTAAGGTTTTATCTAAAGTTGATTAGAGGTTCGATACAGGGGTAAGAAGATAGCTGTATTCGGTTTCGGCCTTTATTTTTTTGCCGTACACGTAGTTCACCCGGAACCCGTCCGAAACCGGAAATTTGGCAGAAGGTTTGATCAATTTCGTCAAAGTAGGTGTGACGTATAGAGGTAAACTTACATGCTGAATCCAAATCTGAACTCAGTTTTCTCAGACGAATAGCCATTGGCCTTAATCTGTGTTTAAATTTGAAAAGTAAAGATGTTCAGGATTCTGGCGGAGACCGGATAACTACAAGACCCAATTGTCTGGATTAAATATTAAATTGTTGGGATCCCATCGAAACCTTTGGTCTTGTGAAGGGAGACTGGGAGAGGATCTCTTTGGGTTTTGGATTCTCCGCTACCTGTGAACCAAGGGACAAATGTAAGTAAATAAACTTAAATTTTCGCACTGGAACATATGGTTTAGCAAACCAATTTTTGATGATTCAACGGGTAAGACATGAATCTAAAGAATCCGTAAAAATTTTTTTCTAAAAAAAAAAAGCAAAGACTTAGTTTCTCACGGCGTTCCAGAAGGGTCTCAGGTTAGAAATGTTTTTTTTAGTTTTTTCCAAACATATTTTTTTCTGAAAACTGTGAGCAAGCCGACTTACTTCGAAGTAAGTAGGCACGTACATTTTTTATGACCTACTGTTTCAAGAGGGAAGTTTCAACAAAAAACGAAAATCGGGAAATATATCACACAATATGCCTTTATAACCTAGTTGTCAGTCAAAAAACATTGTGGCTTGTCGTGAAAATGGGGTACAAAAATGATGATGGGCTTTTAATTTAGGATCAAAACAGAAAATACGGATTACACTGAAATATTGGATGGAATTTATCTTTTTAAATAAGAAAGCAGTGATATAAATAGTGTAAAGCTGCTTTCACATTGACCCGTAGATCCTTTCACACTAAGCTACGCAACCTCTGCGTCACAGTTGAGGCGACGCAACGCAGAGCTTACGCAGACAAATAAAACGCAACACAAGAATAGAACCAAGTTTTATTCTTGCGTTGCGTCAACGCGTTACGCATCAGATTTTTCAGTGAAAAAATGGAAGTTTTGAAAAGAAACTGGAGAAGAACCTACTAATGACGAAGAAAAACCTACTAGTGATGATTAAAAACCTACTAAGTGATGAAAAAATGAAAATTTGGCAGAACAAACCGAACAAGGAAAACTAAAGGACCCCTCGCACTATTTCCTCTTCAGCTTACAGCACTTTACAGTCTTTGAATACTTTAAAACTAGGCTGTACTTTCAACAAATAACCCACGGTTTTGGCTGTTTAAGCCTTTTCCGAGACCCGTGACTTGTAGCGAGAACAGGGAAACAATTAACCGGTTTTTCTGAAGGAAAAACTTCTCGCAGACAACCGTCGACAGCGTGATACACATCGAAGGTGGCAAAACACGGCAAGTGATAAAATCAGCGTGGTTTTGTTAAGAGGGGTTAGAATGTTCCGTACGAAATTGGGGTTTCCGGGTTTAGAAATGTATGGAGTGATTATGGAAGCAGGTTGCGTTAGTATTAGGCCTATAGGTAAGACAGGTCCTTTAAATATGCATCCAGCGTGACATGTTCTCGCGCAGGTGTGAAAGATACGCGACGCAACATGTACGCAACGCAAGATAAACGCATACGCGACGCACCGCAACGACGCGTCAATGTGAAAGCGGCTTAAGTGTCATTAATTTTCATGACACTTGCCTTTCGGCCGATTACTATTATTGCGATTGCAGTTCCTGTTCGACCGTCCGTCTGTCGGTCCGGGTTTCGCTAGTTTGAGCACTTGCACATTGTTAGGTTGCAACACAAGGTTTTGGTTTCTTCGGAAGAATGTTCCAGCGCGCGTACGGCAGGTTTGGGGATTCCGCTGGACAAAGGAACATCCTTGCTTCCGGGCGGCGCGGAGGTTTTTGGGCGCGCGACAGAAGGATATAGACCGTAGAAGACCGATATCGACTCTCTTCCTTCGTTGCCGTGATCCACAGCAGATCAAAAGATAAGTTTATATTTTATGTACAAGTGTTTGAATCAGTAACCATGTAGAGTTCATGTTTTCTTCAATACAATTTGTTCGTCTTATCCCGTCCAATACCACACATCAGGGATGTAGTATATCCCGCATTCGAAGATCCACTCGTCCGGCCTACGCTACCATATTAGAGGCATATTCTCGTCGTTCCCCGAGGACTCCACTTGAGGAGTCCCCGCGTTTCTGTTTGTCCCGGGGACTCACTCTCCGTATTCTCGCGAGTCCCCGCGGACGGGGAATGCTTCGATTATCATCACCATCATCAAAAAGGACTCCTTTTCAGATTCGGAGGGGAATCAATGTTTGCTTGTGTTGGTGCAATGTAAAATTAATTAGAAACTACCAGAATAAACAAAACCAAAAATAAAGTGGATCCAGACTTGTTTGTCAACTTCATATTTTTTTTTCGGAAAAAATCCATTTTGGAAGCATTCCCCATGTTCTCGCTGTTTCTGTATGCGGAGTCCGCGTGGAGTGACTCCCTCTATTCTCGCCGTTTCTTTCGATTCAACGAGGAGTCCTCGGGGAACGGCGAGAATACGCCTTAGGTCTCTGACCCCGGCGCCGGTTTACGTTCACCAAGCAGGGAACCGCTCCAGTTAACCCTGGACACCCCAGTTAAAAACATAAGTTGGAACGTGAAACTGGCAAAAATGTAATGGACCCGACCATATGCTTTAGGAAACTTTCCTTTGTCGGACTCAGCATTGGCAGGGGCTGGAGGGATTGGAAATCCGCAGAAATTTGTGACATGCTGAAGTTGCGAACTGGTGACCCAACAGGAGTGAAATTTGATGAGCGGTAAGAGAAGATGCCCTAGATGAGGTCATTTTGGTTGTGGTGGTAGTAAAAGAGAATATTGTGGAAATTTCCCGGAAATATTCCCGGAAATATTGCGAGTCACACAAGTGGAAGAATGCAGAAAAGTCAAGTGCCATCCATGTCGCATTCTGGATTTGGGTCGGGTCCGACCATCACGTGGGGGGAAGTCGGAAATAACCGAAATGCTGGTAGGAGTGAAACTTGAAGGGTGGTAGGTAAAGATACCCTAGACGACCTTTTTACGTGGCCAAACCGGACTCGGGAGTTCTGTACGGGGAGGTGAACTGTGCGATTCGGGACAACTTGTGGCACGCCTAGGGATCAAAGTGATCAAACGAGTGGAGTTATTGTGGTGAAGCTTGGAAGGTAAAAAGCTAGAAATGATCCATTTTCGCGTACCGATCGGATTGGCCTCGGTTCAATGGGGGATAAAGATAAGATACTCCAGATGATGCACTTTGTGCTTAAACCGGATACGTCTATGGTAGGGGGAGTTGGAGGGGGGATTCCGGAGCCTTGGCATCAACCGAGAGGAGAATCCGAGGGATGAACTTCTGGTTTAATGGAGATGTTGACCTGGGTTTTGTATGAAATGCAAATTGCTAGTTTCGAAAAATGGCTTCGTTCGCGTCAGCATTTGTGTTAAAACGTTCCTGCCATGCCCTTTTTCGTCAGCGCCCATACAGCCACTTGCACTTTAATGATGATAAAACTTAATGACTTTAATGACTTGAAAACGATAGGCTTACTTGTTTTTTCTTTTTTTTAAGGGTCTGTGTTTTTCGGAGAGATCCGTAGCAAATTCTTTTGACTTGATGGGATGTTTCAGTTTCAGTTGTTTATTAAAGTTTAACTGAAAAGGGCAGAGATGGGCAGTCTTGTTACCCCTCACTTATTCACTTAAAGAGGCTTGAAGACCCGATGAAAATGCGTTACTTCGTTGCTCCGCTATTCACGAATAATCAGTTTATTTTTTTAATTTATTAATTTTTTTTTTGTTCAGGCACTAAGCAGTGTTCACCAAGCTTATCACCGCCCACTGAAAAGCCGCGTTTGTGTTCAGATTCAAATTTTCCGCGTCATAGTAGAATTTGCGCTGTGGGGACAGCCGTAGATATTCTGAACCTCACTACAAGAACAGATGTGGGAAAATCAAAAAATCTCTTAGCAGAATCCAAATAACTCAGTGTGTTCAACTGAATGATATAAAGATAAGTTTGCTTTTCAGTTAAACTTTAATAAAAAGCAAATCATACACTGTAAACTAACTACACCCTAAGTGGGCACTGCCCGTAACGGGGGACGGTATTCATTCATTTGTCAAGAAAAGAAATACCGTACAAGGAAAAAGCAAAGAAAAAAAAGAAGAAGAAGAAGGGAAAAGAAAGGACAACAAACGTAAATTAATCAAACAAAACATAGAGAACAATCGGTAGAAAAAGTTAGGATCTAATTTGATATTTTCCAATAAGAAACTTTTAATCTTACTATTGAACTCTGGTATGCTAAATTTGATTGAAAAACCAGATGACGTGAGACGTCTCGTTTCTGTAACTAGTTCCGATGCATGTCGAGTATCATGTTTGTGAATTTCATCATTCCTTCGAAAAACCGACATATTAAACGACTCAGTTGCGGTATTCGTGCTTACTTTATACAAAGTTTCGGCAATTTCTTTTTCCCGAAGTCGAGCCACATTTAATATCCAAAGTTTTATTAAAAACGGCTTCACACTCTGACGAGGCTCAAGCTTGCAAATGGCATGTACAGATTTATTCTGAAGAATTTGAACTTGCTTCCATTCTGACTTATAATTTGAAGCCCAAATGCTTGTTCCATATACAAGATATGAGTGGAATAAACTGAAATATAAATCAGTAATATTTTCTGGGGAATTATAAATTTCAGTCTATGGAGAACACCAACAGATCTTGACTGCTTCATGCAAAGAAATTTAATGTGGATTGCCCAATCCAGCTTTGCATCAATTATTATCCCTAAATATTTAATGTGGTCAACCCGTTCAATTTCTTCGTGGTCTGCCATATTTATTTTGCTGTCGTAAACTGGGTCATCTCCATGTTTAAAAATGATATACTTCGTCTTTTTTAGTATTAAGATGTTCGTCCACTGTTTGTATAAATGTTACACTTACATGTGCTTTGGCTGCTACTCTCATCCTCGCGGAAGAAGTCCCCAACCATTTCATCATCTTCGACCATTAACTGTGCCCCTGTAGCCTCCTCACATTCATCTTCGAGCTTGCAGCTAAGGAGTCCGTCTGGAAAAAGAAGTCTCGTCTAAACTAAAAGTTGCTAATCTTGCAAAGCCGAAATTTCCTATAAAGTTTCAGCTCATCCCACGAATATCCAGGAGTAAGATGTTTGAAAAGTTAGTCAAGACAAGTTCAGGGAATGAGAATCTCTCTTAGGAACATCTTTGAGGCCAGTGGCAAGAGCTTCCTTCCACCAACAAGCGGACGAAAAATCAACAACGTTTTGATTTTTGTATTTGTGCCTAAGTAAGTAATTAAGTAAGTAATTTATTTATGACCCGTCATTTTGAAAAGGCGGAGTAAATGAAGAAAGTAAAAAAAAAAGACGGCCTCAAGACATATTTAACTGAATTTTCTTTGTCTTAAGATATATTCATGTTTTTTTTTCATACAGTCTTAGTCAAAACTCCTTCGAGCTGTCTACTAAATAACATATTACGAGGCAAGCTAGTTAGACCATATATTTGGTGCACTTATACTACCTACCATGTCATAGTGCTCAACAATTTTTCCTTTTCTCCTTTTACTCCACTGTTGCCTTGTGCATAATGGTGGGTCATAAACTAAGTATATATATATATACTCCCCTAATTTAAAATCATGTCTTTGCATAATGTTTGTCAATGGTCGTCCCACAATCTCTGATCAGCACCTCATATTAATTCTTTACTTGATATCTCAAGGGGATCTGTGTTACGGATGAGTGTTATGTTCTTAAAACAGATTTTTAGTACTGAATAAAATGAAATGAGAAGACACATCATTGAAGTCAACATGGATGAGGGATAAGACCATAGGTTTCTTGGCGAGGATTTGGTAATTATATCGCAAAACTGAATTAAAATTTTACAAAAAGACGGTCTTGAAGGTTCAGAAGAAACGGAAGTAGACCTGTCGTCCTCCAGACTCGATGGCCAGGGGCACTACCCAGATTGGATAGAGAGCAAACAGAGATGCAGAGTATGTGTGCACGCTAATTCCAAAGTGAAATGTGTAAAATGTGAAGTGGCCTTGTGTTTCGCGCCGAACAGGAACTGTTTTCTGACTTACCACACTATCCAGCCCATCTGAGTGTTTTTGTGCCATGATTGCCAGATGGTTCCTGAGGGAACCATTTTTTTTATTTCATCATCTTTATCAGTAATTTTTTTTTTTTTTGCCATTTCTGTCGTGGAATAGGTCATAACGAAGCCTAGAAACGGCCAACATATTTTGCCCATTCTTTTTTCACAATTCAGGCATCAAAGGTTTAATGGAGACAAATCCCAAAAGACTGTTGTTATCAGGCTGCCCTCTAACATGGACAGCAACTGTGTGCAAGATGGAATTCAGATAAAAATAAGTGCAGGTTTTGAGGCAGAAGTTAAAAGACTTCTCACATTTGTTCTGCCCTTACATTAGACTAACTGCCCTACACAATTTAAACTTCAGAAATCTCTATCCTTGATCATTCAATTTGTTTTGAGAGTAAACTATACTTCTTAGTACAGGAGGTGTATCCAACCTCAGACAAGATTTCAAGTTTCCAGAAAAGTCTTTCCTTCAGAATAATCTATCTGGCTTGAAAAGGAACCAACAAATGTGAGAAACATACTACACTGAAGCTAATTGAATGGTTTACATATTGGATTAATAAATATTGCTTCAATATTTCTAGTTCAACACATTCTTCTTTTCAAACAATGTTCCATCGTTCTAACCTTAGTTGCATTTTCAGGCTCGCGATTCTCAACCCGTGTTCGTCACAAGTCATTTTTACGGAGCGCATCCAGTGCGCATCCTAACACGGGTTCCGTGTTCTGTGGCTTCAAGCATATTTACCTCCTGTGTTTCTTTCAAGTTCAACACCGAATCAAAACACAAACAGACTCGGTAGCGTATCAAATCCTGTGCCGGGTTCTCTTATGCAAAACACTTGCAGTGAAAACGGATGACAGCGCAATGTGTTAGGATTCGAGTTCAACACGCTAATTGCTGAAAACGCAACTCTTACATAATGATGAAAAAGGTAGAGTTAACAAAGTCAATAGCCAGAAAATCCCTTTTCAAAGCAGCTTCAAAACAAAGAAAATAATATTTTTGGACACATGAATTTGAAAAAAGTCATATTTTGCCTCTTGACTGTCAGGACAGCATGTAGGGGAGAGTCGGGAAGTATGACACATTTTTTTTCTTTGTTTTTTATTTCCCTGAAATTTGTATTTATGTTGTACTGTTCTACCAGTACTGGGTTCCCTATAGAATTTTTGGGATTTTTTTTAGATTTTTCTCTCTCACCATTTTTCAATAGTAGGCTAAATACTGGACATGGTCACTGTGTCATACTACCCGCCGGTGGAAGGTAGTATGACACACCCTGGTTCAGTAGGACAAATCTTTAATTTTTGTGTTTTCTTATTATATTTCACTCAAAAACCTCCTTAAAAAACTAAAAAGCTTGGAATCATGAGGAATCAAGAATATGATGTTTTCAGCAACATTAACTAAAAAAGAACATTCCAAGTTTCATCCCAGTCACCCCATCGTTTAATCCCTAGCTAAGCATACCCGACAACTTTCGGGACTCTTGCAACCCTCCCCCCCCCCCCCCAAAGTGGCCAAGTCCGGTTCCGACAGATTATCTAGGCTAGGGCATCTTCTCATACTGCCTATCAAATTTCACTTAATTCTGAGCTTCCAGGAAATTTCCTATCCACCTCCAACTCCCCCTCGGCCCTACCAATGCGATCCGACCAGGACCATAAAATGGGTAAGCTCTCTTAGCATATGAACTCCACACCTTCAAAGTTTCATCCCATTCACTCCACACATTTCATCACTAGGGCTGCAGAAAGATTTCTGGTGCTGGAGCCCATAGTGGCCAAACCGGTTCGGACACAATTCATCATCTATGGCATCTGCTTTTACCATCTATGAAGTTTCCCTTGAATCTGAGCATTTTTTGAAATTAATGGTACCCCCCTCGAGCTCCCCCAACCGAGGCAGCATCCAACTGGAATCAAAAATTGGATCATCTGGAGCATATTTTTTATTTGATTTATTTTATTTCAAATAAGGCCAACATGGGCCACAATATAACAAAAACACACATATATGGGTCCTTTAGGGCATTTTTTCTTACCACCCATTTTGTGTCACTATAATTCGTTGAACCGCTCGCAACCTATGCATGTCACAAGGTTTCCGACTCCCCCTCCTCCACCCCTCATGGGTGAGTGAACTCAAAAAACGAAGGTTTCAGTACATTTATATTGCATATTATGAGTCTCAGTTCTTATAATACTGAAGAAATAACAGAAAAATCCAGGTACAACAGAAATCTTACATGTCAAAATGTCAGTCGGGTACTATGACACATGTCATACAAGCTGACAAGAAGTGTGTCATACTACCCGACTCCCCCATTATTTATGTGATCTGCATTTCAAATTCAAATTCAAATACTTTATTGACCTCCAAGATCGGAGAGTATAAAATGAAATAAATGCAAACAAATTGGCCCAACTTATAATACTACACAAAAAAAATCTAGCCAAATAATACTAAAGATACCAACAAATAAAATACACACGCGTTAAACTATATTAACTCTTTAACCGGTAAATATAGCCTAGGTTATGAGTAAGAGAAGACATTTTCGACAGAAATTTTTGTTGCTTTTTTCATATAATTTGAAGTGGATCTTTCAGATGGTACAAATTTATAGCCAATGAAGTAGAATGGGATTTTGAAAATCGACACAAAAATTTACCAAAATTAAAAAAAGTAGTTTTAATATGTGCAATATTAGAGTTAGAAAAATAAGGAAGCCAACTAGAAAATAAAGGAACTTGAGGTAGAGCAACCATACTGAAGACGCGCACAGACGATCTCCTAGTTAAATAATCTCGAACAGAAATAACACCAACAAAGCTTGCTGAAACTCTCGACAGAACAGACATCATCATATGAGCTCGGCAAAGTGAAACTGATGGCCCATACGGAATTCCCAATAAAGAAAAGATTCAAGTGGCTTAAGGACTACATCATACATCTTAATACTAAAAATATTATTAATTGGGTCAGCAGGCTTAGGACCAAAAATTAGGAGCTGACACATTTCAGAACGAAACCTTAAACTGAATCTAGATAAAAGTTCAACTAAATGGTCCACATTCTTCTGAAGAGCAAGGCGTGATCGACTCAAAAGGAGAAGATCATACACATACGCGATCCAAGACGCTACAAAACCTCGACCAACAACAAGCAAAGCTCTAACAGAATTAAATAAAGAAGCAATGGTTATGTTGAAAATAATAGGAGACATTACGCTACCTTGCCTCAGACCTCTCTTTAAAATTACAGGAAAACCGCTGAAGTTATTTTTCCATTTAATTCTAATACAAGAACTCTTATACCACTGATTCATAACTAGAACAACTTGCAGAGGGACCACATTTTTAAGAAGAGCAGACATTGACTAAGAATAAATAACAGAATCATAAGCTGCCGCAATGGCCTGGGCTAGAGCAAAAATACGATTACTAGGGCTACAAACTGAAAAAAACATGCAAGAAGAGTATGAACTATATCCATGCTAAGACCCTTTCGAAAGCCAATCTGATTCAGTCCTTTATTGCACGGCTCAAAATATTTTAGCAAAATAATTTCGAACAACTTGCTTAGTTGGAAAGATACAGTTATTGGCCGATAGCATGAACAATCATTGAAATTGCCCCCTTTATTAAGGAGAGGAGAGGTAGTAGCACGAGAAAAACTAGAAGGAAGAATACCAGTAGAAAGAATAAGAGAGAACAAAGTAGAAAGAAGAAGAATCCTCTTAAATTGTGTGAATATCCTGCAGTTTCTCAACTGCTAACGATAATTGAATACCTTACCTAGCCTGCAAGAAATGGTTATTCTATGTCATAACACCTCATCCACATGAGAATTCCTAGTTAGACAGAAAATTTTACTTTGAGGGTCAAAAAATATGTTTTTTAGCAGAAGTTCAGAGTGATAATTATTTTTTTTTAAAACATGTTTTCTCCATTGTATACTAGATGTCTTTTAGCTGCTGGGAGCCATGCTGGGAGCACAGATAAATAAAACCAATAGAACCAGTAGTTCCGAGAGTGTGTCATAGTACCCGCCATGTCATACTACCCGACTCTCCCCTACATTTTACTTTAACATTTTCACAGCAAAAATCGAGGTAGTGTAAAAACAAGGTAAGGTACGCCTCCTGTAATTTGCCAACTGACACAGTTTTGCCAGTCATGCAGGAGGTTGTTCAAGGTTTTCAAAGCTCACATGGTGAAGATCCGAAATTTAGACCAAAAGCAAGTTATTAGGCTTTTAACTTCAAGGAGGGATTGAGCCTGAGGGGTGTTACAGATCGGAATTGAAATTTAAAATTTGACAGAATTCTTGCTGTGGCAATGTCGGCTTACTGATAAAGCTTGCATGGGCTACGGAAAAGTAGACAGTATTTAAGAGTGAAGGTCCAGTTTTTAGGGCTGAGGAAAAGTGGCTTAATCTGGACTTAGCCAAGCTAACTTGCCTGTTTTCTCAACTTCAAAAGAATGGAACTCAAAGTCAAATTCATTTTCACAAAGTTCATCCTTTTCCTGCTTGACAGTCACTAGACAATTGTCAGAACGTATATGTTCAAGAAAGAATTCCTTAGTAGAAAAAATCTCCTGGCAATCATCACAGGTAAACACCATAGCAAAATCACACAGGGAAAGTCCAGGTTGAACAGCGTGTACTGGACAATTTGAACTTTTCGCGCTTAAACTTTTTGTTGGCTGCTAAATTAGAAAAAAGAACAAGATTAACGAAATTCCAGGCGAAATTCTCAATGTTGTTGTTCTAAATTCAGGAGATCAATCAAAACGAAACAGCGTTTCCGATGGTGTAACAAGAAACAGACTGGTATTTTCTTTCGTGCTGATGACTACAAATAATTTAAATAGGTATTTTTTGTCACCCAGAAAATGGAAAAACAGAAATAACATACTAATTTTTTTTTAATAATTTATAATTTAATTAATTATAATTTAATTAATTATAATTTAATTAAATTAATAATTTAATTAAATTAATAATTTATTATTATTTTAGTAATTATTCTTGCCGATCCCCGAGGACTCCACCTGAGGAGTCCCCGCGTTTTTGTTTGGCCCGGGGACTCACTACCCGTATTCTCGCGAGTCCCCAGGGACGGGGAATGCTCTGATTATCATCACCATCATCAAATGGGATCCCTTTCAGATTCGGAGGGGAATCAATTTTGCTGGTGTGGGTACAATGTAAAAGTAATTACATACAATCAGGATAAACGAAACAGTGGATCCAGACTAATTTCGTCAACTGCATATTTTTTTTTTCGAAGAAAATCCATTTTGGAAGCATTCCCCGTGTTCTCGCAGATTCTGTACGCGGAGTCCGATTCCGTTTCCTCCAATTCCCCGAGGAGTCCTCGGGGAACGGCCAGAATACGCCTATAAGTTTATTTGTAATTCTCCAGCAGAAGTAGAAAACAAAAAATAAACATGAAATAGATTCGACTGATGGTATTTTGACATCCAGAAACTATTTAACTCTCTCCCTCAATAACCTAGGTCAGAGTCGTCATTTCGCGAAAACCTAAAGGCCTAAAGCGGGGGGGGGGGGCGGTGGCGTCCCGGGCCCCGCGACGCATGGGCGGTTTGAAGTGCTTGGGCGGCGGGGCAGGGGGTGAATACCGCAAAATGTACTTGTCGGAAATACAGCCAGGCTGACGAATTCAAAGTTTTAAAAATAATAGACAAGAAACGCTCTGCACCCAGAGCTGTTACTAGCCAAAATGTTTGGCGGGGGGGGGGGGCAAGGTATTCACCGACTGGCTGGTCATTTTTACCGACTGTTTTTGCAGAAAACGAAAGTTTTAACGGAAGTTCGACAGATGTATACGAAAATCCAATTGTTTTTTTCAAAGAAAAAATCGACTATTTTTACGAAAAACCGACTGTATAGAAGAAAAAAAATCGACTGTTTTACGGGAAAACACTTCGCGCCGACTTGGATATTTTTTTTTACCGGCAACTTGGGGGGGGGGGAGGGGGCGTCCCCCTCCATACGTGGCGCCCCTGACTGCACCGCATCCGGAAAACTAAACGAAACCAGTTTGTGAAAGGTAAAAGTCATGACTAAGAAATGGAACTCGCTGGTGAACGAAGCCAGCGTAGCACCTTCGAAGTACTGTGTAGCAACAAAACGATAATTTGCGCCGCAGAATCTGCGTGTTTTCTAACAAAATTTTAACTACTTCCCAAACAAATTATCGTCCATCCTGAAAAATGTAAGCCCAAGCCTTAAAGTAAACACAGTGTACCCGCATACAAAAATTCTAGAATTTTGTATGGTCAGAGTGCCATTTTGGATCACGAATCATAACCTATCACAGATCAGCTCATAGAGTATGATCACGACACATTTCAAGCAGTGTGAGACATAACTGGAAACTGGTACATCGAACCTTTCCCAATAAAATGACCATTCGAAACAAAACTAAAACAGAGGAAGCCTTTGCAACCCAGATTAAACACGGATTTAAACTTTTCTTACCTTATTTCTTATCTTTATATTTTGTGCTCCTTAGGGGCGGGACGCGGGGTACCTATTTGCATATGCTTTATCCTCAAACGGGTTGCCGGCCTACCGCCATGGCACCTCCCAGACATCCAAAATTCAGGGTGTCCTACACCGCAGACTTCCAAACGTTTTTGGCTTGGCCATGCCCTCCTGATCCGTCTCGATAAAGACGGCTGTCTAGAATCCGAAGAAAAATCTAGAAGGTGAAGCTTTTGTATTATTGATGTTTATTTTAAAGCAAGAGCCTCCAAAAGACACACGGAAAAAGCAAGAATCAGTGTAGTGCCTCTAGCTAGAAGTGCATAAACATCCTCGGAAATAAACATCCTCGGCATAAACATCCTCGGACCCTCGGAAATGAAACTGGACGGAATGGCAAGGGGCAAAAATTTACGTATTTCGGAGACCTGGGATTGGCTGCTCGATAAGTTGACTCCACGTTACGAGAGGAGTGAGATAGTAGGAGGGACTTGTAGGAGGAGCTAAGTTGTCCTTTAAGAATAAACTTAAAAGACCCCTCGCACTATTTACTCTTCAACTTGCAGTATTTTAAAATATTTGCGGCTTTACCCGTGCTATAATTTTCTAATCCTGCCGCTGCATTAATGTTAAAAATCATTGCATTTGTTAAAAATCTGCAATTGTTAAAGACAGGGGTGGCCCGAAGGGGGTGATTCACCCCCCCCCCCCTGCCTTTTGCTAAGTCGTATCAGTCGTTTATGTTGGCCTTGCCGAGGTGTCGGGCATTCATTTTCGTCAAAGACAATCTGAGTAGTTCGAAAAAAAAAAATGGCACTGCCCAGCTGCAGTCGTAAACCCGTCCCTGTTAGCCGAGTCGTTTGAATCAGGTTTAATAACCCCGTTTGGTTTTAGACAGGACTGATGATGGCAGCAATTATCCTACCTGTTTTTCTCCCTTGGGATTTGTATCTGCCCTTGCAAAAACCCTTCTATATTCGCAAAAAAGTCAAACAGCCCAGTACACGCTGGTCAGTCTGGTAGAATTTTTCGTTTTTCGTTTTTCTATTTTGTTTGCAATGAATTGTCAGCTTGGCTTCAAACCTTATATACAGCAACTGAAGAACGAGAAGTTCACTTTCTGAGTAACTTAACATAAAAAGAGATAATTTTCAAGTTTTAGGGGTGTCCCGATATTTTCATCTGTCAGAGCGTGGAATTTTACTAAAGCTTTTCAGATGTGCTTTTCAGATGTATCTCCCGACTTGAATCAGCTATTCCAGTGTCTGCATACAGGGGCATCACGTATGAGGGATGAGGGTGTGGTCGTCCAGTTGGTAAAAATGGCCGAGTAGGCGCGAAACGCCGCGATTTTTCGTAAAAACAGTAGATTTTTGGGATCCCAAAACGTAAGTGGAGGGATACCTATGACATCGCAAAAATGTCCGTCTGTCCGTCTGTCTGTGAGCACGATAACTCTCGAAGGGAATGAGATATCTTGATGAAACTTGGTGTGAGGATTCATTGGGTCAAGGGTAAGGTCAAGTTTTATAGTTTTATAGTTTATAGTTTTATAGTTTTATTTAATTACAACAAACATAGATAAAAATCACGGACCAGTGCACATGCCTGGTGGCATACTTTAGCACTGACAATGTTGCACAACGAAAATAAAATAAAAAGCCGTCTTCTAACTACATTTTAACATCAACAAAAAGAGAACAAAAACAAAAGAAATTGCTCAACTACGCGTCGTAAATTTTTTTTTCAGTAATTTTAGAAACTGTCGCTTATTGCTACATTCTCGCACTGATACTGGAATTGAGTTCCAGATTTTTGGCCCAGTGTGACGGATGCTGAAACTCGCTCTTGACGTAGGACGAAATTCGCACGAAAAATCTGAACGATGAGTGGTTGGATAATTATGAAATTGGGAAATAGTTGGAAAAATACCAGAGAAATTTGAAGGTAAACTATTGTATAGATAATCATGGCAAATATTAGAAATAGAAATTGTATGAAGTTGATCCAAGGAATATATTCCTGAAGTCCCATATAGGTGTCTAACTGAAGATCTATATTCAACATTAAAAATAATCCTCATTGCTTTATTCTGGAGTATTTGGAGAGGTTTAAATACAGATGAAAAGGTAGAAGCCCAAACAGAAATACAATAAAGAAAATATGGGTGGACAAAAGAATAATAAATTGATTTTAGAATATTCTTAGGAAAAAAATAACGAAGACGTGATAGCATACCAATATTTCGGGAAATTTTTAACGATAGTGTTTTCACATGTTTATGAAACGACAAATTTTCATCTAAAATTACACCAAGTTCGTAGATGGGCTATGCAGCTCTACATTTAGGGGTGGGGGGTTGGATTAAGGGATAAACTAAATATTTTTAAACAGCTAATGTGATAGTCGATTATGGGGTAAGAAGGCATGCTGAGCACGATAGTGAAAACCATTTTCTCGCCGGACAAGTAGTCCGTCCGGAATCTGGCAAAAACCGGAAAGTTGGTTAAAAGTAAAAGTTTTATTTGAAGTTGATTAAATGGTCGATTGAGGGGTAAGAAGACATGCTGAACAAGATGGTGAAAATCATTTTCTCGCCGAACAAGTAGTTCGTCCGGAGTAGTTATATAAAGCCGACTCTAGACAACCCTCCCCCCAATTTCAAAACCCCATTTTAACATCAATTTCTTAAATTTTAACATCCTTTTTTCCAAATTATCCCCCTTTTTAAAGATATTTTTATTTTCATATTTCCAAAATAAAGTCCCCTAGTAATAGGAAATATTACCCTTAAAGACATATAAACTACTACAAATACTACTTCTTCTTTTTTTTATTTTTTTATTTTTCATTTTGTATCCAGATATAATACCAATTCTGAACCACATCACTGGTAAATCAACAATTGCTCAGAGATTTTGTTTACCCGTGTAATAGGCAGCAAAATCAGATTTTTCCTTTTTCTATTTGTATCCAAATATAATACCAATTCTACACCATATTACTGAGTAAACAGTTCTATATCAACATATTCTTCAGAGTTCTTATTTACGCGCAAAATAGGCTGCAAAATCAGATTTTTCTTCAGAAGCAACTCGCTAGCAATAGCATTGCATCTCTGCGGAATAAACAAATCACAGGCTTTGTTATTATGATTAATAACGACAACCAACTTATCACCATATTTTGTCTTAGCAATTCTCATTTTAACGATGGTATATTTCAGTCCTAGAGCTAGTTCTTCTTTCCTGATTGTCTCTCTTGCCATGCAGTTTATCCAAAATAGCAACAATATGGGGAAGTGGGGATTCTTCACTAACGGCCACGTCATTCAGGCGGCGAAAATCGGTAACGGCACGATAACTTCCATCTTTCTTCCCGACCAACAACAATGGAGCAAGCCAAGGCGAGGCGGCTGGCTCTATAACCTTACAAGCCAACATACGGTCGATTTCCGCCTTTGCAACGGGTTCAAGGTGAACTGGAATGCGATAAGGACGAATTTTCTGTGGAGATGCATTACCCACATCGATGACAAACGGCGCGATGTTGCAAGTTCCCAAATCAAAATCGTTCTTCGCGAAAACGTCATGATTATCAGTTAAAAGTTTCTCTACTTTTTGTTTTCGAACTGGGTTTTTCGCGAGATGATCTAATTTGAGCATTTTAAGAAACGCGTCCACTTCATTGTCTGGCAACAAACCAGGACCCGAAATAACGTCCGTTGGTTTTAATGTGTCGGAAACGCTCATACAAAGATTTTCTTCCGGAACCCAAGCTTCAGCATTTGCCATGTAGAAAAAAGGAACTTTTCTAATTTTATCCGAATAGTTCTCTATGAATACGTTGAACATGCCGTCCTGCGTAGTTACAAGTTGTTCCGGTAAAACCAAATCTGGAAATCGTTCACTCATTTCCTTCGTAGGTGAAACCAAGAACAAATCGTCCGTATCGATTGGCCCCCTACTGGTAGATAACACACAACGTTTACTGGTCTTTGATTAACACTAGTCCTAGAAACGAGTTGAAGCCGATGTATGCGACTCGCAGGTTTCACTGTCTCAACCTCCGGTTCAACCGACCCAATCTCAGACTTTTTACAATCACTTTCATCAATAGAACTTGAACATGGACAACTAGGACGAGTTACATTAACTACAGGACCGACGGAACAACAAGGAATCAACGGTGGACCACAAGACTGACTTCGAATAAAACAACACTTTGGTTTTATTTGTGCTTTAAGGTTAGAGAAAATTGACAAATAGGCCGAACATTTTCCCCGTTACAGCCTCTACGGATTAATTTGTCATTTTTAGCATCAATTAATAGATCGTATTTCTTTAGGAACCCATAGCCCAGAATCAGCGGTACTTTCAATTTGTCACTTATCAAAAACGTCTGAAAATATTCATGCTCATCAATTTTAACATTCTCTGAAATACATCCAATAATTTCCATAGAATGCCCTGTAGCACTACTAACATCACCATAGTTTTTAACCATTTTGATTTAACTAACACTGGTAATTGCAAAAACATATCATGACTAATAAGGGACACGGAAGCACCCGTATCACCGTACGGGTGATCACCGTAGCGCGCGTACAGGATAACTACATACTGAAGCATTAAAATACGGCAAAGCATTGCAATTCACTCCATTGCAATTAGCAAAATACGACGCAATAAAATCTTCACCCATAATCTTTTTCGAATTTGCCGGGACACGATGCGCATCATAATTTACCGAAACCGCACTAAGTGCGCGTCCCCTTACAAGTTTAAACTGCTAAATTTTGTCGACATTTGGGATTCCCCTGAGGAGTGTCCCGGTTTCTCACAAGTAAAACAAACTCTGAGACTAGATCCGGCGGATCTAGTGCGACATTGCCTTGCCAAATGTCCGACCCTTTGGCAATTATAGCATCGTATGGTACGTGGCGCGCGACATTCACGAGCAAAATGACCGGCTTTGTTGCAATTGAAGCAATTCTGGCTCGATGTACCCGGTTTTTGGGACTCGTACCTCCCACGGCGACTTTCCCGAACATTCTCATTCCCTCCCATATTGCGAGTGCCCCTAAAGCTGCTTGCGTCATTTGACAGTCGGTCATTTTGTGACGACTCCCGACGGCGAAATACTGGGCGACTCGAACGCTCAAAAGTAGTGCCGTCGCTACGGTTACCTGGTATGTTTTCCCGAACCACACCATCTCGTGAGGTTGTATTAGCTAGTACACTAGGCTTAGTCTCAACTGAAGCGGAAGCAATAGCAGAAAGCATATGAGGCGATTTGGCTTTAGCAAATTCACGTGCCCGAAAATCATTGATCAAAATTTGTAATGCCTCCTCAAAATCTTTGGGACACTTAGCGACCACTCTCATTCCCAGTTTAGGAGAAAGACTGTCTAGAACAGTGGTTCCCAACCTTTTCCATATCGCGTACCCCTAAGTAAGGTTCAAAATGGTTGCGTACCCCTTTTTGAAGAATCATTGTTCTATTATTTTACTAAGAGCTGTCCAGATCAGAACACCAAAAAGACGTCATTTATTGTCATAAATGGTAAGCAATTAATGTGTAAAAATATATATAAATAAAAGGGATACTTGAGGCTGCAAGGCTGTCAATTTCCTTCTCGTCCATAAACTGGTCAATGATCAAAAAGACACTTGCGCTGTTTATTTGGAACTTCGTAAGCCAAAACTCTAATTTCTTGACGAAAGCAGACATTTTCGAATTCAGAGATGTGGGACCTTCGCGTACCCCTTACGAGGGTCTCACGTACCCCTTTGGGTACGCGTACCCCCAGTTGGGAACCACTGGTCTAGAAGAAGGTTTTTCAAGAGATTTGAATAGCCTTTAAACTTTCTTCAGTCGCCGACGGAACTTTATCAAAACCCATGAGCTTTAATTTCAATTTTTCGAAAAACGGGAATGGATCTTCGCCATCCTCCAAACGGAGAGCTTCATGAACTAAACGTGCTCTAAGCGATGTATGTTCGAACTGACTTGAAAGAGCCTTCTTCAGATCATCGAATGATTCAAATTTCGCGTGACTGGTTATGAAATTAGCCGCTGGACCTGTCGTTTTCATGAATGCTAAACGGATAAACTCATCACTCTTAATAGATTCATCCCAAAATTTCAAGTTTTCAAGCGTCTCAACAAATACTAAAACATCGCCGCTACCATCGAAGGTAGGCACTTGGTATGCGATTTTGCAAAGTGTGTCAAGTGACATCTTTGCTGTGTCTACGATAGACATTCTACGTTCGCTCAAAAACTTGATCTAGAAAGATACACTCAATAAAATATGCACTATACTAAAAGATCTAGTCTATACCTTCTCTCCAAACGAAAGACAACGCGTCACCAGTAAACCAATGATAGGCTTGTGCCCCTTGTGTTATTGTTACTCTTTATACTCTGACCGGCGGTTTATGTCCGACTTGAGATCATTATATGGTAGCGTTCGAGCGGCGGCAATATTCAACCTTCGAAGGCGTATTTGGGATCGTAGTCTTTCTTCGGGAGGTCGACTCTTTTCTTTTGACACTTACTTTATTATTTCCTTAACTACAACCACTTTCAGCAAGCACGTAAGGTAATCTAAATAATTCTCTCGCTTCGGGCTTCACAGCCCAATCCTATCTGCGTCAGAGCTAACCTTTAGAGTTCACCTAACCGCAGTCACTAACATCCGCGAGCTAAGGTGTAGATAACAAGGGTCTGGAAAAGCGACAGCAGGATATTGGAAACCACGAAAGGTTATTCTTACTAATACTGATCCCAAAAGCTTGTATTATTCCGAATAATAAGAGAGCTAATTTTGATATTCTAAATTCTAAAATACTATTCGTAACATCCGGCGTCGAAAAAATTATCCGAAACTCTCACGAATAACAGGTCGCTAGGCAGCGACAACATCGATTTTCCACGACGCGCTTTTTGGCGAGTGGCCCATCTCTCCTACTGACATGATCTTTGCCTTTTCCTTTTTCCGAAAAGTGTCTATCTTTCCCCTATCTGGGAATCAGTAGATCAGCGTGCTACTAATTCCCGGTTGCTGGGGAATCGATGTGTCAGGAGCTAATGTTCCCTGACAGATCGAAGAATCTACTTACCCAGGGCTAATCTCTCCGTCAAGTCGGGGAATCGATGTGCCCTGGGCTAACATTCCCCGAGTACTCGGGGAATCGAAGCTACTGTTCCCTCATAATCAAATAGTCGAATTTGAGATAGGGAATCGAAGTGTGAGGGGCTTATGTTCCCCGATATTCATTTTTGTTGAGTTGAGGTCGGGGAATCCAAATGTCAAGGGTTAATGTTCCCTCATAATCAAATAATCAATTATGAGGTCGGGGAATCCAGGTGCAAGGGGCTAATGTTCTCCGGTAAGCAATGATGGTTTTTGAGGTCGGGGAATCGAAGCATCCAGAGCTAATGTCCCCGCATAATGAAACGGCCTGGCACTTGGTGTTTGCGCGTCGGAGTTGTCGTTCTCTTCCACCACTGCCTACTAAAAAGCCGCGATTGTGTTTAGATTAAAATTGCGTCATAGTAAAATTTATGTTGTAGGGACGGATGCAGATATTCTGAACGTCATAACTAGAGCAGATAGCCTAGTGGAAAATAAAAAAATCCCTTAGTAGAATCCACATAATTTAATGTATTCAATTAAATGACACAAGATAAGTTAGCTTTTCAGTCACGCTTTAATATCAGAAAAGTCAGCAGATAGTTTTTCGGCGTTTTTTTTTGCCGTTCCTGGCAATGCTTGTTATGCATTACATTCTAATTTAACTCTTGAAAACCACAACAGCTAAAACCATTAGTGTTGTCTTTTGAAACTGCACAGCCTTCTATTACCTGTTATGAAACTGAAAGTAAAGTTAGCCACAGTATCTGCTTCTGGGATTAATCTCACCTCTACTAAGATAAGATTAATCTGAAGTAGAGATGAGATTATCTCATCAGAGACAAGATTAATCCCAGAAGCAAATACTGTAAGATTTATTCTTACAGTATTTAACTATGACCTTTCTCCAGTGTGAGTTCTCATGTGTTGCACTTGTGTGCTGTGCTGAGCGAACTTTCTATCACACACTTCACATGCGTGCAGTTTTTCACCTGTATGCATTTTCATATGTTCCGTCTTGCGATTCTTAGAAACAAACTCTTCGTCACACAAATCACAAACGGATGGCTTTTCTCCCGTGTGAAGTCTCCTGTGTTTTAGCATACTGCCATGGTCAGTGAATCTTCTACTACACAGCTGGTTTTCCTCCAGTGTGTAGCCTCATGTGCCTCCTCTTGTCTCTGTTATGAGTAAAACTTTTATCACATACTTCACAAGAGTACGGCTTTTCTCCAGTGTTCATTAGCCCCGTTGGATTCCTCGACCCTGAAATTGATTATTTGATTATGAGGAAACATTATCCCTGGCATTTGGATTCCCCGCACTCAACTCAACAAAATCAATATTTGATTGTCGGGAAACATTAGCCCCTCACACTTCGATTCCCCGATCTCAAAATCGATTATTTGATAATGAGGAAACATTATCCAAATGCCAGGGGCTAATGTTCCCTAACAATCAAATAATCGATCTTGAGGTCGGAAAATCCAAGTGCCAGTGGCTAATGTTCCCCGATAAGCAAAGCAATGATGGTTTTTGAGGTCGGGGAATCAAAGTGTACAGAGCTCATGTTCCCTCATAATCAAATTATCGATATTGAGGTCGGGAAATCCAAGTGCCAGTGGCTAATGTTCCCCGATAAGCAAAGCAATGATGGGTTTTGAGGTCGGGGAATCGGAGTGTACAGAGCTCATGTTCCCTCATAATCAAATAATCGATATTGAGGTCGGGGGATCCAGAGATCGGGGAATCGAAGCATCCAGACCTAATGTTCCCGCATAATCAAATGGCCTGGCACTTGGATTCCCCCACCTCAGCTCAGCAACATCAGTGCTATTTGTAAAATAGTATGGATTTTTTTGCTTCTTGTCGTCAAGGCTGGAACGCTTCTATCCGTATAGTATCATGTCACGGGCTAATCCGACCATTTACGACACAGAGATTCGTTGGTATCACGCATTACCTTCGTTCCCGCATGGTAAGCAAATAGTTACTATTTCGAGAAGGTTGGAACGGTTAGCGTATTAACTTTTGTCGAGGTTGGAACGAAAACAGTAACTGATGAACATGCTGAACATGCTCGCTGCGGCGTCGTTTATGCCTTTGCTTTGCCCGAAAAATAAGATGCCTTTGCTTACTGGCATGTCTGATGCTTTTAAGAACCACCAGGTTTATTTATTTTTGCCAATAAAATTGTTCCTTACCTTACCTTACCGCCAGGGGCGTCCCGAGGGGGGGTGTGGGGGGGGGGTGCAGCACCCCCCCAGAAAGCCTGTGGGAAAAAATTCCGGTAAATTTTGACTGGTGCGGTGAAGCCGCGCCAGTTAAAATTTTTCAAATTCACCTGAACTGATGATTTTTAGGGAATCTACCAGATTATTGCTCAGGGAACCTACCGGATTTTGCCCATGGAATCTACGCTAAATCTTTCACAAGGAATCTACCGGAACTTGTCTCACGGAATCAACCGGAATTTACCCCTCGGAATCTACGAAATTCGGCTCAGGGAATCTACCGGAATTTGTGCGAAATCTTTCAGAAGGAATCTACCGGAACTTGTCTCCGGGAATCTACCGGAATTTACCCCTCGGAATCCACGAAATTCGTCACAGGGAATCTACCGGAATTTCTGCGACATCTTTCACAAGGAATCTACCGGAACTTGTCTCAGGGAATCTACCGGAATTCACCCCACGAAATCTACCAGAATTCGGCTCAGGGAAGCTACCGGATTTTGCTCATGGAATCTACGCTAAATCTTTCATAAGGAATCTACCGGAATTTGTCTGAGGGGTTCTACCTGAATTTACCCCACGGAATCTACCAGAATTCAGCTCAGGGAATCTACTAGAATTTGTGCGATATCTTTCACAAGGAATCTACCGGAACTTGTCTCAGAGAATCTAACGGAATTCACCACACGAAATCTACCAGAATTCAGCTCAGGGAAGTACCGGATTTGCTCATTGAATCTACGCTAAATCTTTCGCAAGGAATCAACCGGGATTTGTCTGAGGGAGTCTACCGGAATTTACCCCACGTAATCTACCAGAATTCGGTTCAGGGAATCTACCGGAATTTACCCCACAGAATCTACCGGAATTCGGCTGAATGTGAATCCAAAATCGTCGACAGCTTTCTCGACTCCTTTCCGGGGATACCGGTGAACCAAGATGAGCTCAACAAGAGCTGTAAGCTCATACGGCACTTGCAACTGTATGTAGTAGGCAAGGGCTCTGTCAGATTCATCGGGTCCCTGATATGCCGGCCTGCCAAGTTTCGTCTTGAAAAACGCCGTCAACGGAATTCCGGAAGGCCCCCCTCCACCTCCACCCCCCAGTGTCCGGATCCAGTCCAACTGCGCGAACGATTTATCTAGAATAAATGCTTGTTCTTCCCAGGAAGTTAAACTCCGATTCCTCCATTCTAACCATTTCTGGAGATTTCCGATCATCCCCTCCCAACTCCACCATAGCTGTTGAATCCGCTATTATAAGTTGAGATGAATCATTTGATAAAAAGTACTTTTCGACTTGAAGTTAACATGCGCACTTTAAGGGAGCTGGAGCTTCATTTGTAAGCAAATCCCTTGAGGCAAAAATGATAAGGCAAATTTCGCTTATAAGTATTTTTCTTACTTTGCGGTCAAGATTGGCACTTTACGGAAGTCGGCTTTAAGCCATTTTTTTTCGAAAGTCTAATATTGCAGCCAAGTTGCTTCGTCCTAGCACATGTGGAAGTGCGTTAACTCGTGATCACCGGAATTCCGGACCCCCCCCCCCCCCTCAAACTCCCCCCACAGTCGCCGGAGACAATCCAGTTCTGAAAAAGAATTATCCAGAGCATCTGTTTGTTATTCCCACGAAGTTCTATCCCGATCTCTCCAGTATAAAACTGACATCACCAAAATTCAGTGAAACTCCCCTCTACCCCCCCCCCCCCCTCCAAAGGGTCCAGATCCAGTCCAGCTGTGTAAACGATTTATTTGGGGCAGATGCTTGTTCCAGCAAGTTTCACTCCGATCCCTCCATTCTAACCGTTTCTCGAGATTTCCGGTCTCCCCCCAACTCCCCCATAGCTACCGAATCCGGTCCGGACTCCAAATAGGACATCAAAGATATTTCCTTAATTAAGTTATCAAGTTTCATTCCAATCCGATGACCAGTTCAAAGGTTACACACTACTCGATTTTCCAGATTCCCCGGCCTTCACCCCCCCCCCCCAGATGATCGGATCAAAAAACTGATTATTTCCAAGTTAGTTTATTCGGGACCTTGGTATGCCTGCCAAGTTTCATCGTCCTAGCACATCTGGAAGTACCCTAACTCGAAAAAGTGTGACCAGCTGCCCTAAATTTCCCAGATTTCCACGCCCTCCACTCCCCCGCAGATGACTGGATCGGGTAACTGATTATTAAAGGTTAGTTGGGTCGGGTCCCTGATATGCCTGCTAAGTTTCATTGTCCTGGCACATCTGGAAGAACCCTAACTCGAAAAAGTGTGACAAAAACCGGATCGACCGACAGACGGAATTGCGACGGTATATGGCACTTGAGCCAGAGGTTGCAAGTGCCTTAAAAACGAATTAGCCTTGTTTTGACGTGATGTAGAAAGTCGCCGGTAGAGCCTCGAAACAAACAAAAAGTTTGAAGATATATTCGAGGTCTCTCGTCAACTGAAAGACGTCTTACCACTAGTATGGAAAGCGTTCAAGCTGGCTAAGACAGTCCCTGTTACCTCAGCAAAAGGGAAACGAATTTTAGCAAGATGAAGCTGGTTAACACCACCTTGCGTTCAACAATGGCTGACCAGCGTCTTGAAAGTCTGCTATTAATAGCATGTGAAACAGATCTAGTTGATGAGTGTGAAATTGGATGTGTTGAGGATAAATGGAAAATGGTTAAAATGCGTCGAATAAATGTGTAGGGTGTGTTGAATGTCAGATTTTGTTTTGTTGTAAGTGTTAACGAGCCTTTTTTTTGTTTACTATTGTTTACAATACGTAATCGAAGTAAGAACACGACAGTATTCTAGACTTTCTGCAGAGATTGTCACTACGAGAATTTTCGGTAAAACCTCGAAAAATTCCGGTAAAAGCTCGAAAAATTCCGGTAAAATTCTGAAGCTGCACCCCCCCCCCCCGATCAGGAAGGTATCGGGACGCCCCTGCTTACCGCTGGTGGAATATAATTATAACTTTCGTAACATAATTATAATTAACATAATTATACTTCGATTACTACCGAGATACTCTCGAAACAACGAGAACATAGAGCTTCTAGAATGGATTTTGTTCGAAAAAAAAAATATGCAGTTGACGCAATTAGTCTGGATCCACTCAAGTTTTGGTTTTGTTTATTCTGATTCTTTTTCAATTATTTTACATTGCACCAACACAACACCAGCAAAAACTGATCCCCCCCCCTGAATCTGAAAGGGAGTGCTTTTTGATGATGGTGATGATAACCGGAGCATTCCCCATTCGCGGGGACTTGCTAAAATACAGGTAGTGAGTCCCTGGGACGAACAAAATGCGGCCCCCCTCAAGTGTCCTCGGGGAACGGCGAGAATACGGTCCCACCAGCGGCAAGGTAAGGTGAGGTACAATTTTAAGGGCAAAAATAAATAAACCTGGTGGTTCTCAAAAGCATCCGACATGCCAGTAAGCAAAGGCATCTTGTTTTTCGGGCAAAGCAAAGGCATAAACGACGCCGCAGGGAGCATGTTCAGCATGTTCATCAGTTTCTGTTTTCGTTCCAACCTCGACAAAAGTTAATACGCTAACCGTTCCAACCTTATCGAAATAGTAACTATTTTCTTACCATGCGGGAACGTAGGTAATGTGTGATACCAACGAATCTCTGTGTCGTAAATGGTCGGATTAGCCCATGACATGATACTATACGGATAGAAGCATTCCAGCCTTGACGACAAGAAGCAAAAAAATCCATACTATTTTACAAAAACTTCGAATAAAAACCTTCCACAGAACAGAAGAGTTCCTTGGAAGGTTTTATTCGAAGTGTTTGTAAATTATTCTGGATTTTTGGAATTAGCCGTTCTCTGGGTGAAAGCTTCTGCGCTTTTCCAGACGGATGATTATACATCCAAGCAGTAAATTTACAGAATTCAGAATTTTAAACTTTGATGTTTGTACACTTTGAACACGCACAATTTATCTTCCGTTATTATACTTTTATCTACATGTCGTTCAGTCCGCATCGTTCTTCTGGTTTTTAGTTATGTGGTGGATTTTATGATTTATTTTTGTTTTTCGCTAAGGACGGTTTGCCGGAAGTGCAACCGAAATATCCAAAATTTTATATGTCCCTCGCACATAATCTTAAAGGGTGTAACTAGGTGATCAAGAAAAAAACCCAAAAATCTCGTCTATTTTGTTTGCATTGAGTGGTCAGCTTGGCTTCAAACCTATATGCAGCAATTGAAGAACGAGATGTTCGCTTTCTGAATAAATTAATAATTTTTAAGCTTTAGGAGTGTCCTGATATTTTCATCTGCTAGACTGTGGAATTTACTAGAGCTTTTTAGATGTGCTTTAACACTAGCATAGAGGCCAAAAGTTATCTCCCGACTTGAATACATACGGTTGCTCCGCAAAAACGACAATTGCCGATTGCGATTTTCGAAGTCATCCCAAAAGAAAAACGGATTTCCAGTCACATCACTAAGTGCCAAACTTCTTTCCCACCAATTTGACAAAAATTGATGAAAGAGAGATGACTTTTTCAGATACCACGGTAACTGGCCGGATACCACGATAACTGCAAAAATGCCTTTTGACCGTGGTGTCAGATACCACGATAACTGGAAAAACAACATTAGACCGTGGTACCAGATACCATGGTATCTGCAAAAAAGCAATTATTGGGACGTCACAGGTGACGCGCAGCAGAGGCGACAAGCGAAGAGGAAAGTAGATGGGCGTCAACTCAAAGCTCAGCAAATAACTCTAAATCTGCTCAGGCATCCATAGTCCGACCAAAGACGAAGGTTCTATTGGTTGTTTATTTTTGCCAAAAGTTACTTTCATCTCTCCTACAAATGTTTTTAGCCCATTGTCCTTCGATCGAAATCGAGTTTCATGGCTTAGGAATTAAATATCAGACGATATTAGACGCTGCAAACGTCAGAATTACAATTAGCCTGTTTTGTATTCTTCTTATTTAGCCTATGTGTAGATAATTTCTGGGATTGTTGGCTTCAATCTCCCTTGTATCATATCTGCTAAATATCGAAGAATAGTGGTATAAGTAATCAGAAGTGCTGCAAATCCAAAAGGAAAATTCGAAACATCAATATCGACTAGGCTGTTCGAGCTATCGAATTTTTATGTCGTCTCAAGCCATTTAAGTGAATAGGTGACGGGTAACTAGATTTTCACTTCTCATCCATTTTGGTTAAGCTTTAAACACTTCACTTGTCAAATGTGAGGGTTTGATTCAACCATAGGTAGTTTTATGTTCAGAAATTTCCGGTTTCGGTGTCTTCTTTTGCTAAACTGTTTCATAAAAGAATGACACAAGGATGTGCGGTTTCAACTGATACCACTTAGGATGTTAGCTGTTACACAACACGTTCAACATGTTTGTACATAAACAAGTTATTCACACAAGGAGAGCCACAACATCCAGGAAAAAACATCTACTGACTTGGTCTTCTTAAAGTTTAACCGAAAAGGGCTGGGATAGGAAGATCTAATTCCCATCACTTATTCACTTAAACTGGCTTGAAGAGCCGCTGCAAATGCGTTACTTTGTTGTTCCGTTATTCACGAACAATCGATTTTTCCTATACTGGAATTTCCGTGTGATTTGGGGTACCTCTATGCGCTTGTATTTGTGTTTTATGCCTTACGAAAAAGAATTTTTATTTTTATTTTGTTCAGGCACTAAGCAGTCTTCACCAAGCCCACCACTGCCCACTGAAAATCCGCGTTTGTGTTGAGATTTAAATTGCGTCATAGTAGAATTTAAGCTGTACGGAGGGAGGCAGATTTTCTGAACGTCATAACTACAAAAAATGAAAAATCTCTGAGTAGAATCCAAATAAATCAGTGTATTCAATTAAATGACACAAAAATAAGTTGGCTGTTCAGTTATGTTTTAATATCAGAAAAGTCAGCAGGTAATTTTGGCGTTTTTTTGCCGTTCCTGGCTATGTTTGTTATGCATTACATTCTAATTTAACGCTTGAACAACACAAGAGCTACCTTTAATACCTTTAGTATTATGTTTCTAATACCTTTAGTATTATGTTTCGGAACCGAGGAGCCTTCTGTTATCTGTTATGAAACTTCTGAAAGTGTGGTTACACTGTAAAAAGTATCTCCGAATAAGGATTAAAGTTAACTGCAGTATCTGCTTCTGGGATTAATCTCATCTCTTCCGAGATAAGATTAATCTGAAGAACAGGTAAGATTATCTCAGCAAGATTCATCCTAGTAGCAAATACTGCAAGATCTATTCTTATAGTGTACTCAAATTATGGCTTTTCTCCAGTGTGAGTTCTCATGTGTTGCACTTTTTTGCTGTGCTGAGTAAACTTTCTGTCACACACTTCACAAGCGTGAGGTTTTTCACCTGTATGTACTCTCATGTGATCTGTCAAACGACCCTTCACGGTAAATTTTTTGTTGCATACTTCACAGGCGTATGGTTTCTCTCCTGTGTGTGTTCTCATGTGCTGCACTTTACTACTGCTATGAGTAAAACTTTTATCACATACTTCACAAGAATAAGGCTTTTCCCCAGTGTGAGTTCTCATGTGTTGCACTTTTGTGTTGTGCTGAGTAAACTTTCTGTCACACAGTTCACAGGAGTAGGGTTTTTCACCTGTATGTATTTTCGTGTGATCTGTCAAATTACATTTCATACTAAACCTTTTGTCGCACACATTACAAACGTATGGCTTTTCTCCCGTGTGACGTCTCCTGTGGGTTAGCATACTACCACGATTGGTGAAACTTATACTACACAAGTCACATTCATACGGTTTTTCTCCAGTGTGTAACCTCATGTGCTGCACCTTACTACCGTTTTGGGCAAAACTTTTATCACATACTTCACAAGAATAAGGCTTTTCCCCACTGTGAGTTCTCATGTGTTGCACTTTTTTGCTGTGCTGAGTAAACTTTCTGTCACACACTTCACAAGCGTGAGGTTTTTCACCTGTATGTATTCTCATGTGATCTGTCAAATTACCCTTCAGGGTAAATTTTTTGTTGCATACTTCACAGGCGTATGGTTTCTCTCCTGTGTGTGTTCTCATGTGCTGCACTCTATAACAATTGCTAGCGAACCGTTTGTCACAGATCTCGCAGACGTGAATCTTTTCTGTTTGGCCTGAGCCTCTCTTGAGTGTGACGATTTCTGTAATTTCAAGACCATCAAGGGCCTTGGGGGCTTGCTCTCCTGCTTCACCTCCCTGTAGGTTTTCGTCTAGAAATCAGGAATATTACAGAAGCAGGTTTAGTAACTCACGGACTGCCTAATCAGTCTTTATGTGAGGGGTTATCTCTGACTGGATGTCACTAGTTCTGAACCGATGGCTTCGAAACACAGTGAAGAAGACCAACGGTTTTGATGGGATCCCAAAATCTAACATTTGATTCAAGCAACTGGCTCATGTCTTCGCCATTCAGTCTTTCGTAAGAACCTTGAATATTTTTACTGTTAACATAAAAGTTCAAAAAATGGATTCAGCACGTCTCCTTGCCCCGATACCAAATCTCTAATCGATTACAGAAACCACTTTGAGCTTCAACCAAATTTCCAGTTTCAGCCGAATTCGTGATGAACCATTTGTTCAGCAAGAAAACCAAGTTCAGATTTGAATTATGTTCGTCTATGAGAGGTCGCTGGTTCTGCTCTTGTATACTTTACGAGATACATATAAGATTAACTCATTTATTTCCTTATTAGCATTTACAACTGCTAGCTGCGGATCGTCAACATAACAAACTTCGAATCACGGCTGATTGATATTCTGACAGTTAAGTTACGAATAAAATAAGGCACAAATGAGGACTGAGGATTCAGCGGACATCCTTACCCCCTCAATGAATTTCTTATTAGCTTATAAAACATACATGTTTTTACTGTAAATTCGAAACCCCTCCTCTGCCTCTAAAGATAGGCCTAAAGGACCCATCTACGAACTTGACCTATACTATACCAGTGAATCCTCATTGAACATTCTATATCAACCCGTTTGACCTTCGATTACACTAGATCTCTCCGACGTCACAGAGAATAAACGAATGAATGTTGGCATCCACGCGCAGAGCTATACTAGTTTGAGAATAAAGGGGTAGGGATTGCTATGGCCGAAAGCTGGTCGAGAAATTTTGTGTTCTGTTTTCACCGGATTCCGGGTGAACTACTTCCGACAGAAAATAACTTTCATATTCGGATTCAGCATTTCTCCTTACCCCAAAATCAACTATCTCAATAGCTTTAAAATTGCCCCTTAATTTGAAACCCGTCCCCCACCCCTAACTTCCTGAGTGACAGTCTCTTAAAGCAATTAAGAACCAAATGAGTTTTCATAAATCAAGTTTTCACCATATCAGTTTCTAGACGTTCCACTGGAACAAACAGGTATGCAATGGATATACTCTGATTTAAAGTAGGCTAAAGCTATTAGTTCCGTTTTTGCAGATACCATGGTATCTGATACCAAGGTAACTGGATTTGCATTTTGTCGGTTTTAGTAGTGTTCGTTGGAACAATCAACTATTGCGAGCGCTGTAACGGCTTTTGGTTTTCGGTTTCCGGTTTTCACCGTCTTTTTTGGAGTTCATAACTCGTGAACCAGTGCAGGTATCAAGTTCAAACTTTGTATACTTGTGGGTATTGGGTATTAGGGTCTAGTTTTGCCTTTCGAGGGTCCATCCCCCTCACCCACCTGGTTCAGGGGTAAATGGGCCCAGATTGCCCTGTGAATAATGTTCATAACTTGACCAGAGCTAGGCATAGCATGATGAAATTACTTATTCTTGTAGACCCTACGGATAGGAAATTACTTTTAAAGTTGCACCTCATCCACCGACCCAGTTCATGGGCAACTGGGCCCGAATTGCCAAAAGTAGAGTTCGTGACCCGTGACAGGAATTAACATGTATCAAGTGAAGCTTGGTAGGCTTGTGAGCATTGGGGTCTCTTTCTGCTTTCTGGGGGTCCCAAACCCTACTCCCACTTCGTTCAGGGGCCATCTGGCCGAGATTACCCATTGCTTAGGGTTTCTAATTTGACAACAAATGGAGATATTGCTTTGAAATTCCTTGTGCGCTGAGATCTTAGGGTTCGGAACTCAGCCTCACCTGAACCAAGCATCAGCACCCACGCAATTAAAGTCAATGATAACTAGGTTCAGGCGAGGCTATATAAACCATTCATTGGCTGAATAGCCATAGTATTTTACCGGACTTCAAAGAATAAAGATCACTCTTATCGCCACACTGCATTTCCCGTCTCTCCCCTCGACAAAAGTTGTCACAATGATTGGGGGACGACTGAACTTCTGGTCTAATAGAGATGTCAGACCTGCGTCTTGTAGGAACGAGGGCTTTAACATGGGCTTAAACCTCGCTGAGTGCAGGAGGAGTCGCTGCAACTAACAGTAGTTCAGTCGAGAGTTCAGAACGAGAGGAAAAGATATCCATGCAAAAAATAAAATTAACTTACTGGGATGAAACTGCTTCGTTCTCGCATACTCCGTGTCTTTCACTTCCGTGGAGTCGAAGCTGCTTTTAGGTTCTGTTTCTTCCGTTTCTTCTGAGAGTTGGGATTCAACTAATTCTGGTTTAATCGAGAGATTGATTTCTTGCTGATTAGAAAACAAAGGCTTTGTTTCAATGGGACTGGGTAGAGACATGTTTCTGTCTCGTGTTACTTCGGAAAGCTGTTCTTCAACCACTTCTGATTTAACAATGATGTCGTTTGTATGAACAACAGAATTCCTGTTCACATGCAGTATCCTCTCACAGAGTAACACAGAACTCTTCCCACACTCATCATAGGAGTTCAGCTTCTCCGCTGTATGCTGTCCCATCTGTACCGTACTGATATTCCAACAACTCAGTTCTTTATCGCATGCAGAAAATGAAGAAGGGTCTTCTCCAATGTGGACTTCTCTGTAATTTAAAGCTTCACTTTCAACGCCAAACGTCTTGTCCGAGAAGTCACACGAGGACAGCATTTGTCCTGTGTCACTTCTCATATGTGATGCCTTCTCACAGCGCTGTCCGGACGCTTTCGAATAAGAATTCCAGCAGAGAGGATCATGTGCCTTAGAACACGAGTCACTTGAGCTGTGGCTGTTACTTTCATCTTCATGTAAGCTGTCATTAACCCTTTCACCCAATTCATACTTTAATGCCTCATCACTTTCACCTTCAAGCTTGCATCTAAGGACTCCATCTGAAAAAAAAAATGCCTTGGCTTAATAATGCCCAGACCACATTCAGTCACATCTGTACGTAATTTGGTTATTACCAACTCTTGCGTTTCATCCTGGTCACACCTGGAACGAAGACATCTAAGATACATTACCACCATCATCACTAAAAGGTAAACAAAACTGGCTAAAGTCAGTGACTCTGGTCTGTGACTGGTCCAAACACTCCAATGATACGTTTCAAAATGGCGGAGATGGATTTTTCCATCTCCACTATCTTACGTTTTCAGTGTCTTTTCTTCCCAATTTCGACCGTAAGACGGTTTTATTACCGGCGTTATCACCAGGTGTGACTATGGTGGGGCCCAGGCATAAGGCGAATAAGGAGAATAGAGCCAGGCTCTATTTTCGCTTTGCAGAGCCAACCAGATCGCTTGGTTGGTTCCGGCAACAGGCCTCGGAGTGGAGCAGCGTCGTCAGGGTTGCCACGGGAAGCACTAAAGTTTTCCTTTGTTGGAATCTGAAGAAACAACTTTTCGTCAACAGAACACGTTTAATTATGTTACGTATCCGCTTCTTGTTAGTTCGAGGACCAATGCCTGTCCATCCGTTAATTTAATAGCTTTTTAAAATATAAAGGGCGTCAAATTGTACTCGTGTAGGGGAGACTTGGGGTACTTGGGACAGCACCTTCATCTACAAGATGCCATCTAGCATTCGCAATGGTATTTTGCACCCCGAATAACTGGCGTCATAGATGACGTCTGCATAAATTTTTATTTCAGTAACCTACGTCGAAAAGTTCCAAGTTACAATCGAAAAAAAGTTACAATCGAAAAGTTCAAGGTCAGTCCTTTTATTGTAAATATTTTAGTTGGATTTTTGAAGAATAGAAAACAAACAACGAAGTACAAAAACGTGTTCTCTGAACTATCGGATATTTTCTGTGGTGTTCCACAGGGAACTTTACTTGGACCTATCCTGTTCCTTGTAATGATGAATGATATAGCGCAAGAGCACCCAGATCGCTGGAAATTTGTGGATGATTTAAGCTTAACCGAAGTATGCTACAGAAATATTAAAAGCAAAGCTGCAGGCATAATAGAAGACATTAAAGATGAAGCCAGGTTGCTGGACATGCAGGTAAACGAAGATAAAAGTGCAATTTTAACCTTTTCCTTCCTCAAAACTAGCATTTCCTTTGAAGAAACACTGCCTTCTGGTTTACAGGTACAGAAGCTAAAGCTCCTTGGTGTAACAATCACGTCTGATCTTAAATGGGAGGACAACACCAACGTAATGCTAAAGCGTGCAAACGCTGGTCTACAGCTGTTAAAACTTCTGGCTAAGTTCCAAGTACCTAATTCACATCTTGTCCGAATTTACGTTTCTTTCATTCGGTTCACTTTGGAATATGCGGCTGCTGTTTGGCACTGTGCCCTTACTGCCGAACAGACACAACAAATAGAAAGAATACAGAAACGTGCACTCCTAATAATAAGTCGTGAGCCCAAAGTTCCCTATTCTGCTCTCCTAAAAAAGTTTAAGATGGAAACCCTTGAGAGTCGGAGACTGCGGCTGAGCTTAGCGGTTGGTCATAAGCTCCTCCACCATCCTGTTCTATCCGATATCCTTCCTCCTCCTTATGAAAACACAAGAAACCGACAGGAAAGGGTCGCAAGTTCAAAGGTTCCAAAGTTGTCCCCCGTACCTGCAACACATACGCGATACCAGAAAAGCTTCGTTCCGAGTTTCACAAAAATTTATAATGATGGTGGTAGCTGTCTGTGATATTATTCCAACGTCCGTGTTCTGTTTTTGGTTTTCATTTATATATTATAACAGGTCTGTGATGAAGAATTGATGATTAACTGTATAGATTTTAAAATGTGCATTATGCTTGACGTAATACCCAAATTTGGCATTGCCATGATAGTGGTTGTTTGAAATAAATTCGTTATGTTATGTTATGTTTACGTGGTTTTCAAGGGAGAGGTTAACAAAGACTTTGTAAGTATATTTTCTAAGATTTCCGAAATCCGTGTAGTTAGTTGCGAGTGTGTAACTGCAGGTACTGAAAAAAATAGGACTATGTGATGGCGAAGGACATTAAATGATGTGTAGCAAGGAGAATCTGCATTATCTACTGTGACCACTAAGCTATATTTTTTTGTGTCAAGACACACCTTAATTTATACTTGGGACAGTCCCAAGTAGTAGTACTTGGGACATGTCCTAAGTACTAAGAATATAGAATCTACAGCCAAATCTGGAATTTGAAATCTTGAAAAAACGAGGAAAGAAATTTTACAGTGTAGGAGATGTTGTCAAAGTTGGTGAGAGCGAGGTTGAAGTCCGCTACTTTAAAAGGGTTGCTCCTTTTCAAAAATATGTAGCTAGAAAAGTGTCGTACCAGTTTGAGACGTGGCAAGTTGCAAAGAAGCTGCTAAACCCAGAACCAACTGGCCAAACTGAAGGCCAAACCGGACACTTCATTTTTCCAATTGACATGTCTGTCTATAATGTATTGTAAACATTCTATAAATTCTATATCCGATAAATATTCTTTGAGCCCAAGCTGAATTTGAAACATTTATTCAAACATTGTTTGCAACGGATACGTCAGCTACGATTCTTCATCAGCGATATTTCGGCCCTTCTTGGCAAGGGTCCTTGTCAGGCTGTCAATCCTCTGGTTCAACTTCGGGGAAGGAAACAAACCTGTAACAAATAACTGAAGCTTCTACCGACTATAAATATCTTATTAAAGAAAATTATCTTAAAATATCACTATAATGAAAAATCCTGAGATTTAATTTTTGACACGGACGCTGTTTTTGCTGCACGATGCAGAAAACTTAAACATTATTTTATTAATAACCTCGTTCTACGTTTCTATTGTGGAGTACTCGCCTGTGTCTATTACTTTGAATAATTAGTGCACGGAAGAACTAGTGCTGAGATTTAATTTTTGACACAGCTGTTGTTTTTGCTGCACGATTGGGGCGACGGCAAGAAACCCTTTTTTCGGCATTTTGATAGACTTCGGTTTTGTTGTAAATAAGGGACTGAGGCTTAAATTGTCTTCCTTTAATAACCCCGTTCCACTGTGAAGGAAGTTTTGTCTGCTCAGTCTACAGAAAACCCACCCACAACGATCGATACCTTCCATACGATTTTTACCAGCCAGAATATGTGAAACACGGAGTAGTTATCTCACTAGTCGACCGAGCCATCAAAATTTGCGACACAGATCTCCTAGATGACGAACTTGTCACATTCGGGACGTCCTGTTTGGAAACAACTAACCAGTTCAACTGGTTGAACAGATCATCAGAAGACGACTGAAGCTGCATTCATCCCCCAAAGATCCTGTAAACTCTACTAGTAATGGTGAGGCAGAAGAAAAAATGCCCGCGTTTACCTTCCGTACGTCCGCGGAGTAACCGAAAAATTGTCCAAATGTTTTAAAAGATACAACATTTCACAGAACCCAAAATACTTTGCTGTCCTACCTAAACTCCGGAAAAGATAAATTCCCAAATCAGTACCAAAGAGGCATTTATTCAATACCTTGTGATTGCGGAAAGCGTTACGTGGGAAGGACAGAGAGAACTTTCGGAAAACGACTTGCAGAGCATGAACAAGAAATTGACCACGCCCTCGCCAAACGACACCGTCATAACTACACTTTCAAATCTGTACTTGCATAACGTATTTTCGAAAACCCATCCCATTCAGTATATTTTGAAAAAGCCCAAATTCTTGCAACGTGCACCGGACTCCATCAAACCATTCGAGAAGCCGTTGAGATAAAGAAAAACCGAGCAGGCATTAACCGAGATACAGGCGAGTACTTCCTGCCGGAAACGTGGAACGGGGTTATTAAGGGAAGAAAATTTAAGCCTCAGTCCCTTATTAACAGCAAAACCGAAGTCGATCAAAATGCAGAAAAAAGTATTTCTTGCCGTCGCCCGAATCGTGCAGCAAAAACAGCAGCCGTGTCAAAAATTAAATCTCAGCGTTAGTTTTTCCGTGCACTAATTATTCAACGTAATAGATACAGGCGAGTACTCCACAATAGAAACGTAGAACGAGGTTATTAATAAAAATAATATTTAAGTTTTCAGCCCCTTATTAATAAAAACAAGAGCTGTAAGCTCATATGGCACTTGCATGTGTCAAGATGATTTGATTGATCAAGAGTAAGTTTCGACTTTGCGGTTGAGATGCGCGCTATAAGGGAGCTGGAACTTCATTTGTAAGCAAAACCCTTGAGGCAAAACTGCTAATGGGCTGATGGACATCACGAAAATGCATATATTGCTTAAAAGTATTTTTTTTACTTTGCGGTCAAGATTGGTACTTTAAGGAATAATCGGATTTGGGAAGTAGCAATTTCTAAGCAAATGTTGTTGAGTCTCCAATATTCCAGCGAAGTTTCATCGTCCTAGCACATCTGGAAGTACCTTAACGCGCGATCACCGGAATCCCAGACCCCCCTCCCCCTCCTCCAACTCCACCCACAATAACCGGAGCCAATCCTGTTCTGTAAATGATTAATCCAGAGCATCTGTTTGTCATTCCCACGAAGTTCGATCCAGATCACACCAGTCTAAGCGGGTCAAGTATTTTCCGCCCTCCCCCCGATAATTGCCGGATTCGGTCCGGAAATGAAAAAGGTCACAAGAGAAAAATGTCCTCTGTTTAATTATTAAATTTCACTCGAATCCGATCACCCGTTCCAAAGTTACGCATGACTCAATATTCCGGATTCCCCTCCCTCAACTCCCCCCCCCCCAAGATTATCATATCGAGGATTTTTTTTTTTATTCCAAGTCAGTTTGACCGGGTCCCTGATATGCCTTCCAAGTTTCGTCGTGAAAATCCCCCAAAAACAGAATTCCGGGATACCCCTCCTCCCCCCCCCCTCAAGTGTCCGGATCCAGTCAAATTATGTAAAAGATTTATATGGACCAGATGTTTGTTCTTCCCAGCAAGTTTCACTCCGATACCATCATTCTAACCGTTTCTCGAGATTTCCGGTCCACCACCACCCCACCCCACCCAGCTCCCCCGCGGTGCACGTAGCCAATCCGATTCAGCAAATGACTTACCTAGAGCATCTGTTTGTTCTTCCCACAAAGTTCCATCCCGATCCCTCCATTCTAAACGGGGCACGTATTTCCCCCCCCCCCCCCCAATAGTTGCCGGATCCAGTCCGGATATGAAAAAAATCATCGGAGAAATGTCCTCTGTTGAATTCTTAAATTTCACTCGCTTCCGATCAACCATTCCAAAATTACGCATGACTGAAAATTTCGGATTCCCCTCCCTCCACTCCCCCCACCATTATCTGATCGACAAAATTTTTATTTTGAAGTCAGTTTGATTGGGTCCCTGATATGCCTGCCAAGTTTCATCGTGAAAATCCCCAAAACCACCATCACCGGAATTCCGGGACCCCCCCCCCCCCCCCCTCCCCCATAAGTGTCCGGATCCAGTACAATGGTCTAAAGGACTTATCTAGAGCAGATGCTTGTTCTTCCCAGCAAGTTTCACTCCGATCCCTCCATTCTAACCGTTTCTTGAAATTTCCGGTCTCCCCCCCCCCCAACTCCCCTCTGGCTACCGAATCCGGTCAAGACTTTAAACGGGACATTACAGATATATATTCTCTTCAGTTATGAAGTTTCATTACAATCCGATCATCCGTTCGAAAGTTACACACTTCTCAGTTTCCCGGATTCCCCTGACCTCCACCCCCCCCCCCCAAAATGGTCGGATCAGAAAACTGATTATTCCTAATTTTGTTTGGTCGGGTCTCTGATATGCCTGCCAAGTTTCATGGTCCAAGCACAACTGGAAGTACCCTAACTCGAAAAAGTGTGACAAAATGCCCTAAATTTTCAAGTTTCCAGCGCCCCGCACTCCCCCCCATATGGTCGGATCGGGAAACTGATTATTTCCAGGTTAGTTTGGTCGGGTCCGTGATATTCCTGCCAAGTTTCATTGTCCTAGCTCATCTGGAAGTACCCTCACTCGAAAAAGTGTGACAAAATGCCCTAAATTTTCAAGTTTCCAGCGCCCCAACTCCCCCGCATATGGTCGGATCGGGAAACTTATTATTTCCAGGTTACTTTGGTCAGGTCCCTGATATTCCTGCCAAGTTTCATTGTCCTAGCTCATCTAGAAGTACCCTAACTCAGAAAAAAGTGAAAAAATGCCCTAAATTTTCAAGTTTCGAGCGCCCCCACTCCCCCGCATATGTTCGGATCGGGAAACTGATTATTTCCAGGTTCGTTTGGTCGGGTCCCTGATATTCCTGCCAAGTTTCATTGTCCTAGCACATCTGGAAGTACCCTAACTCGGATATGTGGGACAAAACAAGAGCTGTAAGCTCATATGGCACTTGCATGTGTCAAGATGATTTGATTGATCAAGAGTAAGTTTCGACTTTGCGGTTGAGATGCGCGCTATAAGGGAGCTGGAACTTCATTTGTAAGCAAAACCCTTGAGGCAAAACTGCTAATGGGCTGATGGGCATCACGAAAATGCATATATTGCTTAAAAGTATTTTTTTTACTTTGCGGTCAAGATTGGTACTTTAAGGAATAATCGAATTTGGGAAGTAGCAATTTCTAAGCAAATGTTGTTGAGTCTCCAATATTCCAGCGAAGTTTCATCGTCCTAGCACATCTGGAAGTACCTTAACGCGCGATCACCGGAATCCCAGACCCCCCTCCCCCTCCTCCAACTCCACCCACAATAACCGGAGCCAATCCTGTTCTGTAAATGATTAATCCAGAGCATCTGTTTGTCATTCCCACGAAGTTCGATCCAGATCACACCAGTCTAAGCGGGTCAAGTATTTTCCGCCCTCCCCCCGATAATTGCCGGATTCGGTCCGGAAATGAAAAAGTTCACAAGAGAAAAATGTCCTCTGTTTAATTATTAAATTTCACTCGAATCCGATCACCCGTTCCAAAGTTACGCATGACTCAATATTCGGGATTCCCCTCCCTCAACTCCCCCCCCCCCCAAGATTTTCATATCGAGGATTTTTTTTTTATTCCAAGTCAGTTTGACCGGGTCCCTGATATGCCTTCCAAGTTTCGTCGTGAAAATCCCCCAAAAACGGAATTCCGGGATACCCCTCCTCCCCCCCCTCAAGTGTCCGGATCCAGTCAAATTATGTAAAAGATTTATATGGACCAGATGTTTGTTCTTCCCAGCAAGTTTCACTCCGATACCATCATTCTAACCGTTTCTCGAGATTTCCGGTCTATTTGGGGGGGGGGGGGGGAAATACGTGCCCCGTTTAGAATGGAGGGATCGGGATGGAACTTTGTGGGAAGAACAAACAGATGCTCTAGGTAAGTCATTTGCTGAATCGGATTGGCTACGTGCACCGCGGGGGAGCTGGGTGGGGTGGGGGGGGGTGGACCGGAAATCTCGAGAAACGGTTAGAATGATGGTATCGGAGTGAAACTTGCTGGGAAGAACAAACATCTGGTCCATATAAATCTTTTACATAATTTGACTGGTTCCGGACACTTGAGGGGGGGGAGGAGGGGTATCCCGGAATTCCGTTTTTGGGGGATTTTCACGACGAAACTTGGAAGGCATATCAGGGACCCGGTCAAACTGACTTGGAATAAAAAAAAAATCCTCGATATGATAATCTTGGGGGGGGGGACTTGAGGGAGGGGAATCCGGAATATTGAGTCATGCGTAACTTTGGAACGGGTGATCGGATTCGAGTGAAATTTAATAATTAAACAGAGGACATTTTTCTCTTGTGACCTTTTTCATTTCCGGACCGAATTTGGCAATTATCGGGGGGAGGGCGGAAAATACTTGACCCGCTTAGACTGGTGTGATCTGGATCGAACTTCGTGGGAATGACAAACAGATGCTCTGGATTAATCATTTACAGAACAGGATTGGCTCCGGTTATTGTGGGTGGAGTTGGAGGAGGGGGAGGGGGGTCTAGGATTCCGGTGATCGCGCGTTAAGGTACTTCCAGATGTGCTAGGACGATGAAACTTCGCTGGAATATTGGAGACTCAACAACATTTGCTTAGAAATTGCTACTTCCAAAATCCGATTATTCCTTAAAGTACCAATCTTGACCGCAAAGTAAAAAAAATACTTTTAAGCAATATATGCATTTTGTGATGCCCATCAGCCCATTAGCAGTTTTGCCTCAAGGGTTTTGCTTACAAATGAAGTTCCAGCTCCCTTATAGCGCGCATCTCAACCGCAAAGTCGAAACTTACTCTTGATCAATCAAATCATCTTGACACATGCAAGTGCCATATGAGCTTACAGCTCTTGTTTCATTATAGTGGTATTTAAAGATAATTTACTTTAATAAGATATTTATAGTATCGGTTGTAAACATTGTCTGAATAGACTATCTGACTTTAAAAAATATGGAAACCCTGGCGTCCCAAGTATTAAACTCTGTCCCAAGTACAAAACGACCTTGTCACAAGTATAAAACTAGTTTTATACTTAGGACATTTGAGGGCTTCTTCTGAATTACTTTTTTGGTCAAGTTCAAGATGACTTAGAAAGCTGAGTTTTGGGCCAGACATTCTCTTTGTAGTTACCTATATTACCAAGCAGGATTTACCCTTGCAGCTAAAACCGTTTGCGATCGGTGACGCTTAAATAAAAAACGTCCCAAGTACTCCAAGTCTCCCTACTTAAGAACACTTTTTTTTATCTTTAGAAGCTAGAAAAATTGTATCAGCGTGGCAACGCCGAACGCTGTATCGATAAGAACCGATTGAGTTCCTATTTGAACAGGCGTGTGTATTAAGACTTAAACATCGCGTTTCGCGCTATTCAGCTTATTACACCTATTTGGACATGCTCAAGCATTAAGTTACTAATCTTGCAAGGCAAAAAGTTCTTTCAGAGTTTCATTTCATCCCAGACCCAGGAGGAATGCTTTTGAAAAGTTAGCGCAAGACAAGTTCAGGGCAAGAGAACCCTGAACAGATCTCGCACTACTTGTCCCGGTAGAAAATGATTTCCATATTCGTGTTCAGCATGTCTTCTTACCCCTAAAACTCTATCAACTCCAGTCTTCAACTGACCGTTGACCTGAACGGTCGCAAATACCGGTTAAATTTTTGTTTGTGAAACCGTTGAAAGCCGTTACTGAAAGTCTGCGTTTGTGGAATGGCGCCAAGTGAAGGAAATGACGAGATGTCAGTTAGGCTGGTTTTCAGCCAGTTCTGATTTTTTTTTTTTTTCAGAAAAGTCTTGACTCGGGAGTTGATACAAATTCGGTCAAAAAGTTTGCTGCAGAGTTCTTCGCTGTTGACGCGATTGTCGCTGCGAAAAAGTTTCTGTGGGCTCTTGCTTTTCCTAGTGAGCCCCCCCCCCCCCCCCGAGAAGAAATGCACAGGCCAATCATATGTGTGATATTGTTGATGCTTTCCGTCGCTGTGATGACTTGGACGTTGCTTTTCCTGATTTCGTCATACGATTTCCCAGCGAAGTTCCGGTCGTTCCAGCTGTTGCCATATCTGTATTGAGTAGCAAGCTAAGCGCTGTTGCTAACGATGTCCGTTTTATTGCTGAAGCAGTTTCCACTCCTGATCGTTTCACTGCTATTTCTATTCGTGCCGAGGCTTTGACAACCATCCCTTCCTCACCGCCTTCAGATACGCACACTGTTGTTGTTAGTAATATCCCGTCGGATCTTCTTAACATTGATTCCAGGATGCAACACATCAACACCGTTGAAGGTAACGAAGGGATTACTAATGTCAGAGCGAATACTCAAAGAAATCGTCTCATCGTCCACACTTCAAGTGCTTCTTATGCAGAAGTTGTTGCGAGATCAATCACCAAGGGTTTGCCGGAGGGTACTACTGCCAGAGTTATCTCTCCTAAATTTTGGGTGTTGTCAGGAGTGTTCCAGTCACCATTACGGCCGATGCCTTGAAGACCCTGATTCCTGATGCTTGTGAAGTCGTGCCTATTTCGGGCTCTCGTTCTTTCAAAATCGTGTTCAAAAGTCAAGTTGGTCTCCTTACAGCTATGAAAATCGGGGTAAAAATCGGGTATGAAGTTTTTCGTATTCATGAACTCCACCGAATGCCCAAGCGCTGCTTTCGCTGTCAATCCCCAAACCACGGTGTAGCCAAATGCCCGCATCCGTCTGATTCTCCAAAATGCGCTCGTTGTGCTGGTTGCCACAGTTATAGCAAAGACTCCCCTTGCTCACTGCCTTCAAAGTGTGCCAATTGCGACGGTTGTCATGTCTCTTTTAGCCTCAGATGCAGCGTTATGAGGAACGCAGTGGGTCTTGGCAAATAACGGTTTTTCAGGAAAAGAAACTGCGCTGTGTGTCATTAAATGTAAATGAAACAAAGGACAAAGATCTTCTACTTGATGATTTGCTAGGCAGCTCGGACATTCTGTGTCTCCAAGAGAATCTGCTATCCACCCCTAGTAGCGAAAGTTTGCGTTGATTTCCTGAGCACTTTGTGTTCATCCAGCCTGCAATGAAAGCTAGAGGTCGTCCTTCCGGTGGGTTAGCCATTTTTCTTCGAGCCAGCGAGTGTTACTCTCTTGCCGTTCAGTTGGACAATATTCTTCTTGTTAATGTATATTTACCTTGCGACCGGCGGAACATTGCATCACATAGTTCATTTGCTAAGGCTTGTCAGAAAATCAGAACACTTCTATCAGACATTTCAAGGAAAGGAATGAAATGGGCTCTTGTTGGGGATATTAACACTGATCTTCTAACTTCTTCTGTACGGACTGACTTATTTTTCGATTCTTGACCGGTAGCTCACAGTCTCATTGAGAAGTCTCTACCCTTTTCATATATACATAATCGTGGCGCTAATGTTTCCAACCTTGATCATTTAATTGTTTCTGAAACAAGTCTCATTGACGGTATTGTTGAGGTTGATGAGGAGAAAATTGAGGACGACCATCTGCCTCTGTCTTTCTGTTTGGTTCTCCCTGTTGCTCGAACCAGTTGTCCAAATCCCAAGAAGGCTCGGATCCAAAAGCGTAACTGGAATTGTATAGATACTGTGCTCTACATTTCTACGTTAACTAATCTTCTCTCGCTTTTAAAAGTTCCTTTTCACCTTCTTCAGACTGGTATAGCAGTTACTACTTCGTCCGTTGATATTAATTATTATTATAGGAGCTTGTCCATTGCTTGAAATTGGCAGCCGATATTGCTGTACCGACTGAGAGAATTCGAGTTGGTACAAGGAAACCTATTTGGCAAGTCAGTCCTGAAGTTAAGAAGGCAAACAAGAGCTGTAAGCTCATATGGCACTTGCATGTGTCAAGATGATTTGATTGATCAAAAGTAAGTTTCGACTTTGCGGTTGAGATGCGCGCTATAAGGGAGCTGGAACTTCATTTGTAAGCAAAACCCTTGAGGCAAAACTGCTAATGGGCTGATGGGCATCACGAAAATGCATATATTGCTTAAAAGTATTTTTTTTGACTTTGCGGTCAAGATTGGTACTTTAAGGAATAATCGGATTTGGGAAGTAGCAATTTCTAAGCAAATGTTGTTGAGTCTCCAATATTCCAGCGAAGTTTCATCGTCCTAGCACATCTGGAAGTACCTTAACGCGCGATCACCGGAATCCCAGACCCCCCTCCCCCTCCTCCAACTCCACCCACAATAACCGGAGCCAATCCGGTTCTGTAAATGATTAATCCAGAGCATCTGTTTGTCATTCCCACGAAGTTCGATCCAGATCACACCAGTCTAAGCGGGTCAAGTATTTTCCGCCCTCCCCCCGATAATTGCCGGATTCGGTCCGGAAATGAAAAAGGTCACAAGAGAAAAATGTCCTCTGTTTAATTATTAAATTTCAATCGAACCTGATCACCCGTTCCAAAGTTACGCATGACTCAATATTCCGGATTCCCCTCCCTCAACTCCCCCCCCCCCCAAGATTATCATATCGAGGATTTTTTTTTTATTCCAAGTCAGTTTGACCGGGTCCCTGGTATGCCTTCCAAGTTTCGTCGTGAAAATCCCCCAAAAAACGGAATTCCGGGATACCCCTCCTCCCCCCCCCTCAAGTGTCCGGATCCAGTCAAATTATGTAAAAGATTTACATGGACCAGATGTTTGTTCTTCCCAGCAAGTTTCACTCCGATACCATCATTCTAACCGTTTCTCGAGATTTCCGGTCCCCCCCCCACCCCACCCAGCTCCCCCGCGGTGCACGTAGCCAATCCGATTCAGCAAATGACTTACCTACAGCATCTGTTTGTTCTTCCCACAAAGTCCATCCCGATCCCTCCATTCTAAACGGGGCACGTATTTTCCGCCCCCCCCCCCAATAGTTGCCGGATCCGGTCCGGATATGAAAAAAATCATCGGAGAAATGTCCTCTGTTGAATTCTTAAATTTCACTCGAATCCGATCACCCATTCCAAAATTACGCATGACTGAAAATTTCGGATTCCCCTCCCTCCACTCCCCCCCCCACCATTATCTGATCGACAAAATTTTTATTTTCAAGTCAGTTTGATTGGGTCCCTGATATGCCTGCCAAGTTTCATCGTGAAAATCCAAAAAACCACCATCACCGGAATTCCGGGACCCCCCCCCCCCCCCATAAGTGTCCGGATCCAGTACAATGGTCTAAAGGACTTATCTAGAGCAGATGCTTGTTCTTCCCAGCAAGTTTCACTCCGATCCCTCCATTCTAACCGTTTCTTGAAATTTCCGGTCTCCCCCCCCCAACTCCCCCCTGGCTACCGAATCCGGTCAAGACTTTAAACGGGACATTACAGATATATATTCTCTTCATTTATGAAGTTTCATTACAATCCGATCATCCGTTCGAAAGTTACACACTTCTCAGTTTCCCGGATTCCCCTGCCCTCCACCCCCCCCCCCCAAAAAAAAAATGGTCGGATCAGAAAAATGATTATTCCTAATTTTGTTTGGTCGGGTCTCTGATATGCCTGCCAAGTTTCATGGTCCTAGCACAACTGAAAGTACCCTAACTCGAAAAAGTGTGACAAAATGCCCTAAATTTTCAAGTTTCCAGAGCCCCCACTTCCCCGCACATGGTCGGATCGTGAAACTGATTATTTCCAGGTTAGTTTGGTCGGGTCCCTGATATTCCTGCCAAGTTTCATTGTCCTAGCTCATCTGGAAGTACCCTCACTCGAAAAAGTGTGACAAAATGCCCTAAATTTTCAAGTTTCCAGCGCCCCAACTCCCCTGCATATGGTCGGATCGGGAAACTTATTATTTCCAGGTTACTTTGGTCAGGTCCCTAATATTCCTGCCAAGTTTCATTGTCCTAGCTCATCTGGAAGTACCCTAACTCGAAAAAGTGTGACAAAATGCCCTAAATTTTCAAGTTTCGAGTGCCCCCACTCCCCCGCATATGGTCGGATCGGGAAACTGATTATTTCCAGGTTCGTTTGGTCGGGTCCCTGATATTCCTGCCAAGTTTCATTGTCCTAGCTCATCTAGAAGTACCCTAACTCAGAAAAAAGTGACAAAATGCCCTAAATTTGCAAGTTTCCAGCGCCCCGCACTCCCCCCCCCCCATATGGTCGGATCGGGAAACTGATTATTTCCAGGTTAGTTTGGTCGGGTCCCTGATATGCCTGCCAAGTTTCATTGTCCTAGCACATCTGGAAGTACCCTAACTCGGATATGTGGGACAAAAAACTCGGACCGACCGACAGACCGACAGACGGAATTGTGATCGGTATATGGCACTTGAGCCAGAGGCTGCAAGTGCCATAAAAACACGGCAAAATTTTGGCTAAAATTTTGTATTGCTTGTGGACGCCCAGGCAATGGTACTGTCTTTAATCTAAAAGCTAAAACGAAGCGTGAATACAAATCTTCACTTAAAAATGCTCGTTTGAATGGCTTAGATGCTCCCAGTGACAAAAAAGCGTGGCAAAAGGTCCTTCGTACAGATAAAGGTTCAGCTGTACCTCCTTCCGCCCTAACTATGGCTGACTGGACCAGCCACTACAGTGGTCTATTTAGTGGTTGCAAAAACCAGATTCAGCAGCACCTTAAAATTTACTTCAATACCTACCAAGGAAAATATTTCAACCTTCTGTTCTTCCCGTTTCTTGTTCTTCCGTCGAAATTGCTTTCCGAAAATTAAGAAGAACTGTTCTGCAGATTCTGATAGCCTTTGTGCCGATTTTTTTCAAAACTGAGTGTCCAGCTTCAACACAACACCTTCAGCTGCTATTTCAAATTTGTTTATGCCAGGGTTTGGTTCCGAATAGTTTCCTCCTGGGTACTATAACATCGGTGATTAAGCGAGGGAAAGACACGGACCTTTGCAAAAGCTATCGGCCAATTACAGTTTCTTGTACCATAAGCAAAATCCTGGAATACGTCCTTCTTCCAGAAATAGTTGAAAAATGTAGCTTTGGTTCAATGCAGTTTGGATTCCGTTCGAGCGCTAGTTGTGCGCACGCTCATCACATATTGACAAAAATGATGAAACAGGCTACCCGCGACAACTCCTCTATACCTATATGTTCTATAGATATAGCCGGTGCTTTTGAGAATATAACGCATTCTCAGGCCCTATTTTCTCTCATTACTTCTGGCGTGAATCTGTCTGTTGTCTATCTGTTAAAATTTTGGTATGGTCATTCTTCAGTAAGGTACAAATGGCAAGGTAGCTTGTCAGAGATTATTCCTGTCAGAAATGGTGTTAGCCAAGGGGGAGTCTTTTCTCCCTACATCTTCAAATCGGCCATATCTTCTTGTCTTGATTCTTTGCATCCTGCTTACTTCTATAAAGACTATGCCTTCAGCTACATAGCCTACGCGGACGATTTGCTCTTAGTAAGCCGTAGCCGATCCACACTCACATAAAATGTAAGTAAGCTGCCGTCTGAACTTCTCAAAATTGGCCTTGAAGTTAACCTGTAAAAATGTGAGTACCTGCATTTCAACCCTTCGTCAAATGGTTCGAGAGCATCTAAAGCTTCTCTATCTCTTGGATCGTTCATCGTCAAATTAACAGACTCTCTACGGTGGCTCGGCATAACATTCAAATCTTCATTGTCAAAATCTTGCTCTTCGGTTCTTGAAGAAATTTATAAGTCAATCCGTAGCGCCTATGGGCGCATCGTCCCCAACCGAGGGCGCTATAATCGCAAAGCACTGGGAAATTTGTACAGCACCTTCTGCGCTCCTTCTATACTATTTCGTTCTGGCGTCACCCGCATGTTCTGAGAAAGAAGGAGATTATGTTATTTTAAATATGCAAAGCACCTGCTCCACTTGTTGAAATTATGTAATAGCAAACACTGACGGAGAAATTCAAAATTCAAGATGCAAGTGTTACCCTTTTGGATATTTCCTCATCGCTTTCAAAAATCATGGACAGCAAGGCCCAACCAGCACACGACGTCGTCCACTGCTTCCTGACCAAAGATTAAAAATTAAGTGTCTTTTTCTGTGTGTGCATAATATGTGTTTTATTTATTTTCTTTATTTTCTTCATTTACTCCACCTTTCCAAATGGCAGGTCATAAATAAATTACTTACTTACTTAATGAAACCTTTACTTTTAACAAACTTTCCGCTTTTGGCCGGAGACCGGGCGAACTAGTTGTCCAGCAACAAAATGGTTTTCATCATCGTCTTCTTCTTACCCCATAATCGAACATCTAATCAACTTCAAATAAAACTTCTAATTTAAGCAACTTTCTGTTTTTTGCCGGATTCCGGACGAACTACCTGTCCGGCAAGAAAATGGTTTTCATCATCGTGTTCAGCATGTCTTCTTACCCCATTACCTGCTATCACATTTGCTGTTTAAAAATATTTTGTTTGCCCTTAATCTGAACCCCCTCCCCCACCCCTAAATGTAGGGCTACAGAGCCCATCTACGAACCTGACCTTACCCTTGACCCAGAAAAGACTCACACCAAGTTCCACCAAAATATCTCGTTCCCTTTGAGAGTTATCATGCTTACCGGCGGACGGACCGACATACGGACGGACAACTTTTGCGATGTCATAGGTATTCCTCCACTTACAGGGATCCCGAAAACAGCTTACTTCCAGGTTTTAAACTATGTAGTGTGCTAACTAATCCAGTGTGCTATTCTGGACAGACCGAAACCTACAGCTACAGAAAGTTTTGGACCCACTATAAAAAAAAAAATCCCTGAATACAGAGAGTTGACAAGCATACAGCAGTCATTCACAAACGTACTTACATTTAACTTTGAAAAATTCATTTTTGTATTCAAGAACTTCCAGATACTCAGCATCCTCCATTTTTGAAAGGAACCACAGGCTAAAGGCCAAGGACATTGGCATCAAGAAGGCCTTTGGCCGTAGCCTGTGGATTTCGTTCTTTGGCCGTTGGACAGAGCAGTAAAACATAACAAGACCAAAGGTGTCGATGGGATCCCAAAAATCTAATATATAATGTAGATAGATAAATAATTTAATTGTAATATTTAGGAACGATACTTAAAAACTAATTGTCTTTTACAAATTGGTGCGCTTATCAGATGAGAAGTTTGACATTATGTTAATTTGAGGCACCGCTGGATAAGTTGTTGATTGTTTGGTGTGATTAGTCCAACATCTAATCAACTTTAAACAAAAATTTAACTTATAAAAAAAAATTCGGTTTCAGCTGGATTCCGGACGAACTACATGTCCAGCTAAAAAAAAATTGTCATAATCGAATTCAGCATCTATTTTTGCCCCTATGTCGGACATCTAATCAACTACAAATATACCCCTATAAGTCATATCTGTTTTGACGAAAACTTCCTGCCACTTCTGCCAATTTCCCGGTTTCGGCCAAACTCTAGAACTACTTGTCCGGCGAAAAAAGAAAGCTCAAAAACAAACTCAGGGTATCTTCTTTCCCCAATAATGAACATCTAATCAACTTCAAATAAAAATTTGACTTATAACAAATTTTCCGACTCCAGCCGGATTCCGGAACTATATGTCTGGGTAAAATATGATTGTCACACACGGATTCAGCGTCTCTTCTTACCCCTAAATCAGTTATCTAATCAGCTAGAAATAAAACTTTAACTTCTAACAATTTTCCGGTTTTGGCCGGATTCCGGGCGAACTACATGTCCAGGAAGAAAATTGTTTTCACATAAAAGTTCAGCATGGCTTCTTGCCCTAAACCGGACATCTGATCAACTCCAAATAAAACTTTTAATTTTAACAAACTTTCCGGTTTGAGCCGGATTCCGGGCGAACTACTTGTCCGTCAAGAAAATGGTTTTCACCATCGTCTTCAGCATGTCTTCCTACCTTTAAATCAAACATCTAATCAACTTGAAATAAAACTTTGACTTTTAACAAACTTTCCGGTTTTGGCCGGATTCCAGGCGAACTACTTGTCCGATTACAAAATGGTTTTCACCATCGTGTTCAGCATGTCTTCTTACCCCATAATCGACTATCACATTAGCTGTTTCAAAATATTTTGTTTGCCCCTTAATTTGAACCCCCTCCCCCACCCCTAAATGTAGGGCTACAAAGCCCATTTACGAACTTGACTGGTCCACCGACCCAACAAATCCTCACACCAAGTTTCATCAAAATATCTCATTCCCTTCGAGAGTTATCGTGCTTACAGACGGATGGATGGACGGACGGACAGACGGACAACTTTTGCGATGTCATAGGTATCCCTCCATTTACGTTTTGGGATCCCAAAACCAGCTTATAAGCAGACAGGCTAAAGGGAAAGGTTTGCCAAAACACCTAATAAGCACAGCTGCTACTCAGAGGCGTGCTGTAAGGCATGGAAAAAACACAGCTAATATCATCTACCGATTCGGTAGATATTTACAAGGTCCGCCCCCTTAATAAAAGAAAGGCTCGGGACACCCCTGACCCTGGCTGCAGTCATGGTGTTAACAGTTTGCATACACAAAGGCAAATCGGAGAATATTTGCTACTGAAGACCTAATTTCTATGATTGTTTGGTAGAAGAGACTTACCTGTTTGCTCCACTTCCCCATTTTCAAAAGAATGTAAATCAAATCCCTTGTCACAAACTTCAAGATTTTCCTGTTTTGCTGTCACTGTACAACTATCAAAATGCAAATGTTCAAAAAAATATTTCTCATTGGGAAAATTCTTCTGGCAATCGTCACAGGTAATAACCATGGCAAAACAAATTCTACCACATTGACCAGCATGTACCGGGCTGTTTGACTTTTTCGCGCTTAGATTTTCCTGGGTGCGATTCCTTTTTTCGAAAAGCCCTGTGCGCCTCGTTTTTGTTGCATGCTGCAGTCCACTTCTCGGTCGATTCCGGAACTACATTTGCATATTTGTTCTGTCTCTCGAATGGATTGCCTCTATGGTACCTTCCAGACATCCGGAATCTTCCAGACTCCTCGGGGAATCGAAAGGAACGGCGAGAATAGAGGGAGTCACTCCACGCGGACTCCGCTTACAGAAACAGCGGGAACACGGGGTATCCTTCCAAATAGGATTTTGTTAGGAAAAAAATATGCAGTTGACGAAATTAATCTGGATCCACTTTATTTTTGGTTTTGTTCGTTCTGATTGTTTTAAATTAATTTTTCATTGCACCAACACCAGCAAAAACTGATTCCCCTCCGAATCTGAAAGGGATTCCTTTTTGGTGATGATAATCAGAGCATTCCCCGTCCGAGGGGACTCGCGAGAATACGGGGAGTGAGTCCCCGGGACAAACAAAAACGCGGGGACTCCTCAAGTGGAGTCCTCGGGGAACGGCGAGAATACGCCTAAGATCATGTTCACACGCAGAGGGAAAAAAAAATGTTCAAGCGAGAAGATTTGGCAAAAATAAATTCACCAGCCAGCAAAAAATGTTTTGATGGCATTCGTGACATCAGTAGTCTACCGTCAAAAGTTACTTAGAATTTTTGATAGTCTTTTTACCAGCGCTGCCGACGAGATTCCGTTCAAGTAGACCGGAATTCCTTTCATCATGAAACGGTCGAAGTTCAAATACGATGACGTGATGAAGAAGATATTTGACAACAAAAAATGGAGCGGAAAGTAGCAAAATGAGCGCTGGCCGAATGCGGGAAAGAACCACGGATCTCTGAGTTGCTAAGCAAGTGCTCTACCACTGCGCCAATACTTTATGTATTCGGGAGCGAATGCGGGAGTATGTATGGTTCAAAGATTAAAGTAAGACCAAGTGGTCAAAACGAAACAAATCTCGTGGAACTTGGATACAATCACTTTCCAGATCCTATCATAGTCGGTGGAGTGGAGGGACGGGAAACTATTAACATGCAAAACTTTGGAAAGGGTAATCGGACATGCGTGAAACTTGAAATGTGTCAAGAACAAGTTTTTCGGATATTCAGTTTCAAATCCGGACCAGCTAGTTCGGGCACTTCCACATAAGCTAGGACGATAAAACTTGGCAGGCATATCAAGGACCCCAAATGATTAAGTTGGAAATAGTCATTTCCCCCATCCGAGCACCGTGGGGGGAGTGGAGGGAGGGGGAATCCGGAATCTTGAGGTATTTATAACTTTTCAACGGGTGATCGGATCTCGATGAAACTTGATATTTGGAAAGACCTCATGCCTCTGTCGACCCACTTAAAATCCGGACCGGATCCAGTGACTTTTGGGTCATAGGGGAACGATAGGGCAGTGTCTATCGTTCCCCTATCTGGGAATCGGTACTCCACAGGCTATTGATCCGCGGTTCCCCTAATCCGGTCCGGAACCGGAAATCTTGGGAAACGCCATGAGCCGAGGGATCGAGATGAAACTTGGTGGGAAGACACCCAGCAAACACTAGATACATCGTTGACATAACCGAGCCGATTTGGGCACTGTGGGGGAGTGCAGGGAGGGGGAATCCGGAATCCTAAGGTATTTATAACTTTTGAACGGGTGATCGGATCTTAATGAAACATTTAGCCACAGTGTGGGAAGTTGGAGGGGGAGTCCCGAAAATTTTGTAGCTCGCATAGGGGCCAAACGAGTGGACGGATTTGAATGAAACTTGAAGAGTAGAGATAAGATGTTCCCTAGCTGACATAGTTTAGGGTCCAGGCCGGATCCGAACAAGGTGGAGGGGGGTGCCGTATTTTCGCGAACAATGCTCAGACTCAAGCGAAACGTGATGGCCGGTAAGAGAAGATGCTTTGGGTGATCATTTTATGTGTAACTAGATATCCTATTTCTAGGTCAGATCCTCGGAGGTTGAAGGGGGTATTTTGTGACGTTCTCATCTTCTTTCTTGCCTACGTGCCTACTCGTAACAAGTGCCATATGAGCTCGTAGCTCTTGTTGAGGTCAGAGAATCGAAGTGTCCTGAGATAATGTTCCCTCATAATCAAATAATCGATTTTGAGGCCGGGGAATCCAAGTGCCAGAGGCTAATACGGCCCTCCAAAGGTAAAAGTACGTATCTACACTTTTCATTATTTCGATAAATCACGGCTCAAAGTTTGAGTACTTTTGAGAGCTTCAAATACGGTTTACGGTGAAACTGGACACTGGCTAATTCTGGAAATTAGTTAAATAGGTAAACAAATATGGGGATTTCATATTTTTAAGTAAAATTTTCTATTATTACTGCCCCGAAGCCTGAAACAGTAGATACGTACTTTTACCATTGGACCGTTACTCATATAAAGAGGCGCTCTCAAAAGGTAAAAGTGCGTATATGACATATACGTACTTTTACCATTGGACCGTTACTCATATAAAGAGGCGCTCTCAAAAGGTAAAAGTGCGTATATGACATATACGTACTTTTACCTTTGACTCGAGACTCGAATTCGAATGAAGTCCCAAAGGTAAAAGTCTGTATAAAACATAAAACGCACTTTTACTCTGCCCAAAACCCCGTATCTATGACGTATACCGAAGGTAAAACCACGTATGAAGCATGTACAACAAGTCATTTTTTTATTCAAATAATTAGAAGTTAAAAAATAAAAAAAATAAAAAGAAATCACTGAAATACTGCAGGCAGCTAAGAAACACAGCCGTGCTTCAGCAAATCGACAGAAGCTGTTGATGAAGGCATAGTGCGCCAAAATGTACGGCGATTCTCATTCATAAAAGGTACAAGTTTTTCCAAGATGGCCTTTTTCTTTTCTGGCTTTACCCCCCTTGCGCCAAGAATCGGATCTGGCAAAGGATACTTTGCCTCTTTGATTGTACTAACCAGCTTTTTTGGCACAAAACTTAGACTCTTTTCTTCACCCTCAGGGCTAGTTTTATAGAACAGTTCTGTTTTTCCCTTCTTAAAACAGACCTCACTGAACTCATCAATGGTCACGCCCAAGTTCTTCATGACGATGCCAGGAGCTTTTAAGCTTTTCCACTGGCAAAAGTCTTCTATGTCCATTTTCACGGCTTTCGTGAATTTTCTACTTTTTTCTATGGTGTCGCACAAATCCTCAAAGTCAAGAACATCCCTTTTTCGAATTCGAGACTCAATCGATCCGTGTATGGAGTCAGCCCCCATGTGCGTATGGCCTTTCACTAGATACTTGATACGAATCGTTTCAGGTCCTCCTTCACTGTTGACTATCAGTACAAATTCACTAAAAATTGTCCAATTTTTGTTCTGGGCACAGCAATTGTCAGTATAAAAAATGAAGTGCAAGATATCCCTATTCATCTTTAAGACCTTGTGGAAGGCACTACCTATATCAGGTGCATCACGTCCTTGTCGAGATTCGTTCCAAACAACGCAAAGGTTCTGGTTTTGTTGGGTGGCCTTAACGGGGGCAAACGTCTCATTAAAACACACGAGTCTTGATAGAAAAAAGGCCTCCTTTCTGCTGTGCATGATGGGAAGCAATAACACTTTTTGTAGGTCCACGGTGAACAACATGGTAGTTGAATCTTTTTCGTATTTCTGCTTATCTTCAGAAAATGCTTTTGAAACCTGTTCAACAAGATCTCTGTGCTTTCTGTACAGTTCAGTCTCTTTCTCGGTTGCCTCACCATTTGTACCAGGAGTTCTCGCAGCCCCTACTTTCTCTTTTAATAGTGTGCAAATGTCACAGCTGTCACTTTGGGGCATGCACAATGATACTTTCATACCATTAAGAATCTTCCTATATGTCTCATCATAGATTTTATTTGCTGGATATTTTTCATTAAAGTCTTCTGCCATAAATTTGTAGCTCAAATCACGAGAAAGGTACCGAACATTTGGAGCGTGAGCTCGACGATAGTGTGGAATTGCTGGCTGAAAGCTTTCAATGTGCTGCATCACAAGGCTTCGATCAACTTTGTTTGGTGGCCCTGCCACTTTATGGCCCCTTCCGTCCTTGAGCTCATTCCCAAGAGCATCCCTTTCAATTTTTGACTTGATTGTAAAAATCACTCTGTCATTCTTGCCTAATCCTAGACAACCAAGGAATGTAGACTTGCAAACTGGCAAGTTTTCAACTTTTGGGGTAAGTGTGGGGTCGTCATTCGAATTTCTGGGAAGGCTGTACCTAACTGTAGTTTTTTTTCTACACGCAGCTTCTGGGGCAATAGTCCTTCTTTTAACTGGTAGGAATGTCAGCAAAGAAGCGAGCCACATTTGTCTTGATTTATATTCTTTGCTCCAACATGTGTCATAAATTTTCCTGAATTCTACACTAGAAAACTTCAAACATGAGTTTGTACATTTGTTAGATTTACAGCCAGGTTCGTCAGGAAATGGATACTTCTTAACATCTCTTTCAAATTTATCTTTTTCTGAGCGAACTCGTTTTGGAGTAAGGTCAACAATAGACCTTCCTTCTCCTCCACCATTTTCTTCACGTCTATTTTCTCTATCTTGTCCCACAGACCTTGCTGCTACAGCGTCAATTACACACATGACATGGTCTGAGGAATCAGGTTCACAAACAGCATTGTTGCTTTCATTAGATGGTTGATTGTCCAAATTTAGCTGGTCATCTTGGGTCTCATAAGCTGCTGCATCCGAAGCCGAATCTTCCAAGGGCAGGAAAGGATCGGTAGGAAAATGGATCAGATTGTACTCTGGATGATCTGATGTAAGATCATTACTGACCGAAAGAGGAACTAAATCTGTAAAGAGCTTTCTCCTCTTCTTCAAAGTTGTCTGCCTTTCATCATCAGAAGACCCAAATGTCCCTTCAACGTCCTCCCAGTCAATATCAGACTCATCACTATCACCTCTACTTAAATCTTCTTTTTCGAATTCTTCATCAGCAAAGTGTTTTAACTGTGCCTTAGTTTTAGCTTCTCCATCAGTGGTGTCCCTTGATCGAGAATGTCCAGAAAAATTGGGTGATATGTCTGTTGTTTGATTTATCTGGATGATTTCTGGGGGGGAACAGGAACTAGCTCCTCGTTGCTCTTCACTGGAAGATGGCAAGTCGGTATTTGAAGTTGATGCCTCATTTGTACTTGCTTGACATGCCAATGTCCTGAAAAATTGGAATTCTAAGAACTTGTTATCAACCTTGATTATCTCAGATGAAAGAGGGGGTTCTAGGGCTATTTTGATACATTTTTTTTTGTTTCTAAGGTAAGCAATATTTAGAGGCCCTCAATTTTTTCTCAATGTTGTAATAGTTGACCAAACTAATCCCTGATTATCTCAGATGACAGAGAAGGTTCTAGGGGTTATTTTGATGCATCCCTTGTTTTTTATTTTATTTCAAAGGTAAGTCATGTTTGTAGGCAATACTAAAAAAATGGCTTTAGGTGGTTGGTCGGTAATTTGGTATGACGCTGCTCTCCTGTACTAATTCGACAGCTACATAGCTAGCTGTGTAAACTGGTTGTAGCGGGTCTGTTGTACCTACCTGGTAGTACATATGGGGTTTTACCAGAGGGTTTAGGCCTACTTGGAGAAAAGGTTCCAAAATAGCATGAAGCAAAATTTTCTTACCTTAAATCTCTTTCCTTTTGTATAACCAACGCTCTCTGTAAATTTAGAAAGCCTCTTGACATTCTATGCCAGTACTCTTTAATAGCTCAGAGTTGCTGGTTGTTCAGCTCTGCTCTGGTAAACAAACAATGATGATTGTGCTGAATCATGACATATACGTACTTTGACCTTTGGTTTCCTTTCTCATTTTAATGTGCCGGCCAAAGGCAAAAGTACGTACCAAGGGTGAAAGTACGTATCTACACAGATACGTACTTTTACCTTTGGATGCGCCCAGAAATTTTTCAGATACGTACTTTATCCATATGCTATTTCCGTTAATATTTGGACTAGAGCCTTCTTACATATACCATTCGATTCAGCACATTTTTTTTAGTATGGTGGTGGCATTAAGTCGAGAAGTGAAAAATTGTGCATATACGTACTTTTACCTTTGGAGGGCCGAATATTCCCCGATAAGCAATTATGACTTTTGGGGTCGGGGAATCGAAGTATCATTGACTAATGTTCCCCGACACGCAAACACTGACTTTGCTGAGCTGAGGTGGGGGAATCCAAGTGCCAGGCCGTTTGATTGTGCGGGAACATTAGCTCTACATGCTTCGATTCCCCGACTTTGAAAACCATCATTTCTTACCGGGAAACATTAGCCCCTGGCCCTTGGATTCCCCGACCTCAAAAATCGATTGTTTGATTATGAGGGAACGTTACTCCATGGCATTTGAATTCCGCGACCACAACTATAAAAAAGTCAATATTTGTATTTCGGGGAACATTAGCCCCTCACACTTTGATTCCCCGACCTCGAAAACAATAACTTCTTATCGGGGAATATCAGCCCCTGGCATTTTGGATTCCCCGACCTCAACTCAACTAAATCATTATTTGCATGACGGGGAACATTGATCCCTCACACTTTGACTCCCCTATCTCTGGATCCCCCGACCTCAATATCGATTATTTTATTATGAGGGAACATTAGCCCATGGCATTTGGATTCCGCGACCGCAACTAAAAAAAAATCAATATTTGTATGTCGGTGAACATTAGCCCCTCACACTTCGATTCCCCGACCTCGAAAACAATAACTTCTTATCGGGGAATATCATCCCCTGGCATTTTGGATTCCCCGACTTCAACTCAACAAAATCATTAATTGCATGTCGGGGAACATTGGCCCTCACACTTTGATTCCCCTATCTCTGGATCCCCTGACCTCAATATCGATTATTTCATTATCAGGGAACATGAGCTCTGTATACTTCGATTTTCCGACCTCAAAAACCATTATTGCTTATCGGGGAACATTAGCCCCGGCACCTGGATTCTCCGACCTTGAAATTGATTATTTGATTATGAGGGAACAATACCCCTGGCATTTGGATTCCCCGACCTCAACTCAACAAAATCAATATCTGATTGTCAGGGAACATTAGCCCCTCACACTTCGATTCCCCGATCTCAAAATCGATTATTATGAGGGAACATTATCCAAATGCCAGGGGTTAATGTTCCCTAATAATCAAATAATCGATCTAGAGGTCGGGGAATTATACTTCGATTACTACCGAGATACTCTCGAAACAACGAGAACATAGCGAATGCTTCTAGAATTGATTTTGTTCGGAAAAAAAATATGCAGTTGACAAAACTAGTCTGGATCCACTCTATTTTTGGTTTTGTTCATTTTGATTCTCTTTAATTAATTTTACACTGAACCAACACAACACCTGCAAAAATTGACCCCCCCCCCCCCGAATGTGAAAGGGAGTCCTTATGATGATGGTGATGATAATCGGAGCATTCCCCATCCGCGGGGACTCGCGAAAATACAGGTTGTGAGTCCCTGGGACGGACAAAACGTGAGGACTCCTCGGGGAATACTGTTCTACCAGCGGGCAAGGCAAAGGCATAAGTGACGCCGCAGGGAGCATGTTTAACCTATTTATTAGTTACTGTCTTCGTTCCAACCTCGACAAAAGTTAATACGCTAACCGTTCCAACCTTCTCGAAACAGTAACTATTTGCTTACCATGCAAGAACGTAGTTGATGCATGATTCCAACGAATCTCTGTGTCGTAGTTGGTTGGATTAGCCCGTGACATAATACTATGCAGATAAAAGCGTTCCAGCCTTGATGACAAGAAGCAAAAAAATCCATAGCCACGTTTTTTGTAAACAACCCGTTCTCTATCCCATCCTGCTATAAGGGGTTTTTAGTATACGCCGTTGTGCTATTGTCCGTTTTTAGTAGAAAGGAGAACGAGTTGTACCTCATTCTGTATTCCGTTCTGCTGGATGATCAACGGAATAGGAACCTCAGTTCTGCATACCGTTCTCATCCCGTTCTGCTATGTACCGGGAACAGGTCCTTCAGCAAAATGGATAAAAGGACCCAATTTTTTAATGAAGAAGAAAAAGGGTGTCATGGAATGGACCTTCCTATTCTCAATGACTCAGGAAAAAAAAATCCAAAATTTGTGGACAATCTTAACAACGGAGTGAACTTGTCAAACCTTCGACACGAACAGGACATGTATAGTCTTGAGGAGTACATTATTTTAAATATGCAAAGCACCTGCTCCACTTGTCGAAATGATGTCATAACCATACTTTGACGGAAAAATTCGAAATTCAAGATGCAAGTGTTACCCTTTTGGATGTTTCCTCATCGCTTTCAAAAATCATGGAGAACAGGGCCCAACCAGCGCACGACGTCGTCCACTGCTTCCTGACCGAAGACTGAAAATTAAGTGTCTTTTTCTGTTTTGTTTATTTCTTTATTTTCTTCATTTACTCCGCCTTTTCAAAACGGCGGGTCATAAATAAATTAACTACTTGTATTCGGCCGCTGTTTCAGCCCCGTTTGAACAAGCTATAAGGTTCGAAGTCAAGCTGACCATTCATTACGAACGAAAATCTCGGTTTTCTAACCCAAATTTAACATAGAATAAAAAAAATCTTACCGTTTTACAAGATAAATAGACTGTGGGTGAATGGAAAAGGCACTGAGTTTTTGCTGACCCTCAGGACCCAAAGGGGGCCCTGAGCTATCCAGGACAAAAATTTGAAAAAGTTATACTCGACGCCATGTCAAACGCATGGGGAGAGACAAGATCATGTCTCTCCCCATGTTCAGAGTAGTTAAGACACACGATTGACCCAGGCTCAAACGCGCCTTAGCTGCGTTCGTTGCACTCCGGGCTGTTTCTGGTGTTTCGTCACAAGTGTCCGGTTCTCCCCTTAAAACGCGTTTTTTTGGTTCACCTGTGAGTTGATGAAAACTGGCTAACTCCTCGCTGAAGCCGAGCTCACGACCAGGTTCTGGTTAGTCCGCACCGGTGAGATAAAACCGGACACTGGTTAGTTCAAAAACGGGTTATAAGACTGGTGAGAAGTCACCGGTGGATGCAAAAACGGCTTATAAGAAAAACCGGAGACCACCGGTGAGAACTCCCGTGACAAAGAACGCAGCTCTTGAAGACATTCGATACTCGAACAATGGGTCATTATCTCGGATTAAAAAGTGTTCAATTTATGAGTGACCTTGGTCAACTGGTATGACGCAACCAAATGTCACAGCTCAGATGAGAAACTGGTTTTAGGGATCCCAAAACGTAAGTGGAGGGATACCTATGACATAGCAGAAGTTGTCCGTCTGTCTGGCCGCACGATAACTCTCGAAGGGATTGAGATATTTTGATGAAACTTGGTGGGAGGATCCTTTGGGTCAAAGTACAGGTCAAGTTCGAAGATGGGCTTTGTAGCCCTATATTTGAGGGTGGGGGTGAGGTTTTAAATTAAGGGGCAAACAAATTATTTTTTTAAAGCTATGGAGATAGTTGATTTAGGGGTAAGGAGACATGCTGAATTTGAATATGAAATTTATTTCCTCGCCGGACAAATAGAAAATCGGAAAATTTGTGAAAAGAAAAAGTTTAATATGAAGTTGATGAGAGGTTTAATTTAGGGGTAAGGAGACATGCTGAATTCGAATATGAAATTTATTTTCTCGCCGAACAAATGGTTCACCCGGAACCCGGCGAAAACCGGAAAATTTGTGAAAAGTAAATGTTTTATATGAAGTTGATTAGAGGTTCGATTTAGGGGCAAGGAGACGTGCTGATTCCGAATATGGAATTTCTTTTCTCGCCGGATGTATAGATCGCTCGGAATCCGGCTGAAACCGGAACATTTGTTAAAAGTAAAATTTTTATTGGAAGTTGATTAGAGGTTGGGTGTGGGGGTAAGGAGACATGCTGAATCCGTTTTTGAGCTTTAGTTTTTTGCCAGACAAGAAGTTTGTCCGGAATCCGGCCTAAACCGGAAGTTGGGCAGAAGTTATGAAGGAAGGAGATATATACGACGTAGGCTATAGGGTAAACCATATGCTGAATCCATATTATGAATATTTGATTATTAGCAAATATTAAAATTTTGGGATCCCACCGAAACCTTTGGTCGTGTTCCTGTAACTCTGGGCTCCCTTGGAAAGCCAGGGGGGCAGCTGCCCCCCGTCCCCCCCCCACCCAAATGACGCCCCTGGAAATCGTACGCAAATGTTGATTTTTAGTTACTAGCCCCTCAGTTTGAAATTGGTGCAACAACCGTTTTTTGTAACAACCTCAACGGAGAACGGGTTTGAAACTCATTAACGAAAAACGGGCTTACAGGCAGAACGGAGAACGGCGTAAGGAAAATGAAGTTTACAAACCCCTATCTGGAATCGGTACTTCACAAGCTATTTAATTCCTGTTTGTCGGGGATCGACGTGTCAGGAGCTAATGTTCACCGACAGATCGGGGAATCTACTTGCCCAGGGCTAATCTCCCCACCAAGTGGGGGAACCGATGTGCCCTGGGTTAACATTCCTTGAGTACTCAGGGAATCGAAGTGTCCAGAGCTAATAGCAGGGTTCGTTTTGGTCGTTCGTCGTTGTCGGTACGAAGAACGTCGTATTTTCATTACTGTTTTCTTCGGCACATTCTACAAAGGCAGTGTCTATCGTTCCAGGACCTGGAACTGATACCTCAACTCAACCGGTCGAGTATGCTGCCACACAGGAGCCAATAATACTCGACCAGTCGAGTAATAAGGGTTATGGGAGCTATTAGTACTCGACCAGTCGAGGAATCGAGCCTCCAGTCGCTATCAGTACTAGACTGGTCGAGTACTTGTGTCTTAGGAAGCTAAAAGACCTGACCGTATGGAGCTTGGAGTCAGGAAGAAACAGGTCGAGTAATTGCTACCATAGGAGCTATCTTTCCTCGACCACACAAATGAAATCCGGAAAGTTGTAAGGTCGACTTACCAGCCCCCAGGGACTAATAGTACTCGACCATGTAACTGGTTAGGTAGGTCGAGTATTCACGGCAATTGCAGCTATTAGCACTCGATCTAAAAAGAAGGATAGATGGGTCGAGTATTTGACATCCCAGGAGCTGTTCGTACTCGACCTAATATTACCAATAAGAGGTCAAGTATTCAGGGCGCTGACGGTTGAAAATGCTCTACCTTTGAAAATTGAATGCGCCCTGGTTAAAAAGAAGGAAAACTAATCAAATAAGAGAAGTCAAAAACAGAAGATTTTTGTACGCTGTTCCGTGCTCTGTGTTCCGCTGTCTGTTTTGCAAAACACGGAACTTGCTCTCCTAGCATGTTTTATGACTGTGCAGATAGAAAACTGCAGAGAGATTCGCAGATAGAAAAGAAAGAATTGCAGATGTACGGAGGATAAAGCTGGATCGAAAGTATGGTCGTTTTGGAATTTAATTTGCAATTTAACAGATTTCCCGCCTAATACGTGCTCAGGATCCTAAATTTGTGTTTTCTTCAGAACAGCGACAAAACATGAAACACGGAATAGCGTAAGCAAAAATACCATTTTCACAATTTACCGTTGTGAACACAGAACACGGAACAGGAACCAGAGACGACACGCAGTTAGTGCTCTGTCAGACAGGACGGCGTGATGCCGTGAATGATGGACCATCTCGGGCAATCTTTGGTCCTGTCTCCAGTAGATTTCGCGACTCGTTTCATATTGTGATGCTTGTCCGTCGAATCCTATTAGATTTTCGTAACAGAACTAGGACGAAATGACGGTCTCCACAGGCCCATTCACAATGGGTTTTAGCTAAAAGCCAGGCTTCACCTTCCAGATTCCCAGACGACCGGGGCTTCCGCATAGTTAAGCAAGATTTTCATGATAATGATGACAGCTAATTTTGGTATTCTTCAACATTTCCTAGATGTCCTCTTTACATATCAAATATCTCTAGCATCCCAATCAGAACTGTCAATCAATTTCCCTTATCTTCGGACATTTGCATATTTTTAGTGTCTCTCGAACGGATTGCCTCTATGGCACCTTCCAGACATCCAGAATCTGGGGTGTCCAACACCCCGGACTTTCAGACGTTTTTGGCCTGGCTCCACCTTCCAGATCCGTATCGACGAAAACGGCTATCTGGAATCCGGAAGAAAAATCCGGAAGGTGAAGCCTGGCTTTCATACTCGGTACCAGCCAGTTCCGGAAATCGCTCTGAGACCGAGAATTAGCTGGGTTTGTGCCGTTCGTAATTAATATTGGTGACAGTTTCGGGTACCAGCTAGTCTTGGACCCAAGTAGAAATCAGTTGAACTTTTGAGGGCATTTTTTTATTCAAAACTAGCTTAAAACATGTTACACGCCAAACATGTTTGCACATAAACAAGTTATTCACACAAGAAGAGCCACAACATAGAGGGAAAACATCTGCTGACTTTTTTGTTCGTCTTCTTAATATCAGAAAAGTCAGCAGATAGTTTTTTGCGTTTTTTTGCTGTTCTTGGCAATGCTTGTTGTTCACTACATTCTAATACGTAACGCTTGACAAAAAAAAAAAAAAGCTAACACCATTAGTGCTATCTTTTGGAACCGAGCAGCCTTCTGTTATCTGTTATGAAACTTCTGAAAGTGTAGTTACATTGTCAAAAGTATATCCGAGTACGTTTTTAAGTTAACTGCAGTATTTGCTTCTGGGATTCATCTCATCTATACTGATATAAAATTATCTCAGTAGAGACCAGATTAATCCCAGTAGCAAATACTGCAAAATTTATTCTTACAGTGTACTAAAATTATGACTTTTCTCAAGTGTGAGTTCTCATTTGTTGCATTTTTGTGTAGTGATGAGCAAACTTTTTGTCACACACTTCATACACGTATGGCTTGTCTCTAGTGTGTAACCTCATGTGCTTCACCTTATTATTGTTTTGAGTAAAAACTTTTATCATTTACTTCACAAAATAAGGCTTTTCCCCATTGTGAGTTCTCATGTGTTGCACTATTTGGCTGTGCTGAGTAAACTTTTTGTCACACACTTCACAAGCGTGAACTTTGTCACCTGTATCCATTTTCAAATGTTCTGTCTTGCGATTCTTAGAAACAAACCCTTCGTCGCACAAATCACAAACGTCTGGCTTTTCTCCCGTGTGAAGTCTCCTGTGTTTTAGCATACTGCCACGGTCAGCGAATCTTCTACTGCACAGGTCACAAGCATGAGGTTTTTCTCCAGTGTGTAACCTCATTTGCTTCACTTTGCTACTGTTGTCAGCAAAAGTTTTATTACATACTTCACAAGAGTAAGGCTTTTCTCCATTGTGACTTTGCATGTGTTTTAGCATACTGCCCTGTTCAGTGAATCTTCTACAACACAGATCACATTCGTACAGTTTTTATACAGTGTGTAACCTCATGTGCTTCTTCTTGGCACTTGTGTGAGCAAAACTTTGATCACATACTTCACAAGAGTAAGGCTTTTCTCCAGTGTGAATTCTCATATGTAGCACTTTTTGGCTGTGCTGGATAAACTTTTTTTCACACAGTTCACAAGAGTAGGGTTTTTCACCTGTATGTATTTTCGTGTGATCTGTCAAATGACTTTTCATAGTAAACCTTTTGTCGCAGACATTACAAACATATGGCTTTTCTCCCGTGTGACGTCTCCTGTGGTATAGCATATTACCACGATTAGTGAAACTTATACTACACAAGTCACATTCATAAGGTTTCTCTCCAGTGTGTAACCTCATGTGTTTCACCTTGTTACTGATCTGAGCAAAACTTTTGTCACATACTTCACAAGAATAAGGCTTTTCTCCAGTATGAGTTCTCATGTGCTGCACTTTTTGTTTGTGCAGATTAAACTTTTTGTCACAAAGTTCACAGGAGTAGGGTTTTTCACCTGTATGTATTTTCCTGTGATCTGTCAAATGACTTTTCATAGTAAACCTTTTGTCGCACACATTACAAACGTATGGCCTTTCTCCCGTGTGAAGTCTCCTGTGGTAAAGCATACTGCCACGATTCGTGAAACTTTTACTACACAAGTCACATTCATACGGTTTTTCTCCAGTGTGTAACCTCATGTGCTTCACCTTGTTACATTTTAGGGCAAAACTTTTGTCACATACTTCACAAGAATGAGGCTTTTCCCCAGTGTGAGTTCTCATGTGTTGCACTTTATGGCTGTGCTGAGTAAACTTTCTGTCACACACTTCACAAGCGTGAGGTTTTTCACCTGTATGCAGTCTCATGTGATCTGTATAACTACTTTTCGTAGTAAATGTTTTGTTGCAAACGTCACAGGCTTGTGCCTTCTCTCCTGTATGTGTTCTCATGTGCTGCATTACATAACCACTGCTAGCAAACCGTTTGTCACCGAGCTCGCAGACGTGAACTTTTTCTGTTTGGCCTACGCCTCTCTTGACTGTAACGGTTTCTGTAACTTCAAGACCATCAAGGGCATCAGGGCCTTGCTCTCCTGCTCCACCTCCTTGTGGGTTTTCATCTAGGAAACAGGAAAGTTAGAGAATGTCTCGTCCAACCTAACCAGTCTTTATGTGAGCTCTCTGAGTAGGTCTTACTTGCTTTGAACCGATGGCTTCGAACCACAGCGAAAAAGAAGACCACAGGTTTAGATGGGCTCCCAAAGGTGAACTTTTGCTGGACTTAGGTATACGTGTATGCATGCGTTACCACCAATGAGTTGCGGGGTGATCCATAAAACGGCTCTCAGGGACCGCTTTACACCATAGCCACTCCAACATTCCTGGATCTGGAAAGTCTACTAAAAGGTAGTTTCTCTTAAATAACGGTTTGTTTAGAGCCCGTTTTTATGGCACTTGCCCTTCGGCCAAGTGCCATAAGTGCCATAGTGATCGCAATTTCTGTCCGTCCGTCGGTCTGTCGGTCCGGGTTTTGCTAGTTCGGGCACTTCCACATAAGCTAGGACGATGAAACTTGGCAGGCATATCAAGGACTCGAAAAGATTAACTTGGAAACAGTCATTTCCCCGATCTGACCATCGTGGGGGGTGTGGAGGGACAGGGAATCCGGAAAATAGTGGCATTTATAATTTTGTGAACCGGCGATCGCATTTGAATGAAACTTGGCGAGTGGAACAAGACCAAAGGTTCCGATGGGATCCCAAAAATCGAATATTTGATGCAGACAGTTACGATCTTTGTGCCGACCGGTTTTATATAAAACTCAAGTTCAGATATACCTCTATAAACCATATTTATTTTGACGATACTGATCGAAACTTCCTGCTTTACTTCTGCCAAATTTCCGGTTTCGGCCGAATTCCGAGTCCAGAAACGAATTCAGCGTATCTCCTTATCCATACAAAAAACATCGAATCAACTTCAAGTAAAACTTTAACTTATAGAAAAATCCGGTTTCTGCCGGATTCTGATCGAACTATATGACCCGGCAAAAAAGATTGTCATATACAGATTCAGCGTCTCTTCTTACCCCTAAATCTGTCATCTAATCAACTTCAAATAAAACTTTTGCTTTTAACAAATTCTCCGGTTTTGGCCTGATTCCGGGCGAACAAGTTGTCCTGGTAGAAAATGCTTTTCACATAAGTTTTCAGCATGTCTTCTTACCCCTAAATCTGTCATCTAATCAACTTCAAATAAAACTTTTACTTTTAACAAACTTTCCGGCTTTGGCCGAATTCCGGGCGAACTACTTGGCCGGCGACAAAAGAAAGCTCAAAAACGAACTCAGGGTATCTTCTTTCCCCAATAATGAACATCTAATCAACTTCAAATAAAAATTTAACTTATAACAAATTTTCCGACTCCAGCCGGATTCCGGTCGAACTATATGTCCGGGTAAAATATGATTGTCACACATGGATTCAGCGTCTCTTCTTAACCCTAAATCGGTTATCTAATCAGCTAGAAATAAAACTTTAACTTCTAACAATTTTCCGGTTTTGGCCGGATTCCGGGCGAACTACATGTCCGGGAAGAAAATTGTTTTCACATAAAAGTTCAGCATGTCTTCTTGCCCTAAATCGGACATCTGATCAACTCAAAATAAAACTTTTAATTTTAACAAACTTTCCGGCTTCGGCCGGATTCCGGGCGAACTACTTGTCCGTCGAGAAAATGGTTTCGACCATCGTCTTCAGCATGTCTTCCTACCTCTAAATCAAACATCTAATCAACTTCAAATAAAACTTTTACTTTTAACAAACTTTCCGGTTTTGGCCGGATTCCGGGCGAACTACTAGTCCGATTACAAAATAGTTTTCACCATCGTGTTCAGCATGTCTTCTTACCCCATAATAAACTATCACATTAGCTGTTTCAAAATATTTTGTTTGCCCCTTAATTTTAACCCCCTCCCCCACCCCTAAATGTAGGGCTACAAAGCCCATTTACGAACTCGACTGGTCCGCCGACCCAACGAATCCTCACACCAAGTTTCATCAAAATATCTCATTCCCTTCGAGAGTTATCGTGCTTACAGACGGACGGACGGACGGACAGACGGATAACTTTTGCGAAGTCATAGGTATCCCTCAACTTACGTTTTGGGATCCCAAAAAGCTATTGTCTCAGATGTTCCATGTCAAGTCCGGACCGGATCCGGTACTTGGGGGGGGGGGGGGGAGGGGGAACCGGAATTCATGCGAAACGCTTCGCGTCGAGGGATCGGGATGGAATTTGGTGGGAGCAACAAGCATAAGCATTAGATACGTTCGTGTACGATAAAACTTGGCAGGCATATTAGTGACCCGACCAAATAGACTTCAGGACCCGACAAAATGCCCTAGGAAGACTTCCGTTTCTGACCATTTTTCGGGGAGTTGAGGGAGAGGGAATCCGGAAAAACTGACTTCCATAGATTGCCAGCAATTGGTCCGATTCAAGTGAAACTTTATTGGTGATAAGAACTGATGACCTAGATATGCATATCATCTGTCTGAACCACATGCGGCCATGGTGCGGGGGGGGGGGGGGCAGAAACTTTGTGACATGCAGAAAGACCAAAGGATGGGTTGAATGGGATGCAAGTTGGACAGTACCAAGTTTCTGCGTCATAGCGTCAGAACCGGATCCGACCAAGGGAGGAGGAGGATGAAGCGGGAACTGGAAATTGCAGATATGGTCCAAATCGAGTTGATCGAGTCGAAATCGAGACTTGATGGACGGAAGAGAACGTTTTTGCGGCTACCATGGACACCATGGTATCTGATACGATATCCCATTGCCAGGCCTTATGTTAGGCCCCTGTGGTAGGGCCATGGTGTTTATTTTTTTTATGAATAAAACTGAAACCTAAAAAAAATCGGTAACTGGATTTGCATTTTGTCGTTTTTGCAGTTACCGTGGTACCTGATATTCAGGTTGCTTTGCAGAAACGACGATCGTCGAATTTGCGCTTTTACAAGTCATCCCAAAAGAAATACTATAAATTCACTCACATCATAAGTACCAAATTCTTTCCCACCAATTTGACAAAAACCCAAGCTCCTGTATTGGTGATGATGAAAGTGAGATGAATTTTCAGATACCACGACAACTGGCCAAATACCACGGTAACTGAAAAACAACTTTTGACCGTCATATCAGATACCACGTAACTGCGTAAACCCAAACTATTATACCATACTCACAAGGCTTTGTTACAATGAACTACTGCTACCATTAACAAATAAGCCAATAGAACCTCTGTCTTTGATTCTACGCAGCGACTACGGATACCCCAACAAAACTAATCTGAGCTAAGGTAATGCTGAGCTTTGAGTTGATGCCCTTCTACTTCCCTCTTCACTGTTGCGCTTATCAGGATTAGTGCAGGTGGCGCGCTTACCTGCTCTGCAGCGCATCCAGAAAACCTTTTTACTTTGGAAATTTCTTCATTGCGGCTTTTCTGCGATATGGTTGTTTGTAGAGGAAACGAATTGTGATGTTCCGCGTAGTTCCTACCCTCCGCTCGTCCGCATCGGGTAGGGTACAGGGATTCATTAGACTCCGCATGGTCGTATTACAGAGGTAGGGAGACGGAGATTCTGGTGCTTGTTTGTTCTTACTACTACTCCCTTCAGCTAACGGCTTGCTTTTAAAGGGTAACGCTGGTATAGGTACATTTTGACACTTACCCTTAACAGGGTAGTTTCACCGACAGAACTCGTGTTAATGGTAACCCGCAAACGATTCTGGGAGTGCGTTTTACCGCAACCCTGATTATAGGTCAACTACAGCTTATTTCAGATAATAGGGCCCAAACCTGAGCGTTCTAGCATTTGAAGTGCCCAGAAATCCCTCGTCCAAATCACTAGTTCAAACTCAAATTTGGGCTAACGCGACCCCAAGGCAACAAAATGGACAAGCTCAACAAGATTGAGATTAGAGAATAAGGTAAACGAAAGCAGTAAAAACGGTATAGTAATATACTAGTTGGCAGTTGAACAGTAGCTTAACAAGAAATAAAAATATACAGCTAAATATTCAGTATTATTTATTTCATTTTAATTCCTTTTAGTCTAATTCCTGAAGTCTATTTGGTCAGGTCACTAGTTTCACTAGAAAATTAATTTCTGGCAACTTTAAATTGCTCATCTTCGTCTTCCCCGAAAAGCGAAAAAAATACATTTTGGCCAAACAATGGATATTCATGATCTCCAAGGGCCCATGATAATTTTTGCGCCAAAGGTTTTGCCTCCAAGTGAATTTCTCAACGTACAAAAAATACTTTTGAGCAAAATACTGGATTCATTGCTTGGATTCGAAGATTGTTGCTGAACTGGGAATACTGTCAAAAGAAGTCAGATGGAAAAATAAACAAGAAGAATAGATCGTTCTTTCAAGATATTTCTTTCGTTTTTTGGACAACTGTGAAGTGTCACAGGGATATACAAAGTTTCAGAATGCTGTTGCTACATCAAAAGAGGAGGAAATACCAAGTGATAATAATAATAATTAAATATAATATTATATAGAATAACTTTTTGGTGCTTTTCTATCGAGCTACGTCTGCCAGTCATGCAGGAGGCAGGTCCAAGTACAACATACTGTACTTACAATATTTAAAGCACAATTCGTCCTAGTATTGATCTTTTCAAAATGAAATGGCTCAGATATATTGTTTTCTAAAATATCCACAACAAATTAGTGATTTTCTTGTTGGCACTTGTTGACTCTATATGACTGTCAGGGATTGGTTCAATAGTCTCAAGAAAATTAAGTTTACTGGCAAAAGAATTAACAACAAACTCAAATGGTACTTAACCCTTTAACCTTATTAGGTCACCAATACAGGATTATCAAATAACGTTCACTGACTCTTCTGGTCGAGCGTTCACAATGGAATGAATTTCGAATTCATTTTCCTTACTTCTCTCATCGCCCAGCATTAGCATCGCTGCCACCTCTGTCGCTCCAAGGTGGTGGCTGGATGCAAAATGTTTGAAAACTGAAAGCACCTTGGTTAAAAAGTGGAAAAAACAGCAGGTAGTCTAGCATTTCTTCCAAAATGAAATATTATACTTTCAAGCTGAATGTCCTTATTTGTAAAAGAGTTGATCACATACCCTGAACTCCTACAGCTTTCTGGTAAGTTTCTGTTGCTTAATTTCCAAAACTTAGCAAGGCCCAAAAAGGGCTAAAGAGAGTTATAGATACAAACAAAACAACAGCAAAAGGTGGGGATTTCAGAATCTTAAGATCGCATAAGGGAGCTAGGGATAACACGAAAAACTGAATAACCATGAGGGGTCCTTTAAGACTCTCTTTATTTTATTTTGCAAGACCTGTTTAGTCAAAAGGTAGGTCATAGGAATGGTTGCAACTGTCTTTCCCCTTTATGGAAAGAGATCTAATGTTTGACAGGAAGTTAAGATTTTCCGCCAAACCACCTGCTAGCTTATGGCTATACAGTAGAGGTATGCTTATCTGAAGTATTGAACTCTTTTTTAGCTGTCCCACTACCTTGGCTTTGTTACTTGTATATAAAAAAGTAAAATGGAAAGGAAAAATAACTAACTTGATATCAGCTAACAGCCAACTTAGGGTTATTCTGGCACAAATTTGAAGTAGATATTCAATTAGCCTAACTTTCTTTGCTTTTGAATTTACTAAAACAGTCCTTCCTCTTTTGAAGGCATCTACAGGTTTGGACCAAGTGTGGACTGCCATCTTCTCCATTGTCCTTGTGACAAACATTTCAAATCATAAAAAGCAAACCAGGTGTCAGTTGAGTCACTTTCAGCCGTGAATTAGAAAAATATTTAGGGTTTTTCTTTGGCAATAATTCACTGTTAGCCAGCTGTTCACATAAGCATACCTCTACTTTACCCTGGCTGCAGCCATGGTGGTACATTTAGCATACCCAAAGGTAAATCAGTGAAATTTAGATAGTGAAGATTTAATTTATAGGATTGATTAGGAGAATAGACTTACTTGTTCGATCGACTGCCCCAATTTCAACAAAATGGAAATCAAATCCGTTTCCAAAAACTTCACCATTTTCCTGTTTTACTGTCACTGTACAACTATCACAATGCAGATGTTCGAAAAAACATTTCTCATCCGGAAAATTCTTCTGGCAATCATCACAGGTAACAACCATGGCAAAACAGATTCTACCACATTGACCAGCGTGTACTCGGCTGTTTGACTTTTTCGCGCTTAGGTTTTCCTGGGTGCTTGCGATTCCTTTTTTCGAAAAAGGGGGTTGACTTTTGCAGTGTAAAGGTTTGCTCTTGAGCATTATATTTCATATTTGTATGTTGCTTATTTTAAAACACAAAATTGGCTTCAGGCAGCCAAACATTATGTTTCTAAATTTGTGGTTTTCATTTTGCTTTTATGAGCAAAAAAGAAGGTGCCCGATTCTCTTTTCGGAAAAAGGAATTGACCCTAGAAAGAAAATCTAAGCGCGAGAAAGTCAAACAGCCCCGTAAACGCTGGCAATCTAGAATTTGTTTTGCCATGGTTGTAACCTGTGGTGATTGCCAGAAGAATTTTCCCACTGAGACATGTTTTTTGGAACATCTGAATTGTGAAAGTTGTATAGTGAAAGTCAAACAGGAAAATGGTGAAGTTTATGATGAGGGATTTGATTTCTGTTCGGTTGAAATTGTGACAGTTGAACAAACAGGTAAGTCTCTTCTCATCAGTCCTAGAAACTAAATCTTCACTTCCAAATATTCATTAGTTTTCCTATGCATATGCTAACTTTAGCACCATGGGCATGACTGCAAGCCAGGGTATAGGCTAGCAGGCAGGTTGCTTGCTGGAAAGTTTTCAAGTCCCGTGAACATTAGCCTACATATATCTCATTAAGCGATGATTAATGGTGGTAATTTAAAATCCTATGCTGCTTTCGATTTGAGTCCTCCTTGTCTCTGTCCTGTCTTCTTGTTACTGCCTTGTGACGGTTTAAACCAGTTTTATTTACCCTTGTCAGATGAATGACTCAACGGACAAGCATCGCAAATAAAACGCGGTCGAGAAATCTACCCCACACATGACCGAAACTTGCTCCGAGAGCATGTCATCATTCACGGCGTCCTGTCTGACAGGGCACTGACAATTGTCAGCTGACAGGATAAATAAAATGGCATTAAGCGGACAAGGCAGTTAAATAAAACGGCATTTGGCTGACAGGACTGAGACCGGACCGGGACAAGGCTAAATCGAACGCGGCTCTAGTTGTAACCATTCTGGTTACTACAGATTCATTATTTAACCTGGGGGGGAGGCTAGTTATTTACTGATTAGGCTAGCTGGTCATTTTTATGAAGTGTTTTAGCAGGAAAAACTAATGTTTTGACGAAACATCGACTGATTTTCAGATAAACAAACTGTTTTTGAGAAGAAACAACTCTTTTGAAGAAAAGTCGATTGTTTCCGATAAAACAATTGACAGTTTTCACAAAAGATCACAGCGCTTCACTCTGACTCACTCCCCGATATGTGACAACATTGTCCATGCAACTCACATTAAAAAATTTGGCTAAAATATCCATGATCTGTTTGCGATGGAGGCCGAGTCCAACGAGTCCATTACCTTAAGATCATTAGAATGTCAATTTTTATGATCTCCAGAGTCAGAGTTTTTGTCCTGAACCAGCAACTGTATTTATGCCACTGATAGGCTTTTGTGGGTCGGTTTCACTTTCCGACTAGAAAACACGCCAGCAGATCTCCTGGAACGGTCCACAATTCCTATATATACACCTTTTCAACACCAACGTTTAGAAAAACCTTAAGTATATTAAATGACGGGTAATTCCTCTCGGATGTTGAATACAAAAACTTACTTTTACTTAGGTTACTCCAAAGTGCCCACCTGAACAGTTCAAGCGCTCGCTCACGTCTGTCATGTAATTCATTTCCCAATCCAGGCAACGAAATGCAATCCATTCAAAAAGAGCCTCGATAACTCGAGGCAACCGTGTTCAGGTGGTCACTTTGGCAAATCCAAGTCATTAGGGGTTGGTGTCATACGAGAGAAAAAGGAAATATCCCAACAGTTCCTCCCTCCCAAGTATGATGCCAACCTCTATCAACATATCACAAAATAGCACTTCATTCCAAGAAAGGACCCCATTCCTCCATCTCTTGTAGTCAACGCTCCAGTTCCTCGACTTCCCGGTCGACCAAGGTTTGCTCCGTGGATCCAGAAGTTTTCCTCCGCTTCCCCAGTGGTTCGCCCTCTTCAGCTTGATCGTGAACGCTATCCTCAGCTTGAGCTTCTTCGGTGATAATCTCTTCTGTCGTCATCGATGCCGTTTTCTGTTGGGTATCCGATCTTTGTTGATCCGTTGGCTACCTCGGAATTGACTGCAGCCCACTGCCGTGACCTTGGTTCCTCTCGGAAGTTTTTCCGGACGCTGCACAGAGTACCCTCCAGCGTTCTGCGTTCCTCTCGGAATCTGTCACCGCCGCGGTACACGTACAACGGGACACTAACTCCCGGATGTTCCGAAAGAGCTGTCGGAAGTAAAAGTACGTACACACATTGTTCGCTGTTTCTTGAACATCGAAGTGGTATCCACCAGTCACGTGACCCACCATGACGACACTTGGTACAGCGTCTTGTGGCACCACTACCCGGTAATTGCGCCTCCCGTTCCTCTCGGACCCCAGTCGGAACAGAACTCCATCAAAAAACAAACCTAATGTGTCTAACAATTCATCCACACGGGGCATAGGGTACGCGTCCGACTCAGAAACAGCATTCAGCTTCCGGTAATCAACACAAAAACGAATGCTACCATCCTTTTTAGGAACCAAAACCGTTGGTGATGCCCATTCGCTGGTAGATTCACGTATGATACCAAGTTTTAACATCTTGTCTATTTCCGATCGGATAGCTTCTCTTTTTGCTTCTGGAATCCTATACGGATGCTGGCGGATTGGCTTTTCACTTTTCAACTCAATTTTGTGTTTCGTTAAGGTTGTTCTCCGCGTTTTACCAGAGAACACGTCATGGAAATTTTGAACCACCTCAGCTAACAGCTCTTTTTCTTTGTCCGTCAATTCTGCGCTGTTTGAAATTTGTTTAATTACTGTTTCATGCCCCTCGCTTTCGTCAGGAAAAGTCTGCACAGACTCCTCCCCCTCTTCAGGTTCGTCAGCATTCAACGATGTGAAGAAACAGTCTCGTGTATCTGATTCCGGCTCGGTTTCAGTACGCCGTTGGAATTTGCGCAATAGGTTAATGTGGTAAACTTCGTGACTTTTCTTTGCCCCGTTCAACTCAATTTTATAGTTTACATCACCTAATCTTTTAGCCACCTTAAATGGACCACGCCATTGTACTTGAAGTTTGTTTTGACCCTCAGGCATCAGTATCAAGACTTCATCCCCGACCTTTAAGTCTCTTCTCCTCGCGGAGTGATCATACCAAGATTTTCTTTTATCGGCCTCAGCCTCCTGCGACACTTTTGAAGTCTCTGAAAATTCTCTCAACTTCTGTCTCATTTCTAGAATGTAATGAATGACCGATTGGTTTTCTGACTTTTCAGCGGACCAACATTCTTTCAATATGTCCAGTATTCCTCTCGGATTTTCTCCATACAACAACTCGAATGGCGAGAATCCGGTTACAGGGCGAGTTTCCCGGTATGCAAATAGCAAGAAGGGCAGCATTTTGTCCCAGTTCTTAGTGTCATCCTTGACGAATTTTCTGAGCATAGAGACCAACGTGCCGTTAAACCTCTCGGTCAGGCCGTTGCTTTGGGGGTGATAGACGGATGTCAGTACCCTTTTTATGCCCAAAAGATCGTAAAACCGTTTCAGAAGAGCGGATGTAAAATTGCTGCCGCGGTCACTCAAAATTTCAGTCGGAATACCGTGTCTGGACACGAATTTTGTCAATTCCTCAGCAACCCTAGGAGCCGTGACGGTACGCATTGGGATTGCCTCGGGATAACGTGTTGCGTGATCTGTTATTACAAGGATGAACCTGTGTCCTGCACTACTTTTTTCAAGTGGGCCTACGACATCTACTGATACACGCTGGAATGGCTGATCAAAGATCGGCATTTTTACCATAGGGACCTTTTCGTATTGTTGTCTACGTGCTGTCATTTGACAGGGCTCACACTCCTGACAGAACTTCTTCACGTCTCTGTGTAAGCCTGGCCAGAAAAACCTATCCTGAATTCGCTGCTCTGTCCTACGAACTCCTAGATGGCCAGCCATCGGCGAAGAGTGAGCCAACTCTAACACTGCCTGTCTACATTGGGATGGTACCAAAAGCTGCTTAATACTTAGCCTATCGCCCCTATGACACGCACGATAAAATAACCCGTTATCTTGGATAATTTGCCACTTTTTCTCTTTGTTCTCCACCTCTACTTCCTCTCGGAAAGGACGCAAAGTTGAGTCTTCAAGTTGCAAATCCTTGAAGTCATGGGTAGACAACTTAAAAATCGAATTTGGGCCAGGCGAATTTTCGAAATTTGGCTCGTCAAGTCCCCGTGGCAAGGTCGTTTCCACTCGGATCCTTTCAGCCCTGAAAAGTTCCCGAGCTTTCCGCCTTGAGCTCCTAGACTTCCGACCTTTACCTGACGGCTGCGCGAAAATATCGTCTGCAAAACCTGCGAAATCCTGAGCAGGATTTTCTGAAACAACCGCTCCCTGTTTGGCTTTCGACCGAGTAACGGCGTTAACTTCAAGGACAGACGATTTCAGTTCCAGTAAATCCCGGAATCCGTTAAAATCGCTTCCTATCAGGACGTCTGCGGGAAGATCAGTAACCACTCCAGCACGGATTTTATTACGAATCAGTGATCCATTTTTACCCTGAAGCTCAATTTCTACCGTCGCGGTTGAACATGTGTGTGTATCGCCATGGAAACATTGTACTGCCACCTTTTCCGATCGGTTTATTTTTGATGCTACGAGGATGCTTTCACGTACTAAAGTTTGGTTACTTCCAGAGTCGAGTACCATTTCGACCGTTTTACCATCTAGCATGCCCAACACTCTATGGCTTTCCGCATAAGACGCTATTCTAGTTGGACTTTTTGCGAGGCTAGTGTTCTTAGTGCTTGAATTCCTATTTTCAGTTTTTTTCGAACTTCCCGGTTTACCGTTTTTAGCCCAACAGTCAGATACCGTATGGCCTCTCTTATGGCAAAAATCACACGTTTTCTCCCACTTATTTTGACCATCGGCAATTTTAACGTTTTTGGGCCACGAATCGCCAGAAGCTCCGGGTTTCGAATTTTCCCTCTCTGCTCGGCGATTTTCAGTTTCCCGGTGTTCATTTCTCCTCGTTTTCCGGTTAACATCCGAACGTTCTTTACGAGCCATCAGGTACGTGTCTGCGCAATCGCCCGCTGTTTCTAGTGTTTCTACCTTCCGCTCTTTCAGGTGAATTTTCAATCCTCCGTATGTATTACCAACAAATTGTTCGACTAGAAGCTTTTCCAGAACTCCTTTCAGGAGATCTTTTAATTCATCCATTTCTTGAACTTGTTCGTAATCAGAGGTACCTAGCCACTTATTCAACGATACTCGAAGTCGGTGTCCGAAATCTTTGAAAGACTCGGATGCAGTTTTTGTTTCCTCTCGGAACTTGGCTCGATAATATTCCGCATTCACTTCGAATCGTTTTAAGATGGCTTCTTTCACCACCGAGTAATCCTGTGCCCTTTCAAGTGGAACAGCGTTATAAGCTTGCATTGCTTTATCATTTAGGAAAGGGGCTAACCTCGCGACCCATATTTCCTTTGGCCACTTAAGCAGTGTTGCCGTTCTTTCCAAAGTGCATAGGTAGCGGTCCACGTCTTCGCTTGACGACATTTTAACTAGTTGGGCGGACTTCCCACCCCCTGATGCTAGAGACTGCACCGAAGAAACAAGACCCTCGGAAAGTTTTCCCTGCGACTCTACCAGCCTTTCCAATTTCATATTTTCATTTTCTGTTGCCTTGTTAAATAACCTTTCAAATCTTTCCCGGTCAGCCTGACGCTCCGCTTCGCGTTGCTTTTCGTACCGTTCCCTCTCGGCCTGCCGTTCCGCTAAATCCGCTTCGCGTTGCGCTTCGAGCCTACAAGTCCGGTCTTCCTCCGCTCGGCGATCCGCTTCTCTTTGCTGCGCAAACACGTCTGTCATAAACTTAAACAAATCTGTTGGGTTCATGTAAGGTTGCGATACAAAAGTGGGTTGCGGCGGGTAGGGTAGATAGTTAGACCCAGGGACGACATGATTTATACTCGAATTTTGTTGCTGATTCTGGAAGGTATTTGGGTCGGGTGGTACGGTAGGAATGCCCTGCCCTGAAACTGTAGTTGTCCTTGTACACGTGGTTACAGTTGAATCGGTTCCAACCACTGCGCTTCCTGTACACACCATTACGACCGTTTTATTTTTGAGGTCCGCGCTCTCAGTTGACAGATCAAACAAAGGCAGATTTGGCGAATCAGGGGTATTACCTTCCGATTTAATTTCAAGCTCTTCGGGACTGTTGCGTGGAAATACCGGCTCGGAGTTTCTCCTCGGAATAGGTATAGAAGGGGAACAAGGGAGCTCAATTCTACCTACGCCTGCTTTTGGTGTGCTTATTGCGATATTTCTACGGCCTGGTATTTCACTAACCGCGAAAATCTCGTACGAACCTCGTTTGAAAGAACCTTGAGGTATCAATGCGTTAGGACTGACTCCGCTCGGATAGGGTAAATGACTCATACACTTGACCGAAAATTGCCAACTCTCACTGGTGCGGTCTAAACTTTAGCCTAAAAGTTAGATTTTTGCCTCTCGGCGATTAAACCCAACTCGGTTTTTAGGCAAACTGTACGGCGAAAATTATCAAATTATCACGTTTTACCACACGGCGCTGTGAGAACCACTCGGTTTCCCGCTAATTCTTCAGTTCTCGACCGTACGCCAGTTACTACCAACCACTTTGAGGTACTTGGCAAAAGAGCATTAATTAATTACCAATCTGGTAATACCATCAAATAAATAAATCCACTCGGGCTCCTTTCGACTCCGTGAACTTGTTTCGGTAAAAAGAAATAAGATAAGGTCGATAACAAATCCAGATTTAGAGCTGAATCCTAAACTGGATTTCCCGCAAAATTACGGTATAATACAAACTAGAGGCGAAATCTTAATTTGCTTAACCAATTGCCGACCTTAACATACGTACTCTGCGATGTAGTAAACAACAATCAATATCCCAGAGAAACAAAACGTACAAACCCGAGCTAATAAATAACGTGGAAATTACTAGTATTTGATCAATCTCTTCGATAGGCTGTCACCATCTGATAGGCTTTTGTGGGTCGGTTTCACTTTCCGACTAGAAAACACGCCAGCAGATCTCCTGGAACGGTCCACAATTCCTATATATACACCTTTTCAACACCAACGTTTAGAAAAACCTTAAGTATATCAAATGACGGGTAATTCCTCTCGGATGTTGAATACAAAAACTTACTTTTACTTAGGTTACTCCAAAGTGCCCACCTGAACAGTTCAAGCGCTCGCTCACGTCTGTCATGTAATTCATTTCCCGATCCAGGCAACGAAATGCAATCCATTCAAAAAGAGCCTCGATAACTCGAGGCAACCGTGTTCAGGTGGTCACTTTGGCAAATCCAAGTCATTAGGGGTTGGTGTCATACGAGAGAAAAAGGAAATATCCCAACAGCCACCTTCTTGTCCTTTAAAGTGGACTTGTTGCTCCCTTTAATCTAAAGCATGCTCTATTTCCATAGACTGGTGCATAAAGTGTGGTTCACAGATAAAAATAAATGATAGAAACAAATAATAATGAACAGAAAAATAAAATTGTACAGTCCAAATTACGCCTCCTTGTCCGGAATTACCATCTTTTTTTATTTATTCTGTTGGGTAGGCCAGACACTTCAGCCGAAACTCAGGCCACAAATGGCCCATTGTCTCATTCCCCTCATTCACGATTGATGTAAACAATACATCACTCTATAAAAACAGTTGATGAAAATATCACTCTATCAAAACAGTTTATAAAAAACCATCACTCATTCTACTTCTTTTTCTCCATTCATACCTTAAAATCTGTCTAGCCTCCCTGTCAACTGAAGGTACCTGGACAGTTCCTTTAATCTAGCTTTTCTCATTACTTGTGGAAATCAACATTCGGGGAGTGGAAAGCTTCCAGACGTTGCCTTGTCCATGCTGGGCACTCTTGAACAAAGTGGGTATTTGTCTCTTCATCTACTCCGCATTTGGCGCATATCGGAGACTCAGTTTTTCTTGTGTTTGAATTGTGTTTTCCAAGGTTTCCAATTCCAGTAACAACCTGGATGATTCCCCGGATTACATCTTTTTTCATTGCGACTAGCCTTCTTGTCAGCGCCATGCAGCCGCCCTAGCTGCCAGCCTGGCCTCCAGCCCCTGCCGGAAGGGGGTAAGTTTAGGTTAAAGGGGTGAGAGCGGCGTTCAAGGGCTTGAACACCATTATGCAGGGCAACCCTGGGTCATTGGATACATCACATTCCTTTCCAGGGGGGCCAACCAATGTGCAAACCATGTTACAAAATGCAAGCAAAATGATGCAAAGAATACACAACAAAGCAAAAGCCAAAAGTACCAAGCATAACTCCCAACCCCCCAGGGGCACGACGAGGACGTCACTTACCACCGCCCCCGAATTACCATCTTGGCTTTGTCCGGAATTAAGCCAAACGAGTCAAAAAGGGGCAATTCCGGATAGTTCTTTTTCCCTTTACATGTTAGGTGAAAATTATGCAAAAATCCCAGAGATTCCCTACTCATTCTTCTTCATTTCTTAGATCCAACAGTCCGTTCGAAACTTGTAGCACAAAAGTGAACATAACCTAAGTTTTTAAGCGATGATTTCTAAATGACTGGGTGGCTTTCCCCAAACGAGGGCTGTGGCAGTGCGGTTTGTGAATGGAAGAAGGCCATATATGGGACTATATTTAGCAATTTTTTGAAAGTTTCTTAAAGAACTCCACTTGCTTATTTTGCTTTTTATAATATAACTAGCTCCCATACAGAATTACAAGCTTTTAAAATCCCCACCTTTCTCCACTGTCTTGTTTTGTCCCTATGGATTTTTAGTGCTTTTTTGGCCTTGCCGAGTTCTGCCCGTCACACAACGAAACTTTTGCCGGAATCTTCGACGTCCGTTCACAACTCTTTCACACATAAGGATCTCAGAAGCATCTGTTTATTACATCTTTATATGCTTAGTTTTCCCACTTTTTAACCACGCCGAGTTCAGTTTTCAAATATTTTGCGCCCGGTCGCCGCGTCGGAGAGCAGGAAGGCAGGAGATAACCGACAAGCGCTAACACGAAATCGCTAATTTCAGGAGAAAAGTAATGGTATTTTCGAAAACGTTTTTTCTGATCCATTTCATTGGAAAAAGATCATTTCGAGTAAAGAGTTGTGCTTTAACCAGTAGTTACTGAGATATTTGCGATGTTTGGAAGTCTTCTCATGGTACTTGCCCTTCGGCCAAGTGCCAAGATAGCGATCGCAATTTCTGTCAGTCCGTCGGTCCCGGTTTTGCTAGTTCGGGCACTTCAACATAACCTAGGAGTCCTAGTACGATGAAACTTGGCAGGCATATTAGGGACTCGACCAGATTAAATGAGCAATAGTCAGTCCCCCGATCCGACCATCTGGGGGAGGGTGGAGGGAGGGGGAGTCCGGAAAAATTAGGTATTTTTAACTTACGACTGGGTGATCGGATCATAACGAAACTTGAAATATAGAAATACCTCGTGTCTTATACGTCCCATTTATATCCGGAACGGATCCGGTGACTGAGGGGGAGCTGGAGGGGGGACCGGAAATCTTTGGAAACACTTACCAAGAACGCGTTTCCCTGATCCGACCGTCTAAGTGGGGGTGGGGGTGAGTGGAGGGATGTGATCGGATCTTAATGAAACTTGATATATTGAAAGACCTCGTGTCTCAGAGGCCCAATTTTTAATCCGGACCGGATCCGGTGACATTGAGGGGGGTTGGAGGAGAGGCTTAGAGTGGAGGGTTCGGGATGAAACTTTGTGGGAAGAAAAAGCACAAGTCCTAGATACGTGATAACATAATCGGACCGGACGCGGTCACTGCGGGGGAGTTGTGGGGGAGGGGATCCGAATCTCTAGTGATCCCGCGAGTTCGGTACTTCCTGATGTGCTAGGACAATGAAACTTGTCAGACTTGTCAGGGTCCCGAACACATTGACTTGAGAATGTGGTTTCCCCAACCCGACCATCGTGTGGGGGGGGAGGGATAGGGAATCCGAAATCCAGTGGCTTTACTAATCTTTTGGTTACGAATTCATACTCTGATTTAATAGAAACATTAATCTCTGTTTGTCTAAATCCTTCAAATACATGTCTTACCCGCTGAATCATAAACAATTAGTTTGCAATCATATGTCGCCTTACTTGTGGCGTATTCTGGAAGTGACAGAGAAGAAAAAAGATAACAGCTTTTGGAAGAAAAAAAAAGCAGCATTAATGCAGAATTTACAGCACCAATGAGCTTTCGGACACGTTCAACAATAGCACGTCTCAATGAGCGTGTTCAACCCTCGTACCAATAGTAACTATTAGTTACTAAATCCGTTCCAACCTCACGAAAAGTTACTACGCTGACCGTTCCAGCCTTCTCGAAATAGTAACTAATAGTAACTATTTGCTTACCACGCTCGGGAGCGTGGTAAGCGTAGTAACCACGAATCTCTGTCACGTGATTGGTCGGATTCATCCGTGGCAGGATATTCCGTTAGAACATAAAAAAAAATCGTTCCAGCCCTGACGACAAAAAGGCAGAATTTGTGACATCATGCGTGGTAACTACGGTAAGAAGGATGGAACACGCTCAATATGTGACAAAAGGTCTCCTGTGCAAGAAGAAAATCACATTATCAACATCTATTATAGGCTAAACTTCGTGAGACTTCAAACTAACTCCGAATCAACTTTCTTCACTCCAACATACCACAACCAACATACCTACCCAATTCCCAATCCTCACCAATCCGGGAGATCCTCCTCAATTATATACCGCAATTATACCACGAAATGACGAGAAAGGAATTCCAGCGTCGGCGAATTAGACACTAAGAATAATATAAGAAGATAGATTTTACGATGCGGATCACAGCGATCCGACCAAATTTAAATCCAAATTTAATCCGACCAAATTTAGAATACGGAGCCCCTGTTTAAATCCAAATTTAATCCGACCAAATTTAGAATACGGAGCCCTGTTTGGCATTTTGGCCTCACGGTCGAACAGACCGCCAGAATTGAGAAGATTCGAAAAAGAGCTCTAATCATAGCGTCAAAGGTGGCCGAAAGGTCCTATGAAGAGTTACTACGTAAATTTTAAATTACCTCCTTACATGAACGAAGGTTGAAACTCTGCATGGAGTTTGGTGTCAAATCTCTGAATCACCCCATCCACAAAAATATTTTCCCTTCTGAAAAGCTGTCAAAAAGGCTCCCTCGCAAGGCAGCTACTACGGTTGAAAAGTTGCAGCCGATTAAATGTACCCACCAGAGGTTTGCAAAGAGTTTTGTCCCTTCTTTTTTAAAGTTGTATAACGAAGCCTAAGCTGAGCTGCTAGTTTAAATTTATCATGTTATTTATGATCGTTGTAGCCGTATATGCGTAGACCTATTATGTGTGTGTTCATTTATATACATGACTATACCGAACAAATTTGGCGTGAGCCATGATCAGTTTTTGGCGAATAAAAAGATTTATATATCTATCTATCTATCTATCTAAATTGCAAAAACAGATCGTATTCACCAAGATTTGGCCTTTCTTCTAAACCTTATTGCTATGAAAGTTGAAGGTGAAAGCTTAGACCAAAAAATAACCCCGGGTTCCGCAACGCGCTAGCTACCACGTGTTTTCCCGAAACTTAAGAGCATTTCGCGTGACCGAATCCACACATTGGCTTCAGAAACGCTATATAACGCTTAAGAAATGTCAAGTTCAGTACAAAAATTGACACATACCCTCCCAAAAATACAAAAATTCCCGTCGTTCCAGCATACCACAAATTCTACCTATTTTGGTCTTAGTATACCGTGGAAATACCGCGTTTTCATGACGCCGGCACCGTGTTGTCGGTCGAGTGGCAACGTTGATGCAAGGTGTGAAACGACGTGTGTACCGTCTTTCGTGAAAAAGTTTATGTTTACAGTTGTATATATAGAGGATTTCAACAAAATTTGGATTTTACCCTGGTAATCGGAGAATAAAAAGCGATATCTGTAGTATCTATCTACAGCTGCGTTTTTAGCCGTCATTCAGTTAACCGACCTGCAAGATTCCCACTATAGGCGTATTCTCGCCGTTCCCCGAGGACTCCTCGGGGAATCGAAGGGAACGGCGAGAATACAGGGAGTCACTCCACGCGGACTCCGCGTACAGAAACAGCGAGAATACGGGGAATGCTATTCGCAAGTTAATCTGATCGGGCCTTGACAAATGCGCCAAGTCTTATCATCTTTGTTTATGTTGAAGTGTCCGAACTAGCAAAATCCGGACCGACAGACGGTTAAACCGACGGAAGGACCGAAATTGCAATCGCCATATTTCACTTGGCCTAAAAACGGTTAGGATGGCCGAGACTGACTCAAATCTATTGGCTAATATTCCTGTTGTCTAGGAGAAAACCTACAAGGAGGTGAACAAGAAGAGGAAGTCCCTAATGCCCTTGACGTTCTGGAAAGCACTGAAATCGTCACAGCCAAGAACGACGCAGGTCAAGGAGAAAAGGTTCATGTCTGCGAAGTGTGTGACAAACAGTTCACTAGACGTAGTCGTAAAGTGATTCACATGAGAACACACACAGGAGAAAAGCCCTACGTGTGTGAAGTATGCAACAAAAAAATTACTACGAAGAGTCATTTGACAGAACACATGAGACTACATACAGGTGAAAAACCTCACACTTGTGAAGTGTGTGACAAAAAATTTATTTGGCACAGCCATAAAGTGCAGCACACGCTAAGTCACACTGGAGAAAAGCCTTATTCTTGTGAAGTATGTGATAAAATTTTTCTTCATAAACGTAGCAAGGTGCAGCACATGAGGATACACACTGGAGAAAAACCGTATGAATGCGACTTTTGTAATAGTTGTTTCACTACGCGTGGTAGTATGGTAAACCACAGGAGGCTTCACACCGGAGAAAAGTCATACGTTTGTGACGTGTGTGACAGTAAATTTGCTTCTAAGAGTCAAAAAACGGATCATATGAGAAGACATACAGGTGAAAAACCCTTTTCTTGTGAAGTGTGTGACAGAAAATTTATTCAGCACAACCAAAAAGTGCTGCACATGAGAACTCACACTGGAGAAAAGCCTTATTCTTGTGAAGTATGTGGCAAAAGTTTTGCTCAGAGCGGTAATAAGTTGCAGCACATGAGGTTACACACTGTAGAAAAACCGTAGGCTATGCGTGGGGATTAGAAGTTTCGCTAACCGTGAGAGATGAGAGTATAGGAGATATCACATGAGAGAAAAGCCATACATTTGTGATGTGTGCGACAAAAAGGTTTGTTCAAAAAGGCGGAACATATGGGAATACACACAGGTGAAAAACCTCACGCATGTGAAGTGCGTTGCATAAGCATTGTCCTAATAGGTGTTGTAAGGTGTATTACGGCGTGTAAAGCTTATTACAGATTCCTCTTTTCCTCGGAGCGCGCTGTAATAAGGTGAATAAAGGAAAATAGACTAGCGCTCTATTCTGGCTTATGCAGGGCCAATCAGATTGCTTGGTTGGTTCCGCCAGCGGGCCGAGGAAAGAGCAGCGTCGTCAGGGTTGCCACGGGAAGCACTAAAGTTCTACTTTGGTGGAAGCTGAAGAAACAACTTTTCTAAAAAATAACACGTTTTGTTCTGTTGCGACTGCTTACTGCTAGTTCAAGGACTTGTGCTGTCCATCCGTAGATTTACTTGCTTTTTACAATGTATTGGGCGTCAAATTGTACTGGTGTACTTCAAGTAACACTAAGAGCACTTTTCTGATCTTCAGAAACTTGAAAACTGTATAAGCGTGGCAACACTGCACGCTGCATTGATAAGAACCTCTCTGGTTCGTATTTGAACGGGTGTGTGTATTAAGACGTAAACATCGCGTATAGCGTTATTCAGCTTATTACACCTATTAGGACAATGCTATAAAGTTTACATTGCACCGCCAAAAAGTGCGGCACATGAAAATTCACTTGTGGAGTACCGTATGTAATAAATAGATAAGCTGCGTTTTTTGCCTTTTCTCCGTAGGTCAGTTAACCTACCTATTTGCCACTATTGACCGTTTTTCGTCTCGCCGGTCGGTTCGACTGAGTTCTAACAAACAGCTTATAAGAAAAAATGGCGTCTTCCCGTCGCGGGCGCCTATCTCGCCAATGAGAATTTTGAATTTCGCGCCGTGCCAAGAGCGTAGGTCGGTTGGATGGACAAATGGAGCCAAACAACAGCTTATAAAAACTTAAGGCGTATTCTCGCCGTTCCCCGAGGACTCCACTTGAGGAGTTCCCGCGTTTTTGTTTGTCCCGGGGACTCACTCCCCGTATTCTCGCGAGTCCCCACGGACGGGGAATGCTCCGATTATCATCACCATCATCAAAAAGGAGTCCCTTTCAAATTCGGAGGGGAATCAATTTTTGCTGTTGTAGGTGCTATGTAAAATTAATTTAAAAGAATCAGAATAAACAAAACCAAAAATAAAGTGGATCTAGACTAATTTTTTCAGCTGCATATTCATTTTTCGAACAAAATCCATTTTAGAAGCATTCCCCGTATTCTCGCTGTTTCTGTACGCGGAGTCCGCGTGGAGTGACTCCCTGTATTCTCGCCGTTCCCTTCGATTCCCCGAGGAGTCCTCGGGGAACGGCGAGAATACGCCTATAGTGGGAATCTTGCAGGTCGGTTAACTGAATGACGGCTAAAAACGCAGCTGTAGATAGATACTACAGATATCGCTTTTTATTCTCCGATTACCAGGGTAAAATCCAAATTTTGTTGAAATCCTCTATATATACAACTGTAAACATAAACTTTTTCACGAAAGACGGTACACACGTCGTTTCACACCTTGCATCAACGTTGCCACTCGACCGACAACACGGTGCCGGCGTCATGAAAACGCGGTATTTCCACGGTATACTAAGACCAAAATAGGTAGAATTTGTGGTATGCTGGAACGACGGGAATTTTTGTATTTTTGGGAGGGTATGTGTCAATTTTTGTACTGAACTTGACATTTCTTAAGCGTTATATAGCGTTTCTGAAGCCAATGTGTGGATTCGGTCACGCGAAATGCTCTTAAGTTTCGGGAAAACACGTGGTAGCTAGCGCGTTGCGGAACCCGGGGTTATTTTTTGGTCTAAGCTTTCACCTTCAACTTTCATAGCAATAAGGTTTAGAAGAAAGGCCAAATCTTGGTGAATACGATCTGTTTTTGCAATTTAGATAGATAGATAGATAGATATATAAATCTTTTTATTCGCCAAAAACTGATCATGGCTCACGCCAAATTTGTTCGGTATAGTCATGTATATAAATGAACACACACATAATAGGTCTACGCATATACGGCTACAACGATCATAAATAACGTGATAAATTTAAACTAGCAGCTCAGCTTAGGCTTCGTTATACAACTTTAAAAAAGAAGGGACAAAACTCTTTGCAAACCTCTGGTGGGTACATTTAATCGGCTGCAACTTTTCAACCGTAGTAGCTGCCTTGCGAGGGAGCCTTTTTGACAGCTTTTCAGAAGGGAAAATATTTTTGTGGATGGGGTGATTCAGAGATTTGACACCAAACTCCATGCAGAGTTTCAACCTTCGTTCATGTAAGGAGGTAATTTAAAATTTACGTAGTAACTCTTCATAGGACCTTTCGGCCACCTTTGACGCTATGATTAGAGCTCTTTTTCGAATCTTCTCAATTCTGGCGGTCTGTTCGACCGTGAGGCCAAAATGCCAAACAGGGCTCCGTATTCTAAATTTGGTCGGATTAAATTTGGATTTAAACAGGGGCTCCGTATTCTAAATTTGGTCGGATTAAATTTGGATTTAAATTTGGTCGGATCGCTGTGATCCGCATCGTAAAATCTATCTTCTTATATTATTCTTAGTGTCTAATTCGCCGACGCTGGAATTCCTTTCTCGTCATTTCGTGGTATAATTGCGGTATATAATTGAGGAGGATCTCCCGGATTGGTGAGGATTGGGAATTGGGTAGGTATGTTGGTTGTGGTATGTTGGAGTGAAGAAAGTTGATTCGGAGTTAGTTTGAAGTCTCACGAAGTTTAGCCTATAATAGATGTTGATAATGTGATTTTCTTCTTGCACAGGAGACCTTTTGTCACATATTGAGCGTGTTCCATCCTTCTTACCGTAGTTACCACGCATGATGTCACAAATTCTGCCTTTTTGTCGTCAGGGCTGGAACGATTTTTTTTATGTTCTAACGGAATATCCTGCCACGGATGAATCCGACCAATCACGTGACAGAGATTCGTGGTTACTACGCTTACCACGCTCCCGAGCGTGGTAAGCAAATAGTTACTATTAGTTACTATTTCGAGAAGGCTGGAACGGTCAGCGTAGTAACTTTTCGTGAGGTTGGAACGGATTTAGTAACTAATAGTTACTATTGGTACGAGGGTTGAACACGCTCATTGAGACGTGCTATTGTTGAACGTGTCCGAAAGCTCATTGGTGCTGTAAATTCTGCATTAATGCTGCTTTTTTTTTCTTCCAAAAGCTGTTATCTTTTTTTCTTCTCTGTCACTTCCAGAATACCAAAATTTAAGTCAGGAAGAAGAAGAAGAAAAAAGAATTAGCTGTATAAAGCTGACAAAATGGGTCAGCTACTGATATCCAACCTTCTTATCTTTACTTTCTCTGTCTCTATCTCTGAATGAATGAATGAAGGATTTATGACGCACTGCCCAAGGGCGTAAGTGCAGTAAAAAGGACAAAGAAATATAAAATAATCACAAAACACTCAAACTAATTTAGAATCACATTGATGGGACCGTCGACAGTGAAGTTTCCAATCGGAGAACACAAATTAGAGGAGAGGGCTTCGAGCGTCAACAATGGGTCGGAAATCAACAAACGGCGGATCAGGTAGCGGTTCCGCGTGCGCCGTGGTAGGTAGAGAAGAAATCTCAGATATCTGAAGTATGTCGAGCGTATGCGTCGAAGGTCCTTTCTTCTGAGTATAGGATGCAATCCAGCAAGGAAGTTAACATCTGAAGTTAGACTCTGAATTGTCTGTCTTTTTGAATTTGTTATGTTTGCCGCCGAAAACACTGAGAGAATCGCCGTACTCTCCAGTTTCTTCTTGAAAATTCAGCATAAAATTTAGCATTCTTGCTGAATTTTTCGATGAATTAAGTGAAGTCCGAAAGCAAAATGCTGCATGTAATGCTGAATTAATTCAGCATTTTTGTTCGTTTCGGACACGTTCGTTATAAGAATATGTTCAACATGTTGTAGAAATGCAGAAGAAATAAATTCCTTCCTTCCTTCCTTAATCAAAATTTTAGGCGGTACTTCCCTCAGAATCGTGGCATTATACCGCGAAATGTGGTTTAAGCGGCAACACTGCCATGCATGGTCATATTTTGTCTGTTGGAGTTTAGGGATAGCCACTGAGGCCGCTCTTGCAGGTCGTTCGAGAGCAGTCTCAAATGGTGGCGGATATAGCCTACATACTTATGGACAGAGTGCTCAAGCATTTTCTTACAGAAGCCAGGCACATTATCAACCTACGGGACCCAAGGGACTCGAGTTTAAATTTCTGCAAGAGCTCACTGTAAGGAACTTTGGAGATTTTATAAGTAGTGAACTGATAAACAAAAATGCTCCTCAGCCGGGATTTGAACCCAGGACCCTCTGCTTACAAGGCAGTCACTCTACCACTGAGCTACCGAGGGGCTTGTGAACAGAGTTCGCAAAACACTACAATAGTCTGATAGAAGCCGGCCATAGGAACAGTGATCCCGTAGGTCAAGATCTCCAAAGTTATAGATGGCACTTTACAGGACTCCCTGGGAGTCCTAGACCTCTAAATTATATTCGAAAAATTGTTTATGGTATTGGTCACGGTACAAGTCCCTTGTGTTAAGTGCCATCTATAACTTTGGAGATCTTGACCTAATCAGTAGGGCACGCTTCTGCATTTTTTTCGATCCAAGAAGCCTGGTCCTCAGAAAGTGACAAGCTTCCACCTGGAAACAACTGCTTCCAATCGTAATTTACAACTGTTTACTATTTTTTTTTTACTTTTAAAAGACGTGGAAATTGAGAGCTGTAATCCTTTTTGCTATTTTCGCTTGGGATCGACTAAAACCAGGAAGGGAAGGGAACGCGAGAAAAGCAGGAAAGCATACTAAAACCAGGAAGGGCATACTAAAACGAGGAAGGGCATACTAAAACGAGGAAGGCTGTCGCCAGAATTCACCGCACCGTTCCCTTCCCCTATATAGTATTCTTTGAGGGGTCGGCAACTTTTCAAATTCAAAGTTCACCATCTCTTCCTCGTTTTACTATCTTGACATGGGTCGGCATTAAGTTCAGCGAGGGACCGGAAACTAAAAACTGTGGCGACTAAAATCCTCCGAGTCCAGAGGGGTCGGCAACTATACAAATTGTAATTCACCTTTTCATTTCTCTTTCTGACGGTAGGCGATGGTAGTACTCGGGAGGATTTTAGTTGCCGAAGTTGCAAAGAAGGATAGTCTAAAATGTTCTTCCTCGTATTTGTACTTTCAAGGTACTAAAACGAGGAAGGAAATGGTGGACTTGAAATATCTTAGTTGCCGATCCCTCGCTGGACTCGGAGGATTTTAGTCGCGTACCGTCAGAAGGAGGAATGAAAAGGGGAATTGCGATTTTTATAGTTGGCGACCCCTCGCTGAACTTAATGCCTACCCATGTCAGGATACAAAAACGAGGAAGGGATGGTGAACTTTGAATTTGAAAAGTTGCCGACCCCTGAAAGAATACTAAATAGAGGAAGGGAACGGTGCGGCAAATTCTGGCGACAGCCTTCCTCGTTTTAGTATGCCCTTCCTGGTTTTAGTATGCCTTCCTGCTTTTCTCGCGTTCCCTTCCCTTCCTGGTTGTACTCGATCCCTTTTCACTTTTCTTTGAAGCGCATAATATTTCTAAGGCAGCTTTAGCAGTCGAAGCCCCCTCTTTACTGCTAAAGCAAATATCGCTCATCAATATCATTGACTTAACTGAATCATAGAAAATCAAGCATTGGGTCAAGTCGGAGAGAGGTCGAAGTCCTTCAACTTATCGACAAGCTAAAGTTTAGGGTATACGGGCGGAGATGAAGGGTGTGTTGAAAAAGAATCTGCAGTCGGAAATTCCGGAAACAACTGTTTTTTATCGTAAAAATGCAATTAGAAACAGTTGTTTCCAATCGTAAAGTAACAATTGGAATCAATCGTAAACAACTGTTTTCGATCGTAAAAACAACAATGAACAGAAAAAGAAAATTGTACAAGTCCCGAATTACCCCTCCTTGTCCGGAATTATCCTCTTGGCTTTGTCCGAAATTACGCCAAACGAGTCTAAAAATAGAGTAACAGTTCTTTTTCCCTTTACATATTAGGTAAAAATTACGCAAAAAATCTCAAAGGTTCCCTACTCATTCTTAAACTACCCCATTTCTTAGATCCAACAATCCGCTCAAAACTTATAGCACAAAAAGTGAACATAAACATAGTTTTTAAGCGATGTTTTTCCTCCATTAAACACAAAATTTCGCCTGTGGAGGGAAAGACAAGCGAAGTCCTAGATTCATCGTTGACTAACTAGAACTAAGTTTATTTAAAAGGAATAAGTTTATTTAAAAGGAATAAGTTTATTTAAAAGGAGTTAGTACCGATGTCTTTGGGGTGCCCTGCATGTGTAGAGTTGATTACTGATAGGTGAGAGAGATTGGATTTTTTTTTCTTTATATAGGTAAGTAGTTATGTGGACTTCCGCGCGAAAGCAAAACCCCAATATTTATTTATTTGTGAATGTTGAAAAATAAAAACATGAACTTGAAAACTTGGAGGGAGCACAGAAGAACTGGTGCGCCCTTGGCACAGTTCTTGTAAGCGCTGCGTTGGCACTGTAAATCTGTGCGGCGGGACCTGCTCCACGCAGTGTACTCGCAGTTGATCCACTGTCCCTCCTTCTTTGCTCCCTTGTACATCGCCTTGCAAACGCAGCACGTGTTGATGCTGGGGTTTCCCAAGGCCTTCTGAATGAACTCCTTTGGCCTCCCGGTGATGCCTTTTTCCGCGACACAGTAGTGGGCCACACACTTCTGAGTGATTGTCGCGGAAACACGACTGTGTGCCACACGGTCGAGCCACTAGTTGAAACTCGCGGAAACGCCGTTGTTTTGGCGGTAATTTCAAATATCTAAAAATAAAAATAAAATTCATGTAAAATCTCAATAAATAGAACTCCAGGCTTATTTAAAGCATCCTCAGTTTTAAGTCTACATGCTTGAAAAAGTAGTTAGCTTTATTACTTAGACACTACTTTGCTGCTTAATCTGAATTTCCCGCCAGAATCGAGCCACAAAATCGACAATCACCTCGCCAGTTGTTTGTCGAATTTGAGCCACAAAGCGAGCCACGAACATCTTGTTGGTCGCGGAAACACACTTGTGGTCCGCACGAAAGACCACGGAAACACTCTTCCCGATGAAAAATTTATCTCAAAATAGTACTATGAAGTAGTATGAAAAAATGCATGCAGTACTAACGATGCTACTACATGCTTCTACTTCAAGGCTACCGTGTTACTGCATACTACTATATGGTACTATTAGCAAGACTGGATGTTACTATGGCAAGACAGGATGCTACTGGATACTACTACATAAGACTGGACCAGTCTGAGGCACATTAAATGATAGTATTCTTTGCTATTACATAGTATTACATGCAACCTTTTCGTACTACTACATACTACTACGCAGGCTACAAATTTTACATCCGGTTTTCCAGCCACAGTCGACCCACAAACTGTTTCTGGGATGAAAAAACGCCTTAAAGGAAAGCTTCCTGCTGCACAGCAACGATGTGGATTTTCAAACAACTCTTTGCCTTCGAGCCGCTCTGAAAACGATAACAGTGTCTAAGGAAGCAAAAGATTCAAGGGTGTCTCAACCAGTGTTGCAATACTGATCTTTTGAAATGTACTAGACATGTGTCTAAAAAAGTACTTCCCGGGAAAAAATGTACCAGACTCCAAAAAGCTCAGGACCGAATGTGCCTATCAAAGTAAACTAGTTCTGCCAAACATATGTAACTGGAGCTGGAAGGTCACACAAAATCTGCCAGAAAGGAAAAGCGGTTGGGTCGCAAAGAAATTCGACCGGATCCTTGAGCCATACGGACATAGAAATGCCTCTTCCGAATTAGAACTCTAGGTAAATCACCGAAGTTAGTACGATAAGTCAAGTAATCAAGTTCTTTTTCTTTGTTTTAGAGAAAATGTACTGAATTTTTACCAGTTTGACGTAATTGTACTGATTTTCCGACTTTAAAAAAAAGTTGTACAGATCTACAAATCAAAGAAAAAAGTACTGAATCTGGTACAACTGTACCACCCATCGCAACACTGCGAACGCGGCTCAGATTGCCAGCGTGTCCAGGACTGTTTGACTTTTGGCGCTTAGGTTTTCTTGGTTGCGAGGTCCTTTTTCCCGAAAAACCAGCTCTCTGTTTCGGGCAAAAAGTCAATCTCTATACATTTTTGATTTGGCAACACTGCCCCAAACCGAAAAAAGCGCGAGACATTTAAAAAGCCCAGTACACACTGGTTCAAAGGCAATAATAGTTTTACTGTCTTTGCACTGGTTGGTTAATCTCTGGTAGAATTTGTTCTGCCATGGTTGTAACCTGTAATGAATGCCAGAAGAATTATCCCACTGAGAAATGTGTTTTTGAACATCTGCATTATGACAGTGGTTGTATCCTGACAGTGAAACAGGGAAATGGCAAAGTTTATGGTGATGAATTTGATTTCTGTTCGGTTGAAACTGGAGAAGTCGAACCAATAGGTAGGTCTATTCTCCAAATCAATCCTGGGAACTAAATCTGCACTACCAAATATTTGATAATTATCCAATAGTTACAGTAGAGGCTGAGTAGAGGTATGCAAACACTTTTTTAACTCTTACACTACCTTGCTTTTGTCAATTGTATAAAAAAAAAATCAAACAGAAAAGAAAAGTTACAAACTTAATATAAGCTAACAGCCAAGTATTTCAGGGTTATCCTAGCACAAACTTGAACCAGAAGTTCAGTTTACTTTCTTTGATTTTGAATTCAAAAAAAAATCTTCTTCCTCTTTTGACTGCATCTGGAGGTTCGGATCGCCATCTTCTCCATTGAAGTTGTGTTCCACTTGGCAAAATTTTCAAAATAACAAAGGAAATCAGCTGATAGTCATTCACTTTCATCAGCAAATTAGCAAAATATTCAAAAAGTGCAAACAGCGTTAATGGTTGTTATCAGTATTTATTGGAAAAAATGCCTTGTTTGGGTTTTAGTTTTTCTTTAGTCTTTTTTGCAGTTATAGTGGTAACTGAAAATAATGTGGCGGATATCTTCATACACTCCGCAAATATCACAATTTGGGGAAGGGACAAATTTCCATCAAAAAAGGGTTGATTTTGTTTTTGCATGGCCACTTCTGAGGCGAAACAGGCATGTTGAAAGGAGTCGTAGGGGAGGTACATCTCTTTTGATGGCTGTTTATAATCATGTAAATTGATGTTCCTTCAGCCCAAGCTGACTGCGAATCATATTTGACGGTGCAAAAGTCTGCTAATTTTTTGTTCGAGCTATATTTCCGCCCTTCTTGGCAAGGGTCCTCTTCAGGCTCAAGCCGCTCAAGTTGGAAAATAAACTTGTGGAAAAACCTTTCGACGACCCAATCAAAGAACAAAAACAGTAGCCGAGTTCAGAATGAAATCACAGCACCAGCTTTAACTACAACCAATTTTCATAGAAGAAGTTCAAAAAAGCAGATATTTGAGGAAGAATCTTCAATTGTTTTTCCACAAGTTTATTTTCGAACTTGAGCGGCTTGAGCCTGAAGAGGACCATTGCCAAGAAGGGCCGAAATATAGCTCAAATAAAATGTAGCTGACTGATCCGTTTTGAACCCTCAAATATGATTCGCAGTCAGCTTGGGCTGAAGGAATGTCTATCACCGAAGTACGGAACTAATCGCCCATACATGCCGCCAACAAGTATCCATCTTAGCTGGAAAGAAGAAGAAGAGACAGGTGACTCTAAAACCAAAATGCAGAAGAATCTCTACCCTTTTGACGACCCAATCGAAGAACAAAAACAGTAGCCGAGTTCAGAATGAAATCACAGCACCAGCTTTAACTCCAACCAATTTTCATAGAAGAAGTTATAAAAAGCAGATATTTAAGGAAGAATCTTCAATTGTTTTTCCACAAGTTTATTTTCCAACTTGAGCGGCTTGAGCCTGAAGAGGACCCTTGCCAAGAAGGGCCGAAATATAGCTCGAAGAAAATGAAGCTGACTTATCCGGTTTGCACCGTCAAATCATATAAATCCAGGAGTTAGGTGTGGGACAGGCAGAGCCAAGCCTTTTCCTCATAAAAAATTTGTGTACTAATTGATGACAGAAGTTCGGGGCTGGTCATGTGAGCAAACGTGGTGACGTCCAGATGTGAAGCAGCTTTTTGATATTTGTGATATTGCCTGGAAGGCAAACTTGATTGCCATCAGTTCGGCTGAAAAAATCGTCAGTTCCGGGGGTAGACGGTACACTGTCAGAAGTTTCATAACAGATTGAGCAGAACACTTTCAAGAATAACACCTTTTCACTTAGAAAAAAAGTGTTATGACCAATTAAGTGTATACTATTTCGTGCCCAGATCTCCAACAACACCTTCAATAGGTAAAAATACTACACTGTCAGAAATTACCTAATGACAACAGCAGGATGCACGGTTTTAACAGATAACACTTTGGGATGTTATATGTTATGTTTCTTTCGTTCCCGTTAGTATTTTTACCAATTGAAGGTGTTGTTGGAGATCTAGGCACCAAATAGTATAAAATTAATTCGTCATAACACTTTATTTCTAAGGGAAAAGGTGCTATTCTTGAAAGTGATATGCGCAATCTGTTATGAAACTTCTGATAGTGTCGGAGAGGGTTAGACTCAGGGTTGGTATGACGACTGCGCAACTGCATGTTTTTTCCATCTTCGATCCATCTGTGTATACCTGAGTTTAGTAACCTGCAATTTTTGCAAGGAAAATAAGTTTCATCAACATAGAGTGTCCTTCTCCTTTTGAAGTGCTAATCTTTGGGACGACCAATTTGCTGATTCCTCTGGAAGCTCTAGAAGTTTCATCTAAACGTCATTCGGTAGATGCCTCTTCCCCCCCAAACATTTTGGCTAGTAACGCCTCTGCAGAGAAATACCTGAACTAGACACCCAAAACTTCTATAACTCAAGCCTATTTTGCTTGGACCAGACTTGCCTGTTTGCTCGATAGATTGCGCTTCAAATTTTTTGTCAAAAATCTCTTCCTTTTCTTGTTTGACTAAGACAACACCACAAGCAACCAAATGGTCTAAAAGTCATTGCTTGGTTGGAAAGCTCATCCAGCAATTTGCATACGTAACGCTAATTTCTCATAAGTTCCTCTTACGATCAGCGTGGAAATTGCTGTTTGTAATTCAGGCGCCTTTCTTCCAACCTGTGCCGCTCTCTAGCGGAAAACTTGGAAACGTGGTAGTTCGCTTTCCTAGCACAGATGCCACTATGGAAGAATATAAAAAGCGGGAATTGCTGATTATTAAGTCCTTTTGGGGAAATATCTACCCGTTTCGAAACTGTAAAACGTCATCTAATTCGACAGTTAGTTTCCCATTGTCCATAAACTCTTCTACACCAGGCAGGCCAAGGAATCTTTGGAAAGAAGGTGTCTCGTGTGGTTTGAAGCGGATATCGGGATTGTGGCAGCTAACAATTTCTTCATGAATAATGTGTTCTTTAGCTTTAATCTTCTTCGTGAAATATCTTGCGAGGAGGTATCTCCTTCTAGTGTGAAGGGACTGGATCCCAAGTTCGCAGTACATTGCAGCAATTTGTGTTGATTTTAAGCAAACGAGGGCTCTCCGTAAAATAGCATGAAGGGTTGTGTCGAGCTTCTTCAGGAGACATTTCATGGCAGATCCATAAATAAAAGATCCGTAATCTATCTTAAATATGACTACTGACTTAACAATCGTTGAAGCAAATGCTGTTGGGGCTCCTCTTCTACCAAGGCAGAGAGCATTTACAAGGTTTTGTCGTTGTTTCAGGCCTCCAATCAGCTCATCCAGGTGTGGTTTCCACGTGAGTTTCTGGTCAAATACCACTCCTAAGAATCGGGTGTGTTCGGCAATGCATATGCCTTTCCGATTCAGTTTTACCACAGGTTCAAAGTGGTTCAGGTTTGGCAGTTTGTGGAAGAATACACTGACTGACTTCCTACTTGAAAATACCATATTATTCATACTTGCCCAAATCACCAATGTGTCCACTGCCTTCTGGGAGGCAGCCTGCAAGCATGCACGGTCTCTTCCAACAACTGCGATGGCAATATCGTCCGCATACAAAAACAACTTTGCCCCTAGTACACTCTCTAGACTTATATCCTTACAATAAACAGAAAAAAGTAGGGGGCTTTAACATCGTAAACTTTTTTCTTAAACTCTAAATGAAGACCCCCCAAAGAGGACTGAACTTCCCTGCCTGTCATTTTTCTGAAAATTGGTCGATTTTTCGTCAAAATAGTCGTTTTTTCTGAAAATTGGTCGATTTTTCGTCAAAATAGTCGTTTTTTCTGAAAATTGGTCGATTTTTCGTCAAAATAGTCGTTTTTTCTGAAAATTTGTCGATTTTTCGTCAAAATAGTCGTTTTTTATGAAAATTGGTCGATTTTTCGTCAAAATAGTCGTTTTTTCTGAAAATTGGTCGATTTTTCGTCAAAATAGTCGTTTTTTCTGAAAATCAGTCGATCTTTTCAAAACTGTCATTTTTTGTTGTTGAAAACAGTCGTTTTTTCTGCAGATACAGTCGGTTACCAGCCCGTCGGTAAATGGCTCGTACCCCCCCCCCCCCCAAACATTTTGGCAAACATTTTGACATTTTAACAATAAATCTGGTAGGCCTAGTACTGACAACTTTTCCACTAGCTGTCCTACATCTACCCTATCAAAAGCAGAATCCATATCCAAAAATATAACATGGACTGCTTTTCCATTTTTAAAACTTTGTTTTATCAGGTTCTCTAGTCTGACTAGGGCATCTGTAGTACTCCTTCCTGGAAGAAAACCAAGTTGTTCAGTTTGGATGTGGTCTGATAAAGGGGTTAGAATCCTTTCTTTAATGATCCACTCAATTAGTTTGCAACGCATGAGGTGAGGGCTATGCGGCGGTATGAATCAACAAGCTTGGGGTCTTTTCCTGCCTTCAGTAGGGGAACAACTGTTGTCCTTTTCCACTCAGATGGTATTGAGGACTCTGTAACTGATCTGTTAAACAGCTCCGTCAACAGATCAGTAAAAACATCTGGCAGATTTTTTAACATCAAATTGTGTATTCCATCGGGTCCAGTTGCACCAGGCCGGAGCTGTGAAAGTGTATCCTTGACTTCTTGAAAACCAAAGGGGGGAAAAGGTGTAGGATTATCTGTATTTTGGGGGTGTTGGTGAGGCATGTTATTCAGGGGTGTCTCACCTTTCAAAAACTTCTCTAAGAAAAGATTAAGTTTTCTATCCGTTGATGACTCTGTCCTACTTCCCATCTGTCCTTCGGCAGGGACGGGTGAAAAAAAACCTGAAAGTTTCTCCACAAATCTCGAACAGGACAGGAACAGTGACCAAATTTTTCCTCGATAAAAATAATAATAATAATTTATTTATCACCCACTTTACAGAACAGAGGTTAAGTGGAGTAAATACAAAAAGAAAAACAACAAGAGAAAACAAGAAACAAAGTTAATCACATACAGAAAAAAGACGGATAAGGCGATGAAAACACCCTAGCCTATAAGTCTTCCCCACCCTTCCTGGGTCTCGGATTTGAGTGTCTTCTTGAATTCCGCCGTCGTTTGGTTCAGAAGGATTTTATTTTCAGTTGTAGGGTATCGTGAAAATTTATTTTTTGCCTTTTTTTCTCAAGGTGGGCTTTCTGGCATTTGTTGTTCCATCCCGGGGTAGAGTTTTGTCTTTTGGGCTGTGGTTGTTTGTATCCAACTATCTTCTCTGATGTAGGGATGATCGTAGACGTGATTATGCTGGTTAGCGATTCGACTGACTCTTCACTTGTGTTGATTTTTGAAGCCATGACCTCAAAGTCTTTTTTCCAATGACTCCAGAGGTTATCCTGGAATTTCCAAAATTTCAGTGGGTGATATTCCGCTCTGGAAGGGTTGATGTCCAGCTTCAGGGAGATGATTTCGTGGTCTGAGTTGAAGTCGCAGGGTTTGTGGATGTCCACACTGTTGGCAATATTTGAGAAAGTGAAGGTGAGGTCAATGGTTGAGTATCTTCCTGTCTGTGGGTTCAAGCGTGTGTTCAGTTTTTTTGCCTCTCTGGCACGCGAATTCCTCCGGTCCAACGTTAAATAACGTTTATTGTAACAACGAGTATTTACAAATGTACAAGCCAGGTATACGTGAAGTCAGGAAAGATCAGGAAAGTCAGGAACCCTACAAATAATAAATCTTTTACTTTATGATTTTACTTTAAGAATGAATACCTCAATTCATAATTAATATTTTAATTATATACTAATATAATAATCAGAAAAAGGTTTACCTTAAAATTACAACAAATCCACTTTAAATATTAGAAGCCATTGATCTGGTTGAAGGCTGTCTACCAACTGAACTGGTAGCGCTTCTATGAAGATACTTTACTTTACTCAACACTGCTAGATGGCGTTATAAACGGGAAAAGCGCGGAGTATTCAAATAAGGTGAAAAACGGAATCGGACGATTCCCAACAATGGATATCTTGTTTTCAGGCTCCAGGATGTAGTCAGTCAAAGGAGTTGCAATGGCATCTTCGGGAGAAGCAGAGTCCCGCATTTTGTGGTGGAGGTTGAAGTCCCCACTGATTATCTTCATGGGGCCACACGCATCCATAACCATCTTGAATTGATTCAAGCTGAAATTACTTGTCTTGGGGCATAACAATTAGCTATGCTGATCCATTTGTCACTACCAGATAGTTTCACATCAACTATTCCAACCTCCATTTCACCGCTCGGGCTAGGGTCTTTTGTTCTGGAAACAAGCTCATTTTTAACAAGGGTCACAAGGCCGCCTCCTGTCGTGCCGACTCTGTCCCAACGGGAGATTTGGTACCCTTTGAAACCGTACACAGCAATTTCAGGTTTTAGAAATATTTCTTGAAGTAGAAAAATATCAGGTGTGTACCGGACTAAAACATTTTGCAGTTCTTTTCTTTTAGTTTGGTTGAATCCCTGGACATTCAACTGGAAAATTAAAAGGGAATTAGTCATTCTTGCTAACTGGGGGGGGGGGGGGGCTAATCTAGGCCTCTGGATTGGGGCTATAACACCTTCGGGGCTAGCTGCAGGATCCTTAACTTTCCTTTTCCTTTCAGTTTTGCCGGGGCTTCCAACTACAGCTGGGCCTGCAGATGTACAGGAGCTGGGTCCACCTGCATTGATGTTACCTATGATGTTGTTGAGGTTGACAGCTTCATTTTGGAAGGTTGCAGGCAATATCTGAGATACCAACTTGCACCACGTCTGAGATCTGTCTTGTGACGCCTTCAAACATGGTCATATACTTCCTGTCAAACTCATCATTTGGGTGGGCGTTGGGCATCAGTGTGGAATTGGTCTCTGTTTTGTGCCTGTCTTGTTTGTGCTGGAAGTCCTTTCTTCAGAACCTCAGCAGCAGTCCTCATGGGGACATTTTTAGTGAAGGAGTATGTCATGATGGCTTTCTTCTCGAGGAGTATTGGGCACTCTGTGGAATTTGCTGCATGGTTTCCATTGCAGTTGGGGCACTTGAGTGCCTGCTGTTCCTTTGCTGTCTTCGATTGTGGGCATTCCTCGAATGAATGCTTTTCACTACAGAGGAGACACCTTCTACCTCTGCGGCCGTTTCAGGCCATGTGACCAAAACCTTGGCAGTTGAAGCATTGGATGGCGCGCGGGATAAACTGCTTCACTGTGTACCTAGCTCCCCAAGCTTAAATCTTCAATGGGAATTAAACATCTAAGTTAAACGTGCATACCAGTGGGACAGTAGATGGGCTATGGTTTTTAAATGCCATCTTGACCTGTTCAATCCTCTCATCACATTCCAGCTCATTGATAAATTCATTGAGATCACCAACTTCATCAGATGGGATGAAAACAATACCTTTTCTGTTTCTGATTGTCGTAGGGTTTGGGTTAGAACTAAGCACAAACTTTACCTTGAAACCATTAACTACTATATCTGAAATGGAAAGTACAGCAGTAGCTACTTCTTGGTTCACGGCGATATTATGGTTGAACCATCAGGTCCAAGTCTTTCCAACATCGACCCATACTGGCCGCGACAGTCATGGTTTCGTAGGTGTTCGAACAGTTTTTACCAATAACTGTTCTATTACCTAATGTCAATGCTTTTATGGTCTCACCTGAACCTTCAACCGCAATGACCGAAATCCTCACGCTGCAGTTATAATGGTCGGGGGTAGCAGGGCTACCATTAGTCACATCCATTGTCACAACAGGGTGAATAGTCATACAATTACCAACGTGTAAAACTCGGCCTAGCCTATACCAAAATCAAAAGGCAAATGCAACTAACAATACAAATTACAAAGCAAGCAATTACACACAGAGGGGGGCAACCCTCAGTCAGCACTAAATGAAACGCACACAAAGGGGCAAATAAAGCAAGCAGTAACTGTCCAAGCAAGTTCTTGCTGGGCACTCTGAAGCACAAGGTGACAGCAGACTCGATAACAAGCACTTTGTCATTCCAAGCAAGCCATAAAGCTGTTTTTCACTCTCTTCAAGCAATGCGTTCAAGCGTCAGGGATCCCTGAGGGTATAACCCTTCAGAATCAAGTAATAACCTTATTACAGAGCTATCTTGGCATGGGATATAAAATCTTTAAAATTTTTGATTTTGTTCAATCCTTATAGTCTTTTATTTTCCCTCAAACATTTGGAAGTCTTTTCAAACCTCTGATAAAAATGTTTGTGGATTTCTTCAGGAACACACATGTATCATTACTGATAGATGACGCATCGTCCGTCATTCAGGCGAATTTTTTCAACAAAGTTTTCTTCACAGAGGTACCATCTCCCCTTGCCTCATCTCCCCACATCTCCTCTACCATCTTCTCATCTGGTAGTTTCACAGAATTATGTACTCAGAAGCTAAGGAGCCAGTATGAAATACCAGAAACTATATATTTTTTCCTGTAGTGTCTGTCTACACGGAATAAAGAACTCACGTAATAGTTTGGATGAGAGCTAGGGGTTTTCACTGACTTACAGAACATAACATGGGACAAAAACGACTACCAGAACCGATCTATTGAGAGCTAAGGTACCAGTAGCAGTATCTATTTGGTTGAAAACAGAGCAATATAACTGGTTGAAAATGACCAGCTCAGGGACATAGATGGCCACGGGCTAGGGTTCCGGCAGTGCCAATAAGAAATAAAATTGTTGAACTCACGCATCCATGTCAGTGCAAACTAGGAAACCGGGAGTGAGTATTTTTAACTCACAGAATCCAATTACCATGGGCTGGGGTTCCAGTACTGTCAAAAATTAAAATTACAAACTCACGGACATGTGTCAATATCGACTTTGTGTCTGGTAGCACTTATCATCAGCTTATGGAACCCAACTTCCATGGGCTATGGTTCCGGTAGTGCATGATTCTACTTATAAATACTGATCATGAGTTGTATTTGCTACTTATACTGACACGTCTCCGTGAGTTCTTTTTTTTGCGCATGGGAGTTGAATTTCGTGAGTTGGAAATATTCACTCCTGGTTTAGATCCTTGAGTTCAAAAATAATTTTTTTGGCACTACCCGAAAACTAGCCCATAGCCATCTGTGTCCGTGAGCTGGTCATTCTAAATACTTGTTGCTACCGATACCTTAGCTCTCAATATATGGGTTCCGGTAGTGTATTTTTTCCCATGCTATTTTCTCTAAGTCAGTGAAAATCCTGGCATCGTAGCTCTCATCCAAACTGTTCTGTGAGCTCTATTTCCCATGTCGACACTACCGTAACGCAAGCTCCAGTTATATAGTTTCCGGTATCACCTACCGGCTCCCTAGATTCTGAGTGCCCAATTCCGTGAGACTACCGGACGAGAAGCCGGTACGATGAAGTTTCCGTGAGCCATTTCCATTTACTACCGGAACGGGGCCCACCACATACAAGTTTCTGTTAGTCAATGACGTCACATCCCGGAATCGTAGCTCTTGTTTCGTTTCCGTGAGAAACTACCGATTCCGTGGCACGTAGGACATAAAGTACGGCTCCCGGTCCCGAGGCAGTGCCACTAAAATATCTGACTATCATACTCAAGTGTTTTTAGGTTTTCCTTGGGTAGACCATCATATTTCTTAAGTATTTCACAGCCTTTTATTGAAGCATTATAGTTGATTTAGGAATGTTTTTTTTAAGATTTATGTAATAGTTTCATTTTTAATCTGGATTTTCATTTCTCCGTTCTCGCTTCTGAATTCTCGATTCTCATACAAATTACCATTATTGCTACTCTCGCTTCTCCATTCTCGCTTTTGACAAAAACAATAATTTGGGAGCTCGTCTGCAATCAGGTATACCTGTTTATTCATATTGAACACCTGCACTCTGTTAACCAATCAGGGAGGAGTAGAGAGAGATGAGAATTGAGAATTCACTATCGGAGCACCTTCCCGATTCGGCAGAATTGCGAGGCTTTCCCCGTTCTGAATTAGGACGAAAATGCAAGAAAAGGAGAATTCGCTTCATCTGAAGAGTCAAAACATGCAAAATAGGAGAATTGTGAGGAGAATTCGGATTAATGCTACGGTCCGACCGTGGTAACTGCCCGTGGTATCTGAAAAGTTATCTCACTTTCATCAAATTTTGTCAGATTGGTGAGAAAGAAGTTTAGCGCTTAGTGATGTAACTAGATATCTGTTTTTCTTTTGGGATGACTTCGAAAAGTGCAATTTCGGCAATAGTCGTTTTGGCAGAGCACCGTGTATCAGATACCACGATAACTGCAAAAACGACTAATTGCAGATCCAGTTACCGTGGTAACAGATACCATGGTATCAGCAAAAACGCAACTATTGTAAGTACCTCCTTGTCTCCAGCAAGACTGGCAAACTTGGATCAACTAAAAAAGCACTAAAAAGTCAAACAGGATCTCTTGGTATTTCAACCTGTCTTCTATCTAGTACATAACATCCATTCTCAAACTTTGAATGTTCCTGTGACACTTCCCAGTTGTCCAAAAATTGGAAGGATTTTCTTTTGAGAAACATCTATTCTTCTTTTTTTTCACATCTTTTCTATCTGACATCTCTGACAGTATTACCAGTTCAGTAAAATACAATAACAACCCCAAAACTTGCACTCAGACATATTGTCAAAAAGACAAATCTTATTGGCTGATTTTCATCTGCTTTTCTTCAAATTTTCCATCTGACATCTCTGACAGTATTCCAGTTCATTAAAATACAATAACAACCCCAAAACTTGAACTCAGACATATTTCTGTCATGGCATTTTCTTACTTACAATTCTGACTTCTTGTCAAGAGGCTGCTCAAAAAGACTTAAATCCTATTGGCTGATTTTCATCTGCTGTTAAACCAGTCAGCTGTTCATAGAATCTCGTGAGCAACTCAGTTGCAGCAAGGTAGATTTTGTGAAAGTAGGATAACTCATTGGTAAGTTGTAGACCTGTAATTGGTTTTTTTTACTATATTTAATCTACTGGCTAACTTTGGTGGACGTTATCAGTGAAATAGAAAAATCATCGTCCACCCCACGTATTCAAATTAGCTACATACAGCACATTTAGGAGATTTAAATGATGTGTGGTCCTGTAGGATAGAGAAAGGAATTTTTGTAAAATAAAGACAGAATAAGTAGGCTAGGAGTTTCTGTCAAGATCATAAGAGATATTTCCTTTTTATTCAGTCACTTTTGATTTGGTTTGTTAGACGGAGAAATTCATAGCCGACCTATCGGACTCATAGGGTAGGTGATGGGTAGTAAGCAAAGGGGTTATAAACTCTGCAGTTAAGAACTTGATAGATGCGGTGTTGCATAATTTTTATAGGATATTGGTGAAAAAAAGCTTGGACTTATTTTCGAACACATAATATTTGGATTCAGTTAGGTTCAGGTTCAGGTCTTTTATATCGAAAATACTTCGTGACAGTATATTTTGATCACTGGGGGCCGGCAGGGATTCGAGCTCGTTGGCTCGGCCTCATTTTAAACCCTGACTATAGATAGATAGATTGATATTTAATGCATAAAAGCCAACAAGGGCCATCGCACCACAACAACAAAAGAAAAAATATATAACAACAAGAACACTATGCCAATATTTAAATTTACTGGGATATACAAGTATAAATGAGTCGTTCCTCTGTAAATACATACAGAAAAGAAATAAATACTCGTTCCATTCCGTATACTTCACACGCCATACCAAACTCTCCACACGATAAAAGACAAAATAAATAATAATAACACAAAGTCGTGGCCTAAGCTGAAGGAACGCTGTCTTTTTTCTGAAACAAAATTAATAAGTAAGGGGTTGGGATTTCCCGGGATAGCATAAACAGATGAGTTTTAATTTTCTTTTTCAAAGGGATCACTGCCCGGTCTTGTTCAAAAAGGTCTTTAAACTTGTTCTAAACTCCAATAACTTTATTCCTCATCGAAAATCGAGACCTCTCAGTGATGATTAGAGGCTGGCGTATTTCCGGATCTCATAAGCAGGTAATATCGCATCATCCAGGAATAAATTAATGGATGCGAAATAACTAGGTAACCTAATGCACCCTGGCCATAGATGACCATGAGCAAAAATTCGTGAAATGTAACAGAATGATATAATGGTAAAATATTTACAAATAAAACAAGCTTTTAGTTGGGGATTTACCGGGGTAAGATAAAGGGGAAGGTAGCATATTTTTCAAAATCCGAAGTGCTTTGCTCTGTTGCCTCTGTAGCGGTGAATGCGGTGATATGTGAACTTTGGAAGTGTTTGAGAAAATCAGAGGACAGTAGTTTAGGTAAGAATGGACTAGTGAATAGTAAAGTGATTTCAGCGCAATTAATGGAAGAAAGCGCATTTAATGGAAGCTATAGGAAATTTAAAAAAAAAATTGGCAGTCTTTACATGTGGAGGAGGTTCTTGTTGTGTCTGTTGCGTTTTGTCTGTGATGATTCTTGTTAACATCACAGGTTTTTCTTCTGATTGTTTATATAAGGGAGCTCTTAGCAGAAGTCTTATGCAAGCTTTCCTCCTGGGTATGAGTGGGATATTATGAACTGAAATTCTGAAAAGAACTATTTGCTTTGAAAGATTAGTAACTCGTAGCTTAGCCAAGGCTCTTTTTTCCAGATGGAGTCCTTACATGCAAGCTTGAAGATGAAAGTGAGAGGGCTACGAAACCACATTTAAAGTGTGAAGACGGGGAAAGGGGGAAGAGTTCTGTGTTACTCAGTGAGAAGAAACTCCATGTGAACAGGAAGTCTATTGCTCACATAAACAAAATCTCTGTTAAATCAGATGTGGTTGCAGAACACCTTTTCGAAGAAACAGGAGACAGATACATCTGTTTACCCAGTCCCATCGAAACAAAACCTTCGTTTCCTAATCAGCAAGAAAACAACCTCTTGGTCAAACCTGAATCAGTTGCATCGCAACTTCCAGAGGAAACTGGAGACACAGATCATAAGATCAGCTTCGAATTGCCTACGCATACGGAAAATAACCTTTCGCTCAACCGCAGTAAGCCAATCGTTTATAAAAGACGTCAAAAGAACATCCCGGTCGAGTCAGAAGTAGTTGCATCGCAACATCCTAAAGACGCTGAAAAAAAATACCATGGGAGCAAGATCGCATCTCAACCTCCTACCATTATAAAGCCATCTTTCAAAACTATTAAGCCTGTCAATCATACAACAAACAAGTCGAATACTTCCGTTGAACCTGGACTGGATGCGTTGCAACTTCCAGAGGAAAGTGGAGACACAGGTCCTAAAAATAGCTTCGACTTGCCTACTGCTACGGACAATTACCTTTCTCTCAACCGCAGCAAGCATATCGTTTATTCGAGACGCCGAAAGAACATGCCGATCGAGCCAGAAGTAGTTGCATCGCAACTTTCCGAAAAAGCCGACGACAAAGGGCATGACAGCAACATTCCAACACAAATGTCGACGCAAACAAAACCCTTTTTTGAAACTATTGAACCTGACGTTCATACAGAATGCAGGTCAAACGTTTTAAAGTTTTCAGAGGAAATGAAAGACAAAGAGTTTGCGAGAACGAAGCAGTCGGATCCAAGTAAACTGATTTTTTTTATAGCTATATTTCCTCTCATTTCGAACTCTGTTGAACTACACTGTAAAAAAAATCTTGCAGTATTTGGTACTGGGATTAATATTATCTCTACTGAGATAATCTTGTCTCTATTTCGAATAAGTTTTATTTCAGTAGAGATAAGACGAATCCCAGTAGCAAATACTGCAGTTAACTTTAATCCTTATTCTGAGGAACTTTTGACAGTGTATTGTTAGTGGCAACGACGATCCTCCTGCACTCAGTGAGGTTTAAGCCCATGTTAAAAACCAGCAAGTCTGCCTTTTTATACAACCAGAGGTCTAACATCTTCATTAATCAGAAGTTCATACCTTCCCCTGCCAAGGCTTGTCACAATTTTCTAAACTCCCCCCTCAGCTCCCTTCCTGGTGAAAAATCATCTCAAAATTGCAGTATGCTGTGCAGTTTTACGAAAAAGGACCTTGCGGTACCAGTTGATGCTACTACATGTAACTATATTATATTAGATTAGATTTATTAATTGCTAAGCAGCCTAAGGGCCATGGCAATAGATAATCACAAAAAAATATCACACACCACAAGAAACCGCACAAAACAAACTACACAAAAAGAAAAAAAAAGCTCCTCTGTAATCTTTCTATTCTCTAATAACTCATTTCAAATATTTCTTTGGTATTTCCCTAATCCAAAAATCTACTTCCATGTTCCATCGCTGTCCTCAGGAATCGGCTCAATCTCTTAATCAAGGTAGTAAAATATTCATTCCTAACAACGCTGATTAACCATTCTACAGCAAACTCACTCACACCGTATTGTTCTTTCCTCCATTCACTCACAAACCATGGGAACAAAACTCTCATTCTCACATCCGCACATCGGACAGAACTAAGGACCGGATTTCTGCCTAAAGTGACCAATATATCGTCTTCTAGCCCCAATTGGCAGGGTATCCGCCAACATTTCAGTAGTTATGTTTAGTTCCTCCCGCTTAAGACCCGCTTTAAACATTATACTCTCGCCCTATGTCTCCCTTACCGCAGTATAAACTTCAGGGATTCGGATTGATCCTTTTGGACGTGCCAAACCTGTATTTCCTGGCTCTCAAGTGTTTCCTTCACTAGCTTGGTAACTCCTTCTTCAGTTCCTGCTCCATTATTCCACATTTCACCAATTCCACAATCTATCAATATCTTTTTTTTTTTACCAAATTTGGCCGAGAATTAGACGAATTATCTTTCAACGCTTCTAAATATGCTGATTTTGTTATTCGTACGCGTGGCAACCTAACAATCTTTTCCCAAAATCTAGCAAACGCTATGCTACTGGAGCAAGGCGGGATGTTACTGAATAATACTGCTTGAGGTTAGACCATTGTAAGGCACATTAAATTAAAGTATTTTGTACTACTGCGTATCAATCCATGCAGTTTTTTCGTACAACTACCACACAACTAAACAGGCTACAAATTTTACATCGGGTTTTCAGGGAATCCAGTTCCAGTTTTGCTTTGCCCAACAAGACAGTACAGAACTTGATCTCTTACGTGTAAAAATAACCTGATGTGCCGACCAGACTTGATGTTCCCGGATGCGCCCGACAGATGTTTCAGAATTGTATTTCTTACGTAAGAAATAACACGACCGATGCCCGACAAAATCACACAAAACTGTATTTCCTCTGTATTTCTTATGCATAAAAATAACCCGATGTTCCGATGAGAACACTCGAGGCCCGACAAAAGCTTACAGAATTACATATTTTGTGATCTCCGACAGACGCACAAAACTGTAGTCGGGCTTTCCCCCCTCCCCATAGTGACGCCCCTGCCTACCACCCTCAAGTTTGACTCAAAACTAATCATTTTTCGGGAAATTCCTCCTTCCCCCACAGTGTGGTCGGATCCGACCCAGAACCAGAATGCGACATGTATGGCAGATGACCTTTCTGCATTCGTCCACTAACCAACAATATTTCCGGGACCACTTCTCAAATTCATGCTACGATCTTCTTTTACCATTCATCAAGTTTCACTTCAATCAGATCATTCGTTCGTAATTTATGCGGGTTTACAATCCCTCCTACCCCCGCCAATTACGGAGACAGGAAATTTTCTTAGGGGAATTGGTTTGGCCTGCGAACAGAAACTGCAGCAACTAGAATAGGAATTGTCGAAGGATAAATATCATGACAGTTAACATCACTTCCACAAGAACAAGCTTGAACCAGTGCGATGCAGGACAAATTGTTTCAGCATTTCATTCGTTCCTTTTTTACGGTAGTGCCGTATAGCGATCGCTAGTGATCAAGCGAGTTCGGTACTTCCTGATGTGATAGGACGACGAAACTAGGCAGGCGTGTAAGGGACCCGAAGAGGTTGACGTGACAATAGTCGTTTCTCCGATCTAACCATCCCGGGGGGGGGGGTGGACGGAGGGGGAATCCCGAAAGTGAGGTATTTTTAACTTGCGAACGGGTGGTCGGATCATAATGAAACTTAATATGTAGCAAGACCTCGTGTCTCAGACCCCCCATTTTAAATCTGATCCGGAGATCTTGGGAAACACTTAGAATGGAGGGTTCAGGATGAAACTTAGTGAGAAGAACAAGCACAAGTCTTACTTACATTCGCGAATGACATAACTGGGACGGATCCGATCACTGTGGGGGAGTTGGGGGAGGATCCGAGTTTCTAGTGATCCCACGAGTTCGGTACTTCCTGATGTGCTAGTACGATGAAACTTGGCAGGCTTGTTAGGTACCTGAACAGATTGACTTAAGAGTGTCGTTTCCCCGATCCGACCATCGTGGCGGAGTGTAGGGATGGGGAATCCGGAATCTAGTTTCAAGCTCAGCTATTGAATGGGTTATTGGATTTAAATGAAGCTTGATATTTAGGAAGACGTCGTGCCTCAGATGTCCCATTTTAAATCCGGACCGCATCCGGTGACAAAGGGCTGGACGGGGGAACCGGAAATCTTTTGAATCGCTTAGAGTGCCGGGATCGGGATGAAACTTTTTGGGAAGAACAAGCACAAGTTCTAGATCCGTCATTGACATAATAGGACGGGATTCCGGCACTGCGAGGGAGTTGGGGGGGGGGGGGGTCCGGATATCTAGTAAGCGCGGGAGTTTGGTACTTTCTGGTGTGCTAGGACGATGAAACTTGGTATGTCAGGGACCCGAATAGATTGACATGAGAATGGTCGTTTCCTCGATCCGACCATCTTGGAAGGAGTAGAGTGATTGGGAATCCGCTATCGTCTCAAACGTTCCATGTCAAGTCCGGGGAGGGGTGAAGGAAGGAGGGAATCTGGAATCTTGAAATATTTATAATTTTCCAACGGGTGGTTGGATCTTAATGAAACTTGATATTTGGAAAGACGCCGTGTCTCAGACGACGTTTCCCCGGTCCGACTATCATGGGGGTTGCGAAAAGTTTTTGACAAGAACAAAAACTAAACGAATGGACAAAATAGGATGCATGCTATACTGCATGCATCCTCAGAGTTTCAGATTCAGGCAGCTTCCGTGTTAAAGTAAAAAGTTTAATTTGAAGTGTTGATTAGAGGTTTTATTTAGCGATAAAGATGCGTGCTGAATCTGAAAACTATTTTCATGCCGGACTAGTTGTTCACCCGGAATCCGGCCAAAACCGGAAAACCTGTTAAAAATAACGGCTTTATTTGTATTTGATAAGATGTTCAGTTTAAGAGCAAGAAGACATGCTGAATATGTATGTGATAATCGTCTTCTTAGCGGGCGTATAGTTCGCTCGGAACCCGGTTGAAACCGGAATGTTTGTTAAAGGAAAATCTTATTTTTGAAGTTGGTTAGTGGTTCGATGTAGGAGTAAGGAGACATGCTGGATTCATTTTGGCCGAAACCGGAATTTGGCAGAAGTAAGGAATGGAAGTTTTGATTCAAAATATTCACAGTAGATGCGAGGTAGGTATTGGGTAAACACACGCGCTGAATCCGTATCTGAACTCGTTATTCTTTTATGATTACTATTGGCCTCTATCTGTTTCTAAATTTAAGTAGTTAAAATGTTTAAGAAGTCTGTCGAAGACTGAATATCTACAAGATCGGATTGTCTGGATAAATATTAAATTTTTGGGATCCCATCTAAACCTTTGGTCTTGTTTGCCTTCGAAGTCATACTCTGATTTATTGAGAACATCAATCTCTGTTTCTCTGAATCATTCAAATTTTTGTCTTACCCGTAGAACCATAAGCAATCAGTTCGCTAAATCATAAGTCCCAGGGCTTAACTTGCATTTGTCTGGTCTCCTCTTCCTTAAAAACTAATTAGGATTTCCGAGACTCACTTGAAATATGTTGGCTAACATTCCTGTTGTTTAGGTGAAAACCTACAAGGAGGTGATCCAGGAGAGCAAGGCCCCAGTGCCGTTGATGCTCTGGAAAGAACGGAAATCACCAAGAGAAGAGTCAAGAGAAGCGTAGGCCAAGGAAAAGAAGATCACGTATGCGAAGTGTGTGAAAAACGGTTCACTACACATAATCGCAAACTGATTCACAAGAGCAGACACACAGGAGAGAAGCCACACGTATGTAAATTTTGCAACAACAAATTTACAAGTAAGAGTCATTTGAAAGATCACGAGGGAGTACATACAGGTGCAAACCCATACTCTTGTGAAGTGTGCGGCAGAGAGTTTGCTAGGAACAGCGAAAGAGCGCAGCACTTGCGAAGTCACACTAGAGAAAAGCCTTATTTTTGTGAAGTGTGTGATAAAAATTTTGCTCTGAAACGTAGCAAGGTTCTGCACATGCAGTTACACACTGGAGAAAAACCGTATGGATGCAACTTGTGTAGTAGTCGTTTCACTAGACGTGGTAGGATGCTAACCCACATGAGAGTTCACACGGGAGAAAAGCCATACGTTTGTGGTGTGTGCGACAAAGGATTTGCTCTTAAGGTTCAAAAGGCAACTCACATGAAAATACATACAGGTGAAAAACCGTACTCTTGTGAGCTGTGTGACAGAAAATTTACTCAACACAGCTATAAAATTCAACACATGAAAACTCATACTGGAAAAAAGCCCTATTCTTGTGAAGTATGTGAAAAAAGTTTTGCTCACAACTGTAGCAAGGTGAAGCACATGAGGATACACACTGGAGAAAAACCGTATCAATGTACCCTGTGTAGTAGAAGTTTCACTCATCAGTATAGTATGCTTAGACACATGAGAGGTCACACAGGAGAAAAACTGTATCAATGTAGCCTGTGTAGTAGAAGTTTCACTCATCGTAGTAGTATGCTTAGACACATGGGAGTTCACACAGGAGGAAAGCCATACGTTTGTGATGTGTGTGACAAAAGGTTTGCTGTTAGGACTCACATGACAGATCATATGAGACTTCACACAGGTAAAAAATCTTAGTCTTGTGAAGTTTGTGCCGAAAAGTTGATCCAACACTGCCAAAAAGTGAAACACATGACCATTCACCATAGAGAAAAGTTCTTCTTGTGAAAGTTCTTTTACAGAGTTCACACTTGCTAAGTCTGTGAGAGGACATTAGTTCAGGCTTAGCAGCAAGGCTAACCACATCAGATTAAACAATGGAAATAAAAACTATACACTTGAGACTGAGCGATAGAAAATCCGCCTTGTTCCAGTTACAGCGCACCAAGTGCACTCGTTTCTGTTGATCCCCGATTGTGTCATAACCAGCACTTGTGTAGACGAAGATAATTTCGTAAACCACATTGACCTGACATATCACAAAAATTCAACGAAGAAACCAACAAAAATGGGGTTTGTAAAGGCCAACGAATATACAAACGTTTACATACGGCCACTGCTCGAATACTGCTCCCCCGTGTGGCATCAGGCACTGAACCAGGAGCAAACCGATCGGCTAGAAACCATTCAAAAAAGGGCTTTAAAAATTATTTTGGCGGATAAATACAAATCCTACCAACAAGCACTGGAAGAATTAAGAATGAAAACCCTTGCTTCGCGTCGGCACGATCTCACAATGAAATTCGGACTTAAGTGCCTTGCCTCGGAATTGCACCGTGAGATCCTGCCAACCGAAGATGAAAAAAGAATGGATACTCGCCCAACAAGGAGTATTTCTAGGGCAGCTAAGAAAGCTCAACTAATGAACCCGCCCGCTCATAGCACTGAACGCTATTTTAACTCATTTGTGCCTTGTTTTATCCGTAATTTTAATGTTGATTAACCCAATTGTAATTTGACAATCCCGTGCATTTTGTTTTATTAGAATTTTGGGAATAAATGAATTGAATTGAATTGAATTGAAAAATATACTGAGATAAAAGGCGAATATTTTAGCCTTTATAAACCCCATTTTCGTTGGTTTCTTCGTTGATTTGTTGTGACTTGTGTAGACATGGTAAAAAGTAGGATACCTAAAGCACTGTTCAAATAGGTATAGCAATCTGAATAGAGCTTCCCGCAATGTTTACGCCTCAGTACACACGCCAGTTCAAATAGGAAATGAAAAGGCTCTTATCACTGCAGCGTTCATGGTCATGGTGATACAATTTTTCGAGCTTCTAAAGATCAGAAAAAGCGTTCTTAGTACATTGAATTGTAAAATGCTGTTAAATCGTAAAGGATCATTTACACGGCGTTTTTTTTTTTCCGGAGACGAGAAGGGAAGTGTGGACATGGTAGACGGGTATTTTTCAAGGGAGAGTACTGTCATTGCAATAGATTCCAAGGTTGTAAAGCTCAGGATATCTCCCTAACAACATGTGTCAGTTTAGATCACTTCTTATATGGACATCATCATAGTTATTGCTCGAAAATCCGATTATGTTGTTTGCTGACGTCAACGAATGTCGTGGCAATAGATTCCAAGGTTGTAAAACTTAGGATATCTACTTCTTATATGGACATAATCGAAACTATTGCTCGAAAATTCGATTTTGTTGTTGCTGACGTCGAAGAATACCCTTCGACAAACAAATATCCGGGTAAAAAGTTCGCAAAATTGAAGTCCAAAATACCCGGGGATTTGTTGCTGTTGTGGGGAAAAGTACCCGCGGAGTACGGGTAAATACCCTCCGTGTAAACGTAGCTTAATAGAACAAAACGTGTTCTTTCGAAGAAAAGTTGTTTCATCACTTTCCAACAACGTAGAATTGCTTCCCGTGGCAATCCCGACGACTCTGCTCCTTTTCTCGGCCTGCTGGCGGAATCAACACAGCGATCTGACTGGCTCTGCATAAGCGAAAACGCGGGTCCATTCTCCTTATTACCAAGAACAAATATCAGATAGAACTCCTTTAGTCCCATGCAGCGACTATGAAAACACCGACAAAACTGAGCGAACCTAGAGATATTTACTCTAGCCTTGAGCTGATGTTGATACCCGTTTACTCCTCTACCGTCTTCGCCTTTGCTTTTCGCAGAAAAAAATAGTTTAGGAGGTGTACTCCGCGCACTGACCCGCTCTGGAGCGCGTTCATAGAACCAATCAACTTTGACTTCTACTTTTCCTCACCAGGGGCTTCAGAGCAATTTAGCTATTTGCAGATGCAACAAAACGTGATGTGGCCTCTGCTCGCGTAGCGGACAGGATGCGGAAACTATTCGACTCCGCATTGTCATGTTTCCGAGACAGGGAGACGGAGGTTCTGTCAGATTACTTGTTCTTGTTATTAAAGTGTAAAAGAGGAATCTGTAAAGCATTGTCCAAATAGGTGTAATAAGCAGAATAGCGCTATACGCGATGTTTACGTCTTAAATACACATGCCTGTTCAAATAGGAACCCGAGAGGTTCTTAGCAGCGTTCGGGGTTGCCACACTGATGCAGTTTTTTGAGTTTCTAAAGATCAGAAAAAGTGTTCTTAGTACTACTTGAAGGACACCAGTACAATTTGACGCCCAATATATTGTGAAAAGCTATTAAATTACGGATGGACAGCATTGGCCCTCGAAATACCAGTAAGCAGTCCTAAGAGAACAAAACGTGTTCTTTTGAAGAAAACTTGTTTCTTTAGCATCCAACAAAGTAGAACTTTAGTGCTTCCCGTGGCAACACTGACAGCGCTGCTCCTTTCCTCGGCCCCCTGGCGGAACCAACCAAGCAATCTGATTGGCTCTGCATAAGGGAGAATAGAGCCGAGCTCCATTACAGAGCGCCCCGAGGAAAAGAGGAATCTGTAATAAGCCTTTTACGCCGTATTACACCTTACAACACCTATTTGGACAATGTTTGATAAACCTCATACGCCGTAGTACACCTCATAATACCTATTTGAACAATGCTTAAGACAGTGGGTAACTTTCCCTCTCTACTATTATACTAAGACAGATGGGAAACCTGTACTACCTCCCATCAACCTGTGGATCTGTATTTCCTATTTCTTCCCAATTGCTGATGCTGCCGTTTGTGCGGCATAGGGGGATTTAAGACCAATTCACAACGGGTTTTGGCTAATACTCGATACCAGCCAGTTCCGGAAATCGCATTGAGACCGAGAATTAGCTGGGTTTCTGCCGTTCGCAATTGATCTTGGTGCCAGTTTCGGATACCAGCTAGTCTCGCACCCAAGTTGAAATCAGTTCAACTTTCAAGAGCAGGTTCGTCACTATGGGGGAGCGAAGCGAAGCTTCCAACGACTGTACCAAGACAAGTTAAACCAAGTGCCGCAGGCAAAATTTTTTTAATCTGCCATTTTCCGGAAAAATTTAGCTATAGTACGATACAATTTCCGGCTTTTAGCGTGTTTCAAACCCCAAGAATTTCTTTTCTAAAACGAAAACTAAATTATACACCATTCTTCCAAACAGAAAATACTACAAAATGCGCCGCAGGCAGAAATTTTGTGTAAAACTAACTGTAATGCTAACTTTGATGTAAATTCATATATTTAAATTCACATATTCGGTTTTTCGTTTCAACTTTCGCTAAAAAGCGAAGCTTCAAACGACTGTACCCAGAACAAGTTGAACTAAGCAAAGCCGGCGATATTTTTTTAAATCTGTATTTTTTCCGGAAAAGTTTTCGCCCGACATGTTTCCAGAATTCGATTCTTACGTATAAAAAGACCTGATGTGCCGACAAGAATAACGACGCCCGACAAAAGAATTCAGAATTCGATTTCTTCTGTGTTTTGCCCGACAAGACTGTAAAGAACTTTATTATTTACGTGTAAATAGAAGCCGATGTACCGACGAACTTCCCGGGTGCGCCCGACAAAGTTTGCAGAATTTGATTTCTTACGTCTACGTAGAACCTGATGTGTCGACGAGTCATCCGACGCCCGACAAAAGCATAAAAAATGTATTTCTTCTGGATTCCTTATTTATAAAAACAACCCGATGTGCCGACGAGAATCCCGAGGCACGACAAAAGCATGCAGAATTCGATTTCCTCAATGTTTTGACCGACAAATGTTTGCAGGATTTCATTTCTTGCGTATCAAAAGAACCTGATGTGCCGACGAGTTGACCGACGCCCGACAAAAACACACAACATTTATTTCTTCTGGATTCTTTATGTATAAAAAGAATGGTTCTTCTGAAACCTTGTTTTGCACATTAAAATCACCTAGGAATTCGAAATCTCCACTATCTTGATTCTGGAGTTTAAAAGCACTAGTGTAGAACCTCGTCACTTCAGAAATTATATCTTCGGGGTTCTGGGTCGTCTGTCCATTCGTCTTTTTTATTTTTTGTATGCAGTTCTCTTGTCTGCCTTTTCTTGCTCTCAGCTTCGATGCTAAGTTAATCTGGCTGGATTCGTCCACTTGTGCCAACCTATTCCTAAGTTTCCAAGACTCGTATTCTTCATCCTCAATATGTTTTATTTCACTTTTTACCTCTTCATATTCAAAGAACGAGGGACTCCCACTATTTATCTCCTCTCTCAAGTTATTTAACACTCTATATAAATGTCTTTTATGGCCGTGCACATTCCTCCGATAATCTCCTTCCATCCCTTTAATTTCTCCTGCAATATCGCCGGTGGACAGGCAGAACCGCGTAACTCAATTTTTGTGATTTTTCAGGAGGATAAAAAAACAAACGCATTTCGCCGCATCGCATGCAAAAAATTCGAAAAAAAATTGAAGCAGACGAAAAATAATGCTGCATTTTATGAGAGCATTAGATTCCGAATATCCCAACCGGGAATGCGCTTTTTAAAAGATACGCGGTTCTGCCTGTCTCTACCTCCCATAAGGCATCAGACTTTTTGGGACAGGCAAAAACGCGTAACTGAGCAAACTACATTGTAATTCAGATACAATTGAATACAAAAGTAAAAATCAAAAGGAACTCGCATCACTGGACACCACGGCTTTAATGTCCACGCTACACGTTCTCATTTTCCTCCTCATGGGGCTCTTCTTCGTCTTCATCTGGCTCGGGTAGCCTGTCTTTCTTTTTCGTAGATTTCAAGGACTTGTATTCCTGATGGAAGATCTCGGGTATGGCCCCCGTACTGCAAAGCTTCAGTAAGTCTTTCAGTTTTTCTTCTGAGATGGGGAGTTCCGATTTATAGCACCGGTTTGGCAATTTCTTGGACCATTCTAGTCTTTCCGTTTTGACTTGGGAACTGGAGAATCCGCAGTGATATTCTATCTGGCTGCTCCCCTTTTTCACTCTGACCCAACGAAGCTTGCTTGTTGGTATCTTTACCTTCTTCAAAATCGGAACCGACTTGTCCTTCCAATCATGAAAGTCAGGATAAGTCATTTGGATGACATTATACGGCCGGGGATTGTGTCTAGCAGTGGTTATTACAGTGTACCATTGACTAGGAGCGTGGATGAGCACGTTCTTGAGGCTGGAATCTATGGCTGAGTGTATACTGTCTACGGGCATGTACGTATGACTGCTTAAGAGAAAGTTCATCTCAATTTCCTCCACATTCTTTGACGACTGCAAAAAGAAAAACAGCATCGAAATCATTGGGCGATTCCTATTCTGACCACTGCAGCAGTCACAAAAGAGAGAAATCTTTTTGATGTCACCCCTTTTGTCGACATCTTGCAACCATTTGTAAAGACAGCTGCAGATCTCATTGCACCCTCGCAAACCATCTTTCTCTTGCCAAACGTAACAATAGCCGTCTCGTGTAACCTGTTCGTAGACTGTCAAATTGTACACAGCATACTTCCTTGCATAGTAGAGCAGCATGCTCTCTCCGTAAGGTGTCGTTAGTACTCTTTCTAAATCGAAAGAACCACACAAAAAACTGCTATCTTCTTTTGCCTTCTCCCTATCTCTCGAGTGCTTCTGATACGTCGCATCTTTTTCGATTATGTGGTCTGCAAGGTCAATCTTTTCCTCAGTTGTCAGTTCCTTACTCTTCGACAACTCGCATTTGGTACATTTATCCTTTTTAGGCCTGTGAAAGGCTATGTCATAGGTTGAAAGAAGTCTCTCAAATGATTTCTTCTGTAACGTTCCAAGTCCTTTTTTGACACAGTCTGCTCTGTAGAGGGAGAACAGGAATGATTTGTTCTTCAGTTCACTCGGTAAGTACATTTTATTACTCTCTTTTCGTGAATAGTGAGATGACATCACAGGGAGACCTTTGATCCAATCCTTTGCAATTTTCATGACGGTGTCTGGTGTTCTGTTGACCGGTTGATGTCTACCTCGCTCATCGGATTTTGCAGTCCGGAACTCAGCCTTTACGACATTATCTGTTACAAAATGATCGCTTAGATCCAACGACTTGAGAAAAAATTGTTTGCAGACTTTAACTGTTTCACCATCTTGGTGGGGGTACATGTAAATCAGGGTGTGCTTTCTCCTGGAGACTTCTTCTTCGGTGGTCAGTTGTTTTACTGGAGACACAGTTACGTAGTTGCAAATCCAGTCCTTCTTTCTATCTGGTGACGAAATTTTCCAGTAGTGTTGAAAAACGTTCTGTCGCTGATCCTCACTAATAGTTTTGCACCATAGGCACCGTTTTCTCTCACCAAAGCATGGGTTCGGTTGTAGTTTCCTTTCTTTCTGGAATTCACCTCTCTTGAAATGCTTCTCGTAAGTTTTGCCCATCAGTTTCGCCTCTTTCTTTAGTACCCTTACGGACTTCGACTTGGGACGCTTTTCTTGAACACACCTTTCCTCTGTCGAATCAATACTGTTTAGCGTATTGTTGGCACTGTCATCTCCTACCTCTGGGATCGGAGTTGGATCAATACCGTCATTTGCTGATCCTGCATCGTCACTGGTGTTTTCTGCTACCGAGGCATCAACTGCTGCACGTTCCGGTGAAAGTTCGCGTTCTGCAGAACTTGTTTCTGCTTCAGTCGTGTCAAGTCTCTGGTTTGAAACAAGACACATTGTGATAGAAGACTTTCTTTGCCTCTTAGTTTGCTTGTTTGCAACTTCTTCTTTCGTAGGGTTGTGCCCTTGCCACTCTGCGTCATCAGATGAATCATCACCTGGAACGAACTCATCTGAATCATCGATCTCGCTGAGATCTTCGAGTTGGCCTTCACTGTCAGACTCCATGTAGCTTGCAGCTTCCTTAATTGTAACTCGCCTCTTTGTAGGTCTCATTGTGCTGGTGTGTACTACGAGAAAAAAATACAATGTAGGGATTGCATAGGATAACTTTCAAGCCTGTTTGGCTGATCATCAAGAAAACACTTTCTACTTCAGCCGATTTTGATATTTTTCAGCGTTTCCCTGTTCAAACGTGGATACTAGAAGATTATCAGTGTTGACTTGCTTATGTAGACCTTAATGGTTTACAAATAGCTACACAAAATGTTAAGTTTTACTGCTTTTTGGAAAGTTAGACCACCAATAGCTTTATTAGAACAGAAAATCTCTAAGAACTCCAGAATAGCTAAGAAGTTGAAGCGTTACTGCCTTGATGATAGATCTGAAGAATAACTAATACATGACTGCCTTGATGGTAAATGACAAGACAAATAAAAGGTGGACAAACTGACTGCCTTGGTTGTAGAGCTGTATGATAGCTTAATAAGTTAATATCTTACCGCCTTGAAACTTGGTGGCTTACAATAAGCAATATACATTATTACCAGGAATTTATTTACCTTTCTTCTTTTGTTCCGAATTGATTCTTTTCTTCCTGCTCGTAGCGCAAAACCGGAGTTACGCGTATCTGCCTGTCCGTCCCTTCTATTACTAACTGAGATACGCGTTTTTTACACCAACTGTATCTCGGTCTCTGTGCATGCTAGAGATACGCTGACAAGAGCAAAATGTGCGCCTTGGCCTCGGATTCAATGATTTGATCCTAACTCATTTTCGAGAAAAATTGAGTTACGCGGTTCTGCCTGTCTACCGGCGATATATCGCTTAAACTTTTCCCAAAATTGCACCGCATCCATACCATCTTCATAACTGTTTACGAAATTTCTTATTTTACTCCTAACTGCTTCCCTTATTTCTTTTTTCTTCATACATTTTGGATCCATTCTCCACTGTCAACCTTTCTTTTTTGGTACCGTCATGTCACTTCTTGACACTTCCAGGTCTGTAACCCGAGGTGCCGACGAGAACACCTGAGGCCCGACAAAAGCATACCGAGTTCGATTTATTCTGTGTTTTGCCCAGAGAATATTTGGAGAATTTGATTTCTTGCATGTAAAAGACCGGATGTGCCGACGAGTCGACCGACGCCCGACAAAAGCATACAAATTTTTTTTTTGTCTAGTAAACTTCCGACGAGACCTTTGGGGGGTCTCCCCCACCCCCATTGTGACGCCCCTGGTGACTTTCTGTTTGTCATCATGAAAAAAGTCGGTAAATGCTTTTCAGGATCTTCCTGGCAAGGCTTGTTTGGAAAAAACGACACAATAGCAAATATCTTAAGTGCTATCTGTGAACACCGCCCATCCTTTTGTTATCTGTAGTGAAAATCTGGCAGTATAGTGACCGGATTTATGACGGTTACCATTTAAAATGACAGTTGCTTCAGTGGAGCTTCATACTCGAATTCCTGCTATGATCTAGGGCGGTTCTGTCCTATTCGCCCTTCATAAAATTCCTCTCAGATTAGTTCTTTCTTATCTAGAAGAAATTCCAATACGATCCGGCCAGCGCTGTACAAGATTTGAAAGATTTGCGCTTTTTGTCTTGGAGTCTGCATGTGCAAACCTCCAGAAACGAACATCCCTATTCTGAAAACGTCACGCTCAGGAGAAGAGTGCTCTCCGCGGCCATGTCTGTAAATGCATCCTCCATGGTGTGTTTAAGTATGGTTTCATTGTTCAGGTGTCCTTTAAGCCGCGTTCGAAATGAGTCCTCCTTGTCTCGGTCCTGTCTTCTTGTTACTGCCTTGTCACGGTTTAAACCCGTTTTATTTAGCCTTATCGCAAATAAAACGCCATCGAGAAATCTACCCGAGACAGGACTGAAATCATTCACGATGTCCTGTCTGACAGGGCACTGACAGTCCAGGGTTGGTCGCCAAAAGTAACTTCGTACACCATGGAAAGTAGCCCAAAAATATCTCAAAGTAACCTAATGTAACCAAAAGTAACCCTGAGTAACCCAAAGTATCTGAAGTACGTAAGTAACTCGTACACCCTGGTTCTTGGTGACCAACCCTGGCTGACAATTTAGCTGACAAGACAGTTAAAACGGCATTAAGCGGACAAGTATGGAATACCAAATAGGACAAACTATTCCGAAAGAAAAAATCATGGGTAAAAATCAGGAGTAAATATCTCAAGGAAATACGATTAAAATAGATATGGATCTGATATTGATTGAAGTTGGAAAGAAATCAATGGTAAAATTTACTAGGAGAAATCATGGGGAAAATTCGTTGGGAAAAATCAAGGATAAAATTCACGCTATTTCGATCAAATCTCACGAGGAGAAACCACGGGGTAATATGAACGAGAAAATTCACTGTTCACTTGGAAATATCAGAGGTAAGGTTCGCTAGAAAACATCTAAGGGAAATTTCACTCAATAATTAAAGATTTGTTTCTGCTACAGGCTGGTTATGGAGCGCAGTTTGGAAAGGCAGAGAACCATGCTTTCATTGAATTTAAATTTCCCTTTGATATTTTCTTGTGAACCTTACCTCTGATGTTTCCAAGTCAACAGTGAATTTTCTCTTTCATACTTCCCCATGAATTTTACCTATGATATTTCCCATTGAGTTCTACCACTGATTTCTCTTTTTAAGTTAAGGTGACAACGTGAAATTTCCCTTTAATGTTTCCCCGTGAATTTGTTGTTGATTCTCCTCGTGAAATTTGATCGAAATTGTGTGAATTTTGCCCCTGATTTTTCCCAATGAATTTTCCCCATGATTTCTCCTAGTAAATTTTACCGTTGATTTATTTCAATGAATGTCTTCTTTGATATTCTCCAGTTAATTTTACCTTTGATATTTCTTAGTGAGTTTCACCCTTGATATTTCCGAGTAAATTTTACGATTGATTGTCTTTTGAAATTATCGGCAACGTGAAACTTCCCTTTGATATTTCCCCATGAATTTTACTGTTGATTTCTCCTCCTCAAATTTGATCAAAACTGCGTGAATTTTCCCTTGATTTTTCCCAGTGATTTTTCCCCGTGATATCGCCTAGTAAATTTTACCATTCAGTTCTTTGTGATATTTTTCACTTGTGATTTCACTGTGATATCTACTCCTGATTTTTACCTATGATTTTTTCGTTCGGAACATTTTGTGCTATTTGGTATTCCATATTCGTGCCGGCTTTTTATTATCACCGGCCGACCGATAACATTTGGAGGCTGGGCGGACGGCATCTAAATTCTCCCAAAAAAGAAAATAGCTAAAATGCTCAGAAGGCGTATTTTTGCTTCTTTTGTTGCGCGACCTCATGTCAAGCATCTGGCAACACTGAGGTAAGCGCGAAAAATTCAAATAGCGTCTGGACCCAACCCAAGTCTTTTGCCATGGTGGTTAGCTGTGATAATTGCCAGAAGATGTTTCCTACTGTGGAACTGTTGTTTGAACACCTGCAGTTTGAGAGTTGTCTATTAATTGTCAAGCAGGAAAGTGGTGAAGTTTGTGATAACGAATTTGAGTTTCATTCTGTTCAAGTTGAGCGAATAGGTAAGCTACTTAGGCTAAATAACTTAGCCTAGTCCATATAGCCCCAGGCGTAGCCAGCCCTAGAAACTGGACCTTCGCTATCATGTACTATCTAATTTACCACAGTCTATGGCTGTTTCACTGTAGTTAGCATGAAATAAAATTCAGCTGACATATCCCTTTTGAACTGTCAAATGAATGAATGGATGAAATTTATTACCGAATTTAAGACAAAAGTCACAAATGGAGTATAACTAGTATCAAGCGAATGAATAAAACATGCAATTCGCTCAGATACTGGAATAACTGAGCGGTGGCATTATATGATTTGCTGAAGGAATATTTAGTCAAAAGGCTTGTTAGGCATACAATTACCTTATCTGTTGGTCTAGCAAGTCTTCCTAAATGTACAAGACAAAAGGTGTTGTTGGGATCAATAAAATTGAATATTTATCAGACTTCTTGATCAAAACAGTGGAGTCTTGTAGGTTTTAGGTCTTCACCGTACCTCAAAGCATATTGACGATGTGCTTAACCTGAGCCGTTTGTTGTGGGGGCTAGAAGATAATTGTATCCAACTACAACAAGAAATGCTCACATTGGACTTCAGTTTAACGCGGAAAAATCTGAAGTACTACTGTTTAACTCGAAAGCCGAGACTGGTCGAAGCATCACACTTGGTGCTTCCATTGTTGAGCTCGCGGATAGTATTGTATATTTGGGCCTTCCTATTGGACGTTCATTACTTGAGACGCGGCGGTTACTACTTTCTCACTTCCAGAAGATGGTTTTGGTTACGCATAGCCGGATAGTTGCAAATAAGCGGAAATTTGACCATCTTCTGTTGGCCCGTTTGTACAATGCTATGGTTTTGCCCCATTATTTGTACCTTAGCCCATTTTGGCGCATTTTTACTGCTACAGATAGACTGAAATTGCGCCCAGTCTACTACAAATATGCAAAGTTTCTGTTGCGTTTGCCACCATGGACAAGTGACAGATATGTTTCGCGTCGGTACGGCGTTACGAATCCGGAAGAAGCAATCGTAGTGCAGATTTCTCGTTATAATTTGTCAGTTGAGTCTCACCTCTGGGCTGTGACTCTGCAACAGTAGTGGGTATATACTTTTGGCTGTTGTGATTGTTAATTATTGTTGTTGTCAGAGGAATTAATGTTTTTCTTTTTTTGCCTTGTCTTTTGTAGTGCTCCATCTGTTTCTTAATTGATGGGTAATAAATGCATTCATTCATTCATTATTGTTTATCCCTAATCAGTGGCGTCGCAAGTGCATTTTCGGTGTGGGGTGCAGAGCCAAAATTTTACTGAATCTTTCAAAAAATTTACCGAATCCTAGAACTAAGAATTCGAGCTTTACATTATGGAACAGAAACGATTACGTAGGAAGAGTAACAATAAAGGGCAGTAGGAAAGACGATAAGCCAACTATTAGGCGGCGTTTTGGCGAAGCCCACATGGAGAATATATTGCCGGGCATGATTGCAGTAACAGCTTCTATCTATTATAGCCAATAGAAAATTAAATCAAGCGCAGCAGGCCAAAATTTTTTGAAATTCATTTTTTTCTGTAGGCTAAACTTAACTGCTTCTCTTACAAATTCCTTACCGTTGATTAAATACCGAGACTCTAAGAAGTTCCAGAAACCGGATGAAGCGATGTTCCGGCAGCAGCAGCAACTGTAGTCTAGTCAATATATTACCCATAATCACATAAAGTGAGTGCCGCCGGCGAAATTTTTTTTTGCTTTTTCCTGCCAAATTTAATTTCCATCCGAATTCTAGCTTTTAATGTTTCGAAATCTCAATCCTAAAACTGGCTTAAAACCCCAGTCAAATGACGCGCCCTTCCACAAAATGGAGAATATTACGAAAAGTGCTGCAAGCGGAATCTTCGAAATATTTGTTATTATATATTCTTTTTGGGATCCAAAATAAAGTAAGGACTATCGATAATATCATAAATCATCCCTTTTGACTGCGACCAATGCTTCACTCGACCTCTCCTGAGTTTCGAGGTTCGTGGTAACCTCCGAATCCTGGCAATTATAACGAATAAATTACCGAATCCCAGTTATTATTCCGAATAAGTTTAGACCGATAGCATGTTCGGGATTCTGTACCCGTATCCGTATCCAGGTTATTATACCGAATTGTTTTGGTATTGAAAAACTACCGAACAATATTCATATTCGGTATACTTTCGTCGAAACTGGAACAAAGTCAGGATTCATGGTTAACTTCCTAATTCTGGAAATTATACTGAATAAATTACCGAATCCCAATAATGATACCGAATAATTTTGAAAAGAGGAAATTGTACAAAAATGATACTGAATAGTGTATTTTGACAAATTCTTAGCGTTTTTTAGATGTTTCGACTTCAACTTGTTCATTAGTCTGTAATGAACAACCAATGAGAGAGGAGCGTCCTAAACATCTTAAAAAAATGTCTTAAAAACGTCTGAAAACCGAATTACGAACAGGTGTGTCCATAGTGGGGCCCGGGTATGAGGCTGAATGGCTAGCCCGATAGGGATCCAACATATGTTTTTACCTCTCTAGGTTTTTCTACCCATGGTTCAAAACTCCAGCGTAATCAACTTGAGGATTAACTTTTACCAAAATTCCTCCTTGGGCTGAGTTCAGGGTGAACTACTTGTCCCCCAAGAAAAAACCTCTCAGATGCATTTTTGTCTATGTCAAAGCTCCAAACGACTTCAGAATAAAGTTTGTTGCTTACTAACTTTCAGTACTAAGGAACTAGTTTTCCAACAAGAAATGGTTTTTAGAAATGGATTTAGCATTTCTCTTTATCCCTGTATCAAAACTTCTTACGAATTTCAGAGAAACTATTTGTCCAGCGAGAATCTCCTGCATGACTGGCATGCTGTCTTGATTGAAAAAGCACTAAAAAGCACAGTTTAGTTCTAAATCAAACCAACAAGGATAGAAAGGCGAACCCGAATTATTTTCCTTCGAGCTAAAAATTATTTTCCAACGGATTTTGAGTGTTAAGGGGCTCACTAAGAACTTGTGTAAGTTTCATAAACTTACGTCAATGGATTCTTAGAAATCTAGGGGTTTGTCAATTGACGTGGCCGGGCATTAAGAGTAAAAACCAGGGCTCTGTCAGATGACGAACTGAGGTTTAGAGGTCGCAGCTTTAATAATCTTGTCATGGTACAAAATAAAGGAAATATACACAAAACGGAAGTTTACTGTCAGTGTTACTTTTATTGAGACAAAGGACTTTGAGGACTTGATACTTGATCTCTATTTTGGTCGTTTTTGAACCTTTCTCGTTCCCGAAGAGTGCTTCCCAGGCCGTTAGTGTGGGTATGGAAGCGATTCAGCTTATCGTATATTATGTTTTCGTTTCTCTAAGTTGGCGTTGATGTTGCCGCTGTCACTAGATCCCGTTCCGTCGTGACGACTGAGATCATTTCTACATGGTCGACCATGCCGTCGTAACGACTACCTTCATGTTATCGGCTATGTTACTGCGGAACTTGAAAAGATAGACGGGCTTGTAGGACGGGCAAAGGACTTAGAGGACTTGATACTTGATCTCTATTTTGGTCGTTTTTGAACCTTTCTCGTTCCCGAAGAGTGCTTCCCAGGCCGTTAGTGTGGGTCTGGAAGCGATTCAGCTTATCGTATATTCTGTTTTCGTTTCTCTAAGTTGGCGTTGATGTTGCCGCTGTCACTAGATCCCGTTCCGTCGTGACGACTGAGATCATTTCTACATGGTCGACCATGCCGTCGTAACGACTACCTTCATGTTATCGGCTATGTTACTGCGGAACTTGAAAAGATAGACGGGCTTGTAGGAACGATGTCGATATGCTTGAAACATCAGTGCTCAAGCCACGAATTACCAACATGGATTACAATCAACGACAATGAAGTGAAAGAAGGTTGTCAAAGTCCATTTTCTGGTTTTCGTTTCGATCCTGTACGAGTCGATCAGGTAATCGAATTGTTGACACCCCCAGTGTTACGCGTGTAGTCTTCAGTGACGTCAAGACGTTGACCTTCGATATACGTTTTCTTCTCAGTGCTCCAACGTCTTAACAACTTCCCTTGGCCAGCTCCACCATTGTTTGAAGCCAGAGTGAGTATGCTACTGTAGTACCAGTGAACTAAGCTAATCTCCTTGTCCGACTCGCAAATCTCATTCCATGCACCTCTCCATTCCTTCTTCAGTTCTACACCGTCTGCGTATTTTCGAAGAGTTCGGTGAGTGAACTCACCATTGTTTGAAGCTAGAGTGAATATGCTATTGTCGTACCAGCGAACTAAGTCGAATTCCTTGTCCGACTCGCACGTCCCATCCCACGCACCCCCTCCATTTCTTCTTCAGCTCTTTTTTGGCTTTGCTTTACCAAGCCTGTGAATCGTCTTGTGAAGTCTTTCGTATTATACCAGCTGCACGAAGACCGTCTGCGTCTTTTCGATGATGTCCGTGAATGAACTCACCGACCGAACTTGTGCTCACTCACCACAGCTTCGGTGGGGAAAAAATATAGAGGTAAACTTGCTTCTCTATTCGTTAGACAAGCCTGGGGACCAGAGCATCTTCCACAGTTCTATTCCTACTCCAGCTTCTTCACGAGTTTCACCGATGTGGGTTGTTTTTCCTCGATAAACCTCAAAAGCCATGCATAATTCCAGACCTCACAGGGTACAGGGTTCTACAAGCCACAAGGGCGAGGGATTTATCGAATATATTCTTTCATCTTCGTCTTCCTTCTGAAGGAAACGATCTGCTCGTCAACGCTCTAGGCAATTTTTACGAATTTGGACCGTTCGGACTTTGTTTCGTAGTTCAGTTCCTGCTGCAGCTCTCGTTCCACTTCCACCAACAAGTTGCGACCCAACCGGAAAACCACTTTCATCATCCGCTTCGCAGCCTTCCTCTGGGATCCAGTCATCTTTTTGGTCGCTACACAACAAGTCAGAAAGGCCCGAGTCGTCACCCAAACTGAGAAAAGCTTCAGCGAAGATTCTAGGCTTCTTGAAACCAGAAATATTTCTGCGTTGAAGCCTTCTCGGATTCGAGGACCCCATTTCTGGCTCATCTATATCCATCAGAAAGAAGTTGGCTTTTCCATAAATGTGAACATACACTTGAGTTGGAAGATGTCGTAGATTAGAATATAGTCCCACCCATCAGTGTCGCAAAAGTGCGACCATAGTCTATACGTGCTAATGTCAGTAGTCTTCATAGAAGCCTCATTCTGTCATTTGACGACAACCTCAATTTTACCTGTCTGTCCTGGGTCTGTCAATTGCCATGGTAGATGTTTCAAAAATTCTCACGGCAAACCTATTGGAGATTGCGGTCCAGCTATAGTCTTGATGGGTATTATTAAAACCTATTATGAGTAACAAGCAAAAATAGAAAACTAAAACTTTGTACTCTTCCTGTATTTCTAATTAGAAATTACCCCCCTTTTCACCCCCACGAGGCCCGTTTCTTTCAAGCTCTGCCTATACCCTTGAAGTTGCTATCCTAAATGCACGAACGATACCTCGATCGAACCGTAAGAACCTCTAGTTTTCAAATCAGGATTCATATGTGGTGATGTTAATGCCAGATAGCAGCTACGTAACCGAAAAGAATGGATTGGCAAATGACGGCGATGGGGTCGAAAGGGTTAAATTGTGTAGGGCAATTGGAGGATAAAGGGAATTAAAGATAATATAGAGGCAGAATAAGTATGAGAAGTCAGTTAAAGTTGTCATCAAAACCTGCACTTTTTTTTATCTTAATCCCGTCTTCTCATATCAACCATCCTCTGTTGCTGTCCGGGTTAGAGAGCATTCTGCTAACTACAGTGTTTTGGGGATTCATCTCCATATGTTATTTAAAATACTCAACCAATACTCTATCCAAGGTTATAATAAAAATATCTCATCCTTGCTAAGAAACCTAAAGTCTGATTCACATCCCTGTCGACTTCGACCTTTAATGTATCCCCTTGCGATACCAAAAGAATATGTGGTCTGATGTGAGATCAAGGATTGCTGATATAAGGCCTTTGGCAAACTTTTTGGCCAAGAGAATATTATAAATTAGGGGAATGTTGTTTAATTAATTTAATTTAATTTCAAAATAAATGCGGCACAACATTTCATGCGCGAGCAAATTAATTGTCACTTGTCATTAACCTACAACTAAAACATATATACAATTGTCATAAAATAAATACAGTAATTCAAGTAAGGTAGTTGTGATACAAGCTAAACTGAGGCACAAAACTATTACGGTACCTTTCAGTTTTACAAGCGACAGGTGTGAGTTTTGGTACTTTCATAGCTGCTTCTCTTGGAGGTCTGTTTCTTTCCGGTTTAAAGGGTGGAGGAAGCATATTTCGGTAGAAAGGGTGGGATAACAGATTTGTTCCGAAACGTTGGCACAGCTGTTCTCTACGAACAGAAAGCAAAGGGGGAAAGGGAATAAGGTTAATCCATTTATCTGGGGTGTCCAGATTCTTCAGGATAAAATCTATAAGACTTACTAAATAATGTGTTGTAGAAGCCTTCGGGACGTTTCAATAGTGATGCTGGTCAATGACTGATGCTAAATATTTTTTCAACCATGCAGCTACAAAACCTTCATACACGCGGCTAAAAACTGAAGTCAAAGAAATTGGCCTTACCCCAGTAAAATCATTGGCACCACCCTTCTTTGGTATTGGTGTAATAAACCCCACTTTCCACTGTTGTGTAGTGTGAATGGCAAGTTAGGACGTACTACACACTCTCAGAACCGGCGATCTATTGGTTGTGTATATCTCTGCTCGTAAAAGCTGAGAGATGGTCCATAAACCTGGATTCCATCATCAGAACCTCTGCATCACACTGAGAATGAACTTTCCACTCTTGGATCCCAGACTAATGAGCAATAACCCCCCCCCCCCCCCCCCCTTTTTATTATTTTGAATTTCTTGCCAACTTTTGTAGCTGAGCCGATTCGTCGTATGTCAACCTTGCTGCGATTTGGAGCGACTACAAAATCACAACCAAATTGGTTGAAATTGGGAAGAAAAGACACTGAAAACGCAAGACAGTCGAGATTTAAAAATCCATCTCCGTCATTTTGAAACGTATCTTTGGGCCAATTACAGACCACAGTCACTCACTTAAGCTAGTTTTTATGCCATATACCGATCACCTTTTGGGTCGGTCGGTCGGTCGGTCTGTCCACTCATCTCGGGCTAGGGCACTTCCAGATGTGCTAGGAGGATGAAACTTGGCAGGCATATTAGGGACCCGATCAAACTAACTTGGAGATAATCAGTTTCCCGATCCGACCATATGCGGGGGAGTGGAGAGCGCTGGAAACTTGCAAATTTATGGCATGTTGTCACCCTTTTTCGAGTTAGGGTACTTCCAGATGTGCTAGGATCTTGAAACTTGGCAGGCGTATCAGAGACCCGACCAAACAAACTTAGAAATAATCAGTTTTCCGATCCGACCATTTTGGGGGTGGAGTGGAGGGCAGGGGAATCCGGGAAATTGAGTGGAATAGAACTTTCGAACGGGTGATCGGATTGTAATGAAACTTAATAAGTGAATAGATTACATATCTGTGATGTCCCGTTTAAAGTCTTGACCGGATTAGGTAGCCAGGGGGGAGTTGGGGGAGGAGACCGGAAATTTTAAGAAACGGTTAGAATGGAGGGATCGGAGTGAAACTTGCTGGGAAGAACATGCATCTGCTCTAGATAAATCGTTTAGACAATTGTACTGGATCCGGACACTTAGGGGGGGGGGAGGGGGTTTCCCGGAATTCCGGTGATGGCGGTTTTGGGGATTTTCACGATGAAACTTGGCAGGCATATCACAGACCCGATCAAACTGACTTCAAAATAAAAAATTTGTCGATCTGATAATGGTGGGGGAGTTGAGGGAGGGGAATCCGGAATATTCAGTCACGCGTAACTTTGGAACGGGTGATCGGGTTCGAGTGAAATTTAAGAATTGAACAGAGGACATTTCTCTGGTGATCTTTTTCGTATCCGGACCGGATCCGGCAACTATTGGGGGAGGGGGGGGGGGAATACGTGACCCGTTTAGAATGGGAAGATCGGGATGGAAATGTGTGGGAAGAACACACAGATGCTCTAGATAAATCATTTACTGAATCGGATTGGCTACGGCCACCGTGGGGGATTTTGGGGGGGGGGGACCGGAAATATCAAGAAACGGTTAGACTGGAGGGATCGGAGCGAAACTTGCTGGGAAGAATAAACATCTGGTCCATGTAAATCTTTTTACACAATTCGATTGGATCCGGACACTTGAGGGGGGGGGAGGGGGTTTCCCAGAATTCCGGTATTTGGGATTTTCCCAACGAAACCTGGTAGGCATATCAGGGACCCACTCAAACTGACTTGGAATAAAAAAAAAGTCCTCGATATGATAATCTTGGGGAGGGGGCGGGGGTTTTGAGGGAGGGGAAATCCGGAATATTGAGTCATGCGTAACTTTGGAACGGGTGATCGGATTCGAGTGAAATTTAAAAATTGAACATAGGACATTTCTCTCTGGTGATCTTTTTCATTTCCGGACCGAATCCGACAATAATTAGGGGGTGGGGGAATACGTGACCCGCTTAGACTGGTGTGATCGGAATCGAACTTTGTAGGAATCACACACAGATGCTCTGGATTAATCATTTACAGAACCGGATTGGCTCCGGGTATTGTGGGTGGAGTTGGAGGGGGGGGGGGGTCTGGGATTCCAGTGATCGCGAGTTAAGGTACTTTCAGATGTGCTAGGACGATGAAACTTCGCTGGAATATTAGAGATTCGACAACATTTGCTTAGAAATTGCTACTTCCCAAATCCGATTATTCCTTAAAGTACAAATCTTAACCGCAAAGTAAGAAGAATACTTTTAAGCAATATCTGCATTTCCTGTTGCCCATCAGCCCATTATCATTCTTGCCTCAAGGGTTTTCCTTACAAATGCAGTTCTAGCTCCCTTAGATTGCGCATCTCAACCGCAAAGTGGAAACTTACTTTTGATCAATCAAAACATATTCACCCATGCAAGTGCCAAATGAGCTTACAGCTCTTGTTGTTTAGGCTACCCATGAGAGATCATGGTGGTAGTATATCTTGAATTTTTCTCTTCCAAGACCAGGAAAAAAGAGTGGGTACCGTAATAATCAAATTAACGAACCAAATTACGTACAGATGTGTGAATATGGCCCGGGCATAAGATTAGCAGCTTAGCCAAGGCCTCTTTTCTTCCTACGCTGCAAGCTTGAAGCTTTCAAGCTTGAAGATGAAAATGTTAGAAATCGACCAGAACGAGTGGCAAGTTCTGGGGTTCCCAAGCTCTGTCCTATACCTACAAAAGATGCTAGGTATGCAAAAAGTTTCATTCCTGAGTTCCTGCAATTTTTTAACGAAGCATGACAGATTTTTAGGTGCACTGATATTTTAAACATGTGTTGTAATTTTTTTATTTTTTTTTCAATAACCGCAAATTTGATTTATAACCACGAAAGTCGCTTTGTACAATAAACTTCTATCTTTCTATATAATTGGAAATCTTAGAAAACATAATTCAAAGACAGGAAAAATTGAGTCTCCAATATGTACCAAATGCGGAGTAGATGAAGAGACAAATATCCACTTTGTTCAAGAGTGCCCAGCATGGACAAGGCAACGTCTGGAAGCTTTCCACTCTCCGAATGTTGATTTCCACGAGGTAGTGAGGAAATCCAGATTAAAGGAACGGTCCAGGTACCTTCAGTTGACAAGGAGGCTAGACAGGTTTTAAGGTAAGAACGCGAGAAAAAGCGGTAGAATGAGTGATGTTTTTTATCAATTGTTTTGGCAGAGTGATGTTTTCATCAATTGTATTATAGAGTAATGTATCGCCATCAGTTGTAAATTGGGGGATTGAGACAATGGGCCATTTGTGGCCTGAGTTTCGGCTGGAGTGTCTGGCCTACCCCACAGAATAAATACTAGGCGATAGAGCTTGCTTCTTCTTGTAGTTCTTCCGCGTCGAGTCAGACTGTTGGCCTCCTCTGTCTCATCCATTTCAGAGGTTGATTGTCTACATAGCATTCGGGCTCATCTGTTATGGTAGTTCCAACCAGTGTTGCCAAATGTGACACTTTAGATGGCAAAAAATAATCTTTCTATCTATCTTCTTTTTTCCAGATGGCGCCCTTAGCTGCAGACTTGAAGAGGAAAGTCAGGAGGCTACAGAGTCAAAGTTTAAAGTTGAACATGGTGAAAGAGTTGACGACTGCTTTCAAGAGAATGCGAGTAACAGCCAAAGCATATGTAAGCGGATCGTTGATACGAGACTGCGGAAGAACCCTGTCAAGTCAAAAGGTGTTGCGTCGCAACACTCCGAAAAAACAGGTGACACAGAGCCTAAGAGCAGCGTCGACCTCCCTACGACTCTGGAAGGTAAGCCTTTTGTCTATAAGGTAAGCCTATTGTCTATAAGGTAAGACTATTCTCTGTAAGGTTAGTCTATTGTCGATAAGGTAAGGACCTATTGTCTATATGGTTCCCAACCGGGGGTATGCGTACCCAAAGGGGTACGCGAGACCCTCGTAAGGGGTACGTGAAGGTCCCAAATTCGAAAATGTCTGCTTTTGTCAAGAAATTAGAGTTTTGGCTTAAAGTTTAACCGAAAAGGACTGGGATAGGACAATCTCCATCACTTATTCACTTAAATTGGCTTGAAGACCCGCTGAAAATGGGTTACTTCGTTATTTCGCTATTCACGAATAATCGATTGATTTGTGGGATTTCCGTGTGATTTGTGGGACCTCCATGCGCTTGTATTTTTGTTGTATGCCTGACGAGAGAGATTTATGATTTTTTTTCTTTGTTCAGGCACTAAGCAATCTTCAGCAGTCTCACCACTGCCCACTGAAAAGCCGCGTTCCGCGTTGGAGTAGAATTTAGGCTGTGGGGACTGCCGCAGATATTCTAAACGTCACAACTAGAGCAGATAGTGGAAAATAAAAAAAAATCTCTTTGCAGAATCCAAATAATTCAGTGTATTCATTTAAATGACTCGCAAATAAGTTGGCTGTTCAGTTAAACTTTAAGAAGTTTCAAAGAAACAGCGCACGTGTCTTTCTGATCCTTGACCAGCTTGCGGACGAGAATGAGATTGACAACCTTGCAGGCTCAAGCAGTGTTGCAATGGGTGGTACAATTGTACCAGATTCAGTACTTTTTTCTCTGACCTGTACATCTGTACAACTTTTTTTAAAAGTCGGAAAATCAGTACAATTACCCCGAACTGGTACAAATTCAGTACATTTTCTCTAAAACTAAGAAAAAGAACTCGACTACTTGACTTATCGCACTAACTTTGGTGATTGACCTAGAGATCTAACCCGGAAGAGGCATTTCAGTGTCCGTATTGCTCAAGGATCCAGCTCCTAGTTACTTGGGGTTTGGCAGAACTAATGCACCTCCATAGGCACATTTGGTCCTGAGCACTTCTTCGTGCCAAGCTCTATCCCCAAAGACATAAAGGTGCGGAAAAAGGAGGAGAGAAAAGAAAACGGGAGGAAAGAGAGAAAAATAAGCGAAAAGAAACATATTGTATATAGATTAGTGAAGTACCGCGAAGGAAGACGAGCAAGCGAAAAAAAAAATTCTAGAGTCTGGTACATTTTTTCCCTAGAAGTACATTTTTAGACCTATGTCTAGTACAGTTCAAAAAATCATTATCGCAACACTGGGCTCAAGTATCCCCTTTATTTGTATATATTTTACACATTAATCCCTTACCACCTAGGCATATGGCAATAAAATTACACGTTCTGATCTTGACAGATCTTATTAGAATAGCAGAAGATCGATTTTTCAAAATGGGGTACGCAACCTTTTTGAACCTTAATTAGGGGTACGCGACATGGAAAAGGTTGGGAACCACTGATCTATAGGACGGTTCAGACGGCGTTCGTAAAGTCGTTCGCAAAGTTCGTAAAGTTACTTTACGAACTTGTGCTTTCCCCGTGTACAGTACTTTACGGAAGCATGCAAGAAGTTTGACCTTAGTTAACATTTTTCGTAAAGTTCGGAAAGTTTGCCAATAGGAGAAGAGATCGGAAATAAGATATGAAAATATATTTGAAGATCGAATAATTTGAAACTTTATCTTGCAACGATAATTATAAAAAATATTTTTTAGAATTTTGCTGTTCTAGTTGTTTTTTGTCAGTTGAGTTTTGAAGAAAGAATTACTTATTGGATTAAATTGTTCTGAACTGATGTATTTATTTATATTATTTTTGTTACTGGAGTGTTTTAATTTATTTGTTGAAGGTTCCTTTCCTGTATCTGGATATTAACCATGGCCCATTGTGGCTTTTGTAGTGTTAATAAATATCTACCTATGGCTCATATATGATAATAATAGTATTAATAAATATCTACCTATGGTTCATATTTGATAATAATAATCAGATTTGTTTTTCTTTCCAGAACAAATTGCCACAAACAATCCTCGTACTGTTACCTAGGTCCAGTTCAGGTCTGAGCGGCGACAAACTTTGCGGAGTATACTTTGCAAAAAACTTTACGAAGGCCGTCTCATTCGTCCATATGCAAGGCGGAAGTTCAACATGATCATTAATCTTCTTCTTCTTCATTAACCTAATCCAAACATTCTGTTTACCTTCTCTTAGTGATTGCATGCCACCAGTCTATTTAGATTTGAACTCTATTGCCGAGTTGCTGTTTTGGCTCGAGAAAAACCCACGCAGAATATGTTCTTTTCTAGATGAGGAAATTTTCCAGGATTAATTAACAAAGAATTATAAGACCTAATTGATAATTTTTGTATGGCTTCAGAGGTACCACCCTGGTCTTGGTTTTTTAATTTATTTGTATTTGTAATAAACAGTTGGAGCATTAGATGGAAATTATTATTTTGATCCTTGGCTCCCTACGTGCCATAAAAGCTGTCCGGGATAATCGAAAGAAAGAAAGAAGAAAAAGAGAGGAAGAGAAAAGAAAAAAAGAAAGAAAATAATGCACTTACTCGGTTCCTGGTCAAACACCAAAAAACAAGAGCTACGAGCTCATATGGCACTTGTTACGAGTAGGTGGTATAAGCATCGAGAAAATAAACCTGAGCATTTTTCGGAAATTCCGGTACCCCCCCCCCCCCCCACCGTGCTTGGATCCGGTCCGGACCCTAAAATATGCCAGGTAACGCATACGATCTTGCTACTTTCCAAGTTTCATTCAAATCACTCCACTTGTTTAACCCCTGTGCGAGCCACAACCTTTCCGGGACTCGCCCTCCATATCCCCACACTGTGGCCGAACACGACTTGGACACATTAACTTCGCATCTCTAACATCTCCTCTTCCCGTCCATCAAGCTTAACTCGAACCGGAGCGTATCTTCAAATTTCCGGTTCCCACTTCATCCTCCCCCTACTTTGGTCGGATCCGGTTCGGACGCCAAATGAAAAATCTATGCCGCATAAACTTCGTACTGTCCAACCTGCACCCCATTCGGCCCATCGGTTTGGTTTTTGTGCATGTCACAAAGTTTTTGGACCCCCCCCCCCCCTCCTCAATTCCCTGAACCATGGCCGCATAGGGTTCGGACACATGCTTTGCGCATCTAGGTCATCAGTTCTTATCACCCATAAAGTTTCACTTGAATCGGAAAATTTGTTCGCAACCTATGGAAGTCAGTAATTTCCGGATTCCCCCTCCCTCAATTCTCCGAAGAATGGTCTGATCCAAGAATGGAAGTCTTCCCAGGGCATTGTGTCGGGTCCTTAAGTCTATTTGGTCGGATCACTAATATGCCTTTCAAGTTTTATCGCCCTTAGCACATCTGGAAGTATCCTAACTCGCGATCACCGGAATTCCGGGAAACACCCTCCAACTCCCCCACAGAGCCCCGAAACGATCTTGTTCTGTAAATTACGTATCTAGGGGTAATGCCTGTTCTTCCCACCAAGTTTCATCCCGATCCCTCCACTCTACACTGTAAAAAAAATTCTCCGTATAAGGATGCAGTATTTGCTACTGGGATTAATCTTATCTCTATTGGGATAAGATTAATGGTAATTTTATCTCAATAAAGATAAGATTAATCCCAGTAGCAAATACTGCAAGATTTCTTTTTATAGTGTAATAATTTCCAAAGATTTCCTGTTTCCCCTCCTCCAATGTCCCAGATCCAGTTCGGAGTTAAAATGGGACGTCTGAGGCACGAGTTGTTTCTAAATATCAAGTTTCCTTTAAATGATGATGATGATGAAATTTTATTTACGCACTTAAAAAGAGGAAAATAGTGCAGTATAGACAAATAAAAGTTATAAGTAATTCTGTTATAACTTCCTCTATTTGGAACTATTTTTCCATATCCGACACGAATGAAATCGTGAACAGCCGAAACAGTGTTATCGCAGATTTTTTTTAGAGACTATGCTATGATCATGCCAAGCCATTTTACGGTAGGGGAATTGGGGAGTTTTTCATTTTGAAAAGAAATACCGGAATCTTTTGGGCTGTTAAATTTAAGGTACTGTCCGTTTATGTCATTCGCGTATCTAGGACTTGTGCTTGTTCTTCTCGCCAAGTTTCATCCCGAACCCTCCACTCTAAGCGTTTCCCAAGATTTCCGGTTCCCGGGCCCCTCCAACTCCCCCCAATCTCCGCTCCATATTTAAAATGGGGCGTCTGAGACGCTAGGTCTTTCTATATATCAAGTTTCGTTAATCGTCCTAGCAGATCAGGAAGTACTGAACTCGCGAAATCGCTAGATTCGGACCCCCCCCCCCCAACTCCCCCAAAGTGAGTGGATCCGGTCCGGTTATGTCAATCACGTATCTAGGACTCGTGCTTGTTCTTTCCACCAAGTTTCATCCCAATCTCTCCACTCTAAACTTTTCCCAAGATTTCTGGTTCCCCTCTTCAACGCCCCCAATGTCACCGGATCCGGTCCGGATTTTAAATGGGACGTCTGAGACACAAGGTCTTTCTTTGTATCAAGTTTCATTAAGATCTAATCATCAGGTCGTAAGTAAAAAATACATAATTTTTCCGGATTCCCTCTCCCTCCCCTCCCCCCCCCCCCAGATGCTCGGATCAAGTAGTGACTATTCCAACTTAATCATTTGAGGTCCCTGATATGCCTGCCAAGTTTCATCGTCCTAGCCTATGTGGAAGTGCCCGAACTAACAAAACCTGGACAGACCGACCGACCGACGGACGACGGACGGAACGTTTTAACACAAATGCGGAGGCGAATGAAGCCATTGTTCAAAACGAGCAATTCTGTCTTTCAGACTAAACGCAGGCCAAACTTCTCCAAAGAAATAGAAAACCGTGATTTTCGGGGTTTTTTCTTGATCAGCTAGTTATCCCTCTAAGATGATGTGCGAGGGATAAATATAATTTCGGATATTTCGGTTCCACTTCCGGCAAACCGTCCTCAGCGAAAAAAACGAAACTAAATCATAAAATCCAACACAATACCAACAGAAAAACGATGCGGAACCAACAAACCATACAACAACAGGTAACTAAAAACCAGAAGAACGATGCGGACTGAACGACATACAAATTCAAATAAAATAACGAATATAAAAATGTGCGTGTTAAAAGTGTAGCCTATATATGTACAAATCTGTGGTTATTTTACAATTCTGAGTTCTGTGTCTATGAAGGTGTCTATTAAACCCCGAAAATCAAGGTTTTCTATTTCTTTCGTAATAAATGGTCAGCTTGGTTTCAAACCTTATAAATATCTCCATTAAACCAGAAGTTCGCTCCTCCTCCGCTCGTTTGATATGCCAAGGCGTGTTTGCGGGCATGCGGCCTAGATTTGTTATGAACCGGAAATTTGCAGATATGCTCCGATTCGAGTCAAACTTGACTGACGAGATGAGGAGATGTCAGAGATACGGAGTTTATGTGTCCTAGTCGCATTTGGCCATAGTGGGGGGAGTTGGAGGGGGAGTCCCGGAAATTTTGTAGCTCGCATAGGCCACAAAGGGGTCAGACGAGAGGAGTGATCTGAATGAAACTTGGAAAGTAGAGAGCTCATATGCACTAGCCAGATGACATATTTTAGGGCCCGGACCCGATCCATGGGTGGTGGGGGGGGGGGGGGGGACGGGGTACCGAAGTTTCCCGAAAAATGCTCAGATTCGAGTGAGAAGATGGCGGTAAGCCGAGATGCTTTTTATGATCGATATATGTGTCTAACTAGGTTCGGCTGAACCTCGCCTGAATCTAGCCGACGTGGTGGATTTGGGGATCGACTGAAACCAGGAAGGGAAGGGAACGCGAGAAAAGCTGGAAGGCATACTAAAACCAGCAAGGGCATACTAAAACGAGGAAGGGCATACTAAAACGAGGAAGACGATTCAAGGCTGCGAAAAAATGGAAAGCTGCACCGTTCCCTTCCTCTGTTTAGTATTATTCGAGGTGTCGGCAACTTTTCAAATTCAAAGTTCACCATTCCTTCCTCGTTTTAGTATCCTGACATGGGTAGGCATTAAGTTCAGTGAGGGGTCGGCAATTATCAAAATTGTAATTCACCTTTTCATTTCTAGTTCTGACGGTAGGCAACTAAAATCCTCCGAGTCCACCGAGGGGCCGGCAACTCAGATATTTCAAGTCCACCATTTCCTTCCTCGTTTTAGTACCTTGAAAGTACTAAAACGAGGAAGGAAAAAGGAAGTTATCCTTCTTTGCAACTTCCGTTGCCGACCCCTCAAAGAAGAGTGATTTAAAGTTTCCTTCCTCGTTTTAGTACTTTCAAAGTACTAAAACGAGGAAGGAAATGGTGGACTTGAAATATCTTAGTTGCCGACCCCTCGCTGGACTCGGAGGATTTTAGTCGCCTACCGTCAGAACGAGAAATGAAAAGGTGAATTACAATTTGTATAGTTCCCGACCCCTGACTGAACTTAATGCCTACCCATGTCAGGATACTAAAACGAGGAAGGGATGCTGAGCTTTGAATTTGAAAAGTTGCCGACCCCTCAAAGAATACTAACCAGAGGAAGGGAACGGTGCGGCTTTCCAGTTTTGAATTCTGGCAACAGCCTTCCTCGTTTTAGTATGCCCTTCCTCGTTTTAGGATGCCCTTCCTGGTTTTAGTATGCTTTCCTGCTTTTCTCGTGTTCCCTTCCCTTCCTGGTTTTAGTCGATCCCGTGGATTTGCCGATGGTGGATTTGAACTTGGAAGGTAGACACTTCATTTTCCCTAGATGATCTGAGGCTATGCCAGAAATAATCAGACTCGAGCGAAACTAGATATCCTATTTCGAGGTCCGATCCTGGGGGGCGGGAAGTTGAAGTTGAAGGATGTATTTGTGACAAACTTATCTAGTTTCTTGCACCGGCTACTCGTACTCGTACCGTAGTATATGAGCTCGTAGCTCTTGCTATCCGTTCTTAAAACCGATAAAGTTTCAGCAAATCGCAAATTACGGAAGTCAGTAATTTCCGGATTCCCTTTCCCTCAACCCAAAAAATGGTCGGATCCAGAAACGGCAGTTCTTCTAGGGTCACTAATATGCCTGCCAAGCAGCCTACCATCGTTCTTGGCATACCTGGAAGTATCCTGACTCGCGGAATTCTGGGGAACCCCCTCCAACTCCCCCACAGAGACCTGATATGATCTATTTTTTTCAGTATTGTATCAAGGGCCTATGTTTGTCTTCCCACCAAGTTCGATCCGTCGACTCTAAGCGTTTCACCAGATTTCCGGTGCTCCCCCATAAGTATCGGATCCGGTCAAGACTTGAAATCGAGCATCTTGGACGATAGCTCTTTCCGCTTGCAAAGTTTCATTCAAATCCGATCATCCATTCAGAAGTTATGCATGCCACTAGAGTCGGGATTCCCCATCCCTCCACGATGGTCAGATCGGGGAAACAACCATTCTCAAGACCGTCTGGATAGGTCCCTGAAATGCCCGCGAAGTTACGTCGTCCTAGTACATGAGACCAAGAACAAATAACCAGATAGAACCTCTGTCTTTGGACAAAACTACTCCGACAAAACTTAGCGTACCTAGAGGTATTTACTGTAGCTTATTACCCGTCTACTCGACTTTCGACCTCGATGTTCTCATCGCAGAGAAAGAAAATGCAGGAGGGGTACTCCGTGCGCTGACCCATTCTTGAGCGCGTCCAAAGAACAATAATAATAATTTATTTTTAACCCACATACACACACAACACAAAAGAAAATATGAAGACATAATTAGGGAAAAAACAACACATACAAACAAAATCTACTTAAGAGTCAAACAGACGAATAAGCCCATGAGAGGCGACAGACGCGCGTACGCCGTTCTGCGGATCGAGAACAGACAGTTTCTCCGTGATATCCGGTAGCGATTATTTACTAGTAATCTTAGAATTTCTTTGTCTTCTACTTTTCCTCAAGGTGGTTTCACAGCGATATAGCTAATTATAGAGGTAACGAAACTTGATGTGGCGCGAAGCTACTAACCTCCCCTCCTTCACAGCGGAAAAGGGAAGGGGAAATACTCGACTCCGCCCAGTCATAGTACAGAGATAGGGAGACGGAGGTTCTATCTGATTATTTGTGACGAGACCGACGGAAGGACAGAAGTTACGATCGTCATAGGGCTAAATACGGTTAGGATGACGGAGACTGACTCGAAATCTATTGGCTAATATTCCTGTTGTTTAGGCGAAAACCTACAAGCAGGTGAACCAAGAGAGCAAGGCTTTAAAGCGCTGGATGGTCTGGAAAGTACAGAAATCGGAAGAAAGAAGATTAAGCGACATCTGGAAAGTAGAGAAATCAAGAGAGGCGTAAGTCCAGGTGAAGCGGTTCACGTCTGTGAAATATGCGGGAAACAGTTCATCACTCCTTGTCTTAAAGCGTATCACATGAGAACACACACAGGAGAAAAGCCATACGTCTGTGAAGTATGCAACAAAAGATTTAGTAAGAAGAGTCATGAGATCAACCACATGAAAATACACACAAGAGAAAAACTTCACGCTTGTGAAGTGTGTGACAAAAAGTTTATTCGGCACAGCCAAAAAGTGCAACACATGAAAAATCACACTGGAGAAAGGCCTTATTCTTGTGAAGTATGTGGTAAAAATTTCGCTCATGAATTTAGCAAGGTGCAGCACATGAGGTTACACACGGGAGAAAAACCGTATGAATGTGGCCTGTGCAGTGAAAGTTTCACCACACATAGCAGTATGGTAAAACACAGGATAATTCACCCGGGGGAAAAAGCATACGTTTGTGACGTGTGCGACAAAAGGTTTGCTTTTAAGTATCAAAAGGCGGAACATATGAATATGCACACAGGTGAAAAGCCCTACTCTTGTGAAGTGTGTGACAAAAAGTTTGCCACGAAAAGTTACAAGACAGCTCACATGAAACTTTACACAGGTGTGAAACAACACGCAGAAAAACTTCACGCTTGTGATGTGTGTGACAAAAAGTTTGCCACGAAGGTTCAGAAGACAGCTCACAAGAAACTCCACACTGTTGAGAAACAACACACAGAAGAACTTCATGCTTGTGAAGTGTGTGACCAAAAATTTGCCACTAAGGGTCGTAAGAAAGTTCACATGAAACTCCACACAGTTGAGAAACAACACACAGAAAAACTTCACCCTTGTGGTGTGTGTGACAAAAGATTTGCTCTGCACCGCCAAAAAGTGATACACATGAGGACTCACACTAGGGTGAAGTCTTATTCTTGTGAAGTATGTAATAAAGTTTTTGCTCAAGAAGGCATCAAGATGCTGCACATGAGGTTACACGCTCTAGAAAAAACTGTGTGAAGGAGGCTTACCTAGTAGAATTTTCGCTCAGTGCGGTAGTATGCAAGTCCGCAAGTGACTGCACATGGGAGATACTTTTGTGAAGTGTGTGACAAAAATTTGATCGGCACCGCCAAAAACTGATACACATGAAGACTCACACTAGGGTGAAGTCTTATTCTTGTGAAGTATTTAATAAACGTTTTGCTCAAGAAGGAATCAAGATACTGCACATGGGGTTACACGCTCATGAAAAAACTGTGTGAAGGAGGCTTACCTAGTAGAATTTTCTCCCAGTGCGGTAGCATGCAAGTCCACAAGTGACTGCACATGGGAGGTACTTTTGTGAAGTGTGTGTGTGTGCTCGGCACCGCCAAAAAGTGGTACACGTGAGGACTTACACTAGGGTGAAGTCTTATTCTTGTGAAGTATGTAATAAAGGTTTTACTCAAGAAGGCATCAAGATGCTGCAGATAAGGTTACATGCACGCTCTAGAAAAACTGTATTAAGGAGGCTGATATAGTAGAATGTTTGTTCAATGCGGTAGTATGCTAGTCCACAAGTGACTTATGTGGTACACGTGAGGACTTACACTAGGGTGAAGTCTTATTCTTGTGAAGTTTGTAATAAAGGTTTTACTCAAGAAGGCATCAAGATGCTGCAGATAAGGTTACATGCACGCTCTAGAAAAACTGTATTAAGGAGGCTGATATAGTAGAATGTTTGTTCAATGCGGTAGTATGCTAGTCCACAAGTGACTAGCATACTAGTCACTGCACATGGGAGATAGGTTTGTGAAGTCTGTGACAAAAAATTTGCTCGGCACTGTCAAAAAGTGGTACACGTGAGGACTCGCACTAGGGTGAAGTCTTATTCTTGTGAAGTATGTAATAAAGGTTTTACTCAAGAAGGAATCAAGATGCTGCAGATAAGGTTACATGCACGCTCTAGAAAAACTGTATTCAGGAGGCTGATATAGTAGAATGTTTGTTCAATGCGGTAGTATGCTAGTCCACAAGTGACTGCACATGGGAGATAGGTTTGTGAAGTCTGTGACAAAAAATTTGCTCGGCACCTCCAAAAAGTGGTAGAGTAGGGTAGAGTAGAGATACATTTATTAAAAAACAGACACTATTCGCCTTTCGCCTGCCAAGTAAGGCAATGAAGATTGGAAGGCCAAGCGAGGTTGTTCATTTACAGTTATTCGCTACATTCATACCGAGCTACTCATACACTAAAAATCAACTAATGAATGATAAATATGAAAAAACAAGAAGAAGATGAGACAACAAGCAAATAAAAAAAATCGGAGAGCCAAACCTTGAATAGAATGGACAACCTGGATCGGGTTTCACACCAATTTCATTCCCGAGACAAAAGGAACTTCTTTGCCCGTGACTTGAGAGTAGGAAGACTAGGTGCATTTTTGGGATCGACTAAAACCAGGAAGGGAAGGGAACGCGATAAAAGCAGGAAGGCATGCTAAAACCAGGAAGGAATTCAAGGCTGCGGAAAAATGGAACGCTGCACAGTTCCCTTCCTCAGTTTAGTGTTCTTCGAGGGGTCGGCAACTTTTCAAACTCAAAGTTCACCATCCCTTCCTCGTTTTACTATCCTGACATGGGTAGGCATTAAGTTCAGTGAGGGGTCAGCAACTATCAAAATTGTAATACACCTTTTCATTTCTAGTTCAGACAGATACTAGAAAGACGGATGCTACAGAGAGAGAGATTGAGAGACGGGTTTAATGCAAACAACCGGCAGTGAGACACTGAAAGGGTTGTGCCAAAAAAAAGGAACATGAATAAGCACTAGATAATTGTTCTAGCCATGAACGGCAGTGCCGAGCGGCGGTAGAGCTCCGTGTTACATTTCACCAGTTCAAAGCCTGCCCGCTGGCGAGTTTTGTACTGATGGATTTCTTCGGAGCGTTTTGGGAGCAGGGGGCGGAACCGGGCTGACTGTGATAGACTTTGACCAAATTTCATACACACCAGAAGTCTTCTACCGTCGAGTCTTTCCAGTTTTAGTTCAAGTAGTGCCTGCTCGTACCCACGATAACCACTTCCAATGATCAGTTTGCAGGCTCTCTTTTGGATTTTCTCAATGGCCTGTGACTGCTGGTTGTCGAGGGATGAGTGCCACACAACAGACATGTATTCCGAGACTGGGCGAACGTAGGATACATAAGCGTTGAGCTTAATTTCTTTTAAGAAGGATATTAAAACGAGGAAGGGATGGTGAACTTTGAATTTGGAAAGTTGCCGACCCCTCAAAGAATACTAAACAGAGGAAGGGAACGGTACGGTTTTCCAGTTTTGAATTCTGGCGACAGCCTTCCTCGTTTTAGTATACCCTTCCTGGTTTTAGTATGCCTTCCTGCTTTTCTCGCGTTCCCTTCCCTTCCTGGTTTTAGTTGATCCCTGCATATTTCACACACTCGGGCAATATATTCCAAACATAAGGACCATAATGGCGAATTACAAAAGAGTGGATATCGGGGCGAACAAGTCTGGTACAATTACGGGTTGCCGCGCGAAGACTTGTTTCAGGTCGAGTTTGGTTTGGGGCCTCGTAATCCGGTAGGAGAGATCTATGAAGATCAGAGGACAAGCTTTTACGTCCAAAATCCATTGTCAATTTTTGGCGTCTTTTAGTCAGAGTAGAGAGACCAAGCCTTTCTAGACCCGCTTCATACGAAGTATAGGTGGGGCCTAGCATGATCTCCACTGCTCTCTTCTGAATCCCTTCAAGTCTGTCCCTCTGACCATCATTAAGTCCCGGATGCGACACTGCACAAGAATATTCTACGCACGGAAAATCTGGGCTCCCCCCCCTCCTAACACAGGCTAGTTTCGCCACTGAATCCGGTACAAGGCTCCGTCACGCCAAGCTTGTCATCACGTCAACTGCCAAGCATGAAAATTCAAATTTGTGATAGTAAGTCTTCGGTTTTGCGGTTTAGCAGACTGATAAGAGAAATACCTTGAGAAGAGAAAGTACACTTTCAAAAAATTTCGGAGCAAGAGTTTGTTCTCCCCAGATGAGCCAACTATTCCCCCCTCCCCTCCCGTCGGTCCGAGAGGAACACTGGCAATCAATTTTCTCCGTATCCTAACATTCTTCGGCCCAATTTTCACACAGTTTCATTCCAGCACTTATTTCTGGTCATTTCTTGTAATTGTATTAATTTTTTTGTCGTTTTGTATATTTTGTAAATATTTTATTCCTCTTCTAGCTTTAAACTATTTGTAAGTAAATTTGATCAGATATTAATTCAGTCCACGCTGACTGCGAATCATAATTTTTAATGCAAAACGGATACTTAGCTTACGTATCCGTTTTGCATTGGCAAACATGTAAATTTGATTGATTGATTTAAAAAAAAACATGATTCCAAAATGACAATTAAATCATGATTTACAACCGCAATGAAGTCGCAAGGCCGATTAAATCACGGCCCGACAAGGATGTTCTTGTATAAATGGAGCTTTGGTAACAGAATTGTTGAACCTTGGAACATCCTTACCGAAGATGCGATTAATGTCTAATCAATCAATGTTTTCAAGTACATTGCAGATAGTATTTTTAACTCTGGTCAGTTCCATTTCTCCAAATTTCTTAGTAATTTAGAAGTGATTATTAAAGGACCTGCCTTGCCTATAATACTAATGCAACCTACTTCCATAATCGCTCCATATATTTCTAAACCCGGAGACCCTAATTTCGTACGGTACATTATAATCCCTGTAACAAAACCACGCTGGTTTTCTCACTTGCCGTGTTTTGCTACCTTCGATATGTATCACGCTGTCGACGGTTGTCTGCGAGAAGTTTTTCCATCAGAAACACCAGTTATGTACATTGTTTCCCTGTTTTCGCTACAAGTCAACGTGTCTCGGAAATGGCTTAAAACAGCCAAAACTGTGTGTTATTTGTTGAAATCACAGCAGTTTTAAAGTATTCAAATAGTTTAGAATATTGTAAGTCGAAGAGTAAATAGTCCGATCGGTCCTTTAAGTATTATTATGCTCTGTATTATTGTGATGATTAAAGGACCCGTCATGCTTACTAGTCAAATGCAATCTGTTTCCGTAATTGCATCTGTTAATTCTTAAGCCCGGAGACCCGACTTTCGTTGCACTCCAACCCGCTAACGTCAGCTCATTGATTTTCACACTTGCCGTGTTTCAATATTTTCCATGCGTACCCCCTTCAAAGGTGTGTCCGGGCGTCATACTATGACGCGTAAGACCGGTTATGGTGCATTTACACACTGCGTAAAATCCGAGCGTATTTGAGATTGATAACATTTCTAGCAATACGGACGTATTTCAGAAATCGGTCCGTTTTATATCTAAATACGTCCGTATTGCTAGAAATCTTTTCAAGCTCAAAACGTGCGTAAAATACGCTCGGATTTTACGCAGTGTGTAAACCCACCATTATCTGAATTCTGCCGTGATCTTGCTAGAAATCAATGGATCTGAAAAAAGGCTTATAATAGCCGAAGCCATGTATGATTTGTTAGAAGCAGAGCCTAGTTCTGGAGTATTTAACTGGTTTTGTAAATCGGAAGATAAACGGTAAATAGCGGGAGGTGCGCTTTAAAAGCCCAAATTGTGCAACCGGAAATTCACTTTGCTCAGTCGGCAGATGGAACAGTTGTGGAGGCGTGGCCTAAACGCTCAGCGAGCGAACGATGTTTTACTTCGGAGGCTAGATTTAATACTGAATTCATTACTGTACAAAAGACACGAAGAAATATAAATCAATGAAAACAAGGGGACTCCGTCACATCACCCTTTCCTTAAATAAAGATTCATTTAGGTTTATTAGTAATTTAGTGAAATTTATTTTTATTTTGTTTTGTATTGCCATGGCCCTCGGTGCTTTTTGTGTAAATATATATCACATCATATCATATCATAGGAAAGTTCACAGCACAGTACTCTTGTTATAGGTGTGGACAAACGAGATAGGTGCCCACAGAACGCGAATTTGCGATCGCCTAGGCGATATGACATCGCTAGCGGACAAAATTCGCTTCGCTAGTCAAAAATCTCGAGCCGCGCCGTCTCAACTCCAAGTCGAATTATTTTCGCGTCGACTCAGGTCGCGCTGAGTAAATTCAGGAAATCAGCAATAAACCTAGCTAAGGTACAGTATATAACCAGTTAAAGAGTATATAACCATAAAGTTGACTTTTCCGTCTGCTTTCGTTCTAGTCCTACGTATTGTATCCAAGTATACGCCCGATGAAAAATTTATCTCAAGAAGTAGTACGAAAAAGTAGCATGCAGCACTAATGATGCTACTACATGCTTCTACTTCAAGGCTACCGTGTTACTGCATACTACTATATGCTACTATTAGCAAGACTGGATGCTACTATGGCAAGACAGGATGCTACTACAAAGTTGGACCAGTCTGAGGCACATTAAATGATAGTATTCTTTGCTATTACATAGTATTACATGCAAATTTTTCGTACTACTACCATACTACTACGCAGGCTAAAAAATTTTCATCGGGCGTATCTAGTCATGGAGAATTCCTTTGCGTATTCGCTGCCAGTGGGTTCTGCGGCACGAAAGAACAAAATTCGTTGGCGGAAAAAATCGTGTTATGTGGGCACCTATCTTTCAAAGCAGAAATTAGCGAATGAGGCTCCATTGCAAGAAGGCACTGTCTAGGGAACCGGGAGCCTTACTTTATCTCCTATGGGTTCCGGAACCCGTAGTTCTCACGGAAATCAAACCGTATGAGCTGCGATTCCGGAATCTGACGTCAATCGACTAACGGAAACTTGTATGTGCTGGCTCCCGTTCCGGTAGTAATGGAAATAGCTCACGGAAAATTCATCGTACCAGCTCCTCGTCCGGTAGTCTCACCGAATTATGTACTCAGAAGATAGGGAGCCGGTAGGTGATACCGGAAACTATATAACTGAAGCTTGTGTTCCGGTAGTGTCTACATGGAAGTGTCACGAAATAGTTTGGATGAGAGCTAGGATGCCGGAGTTTTCACTGACTTAGAGAAAATAACATAGGAAAAAACTCACTACCGGAACCCGTATATTGAGAGCTAAGGTACCGGTAGCAACAACTATTGGTTAAAAATGACCAGCTCACGGACACAGATGGCTATGTGCTAGGGTTCCGGTAGTGCCAAAAAATAAAAACAAATTTTAACTCATGGAACCATTTAGGTGCAGACTAGGAAACCGGAAGTGAATATTTTTAACTCGCGGAATCCAACTCCTGCGGCTAAGGTTCCGTTAGTGCCCAAAAAAAAAAAAATTTACAAAACTCGCGGACACGTGTCAATATGGATTTTGAGTCGGGTACAGCTCATGGAATCTAACTTCCATGGGCTAGGGTTCCAGTAGTGCGTCATACTTATTAACATTTCTTACTCCATGAGTTGATAATATTTGCTCGCGGACTCTTTTAGTCCATACTGACATGTCTCCACGAGTTCTTCTTTTATTGCACTACCGGAACCCTAGCCCATGGGAGTTCGGTTCCCTGAGTTCAAAAATATTATTTTGTTGGCACTGCCGGAACCCTAGCCCATCGGAGATGGGTTCCGTGAGTTAATAATATTTGCTACCCGAATTATAGTTCATATTGACAAGTGTCTGTGAGTTCGTAACTTCCGATTTTGGCACTACCGGAAACCTAGCCAATAGCCATCTGTGTCCGTGAGCCGGTCATTTTCAACCAAACTCTTGATGCTACCGGTACCTTAGCTCTCAATATATGGGTTCCGGTAGTGGATTTTTTCCCATGTTATTTTCTCAAGTCAGTGAAAATCCCGGCATCCTAGCTCTCATCCAAACTATTCCGTGAGCTCTATATTCCACGTAGACACTACCGGCACACAAGCTCCAATTATACAATTTCCTGATATCAACTACCGGCTCCGTAGCTTCTGAAGACACAATTCCGTGAGAGTACCGGACGAGAAGCTGGTGCGATGAAGTTTCTTTGAGCTATTTCCACTTACTACCGGAACGGGAGCCAGCACATCCAAGTTTCCGATAGTCAATGACGTCAGATCCAGGAATCGCAGCTCGTATGGTTTGATTTCCGTGATAACTACCGGTTCCGTAGCCCGTAGATTCAGATTCAGATATTTTTTTCTTCACAAAAAAAACACAACTACATTATACAAAAAACTCAACAACCACATAAAAGACAAAAATCCTGTGGGTGGCTGTATCTTCTAATCACCTTCTAACTTAAAATTATTCATTAAATAATAACAGAAAAACTAGTCTAATATTTTTTCAAAGAAAAGAAAAATAAGAGGTAAAGAAAGAAAATGATTCCCTCATCACAACCTACCCACCGACCCCCCCCCCCCATCTCACCTCCCCCCACCCACCTCCTCACTCCCCGCCTCCCTACACCCCCTTCCAAAAACCCACAAAATTCAACCACCTTTTTCAATTAAAAATTTCTTTAACTTTCTTTTCAACAAAATTAAGTTACCGGCCGCTCTAATACTATCCGGGAGACCATTCCACACTGAAACAGCGATGTTTCTAATAGCTTTCTAATATAATTTCTAATTTCATGAACCAGATGGTCACCATTTCTGGTAGGTTAAAAAGAATTCTGGGAAAACATATTCCAGAAGTACTCAGGGGACAACTTATTTAAACACTGAAATACAACAAGAGCTGTAAGCTCATATGGCACTTGCATGTGTCAAGATGATTTGATTGATCAAAAGTAAGTTTCGACTTTGCGGTTGAGATGCGCGCTATAAGGGAGCTGGAACTTCATTTGTAAGCAAAACCCTTGAGGCAAAACTGCTAATGGGCTGATGGGCATCACGAAAATGCATATATTGCTTAAAAGTATTTTTTTTACTTTGTGCTCAAGATTGGTACTTTAAGGAATAATCGGATTTGGGAAGTAGCAATTTCTAAGCAAATGTTGTTGAGTCTCCAATATTCCAGCGAAGTTTCATCGTCCTAGCACATCTGGAAGTACCTTAACGCGCGATCACCGGAATCCCAGACCCCCTCCCCCTCCTCCAACTCCACCCACAATAACCGGAGCCAATCCGGTTCTGTAAATGATTAATCCAGAGCATCTGTTTGTCATTCCCACGAAGTTCGATCCAGATCACACCAGTCTAAGCGGGTCAAGTATTTTCCGCCCTCCCCCCGATAATTGCCGGATTCGGTCCGGAAATGAAAAAGGTCACAAGAGAAAAATGTCCTCTGTTTAATTATTAAATTTCACTCGAATCCGATCACCCGTTCCAAAGTTACGCATGACTCAATATTCCGGATTCCCCTCCCTCAACTCCCCCCCCCCAAGATTATCATATCGAGGATTTTTTTTTTTATTCCAAGTCAGTTTGACCGGGTCCCTGATATGCCTTCCAAGTTTCGTCGTGAAAATCCCCCCAAAAACGGAATTCCGGGATACCCCTCCTCCCCCCCCCCCCTCAAGTGTCCGGATCCAGTCAAATTATGTAAAAGATTTACATGGACCAGATGTTTGTTCTTCCCAGCAAGTTTCACTCCGATACCATCATTCTAACCGTTTCTCGAGATTTCCGGTCCACACCCACCCCCCCCACCCAGCTCCCCCGCGGTGCACGTAGCCAATCTGATTCAGCAAATGACTTACCTAGAGCATCTGTTTGTTCTTCCCACAAAGTTCCATCCCGATCCCTCCATTCTAAACGGGGAACGTATTTTCCGCCCCCCCCCCCCAATAGTTGCCGGATCCGGTCCGGATATGAAAAAAAATCGTCGGAGAAATGTCCTCTGTTGAATTCTTAAATTTCACTCGAATCCGATCACCCATTCCAAAATTATGCATGACTGAAAATTTCGGATTCCTCTCCCTCCACTCCCCCATCCATTATCTGATCGACAAAATTTTTATTTTGAAGTCAGTTTGATTCGGTCCCTGATATGCCTGCCAAGTTTCATCGTGAAAATCCCCAAAACCACCATCACCGGACTTCCGGGACCCCCCACCCCCATAAGTGTCCGGATCAAGTACAATGGTCTAAAGGACTTATCTAGAGCAGATGCTTGTTCTTCCCAGCAAGTTTCACTCCGATCCCTCCATTCTAACCGTTTCTTGAAATTTCCGGTCTCCCCCCCCCCCAACTCCCCCCTGGCTACCGAATCCGGTCAAGACTTTAAACGGGACATTACAGATATATATTCTGTTCAGTTATGAAGTTTCATTACAATCCGATCATCCGTTCGAAAGTTACACACTTCTCAATTTCCCGGATTCCCCTGCGGATTCCCCTCCCTCCACTCCCCCACCATTATCTGATCGACAATATTTTTATTTTGAAGTCAGTTTGATTGGGTCCCTGATATGCCTGCCAAGTTTCACCTTGAAAATCCAAAAAACCACCATCACCGGAATTCCGGGACCCCCCCCATAAGTGTCCGGATCCAGTACAATGGTCTAAAGGACTTATCTAGAGCAGATGCTTGTTCTTCCCAGCAAGTTTCACTCCGATCCCTCCATTCTAACCGTTTCTTGAAATTTCCGGTCTCCCCCCTCCCCAACTCCCCCCTGGCTACCGAATCCGGTCAAGACTTTAAACGGGACATTACAGATATATATTCTCTTCAGTTATGAAGTTTCATTACAATCCGATCATCCGTTCGAAAGTCACACACTTCTCAGTTTCCCGGATTCCCCTGCCCTCCACCCCCCCCCCCCCCCAAAAAAATGGTCGGATCAGAAAAATGATTATTCCTAATTTTGTTTGGTCGGGTCTCTGATATGCCTGCCAAGTTTCATGGTCCTAGCACAACTGGAAGTACCCTAACTCGAAAAAGTGTGACAAAATGCCCTAAATTTTCAAGTTTCTAGCGCCCCCACTTCCCCGCACATGGTCGGATCGGGAAACTGATTATTTCCAGGTTAGTTTGGTCGGGTCCCTGATATTCCTGCCAAGTTTCATTGTCCTAGCTCATCGGGAAGTACCCTCACTCGAAAAAGTGTGACAAAATGCCCTAAATTTTCAAGTTTCCAGCGCCCCAACTCCCCCGCATATGGTCGGATCGGGAAACTTTTTATTTCCAGGTTACTTTGGTCAGGTCCCTGATATTCCTGCCAAGTTTCATTGTCCTAGCTCATCTGGAAGTACCCTAACTCGAAAAAGTGTGACAAAATGCCCTAAATTTTCAAGTTTCGAGCGCCCCCACTCCCCCGCATATGGTCGGATCGGGAAACTGATTATTTCCAGGTTCGTTTGGTCGGGTCCCTGATATTCCTGCCAAGTTTCATTGTCCTAGCTCATCTAGAAGTACCCTAACTCAGAAAAAAGTGACAAAATACCCTAAATTTGCAAGTTTCCAGCGCCCCGCACTCCCCCCCATATGGTCGGATCGGGAAACTGATTATTTCCAGGTTAGTTTGGTCGGGTCCCTGATATGCCTGCCAAGTTTCATTGTCCTAGCACATCTGAAAGTACCCTAACTCGGATATGTGGGACAAAAAACTCGGACCGACCGACAGACCGACAGACGGAATTGTGATCGGTATATGGCACTTGAGCCAGAGGCTGCAAGTGCCATAAAAACTGATAGCTGGTAGTCATGCTGTTGTCCGACATTCAGAACACCAAGCTTTTTATAACATGCAACAATATTTTCACACTGGTGCAATTCACCGAGTACTCTCATTGCTTTGTTTTGCACTATTTGAATCCTTTCGTAATTACTTATGAAGTTACTGGCCTATACCGAGCACCCAACCCAATATAGGGTTCAAGAATGGAGCTATATATAAGCTTCAGGGTTGAGACTGGAAATGTATGTTTCCGTTTTCGGATTATACCTAGACCTCCAGAAGCTTTGGCTGATATTATTTCACTGTGTTTCTTCCAGCTAAGAGCCTCGTTTTTGTTGCAATAGCGCTTCCGCATCGCTGCTGCAGCACTTCTTTGCTTTTGCACAATATGCGTTTTTGGATTCAATTTCTTCTTGGTTGAAGCGGCAGCGCTGCAGCATCTTGCAGGGAAGCACGGACTTGGTCGGTGAGCAAGTCCGTGATTCTTGAGAAGCGCTGCCGTCTTCCTTGGAAGCGCTGCAGTGCAAAAACGGATGTAGAAAGAATCAGTCCGGAATCGGCGGAGAAGTGGACCTGCAGCATGCAACAAAAACGAGGCTAAGATTGCAGTCGATACGGAATCCCGGGTAGCGGAGGTCGTAAACTTGTTGGATAACTTCAGCTCAATATACAACTACGGAATCCATTGCGGATAGAAACCCAGTTCTGCTAAAAATTACGAAGCTGGTCTTCTTTGCGTTGACAGCAAGGCACTCAAGCGTTGTCCTAATAGGTGTAATAAGCTGAATAATGCTATACGCGATGTTTACGTCTTAATACACACGCCCGTTCAAATACGAACCAGAGAGGTTCTTATCAATGCAGCGTACAGTGTTGCCACGCTCACACGGTTTTTCAAGTTTCTGAAGATCAGAAAAGTGCTCTTAGTGTTACTTGAAGTACACCAGTACAATTTGACGCCCAATATATTGTAAAAAGCAAGTAAATCTACGGATGGACAGCACAAGTCCTTGAACTAGCAGTAAGCAGTCGCAACAGAACAAAACGTGTTCTTTTTTAGAAAAGTTGTTTCTTCAGCTTCCACCAAAGTAGAACTTTAGTGCTTCCCGTGGCAACCATGACGACGCTGCTCTTTCCTCGGCCCGCTGGCGGAACCAACCAAGCGATCTGATTGGCCCTGCATAAGCCAGAATAGAGCGCTAGTCTATTTTCCTTATTCACCTTATAACAGCGCGCTCCGAGGAAAAGAGGAATCTGTAATAAGCTTTATACGCCGTAATACACCTTACAACACCTATTAGGACAATGCTTCACACTCACGATGACACGGAGACACTCGAGTGGACGATTTGCTTTTTCCACAACTTCATGAACTGACTTGGCAAAAAAAGTAACAGCTGTATCGTCAGCAAATGAAGTTACCACACCATCACTTATATAATACCGTAAGGTATCCACATAAATTAGAAATAGAAGGGGTCCTAAAACGGAACCCTGTGGCACACCACAAGTGGCACACCACAAGTGACGGGCATCACTGCACTGACAATATCTTTGTAAACAACACTTATAGACCGACCGTGAAGTTAAGATTGATACCAATTTATAGCATTATCTTTAATACCTAGACTTTTTAACCGCTTCAAGAGTATGCTGAAATCTACCGTATCGAAAGCTTTCTTTAAAGCACAACTCTTACTAGAAATAATATTTTCCCTATAAAATGTATCAGAAAAAACATTTTCGAAAATACCATTACTTTCTACCTGAAACTAGCGATTCTCTTGTTAGCGCCTGTAGATTATATCCAGTCTCCCAGCTCTCCGACGCGGCGGCTGGGCGCAAAACATTTGAAAACTGAACGTGCCTTGGTCAAAATGTGGGAAAACTAAGCAAATAAAAGAAGTAATGAACAGAAGATTATCACATCCTTATGTGTGAAAGAGTTGTCAGCGAATAATGAAGATTCCGACAGACTTTTCGTTGGGTGACGGTAAAACTCGGCAAGGCCGAAAAGCGCTAAAAATCCGCAATTACGATACAAAACAATGGAGAAAGGTGGGGATTTTAGAAGCTTATAATTCCGTATGTGAGCTAAGTATATTATAAAAGGCAGAATAAACAAGAGGGGTCCTTTAAATCACTAAACACCGTAAGACATAAAGTACGGCTCCCGGTTCCCTAGACACTGCCCTACAAGAAGGCAACTGCCAGTTTATACAACGATAGGATTCTGTCTAAACCGAAAGGTAGTATGTCACCAGTGAACCGAATAGGTTGTTGTTCTCCTTGAGTGTTCTCATCCGAAAGTCTAATGCTAATCTTGAGCTGCACTCGATTTGAGTCCTCCTACCTTGGTCTTGTCTTCTTCTTTCTTCTTTGTCACGTTTTAAAGCCGTTTTATGTAGCCTTGGCAGGTGAATGACTCACCGGACAAGAATCAAAAATAAAACGCAGTCGAGAAATCTACCCGAGACAGGATCGAAATTTGCTCCGAGATCATGTGCGTGTTCCACCCTCCAACAATGGTAACTATTAGCTACTATTTTTGTTCCATAGTTATGGTGCATTTACACACTGCGTAAAATCTGGGCGTATTTGAAATCCGAGCCTATTTTACCCTCGTATTTGGTCTTGAAAAGATCTCTAGCAGCACGGACGTATTTGAGAAATCAGTCCGTTTTGTATCTAAACATGTCCGTATTGCTAGAAATCTTTTCAAGCCCAAATACCTGCGTAAATTTCAAAATACGCTCTGATTTTACGCAGCGCGTAAACCCACCATTACTATTTTCGTTCCAACCTCGTAAAAAGTTACTACGCTGACCGTTCCAACTTTCTCGAAATAGTAACTATTGGCTTACCATTCTCGGGAGCGTAGTAAGCGTGGTAACTGCGAACCTTTGTATTGCGACTGGTCAGATTCGCCCGTTTCATGATTTTCTGTTTCGGGAGGGAAAGTAGAAAAATCGTTACAGCCTTGACGGCAAAAAGCCAGAATTCGTGACGTCATGCGTAGTAACTAAGGTAAGTAGGGTGGAACACGCTCAGTATGTCACCAGTGAAATGGATAGGTTGTTGCTCTGTACTTTAGTGTTCTGATCCGAAGCCCTTCGCTGACTAATGTTGGTAACGTCGAGCTTTGGGAAACTACCCAACTTGTCGAAGACGAATAGAGATCGTAGTTTTTCGTTTGGTGGTTCGATATGTCTTACTATATTAATCTTTCGGTTAAAAAATATACTCCAACTTGTTTGGCTGAGCACTTGTCCCATCTATTCAAACAATGTTTACAACGAATACTTCAGCTACGAGCAGCAGTGTCAAAAATGAAATCTCATCACTAGTTTTTCCGTGGAATGATTATTAACAGTAGTAGATACAGACGAGTACTCCATAATAGAAACGTAGAACAAGGTTATTAATGAAAGAATATTTAAGTTTTCAGTCCTTTATTAATAACAATACCGAAGCTGATCAAAGTACAGAAAAAACCCTTCCCTGTCATAGCCCTAATTGTGCAGCAAAAACAGCGGCCGTATCAAAAATCAAATCTCAAGACTCGTTTCTTCCTTACAGTGGCATTTGACAGGGATTTGCCCTAATAAGATATTTATAGTCGGTAGAAGCTTGAGTTATTTATTACAGGTTTGGTTCCTTCCTCGACGTTGACCCAAAAGATTGACAGCCAGACGAGGACCTTGCCAAGAAGGGCCGAAACATCTAGAATCGTAGCTGACGTATCCGTTGTAAACATTGTTTGAATATATGTTTCAAAGTCATCTTGGGCTCAAAGAATATTTACTTCTCCCACCCGTCGAATCTCTCCAAGCGTTTGCTCACTTCCTGCTTCTCCGTTACCACAATATCCCATCTTTTTTTGCACACAACCTTCTGTTACAGGGCGGATATTCAAAACCACAGAGTCCAGGAAGCTTAACCACAATCCAAGTCTCCAAGGGGAAATGGAGAATGTTTTACGTATATTATATTTTCCGAACTAAAAATATAAATCACATTTGTTAAATTGTCATGTGATGACAATGAGTGATGCAATTTTGTGTGTAAAACAGCAATTTTTTTTCTTCTTCAAAACAGTTGATTTTTCTTAAAAACAGTTGGTTTTTGTAGAAACAGTAGACTTTTCTTGAAAGAAAACAGTTGGTAAACATGACCAGCCAGTCGGTAAATACGTTCCCCCCCCCCCCCCAACATTTTTTTTTTTGCTAGTAACGCCTCGGCTAATAGCTTCTGGCAGGGGCGTCACGACCGGGGGGAGGGGGGGACACCCTCCAAATTTTGTCGGCCAGTCGGTAAAAATAACCGAGTCGGCGCGAAGCCCCGCGATTTTTCGCCAAAATAATTGATTTTTTTCATTAAAACAGTGGTTTTTTTTTCAAAATCAGTCGATTTTTCGTCAAAAAATTCGGTTTTTTTAAATCAGCGGACTTTTTCGAAACTGTCGCTTTTTCCTTGAATACGGTCGTTTTTTCTGCAAAAATAGTCGGAAAAAATTATCAGCCGCAGTCGGTAAATTCCTTGCCCCCCCCCCCCCCCCGCCCAAACATTTTGGCTAATAACGCCTCTGGCTTCTGGTACCTTGCCAGTAAACAAAAAAATAAGGAAAAACATTTGAGGTATATAATTGCGGCAAGATTTCCGGTAATTGATCTTCCGTGCAGGAATTCCTGCCCGTATTTTTGGCACCATCATCATTTCCATATGCGAAAGTTGAAATTTGTCCACTTGGAGATGAAAGTGTACGAAATCCGGCCGGGAAATCCTGATATCCTGTCCCTGGCCTCTCCGAACTTTAATAGCTGGTAAAAAGAACAAAGTTTCGTAGGTGCCAGAATGTCAAAGGTTTTGCGGCCAAAAGTCACAGGTTCCGTCAAATGAAAAGCGGCAACAGTGGCGACATCTGGGCAAAAAATTCAAATAGTCGAGTACACGCTTCTTAATCTGAACTTTGACTTGTGTGTTTTGCCATGGTGATTATCTGTGCCAATTGCCAGAAGATTTTTCCTACCCAGGAACTTTTTTCTGAACACTTGTCTTGTGATAGTTGTCTAGTGACTGTCAAGCAGGAAAATAGTGAAGTCTGTGATAATGAATTTGAGTTCCTTGACCTTTCTGTTGAAGTTGAGCAAACAGGTAGGGTAGCCACAAAAAGCCCTACTGGCAGTAGCGCCGATTTGCAGATTTTTTTGTAATGAAAAATGAATTGCTGGGAATTTATCATATGGCCATTGGTTATATGTGCTTATATTTTCATTAAATAATTGTATGTAATCTAAGGTATAAAAAATAGTACCTGAACTTCCCTAGAATAATTTATTGATACCTAGGACTGAATATCCGTAACCCGCTACACCAGTAAATAGCTAGTTCTTTGAGCTTGTGCATCTTATTCCTAGTTTCTCTTATAATCCACCATAATCTGCTCCCAATGAAAAAACTAACACAGAGTTTCAATAAAAATTACAAAACAACATGGGGGCCAGACCAACGTTTGCTGTGTGACGTCATCATTCTCGGAATATTTTTAGCGCGAATTTACGCGATTTTTCAACATGTGTCGTCATGCGACCGGCAAGCTCCCATTGTAATTAGTGTTTTTCAAATCTAGAATTGGGATACTTAGCAGCTAGTTATTGAGGTATTATGGAGCTCAAACCAAAGCTAAAGTTCAGGAGAATCATAATCTTATGACCAAAAGATCAGAATTTGAAAGTTATTTTTTTACTAGCTACCCTAAAACAGGTAGGCCTAAATTCAGTTTGGACTGCGTTTTCCTCTCCTTGTAGGCAGAGTCTCTAGGGTAGAGTAAGGCCTCTCTCAACACACGAAATCTGCCGGTTTGCAGAAGAACCTCTCAGCAATTAGAGGCGTTCCCTGTGTCACTGACCAGACGACGCGCGCAGGGAGTCTCCAAGCATCTCGTCACTCCACAACAGATTAACATTAGCAGTACCTTATTGCACAGGGACTGCGGTGATGCAGCTTGGGAAATAGCAGTTGAATTGTTCTTTCTTTTACAGGTTATTTGATCGAAGCTGCGTTCGATTTGAGTCCTCCTTGTCTCAGTCCTGTCTTTTTGTTACTGCCGTTGTCATGGTTTCAACCCGTTTTATTTAGCCTTGTCAGATGAATGACTCAGTGGACGAGCATCGCAAATAAAAAGCAGTCAGAAACCTACCCCAGACAGGACTGAAACTTGCTCCAACAGCATGTCATCATTGACGGCATCCTGTCGGACAGGACACTGGCAATTGTCAGCTGACAAGACAAATAAAACGGCATTAAGCAGCATTAAATAAAAAAATAAATTAAACAATTTTTTTTTTTTAAATAAACGGCATTAAATAAAACATCATGTGGCTGACGGGACTGAGACAGGACCAAGACAAAGCTAAATCAAAGGCTGCTTAAGTCTCTTTTCCGGGACTGTCCTAGAAACTAGATCTTCAAATGGGAAGTAGGAGTTCATATAGGTACAGTAGAGGTGTGTTTAGCCTATGATGATGATGTTTTATTAATCCACCAAAATTGATGATAATAGGATAAATGATTATATAAATACACAAAAACAGACCCACATTAAAGCAAATTCTAATCCATCCAAACGACTAAAATAAACAACAACACATGACAATGGCAAAGGAAGATCAAACACCGCAAACAATAACTCCATAAACATTAAAATAAAAAAAAAAAAAAAAAATCATTAAAAATAATTTAAAACTCGTGGAGGAAAGATGAGAAATTATGTTTGAGCCCTTGCAACTTACGTCTAAACTTTTCATGCTTTTTCATCATAATTTCAAGAGGGTTTTTTATACCATAAGTCTCCATCATATTAGTATTGGACTCATACCTGCTAAAACGACACAACCATTTTGAAAAAGTAAAGTATCGGGTTTTAATATGCAAAGTATCGGCAAGCTGAAAAACTGGAAGGAACGAAGAAGCTAGGAGACACTGTGGCAAAGCTGTTACATTAAAAACATGTGCAAGCCTTTGCCGGTTCAGAAGCTCATGCAATCCAACAATCGACCCAAAACTAGCAGCCACTCTTCTCTCAACTTCTTTTACCACTGATGCACGGGTCTGACTCAAAGTGGAACAATAAGGCAAACCAAGATAAGTAAAAACATTGCAGCAAGTTATTACTTTACTCATAAGAGAAACTTGTGTACTACTTCCGTCACCTTTCTTATCAAATACCATCAGTTTACAGTTCGCAGGATTCAAAGAAAGCCCATGCGATTTGAACAGTTAGGCTACTTGAAGTCTGCTTGAAGTTAAATGTGATCTCTGGAGTCTTTGTCTAAATGGTAGACTGAAGATCCAAAATATCTATTCAGGTGTTTGACCTACTTTGGCTAACTCATAGTTGGCTTTGGTCACAGCAAGTGCATGGAAATGGCAAAGTCTGAAGTCGACAAACAGTCAAATAAGTATACCTCTACTCTGCCTCTACTGTACAGGAGACATACTCAACCGCAAACAAGATTTCAAAATTCCAGAGAAGTCTTTCCTTCAGAAATATCTGTCTGGCTTACAAAGGAACCAGAAAATATTGATTAAAGCTACTAGAATGGTTTACGAACTGTAGAAATTAATTGCGCGTCAATATTTCTAGTTAAAGATATTTTTGTTATCAAACAATCCCTCCTCTGGCCTCATATTCCTTGCGGTTATCTACAAAGTGATAAAGGTAGAGCTACCAAATTTAATAATCAGAAAATCCCTTTTTAAAGTGGATTCAAAACAAAGAAAAGGCATAGAGTTTGAATATTTTTGGACACAGAATTGTTGAAAAAATCAGATTTTGCCTCTTGACTGTCAGGACAGCATCAACATTCCATTTTAACATATTTTGCGGCAAGATTCGAGGTTGTGTAAAAATGAGGTCAGGTACAGCTCCTGTATGCTTATCTTTGTTGACTTTGAATTTTCCATTTTCCTGTACTTGCTGTGACTTAAGTTAACTACCAGAGCCTCGTTTTTGTTGCATGCTGCAGGTCCACTTCTCGGCTGATTCCGAACTGATTCTTTCTACATCCGTTTTTGCACTGCAGCGCTTCCGAGGAAGACGGCAGCGCTTCTCGAGAATCACGGACTTGCTCACCGACCAAGTCCGTGCTTCCCTGCAAGATGCTGCAGCGCTGACGGTTCAAAATAAATTTCAAAATAAATGCCGCACAACATTTCATGCGCGAGCAAATTAATTGACACTTGTCATTAACCTACAACTAAAACATATATACAATTGTCATAAAATAAATACAGTAATTCAAGTAAGGTTGTTGTGATACAAGGTAAACTGAGGCACAAAACTATTACGGTACCTTTCAGTTTTACAAGAGACAGGTGTGAGTTTTGGTACTTTCATAGCTGCTTCTCTTGGAGGTCTGTTTCTTTCCGGTTTAAAGGGTGGAGGAAGCATATTTCGGTAGAAAGGGTGGGATAACAGAGGTTCTTCAACCAAGAAGAAAGTGAATCCAAAAACGCATATTGTGCAAAAGCAAAGAAGTGCTGCAGCAGCGATGCGGCAGCGCTATTGCAACAAAAACGAGGCTCAGGTAATTAAGGGACTTGGAATGCCGGAATTGGTATTTTGGATCTTCATTCTACCATTTAGTCCAAACCTGCACTGTTCACATTTAGGTAACTCTTCAAATAAGCGTACCTCTACCAGAGCTGTTGAGAGTCCAGCTGAGACTGAAGTCACTCTCACAAGTCAAGACTAGTCCGTGTCCTGCTAAAAAACCATTCGAGATAAGACCGCTTTGTGAAAATAGCGTCTTGAGACAGAGAGCGTGTTCCACCCTCCTACCAATAGTAACTATCAGTTACTAAATCCGTTCCAACCTCACGAAAAGTTACTACGCTGACCGTTCCAGCCTTCTCGGAATAGTAACTAATAGTAACTATTTGCTTACCACGCTCGGGAGCGTGGTAAGCGTAGTAACCACGAATCTCTGTCACGTGATTGGTCGGATTCACCCGTGGCATGAAAATCCGCTGGAAAATAGAAAAATCGTTCCAGCCTTGACGACAAAAAGGCAGAATCTGTGACGTCATGCGTGGTAACTACGGTAAGTAGGATGGAACACGCTCAGAGTCACACCCAGAGTTCTAACAATATTTTTTCTTTTGAGTAATGAACTATATTCTTCAGAGACCTAAGGCCCTTTCTGGCCGTTCCCGGAGGACTTCGCTTAAGGAGTCCCCGCGTTTTGTTTGTCCCGGGGATTTCCACGTGTTCTCGCGAGTCCCCACGGACGAGGAATGCTCCGATTATCATCACCATCATCAAAAAGGACTCCGTTTCATTCGGAGGGGAATTAATAGTTGCGTTTTTGCAGATACGGTACTATGGTATCTGATACCACGGACTAAAGTCGTTTTGCAGTTATCATGGTATCTTATACCACGGTCAAAAGACGTTTTTGCAGTTATCGTGGTATCTGTTCAGTTATGTATCTGATTTTCAGATACCACGGTCCGACCGTAGGAACTGATCGTGGTTTATTCAAATAATGTTTACAACGGATACGTCAGCTACGATTCTTCATCAGCGATATTTCGGCCCCTCTTGGCAAGGGTCCTCGTCAGGCTGTAAATCTTCTGGCTCAACGTCGGGGAAGGAAACAAACCAGTAATAAATAACTGAAGCTTCTATACCGACTATAAATATCTGATTAGGGTAAATATAACTAATATAACTGATCGTGGTATCTGTAAAGTCATCTCACTTTCATCAAATCTTTCCAAATTGATGAGAAAGATGCTTAGCACTTAGTGATGTAACTGGATATCAGTTTTTCTTTTGGAAAAAACATTAAATACCACGGTAAGTGCAAAAACGACTATTGCAGATTCAGTTACCGTGGTAACAGATACCATAGTATCTGCAAATACGCAAACAATTTTTGCTAGTGTTGGTGTGAAAATTAATTAAAAAGAAGAGAAAACCAAAAATAAAGCGGATACAGACTAATTTTGTCAACTGCATAAATTTTTGTTCGAACAAAATCCCTTTTAGAAGCATTCCCAGTGCTCTCGTTGTTTTCCTAGGCGGAGTCCGCGTGGAGTTAACTCTTCTGTTCTCGCCGTTCTCTTCGATTCCCCTAGGAATCCTTGCGGAACGGCGAGAAAACGCCTCTAATGAGAATGGGCCAGGCGAAATAAATCAACCAGAGGATGTTTCGAAATGTTCGGCATCAGAAATACAAGGTTTAACTGAAGCCGAAACTGACGATACCAGGAGAAAAGCTTGCATCAGCATTTTTCTGCATCTAAAGCAGAAATTTGAGGAAAAACTTTGAGACAATTTGAGAAGAAAAAAAATACATTCAGAATCAATTATAAGAGCATAAGGAAGGACATTGAACAACTGAACCAAATCTGAGTGCCAGCCAGAAACCAAAGTGTTGTCGACAAAATATCTTGCTAAGACAATGAGAAATAGGAAAGCCGGATGTGATTTTTTAAACAAATAAATGTAAAAGAATTTAAATAGTACCGTATTCATTTAAAAATGATATTTGCGAAATACTGAACGGAAGTGGAGACAAAGAATGAATGGGATGAGTGACTAGCATGGGTTTGATAAAAGCTCGTCCAGGCAGACGGTCCCGCTGTTCGGTTTTTGAAACATCTAAACAACTGCAGAAAGGTACTGACTGGTCTGACGTAATAGTGATTTTATTTAACAGCTATTTAAGATTTCCATTAACTGTGCATCCTTAATGAAATCCTGGTCAGTCGCAAGAAATCAAACTTTAATGAATTGAATGGGGTTTATGAGTTTAATAAATACCCTCGTAGCAGGTTTGGGGGAGTTTACTGAAGGGAATCAGTAAAATTATTGATGTGTAAATTACGAACGGGTGGTCCGATTCCAGTGATATGTTTTGGGTGGTGAAATCAAAACTTAGATATATAAAATCAGCCTGAGCCACTTGCAGCCAGGGGCGTCCCGACACCTCGCTGATGGGGGGGAGGGGGGGGGGGGGTGCAACTGAAGAATTTTACCGAAATTTTTCGAGGTTTCCCCGGAAATTCTTCGTAGTGACTACCTCTGCAGAAGCACTAAAATACTGTTGTATTGTGACTTAGATTATGTGTTACAAACGACAGTAAATGAAAAATAGGCTGGTTAAAGTATAACTGAAAAGGTAGCTTATTTTTTGAGGAATTTTGTGTTTTCCTCCCTGGGCTCTAGTAATAATGTTCAGAGTCTGCGCTGTCTGCAGGACAAACCAAAATCTATCCAGACGCAGAGAAAATGAATGTAAACAAAGGCCTGCGTTTCCACGGCTAAAGATGCGACATCGGAGAAGTTAGTGGTACCACAAATCCGAATGAAAAGGTTCATTCTATGAATTCGATTATCCCTGGATAACGCGAAGTAACGCATTTTTATCGGGTTTCCAGGAGTATTTAACCAAATGATATTTTACTAATATTTTACTATATTTTACTGATTCACATTTGTTGGATCTCCAGCGTATTCTGTTAAACTTTGTAAGATTGTCACTTAAAACTAAAAAGTCTTCGACCTTCAACCCACCATACACATTTATTTGTCGCGTTTTAAACGTTGTCCAATTACCCACAACACATCCCATTTCACATTCGTCAACTAGATCGGTCTATCATGCAATTAGTAATAGACTTTCAGACGATGGTCAGCCATTATTGAACACAAGGTTGGTCTTGCAAACTTCATCTTGCTAAAAAAATTTCCCCCGCCGTATTCTGTTAAACTTCATAAGATTGTAACTTAAAACTAAAAAGTCTTCCACCTTCAACCCACCCTACACATTTATTTGTCGCGTTTTAAACGTTGTCCAATTACCCACAACATATCCAATTTCGCACTCGTCAACTAGATCGGTTTAACATGCGATTAGTAACAGACTTTCAAGACGATGGTCAGCCATTATTGAAACAAGGTGGTCTTACAAACTTCATCTTGCTAAATTTTCTTTCCCCTTTTGCTGAGGTAACGGGTTGTCTGAGCCGGCCTTAACGCTTTCCATATTAGTGGTAAGAATCTTTCAGTTCATGAAAAACTTCGAATATAGACTATATATCTTGCAACTTTGTGTGTGTTTTGAGGCTCTCCTATATAGCGACTTTTGACATCATGGCGGAACAAGGCTAACTCGTTTTTGAACTCTTATTGGCTTATTACCGAAAAGGAGTCGAGAAGGCTGTCGAAACTGGAGTAGACGGTAGCCTACCGTGGTATTATTCCTGGAACAGTATTTGTAGTTGGAAATGATGTAAATTTCAGAAGGTTACCTAATTTTTGAAAGCTGTTGAAATTTAGGAGATTACCGGGGTCGACTGGTGAACGTTCCGGTAAGCTCTGTTGTCTGTCTACACGAATCACCTTAATATAAAGCCCCTCACCCGATGACAAATTTTGCGTAGTTGTATGATGGTTGTACGAAAAAGTTGAATGTAATACTATGTAATAGCAAAGAATACTATCATTGTATGTACCTCAGACTGGTCCAGTCTTAAAGACCTAATCCAAACATTCTGTTTACCTTGTCTTAGTGATCGCATGCCACGGGTTTGTTTAGATTTGAACTCGATTGCCGAGTTGCTGTTTTGGCTCAAGAAAAAACCCACGCACAACGTCTTCTTTTCTAGATGGCGGAATTTTCCAGGATTGATTAGCAAAGAGTTATAAGACCTAACTGATAACTTTTGTATGTCTTTAGAGGTACCACACTGGTCTTGGTTTTGTAATTTATTCATATTTGTAATAAAACAGTTGAAGCATTAGATGGAAATTATCATTTTGACCCTTGGCTCCCTACGTGCCATAACAGCTGTCTGGGACAATCGGCTGAGCTTTAGTCCAGACAAAGTTATTTTAAACCTAGGAAATTTGGTGTTTTTTTTTTATTTGCTCATTGTTTTACGGTGTTCTTAGTGGTTTTGAACATTCATAGTGACAGTAGGGATGGTTAGCATTGTGTGTGTGGTAGAAAGACCATTTTTTGTGGCCCGCTTTAATCAGTAGTATCCAGTCGCATCCTGTCTTGCCATAGTAGCATCCAGTCTTGCTAATAGTAGCATGCAGTAACATGGTCCGGTAGCCTTAAAGTAGAAGCATGCAGTAGCACCAGTTTGTACTGCGTGCTACTTTTTCGTACAACTTCATACTACTATTGTGAGATAAATTTTTCATCGGGCAATTTGAACCCCCATGCCCAGATATGGAGCTACGGAGTCCATTTACGAACTTGACCTGTCCTTTGACCCAAAGAACCTTCACACCAAGTTTGAACAAAATATTATATTTACTTCGGGAGTTATCGTGCTTACAGACGGACGGACAGTCAGGCAGACGGACAACCGTTACGAAGTCATAGGTATCCCTCCACTAACGTTTCGGGATCCGAAAAATAGTAACCTAGATTTTGAGACCCTTTTACGCGTAACACAGAATTTAACAAGTTTTCTTGTAAACATTAGGCTACAGATCAAAATTATTGGTAGTAGGGAGCTCTTGGCCCTGGCCTATAACGTGGCCAAGATTCTCATGCCATGAACTTGTCTTGCCCTAAATTTTCGTAATACGGAAATAAAAAATTTCGAAGAAACCGAAATTTCGTAACGCAGAAGTTTATCAAATTATCTTGTCGACATCACATATCAAAACGTTGATTAATATTGGTAGTAGGGAGCTCTTGGCACTGGCCTATAACGTGGCCAAGATTCTCATGCCATGAACTTGTCTTGCCCTAAATTTTCGTAATACGGAAATAGAAAATTTCGAAGAAACCGAAATTTCGTAACGCAGAAGTTTATCAAATTTTCTTGTCGAAATCACATATCAAAACGTTGATTAATATTGGTAGTAGGGAGCTCTTGGCACTGGCCTATAACGTGATTTCGAAGAAACCGAAATTTCGTAACGCAGAAGTCTATCAAATTTTCTTGTCGACATTACATATCAAAACGTTGATTAATATTGGTAGTAGGGAGCTCTTGGCACTGGCCTATAACGTGATTTCGAAGAAACCGAAATTTCGTAACGCAGAAGTCTATCAAATTTTCTTGTCGACATCACATATCAAAACGTTGATTAATATTGGTAGTAGGGAGCTCTTGGCACTGGTCTATAACGTGGCCAAGATTCTCAAGCCATGAACTTGTCTTGCCCTAAATTTTCGTAATACAGAAATAGAAAATTTCGAAGAAACCGTAATTTCGTAACGCAGAAGTTCATCAAATTTTCTTGTCGTCATCACATATAAAAACGTTGATTAATATTGGTAGTAGGGAGCTCTTGGCACTGGCCTATAACGTGGCCAAGATTCTCATGCCATGAACTTGTCTTGCCCTAAATTTTCGTAATACGGAAATAGAAAATTTCGAAGAAACCGAAATTTCGTAACGCAGAAGTTCATCAAATTTTCTTGTCGACATCACATATCAAAACGTTGATTAATATTGGTAGTAGGGAGCTCTTGGCACTGGCCTATAACGTGGCCAAGATTCTCATGCCATGAACTTGTCTTGCCCTAAATTTTCGTAATACGGAAATAGAAAATTTCGAAGAAACCGAAATTTCGTAACGCAGAAGTTTATCAAGTTTTCTTGTCGACATCACATATCAAAACGTTTATTAATATTGGTAGTAGGGAGCACTTGGCACTGGCCTATAACGTGGCCAAGATTCTCATGCCATGAACTTGTCTTGCGCTAAATTTTCGTAATACGGAAATAGAAAATTTCGAAGAAACCGAAATTTCCTAACGCAGAAGTTTATCAAATTTTCTTGTCGACATCACCTATCAAAATGTTGATTAAAATTGGTGGTAGGGAGCTCTTGGCACTGGCTTAAGAGGTACTCAAGATTCTCTTGCCCTGAACTTGTCTCACACTAACTTTCCGAAAATCTTCCTTCTGGATATCGATGGGATGAGCTGAAATTTTTGTATGAAATTTTGGCTTCGCATGATTAGCAGCTTTAAAGTTTAACTGAAAAAGGCTTAGATAGGGCAACCTAGTTACCCATCACTTATATTCACTTAAAGAAGCTTGAAAACCCGGCGAAAGTGCGTTTCTTTGTTGCTCCACTATTCACGAATAATCGATATCCAAATAGTGGAATTTCCTTATCTGATTTGTTTGCTCTGTACCCTTCTATCTGTGTTGTACGCTCGACGAAAACGATTTACGAAAAGTAAGCGTTCACGCAGTGAGCTACCTTCCTTAAAGGACCCCTCTTGCTTATTCTGCTATTTATAACATAGCCTACTTAGCTCCCATATGGAATTGTAAGCTTCTAAAATCCCCAGCTTTCTCCATTGTTTCGTTTAGTAACTACGAATTTTTAGCACTTTTACTGCCTTGCCGAGTTTTCCCGTCACCCAGCGAAAAGCCGGAATCTTCATTGTCCGCTGACAACTCTTTCACACATAAGGATGTGATAATCTTCTGTTTATTACTTCTTTTGTTTGCTTAGTTTTCCCACTTTTTAACCCGGGCACGTTCAGTTTTCAAATCTCTGGCTCAAAGATCATTTCTAGTAAGAGTTGTGCTTTAAGCTGACCACTGGCCACTGAAGCGCCGCGCATGTATTGAGATTCAACTTTTCTGCGTCATAGTAGAAATTTGCGTTGTGAGGATGACCGTAGATATTCTGCAGCAAATAGTGAAAAATAAAAAAAAGGCTCTTAAATAATACAAAAATGAGTGGACTTTTCAGTTAAACTTTAAGCTTAGCCAAGGCATTCTTTTTCCAGATGGAGTCATTAGCTGCAAGCTTGAAGATGAATATGAGGAGGTCTCAGAGCCACAGCTAAAGGTCGAAGATGCTGAAATGGTTTATGAATGCCTCCAGGAGGATGAGAGTAACAGCCAAAGCACAGGTAAGCATATCGTCTATAGAAGGCGGAAGGCCATCCCCATCGAATAAAACGGAGTTGCATCGAAACTAAAGGACGTGTCTTTACCTATAATACTAATGCAACCTACTTCCATAATCATTCCATATTTATCTAAACCCGGAGACCCCAATCTCGTACGTGTACATTTTAACCCCTCGAATAGAACCACGCTGATTTTCTCATTTGCCGTGTTTTGCTACCTTCGATGTGATTCACGCTGTCGACGGTTGTCTGCGAGAAGTTTTTCCATCAGAAAAACTGGTCATGTAAATTGTTTCCCTGTTTTCGCTATAAGTCAACGAGTATAGGAAAAGGCTTAAAAGAGACAAAACCGTGGGTTATTTGTTGAAAGCACAGCCTAGTTTCAAAGTATTCAAATATTTTACAATACTGCAAGTTTTAAAGATCGTATTTTATGATACACATCCCGATTTTCATTTTCTTTTTGTTGCAACCTCCCTATTGAAATCAGCAGGTTATAAAAAACTGTATATGCCTCCTTACTTCAACGTAGGCTTGCTCATAAATCTCGGAAAAAATTGTCTTAAAAAATATGCAAATTTCTAACTAGAAACCCGTCTGAATCACTGCAAAAATAGAAGTCTTGTTTTTTCTAATTTATTTTTTGTGAATTCGAAACCTGGGTAGCCTACATGTAAAAAAAAATCTTGATGTATTTACTGCTGGGATTGATCTTGTCTCTGAAAAGATAATCTTATCTCTAATTCGGATTAATCTTATCTCAGTAGAGAAAAGATTAATCCCTATAGCAAATACTGCAGTTAACTTTAATCCTTACTCAGAGAAACTTTTTACGATGTGGTTTTCAGGACAAGCCGAAGTTTTTTTTTTGTTGGCAACCAGGTTTTAAAGATCATGTTTTATGATACATTTCCCGATTTTCATTTTTGTTGCAACCTCCCTATCAGCAGGTTATAAAAAATTGTATATGCCTCCTTACTTCGAAGTGGGCCAAGTCGTCTTATTGCTCATAAGTTTCGAAAAAAGTTGTCTAAAAAAAATAAACAAATTTCGAACTAGAAACCCTTCTGAATCGCTGCAAAAATCGAAGTATTGTTTTTTCTAATTGTTTGGTTGCCAGTTCAATACCTATTGGCCAATATTGGCTGGAATTACTGACCACAGAAATACTCTTTAAAAAAATTTGGAGCAAAGATAATGCGTTGTCTCTCCCCTATCGTTTTCCGTGCGTCGGTCCGAGAGGAATACTGGCAGCCAGTTTTCTCAGCATCCTGCTAATTCTTCCGCCCAATTTTCTTGTAAGTGTATTCATATCTTGTAAGTGTATTAGTTAATTCGTTTCGCATCTGTGTATTTCGCAAATATTTTAGTCCTCTTCTAGCTTTAAAGGACACCTGAATGAAGAGCACCAAGTATCATCCCTATCTGTATGACTTCCGTTAACATTGCCTGCAGAAAACCCAATCAAAATACGAAATAGTGTTTCCAAGCTATGATTTTTGCTCCGTTTTGTTTCTGTCCTTATTTCGGTACGGTACCGAACAATTTTAGAAATGAACAAATGTCTCCAATCGTCCCTTCTTCTGGAATATTTTTAACCAGTTAAGCCCAAACGTATATAGAGAAGAAATTCCAATACGATCCGGCCAGCGCTGTACAAGATTTGAATGAATTGCGCTTTTTGTTTTGGAGTCCGCATGTGCAAACCTCCAGAAACGAACATCCCTATTTTGAAAACGTCACGCTCAGGAGAAGAATGCTCTCCGTGGCCATGTCTGTAAATGCATTCTCCATGGTGAGCGTGTTCCATCCTACTTACCGTAGTTACCACGCATGACGTCACAGATTCTGCCTTTTTGTCGTCAAGGCTGGAACGATTTTTCTATTTTCCACCGGGAAATCGTGCCACGGGTGAATCCGACCAATCACGTGACAGAGATTCGTGGTTACTACGCTTACCACGCTCCCGAGCGTGGTAAGCAAATAGTTACTATTAGTTACTATTTCGAGAAGGCTGGAACGGTCAGCGTAGTAACTTTTCGTGAGGATGGAACGGATTTAGTAACTAATAGTTACTATTGGTACGAGGGTGGAACACGCTCGGTGTGTTCAAGTATGATTTCATTGTTCAGGTGTCCTTTAAGCTATATGGATAATAAACTTGGTTGACTGATCGATAAAATTCCTAATGTTCAGGCGAGAATCTACAAGGGGATGAACCAGAAGAGCAAGGCGGTGAAGTCATTGATGGTTTGGAAAGTAGTGCAGTCAAGGGTGGTGCAGGCCAGCGAGAAAAGATTCACGTCTGTGAGGTGTGTGACAAACGGTTCAATAGGCACAGTCTTAAAGTGAATCATATGAGAACGCACACGGGAGAAAAACCATTCGTATGTGAAGTATGTGACAAAAAGTTTACCCTGAACAGTCACAAGATAAACCACATGAAACTACACACAGGTGAAAAACCTCATGCTTGTGAAGTGTGTGACAAAAAGTTTATTATGCACAGCCAAATCGTGCAACATATGAAAACTCACACTGGAGAAAAGCCGTATTCCTGTGAAATATGCGACAAAAAGTTTACAATCAAGGGTCATAAGACATCACACATGAGACTTCACACTGGTGAAAAACCTCACGCTTGTGAAGTGTGTGACAAGCGATTCACTGTACATAGTCTTAAAGTGATTCATATGAGAACACACACAGGAGAGAAGCCATACGTCTGTGAAGTATGTAACAAAACATTTTCTATGAAGAATCATATGAGAGATCATATGAGACTGCACACAGGTGAAAAACCTTATGCTTGTGAACTGTGTGACAGAAAGTTTGTTCAGCACAGCCAAAAGGTGCAACACATTAAAACTCACACTGGAGAAAAGCCTTATTCTTGTGAAGTATGCGACAAAAGTTTTGCACAAAAACGTACCAAGTTGCTGCACATGAGGTTACACTACTGAATGCATGAGGCTTGTGTGGTAGAAGTTTCGCTCAACGCGGTAGTATGATAGTCTGCCGGTACTTCACACGCGAGAAAAGCCATACGTTTGTGAAGTCTGCGACTGTTTAGACTCACAAAGCGGATCGTATCAAGATGCATACAAGTGAAAAAAAAACACTCTTGTGAAGTGTGTGACAAAAGTTTACCCAGGATAGCCAAGAAGTGCAGCACAAGTAGAGCCATGCACTTGTGAAGTATGTAATTACAGTTTCGCTAACAAAGTATGTAAAAAAACTTTCGCTAACAATTCTGTTGGGTTAAGCACATGAGAATTCACACTGGATAAAACTTTACTTTCTCTTAGCTTAGTAAGTAAGAGTACATTTATGACCCACAAGATGCAAGTAAGTTAGTAATTTATTTAAAACCCGGCATTTTGAAAAAGCTGGGTAGCCTAGATGAAAGAAAATGAATAAAACACATAAACACACAGAAAAAGACACTTAATTTTCAATCTTCAGCCAGGAAGCAGTGGATAATGTCGTGCGCTGGTTGAGCCCTGTTGTCCATGATTTTTTATAGCGATGAGGAAACATCCAAAAGGGTAACACTTGCATCTTGAATTTCGAACTTCTCCGTCAATGTATTGTTAGGACATAATTTCGACAAGTGAAGCAGGTGCTTTGCATATTTAAAATAACATGATGTCATCTTTTTTAATCTCCTTCTTTCGCAGAACATAAGTGACACCAGAACGAAATAGTATTGAAGGAGCGCAGAAGGTGCTTTACAAATTTCCAAAGCTTTACGATTATAGTGCCCCCGGTGTGTTAGAGCAAAAAGATAATATTGAAGATAATAGAAAAAAGAAAAGAAGAAAGACAACAGAAGAGCAGGAGAATAGAAAGGCTAGAGGCTAGAAGAATAAAAAGGCTAGAAGAATAGAAGGCTACTTTTTATTTTTACTTTTGCACTGAACTTTTTATTTTTACTTTTGCACTGAAGTGTAACCTACCGAGGGGAAGCATATAAAAACTAACACTGGAGGAAAAACCTTATGCTTGCCTTATGTCTGTGAGAAGAAAATCGCTCAATCTTGTAGCAAAGCTCACCAGAGGCGTTACTAGCCAAAATGTTTTTTGTGGGGGAAGTAAGGTATTTACCGACTGGCTGGTCATTTTTACCGACTGTTTTTGCAGAAAAAGTATTGTTTTTCAGAGAAAAAATGACTGTTTTGACGAAAAATTGACCGATTTTCAGAAAAACCGACTGTTTTCGGGAAAATCTACTATTTTTACGAAAAACCGACTGTCTTTAAGAAAAATCGGCTTTTTTCAACAAAAAAACGGCTGTTGTTACGAAAAATTGAGGCGCTTCGCGCCGACTCGATTATTTTTTACCGAATGGCCAGGGGAAGGCGTCCCCCCCCCCCCCCCCCGCGAAACGTGACGCCCCTGAAGCTCACTACATGCGAGTAGACAATGGAAAAGCTTGCAAAATCAAGATTCCACAAGGACGTTTTTGAGTGGAGTTTTGGTAATGTTGATCCTTGGAACAGCCTTACCGGAGATGCGGTTAATGCTGAATCCATCAGTATTTTCAGTGCATTGTTGATGGGATTTTTAACTTTAACTTAGTTCGACTACTCAACATTTCTTAGAGTTATTCAGAGGCGAAAGCCTTCTCTCTTGCTTTGTATTATTATTATTATTATTTTTTGATTGTGCAGAATGGATACTTCAGCTGGATTTTATTGGAGCTATATTTCGGCCCTTCTTGGCAAGGGTCCTCTTCAGGCTCAAAGCCGCTCAAGTTGGAAAAATGAACATGTGGGAAAACCGCAAATTCCCACAAGTTCGTTTTCCAACTTGAGCGGCTAAACAACAAACAGAATCAACTAACTGAATAGGCTACTCTTGTTGGGAATCGTCCGATTCCGTTTCTCACCCTATTTGAATTTTCCGCGCTTTTCCAATTTATAACGCCATCTGGCAGTGTTGAGTAAAGTAAAGCATCTTCATGGAAGCGCTACCAGTTCAGTTGGTAGACAGCCTTGAAATATATATTTAAATATATTTAAAGTGGATTTGGAGTAATTTTTAGGTAACCTTTTCGGATTATTATATAATTCAGATATGTACCTATTGATAATTTATTAATTCTGAATTGAAGTATTCATTCTTAAAGTAAAATCATAAAATAAAAGATTCATCATTTAGAGGGTTCCTGATCTTTCCTGACTTCACATATCCCTGGCTTGTACATTTGTAAATACTCGTTGTTACAATAAACGTTATTTAACGTTGGGTTGGAGGAATCGACGTGCCAGAGAGGTTTTCCCGACAACTCTATATACACAAAAAGGGATGAGAAGAAAAAAAATAACCTGTGATTCAACTTGAAAAAGAGAGAAAAATAAAGGAACAAGAAAGAAAAAAAAGAAAAAGTGTGTCGTAGGAAATTGAATTTGAGCATAGAAAGGTTCACAGTTCTCTTGCTATAGGTTGGGACAAACATCTGCTCAAGAATGAATAAGCCAATAGAACCTCCGTCTTTGGTCCCATGCATCGACTATGGATATTGTGACGAAACTGAGCTGAGCTAGAGGTATTGGCTACCCGTCTACTTCCCTTCGCTATTGTGCATACCAGAGGAATTGGCGCAGGTGGCGCGCTGCCCAGACAACCAGTCGGCTTTTATTTTGGAAACTTATTCTTCCGGGCTTCACTGCGATATAACTGTTTGTAGAGGTAACAAATTATGACGTTCCGCGTAGCTCCTACTCTCTGTTCGACTCCGCATGCTCGTATTACAGAGATAGGGAGACGAAAGTTTGGTCCTTATTTGTTCTTGAATCTGCCTTAGTTTGTAGCTACACTGCAAGAAAGCAACTGCTAGTTTATACAATGACAGCTTTACGTCATATAAAGTTAAAGAAGACAGTATTTGCGTTGTTGAAGACACCATGGTATCTGATACTACGGTCTAAAGTCGTTTTGGCAGTTACCGTGGTATCTGATACCACGGTTAATAGGTGTTTTTGAAGTTATCGCGGTATCTAGCCGGATCCGCCTGGTATCTGATATTCAGATACCACGGTCCGACCGTGGTATCTGAAAAAGTCATCTCACTTTCAACATGACAAACAATAGAGCCTAGGATTTTGTCAGATTGGTTGGAAAGAAGTTTTGTACTTGGTGATGTGACTGAATATTAGTTTTTCTTTCGAGATGACTTCGAAACGCGCAATTTCGGGAATTCTCGTTTTTGCAGAGCAACCGTAGTGTCAGAAACTACGGTAACTGCAAAAACGACTAATTGCAGATCTTGTTACCGTGGTAACAGATACCACGGAATCTGCAAAACGCAACTAGTGATCCCATGAATGCACAGGAAAATATGGCTGAAAATAATGAGGGCACAGTTGCCTGCATGCACAGAGTAAAACAAATTCGCGACAAGAAATACATAACGAAAAACACTAAGAGCGTGTTCCACCCTACTTACCGTAGTTACTACGCATGACGTCACGAATTCTGGCTTTTTGCCGTCAAGGCTGGAACGATTTTTCTATTTTCCAGCAGGATATCATGCCATGGGCGAATCCGACCGATCACGTTACAGAGATGCGTAGTTACTACGCTCCCAAGCATGGTAAGCAAATAGTAATTATTAGTAACTATTTCGAGAACGTTGGAACGGTCAGCGTAGTAAATTTTCGTGAGGATCGAACGGAAATAGTAACTAATAGTATGTAACTATTGTTAATAGGGTGGAACACGCTGCAAATTTACTATACAGAGGGCAGGAAGGTGGCTGGATGATGACAAAACTTATTCAATTATTTATTCGTCGTTGGAACCAAAACAGAAGACCGTGGTCTATCGATTGTGGGTGCGGCGATTCCATAACCATCGTTGTGTCAAATACTGACCCCATGAAAAATTATTTGACTCTGTAGTTGTATGGTAGTTTTACGCAAAAGTTGCATGTATTGATATGTAGTAGTTTGGAACATGCCTTCGACTGGGTTAATCTGACGAAGTAGTATCCGATAGCATCCAATCTTGCTGTAGTAGCATCCAGTTTGCTAATAGTAGCATGCAGTGATAACAGTAACTACTGCATGCTACTTTTTCGTCCAACTCCACACGACTAATAGCGTGTTCCACCCTTGTAACAATAGTAACTATTAGTTGCTATTTCCGTTCCAACCTCACGAAAAGCTATTACGCTGACCGTCCCAACCTTCTCGAAATAATATCTAATAGTTACTATTTGCTTCCCATGCTCGGGAGCGTACACTGTAAAAAGTTTTGCCGTATAAAGATTAGAGTTAACTGCAGTGTTTGCTACTCGGATTACTCTTATCTCTACGCAGATAAGATTAATACCAAATTGAGATAAGATGAATCTGAGTGGCAAATACTGCCGTTAACTTTAATCTTTGTACGGAGGGACTTCTTACAGTGTAGTCAGCGTAGTAGCTACGCATCTCTGTAACGTGATTGGTCGGATTCGCCTGTGCCATGATATTCTGCAGGAAAATAAAAAAATTGTTCCGGCCTTAATGGCAAAAAGCCAGAATACTCTATATGACTAAGTCCAAAACACGCCAGTGATTCGCAGGAAGAAGGAGTAAACGTGTCCGTAACGACTCAAATCGTGACTCAGCGCAGCTTTGACACCGTTTCTTCCTTTCTTCCGCAGGTACCCGGAGATTCTGCATCGGCAGGAAGAGATAGTCATCAAGAGTGTTCGTGACTTCATGTGTAGTAACTACGGTAAGTAGGATGGAACCCGCTCTAATTCTCGATTTTTTTTTTAGCGGGGATATCCCCTCACATCACAAGTGCCAAACTTCCTGGACAGAAGGTTGCTATTGCTCGATGCTGGAATGTGGGATATATATGTATAGATAATTTTGGACGCTAAACTCGACGAAAAATTTATCCCAAAACGAGTAATGAAGTCAAGGCTACCGTGTTACTGCATTCTACTGCATGCTGCTATTAGCAAGACTGGATGCTATTATAGCAAGTCAGGATGCTGCTGGATACTAGTGCTGAAGATTGGCCCAGTCTGAGGCACATTCAGTGATAGTATTTCTTACTATTGGAGATCAATACATGCAAACAGCATGCACATTTTTCGTACAACTGTCACTGAACCACGCAGGCTGCAAATTTTTCATCGGGAAGAAAAAAATAAATAAAATTTGTCTTTTATTGGCATAAGGAGCGATGATTATTATCTCTTTACAACTCGATTATTATTTATTTGTTTTATCGACATAATCTGATACAAAATAAAATGAATGTAAAAATAATAAAGAGTGTAGCAAGCGTGGTAACTACGAATATCTGTGACGTGATTGGTCGGAATATCTCAGAAGTCATTCATTTGTCATATGTCAGACTGTCATAGTCATTGACACATTGTCAGACTCATAGCTGTGAAAAGTTTACCACTTATGCAAAAACATCGCAAACTTTGCGATTTCAAAACATTTTTGCCAATACCAAGGTAAATCTTTCGAGAAAGAAAAAGATTATATTTTTTGTTTTTACGATTATTATCTCCTACCACGGCACCTTAAGAATCAAATAGTTTTCTTTGAAAACGAAAAAAGTAACCGAATTTTCTGGGCGCGTGTCAATCGGAGCGTGTTCCACCCTTCTATCAATTGACTATTAGTTACTATTTCCTTTCATCCTCACGAAAAGTTACTACGCTGACCGTTCCTATGGAATACCAAATAGGACAAAATATTCCGAACGAGAAAATCATAGGTACAAATCAGGAGTAAATATCACAGTAAAATGCAAATAAAATAGTTTCACGGTGCCGCAATATATATTACGCCGATAATCAATGGTAAAATTCACTTGGAAATATCAAGGGTGAAATTCACTAGGTAATATCAATGGTAAAATTCACTAGGACAAATCATGGGGAAAATTCATTGGGAAAAATCAAAAGGTAAAATTCACGCAATTTCGATGAAATTTCACGAGGAGAAATCAACAGTAAAATTCATGGGGAAATATCAAAGGGAAATTTCACGGTGCCGCTCCACTAACTAAAAAGAAAAATCAGTGGTAAAATAGATATTGATTGCAGATGGAAAGACATCAATGGTAAAATTTACTAGGAGAAATCATGGGGAAAATTCAAGGGGAAAATTCACGCAATTTCGACTTAATTTCATGAGGAGAATGAATAGTAAAATTCACGGGGAAATATCAAAGGGAAATTTCACGGTGCCGCAATATATATTACGCCGATAATCAATGGTAAAATTCACTGGGAAATATCAAGGGTGAAATTCACTAGGAAATATCAATGGTAAAATTCACTAGGACAAATCATGGGGAAAATTCATTGGGAAAAATCCTTTGATATTTTCCAGTGAACATTACCTGTGATGTTTCCAAGGGAACGGTGAATTTTCTCTTTCATATTTCCCCATGAATTTTACCTGTGATATTTCCCATTGAATTTTACCACTGATTTTTCTTTTTAAGTTAGCGGAGCGGCACCGTGAAATTTCCCTTTGATATTTCCCCGTGAATTTTACTGTTGATTTCTCCTCGTGAAATTTCATCGAAATTGCGTGAATTTTACCCTTGATTTTTCCCAATGAATTTTCCCCATGATTTGTCCTAGTGAATTCTACCATTGATATTTCCTAGTGAATTTCACCCTTGATATTTCCCAGTGAACTTTACCATTGATTATCGGCGTAATATTTATTGCGGCACCGTGAAATTTCCCTTTGATATTTCCCCGTGAATTTTACTATTCATTCTCCTCGTGAAATTTAGTCGAAATTGCGTGAGTTTTCCCCTTGATTTTTCCCAATGAATTTTCCCCATGATTTCTCCTAGTAAATTTTACTATTGATGTCTTTCCATCTGCAATCAATATCTATTTTATTTGCATTTCACTGTGATATTTACTCCTGATTTTTAACTATGATTTTCTCGTTCGAAATATTTTGTCCTATTTGGTATTCCATACGTTCCAACCTTCTCGAAATAGTAACTAATAGTTACTATTTGCTTACCATGCTCGGGAGCGTGGTAAGCGTAGTAACTACTCATCTCTGCAACGTGATTGGCCGGATTCGCCCGTGGCATAATATCCTGCTGAAAAATAGAAAAATCGTTCCAGCCTTGACGGAAAAAAGCCAGCATCACGCGGCATCATGCGTAGTAACTATGGTAAGTAGGATGGAACACGCTCAAAAGCGCCAACATCAACTGCGCGCAATATTCGAATATGGTCAACCGCGTGTGCTGGACAGAATTAAGAAATCAACTGTTCCTTTACACCTTTGGCTCAAGAATTTATATTATTTCAAATGTCGGCGGATGGGGTGGTCACCCAATGCAGTCTCTGTTTGGAGGACTTCCTGAGTGGCAATCTGTTAGAGCATGAGTCAGAGTGTCATGCTGTTTTCATAAAGCAAGAAGCAGATGGGTTTCTTGACATGCCATTGGAAGAAACAGGTGATATATTCTGTTTCTTCTGAAGTAAAAGTGTTTTACTCTGGCAGTTGCCAAAATGAGATTTCTGTGCAGTCCTGAGGAGGGTTTTCGCTAGATCTCGGAAGCACTTTCCGGCAAGTGAAGTGGATCGTGAATACTGCCTTGGAGTAACTTCCACTTTCCACCTGGACCAATCGGGAAAACCCATGGAAAGCTGACATCGCAGGGAAAATGTTAAATTACAAACTATTTCTAACAAATTTGGTTTACTTAATTGATAATGGTTAGTTGATTCTCTTATATTCCATCGAAGCCACTGTAATAACTGTTGCCATTTTTCTTTGTTTATTACTGATACTTGCACTGTTTTTTCTCCATTTTTCTTTGTTTATTAGTGATACTTGCACTGTTTTTTTCCCACACCTTCAAAATTGCCACCAAAACATTCAACTTTCTGTGGAACTTTCCACTATCGGTTTCCGAATTGCGAACACTGGGTTGGAAAGTTCAGCAACTTTCTGAGGTAATGTGAAAACCATTGGAAAGTGATTCTGACCTTGCTTTCTAGCTCGCAAAAACCCTCCTCTGACAGTCAGGAACAGGAGGGGTAGGAACAGGATTCCAACCTTGAACTTATATGCAGTTTATATGACCTTGTACAGGAGGAATGTTGAATGTTGCCACGAAAACGTTAAAATGGAATGTACATGCTGTCCTGACAGTCAAGAGGCAAATACGACTGTTTTCAACAGTTGGGTGTCCAAAAATATTCAGATTCTGTGCCTTTTCTTTGTTTTGAAGCTGCTTTGAAAAGGGATTTTCTGGCTATTGGCTTTGGTGACTCTACCTTTTTGGTCATTTTGTAAGTCATAGGGAGGAATTTGAGCTAAGTTTATAATGAGGTGATGTTGCTTGAAAAGACTAGAAACTAGAAATATTGAGGCAATATTTATTTATTCAAAATGTAAACCATTCGATTAGCTTCAATCTAGTATGTTTGTCAAATTTGTTGGTTCCTTTTTAAGCCAGATAGATTATTCTGAAGGAAAGATTTGAAATCTTGTCTGAGGTTTGATACCCCTCCTGTACTTCGCCTGAAATACTACAAGCAAACTTTATACAGTCCTAAATTTACCCTAGGCCATTCAGGGTGCCTTTCTTGACAGTTTCGACCTTCTTAGGATTGCAATGATCTTTCCTCTTAACCTTTTTAGGCCTAGTTCGAGGTTATAAAAAATCAAGGTTGGATACCCCTCCTGCAGCCTACCTAATAGTTTTTAAAGTTATGACTTGTGATAATATACAAATATTTGCTGATGCTTTGCTGCTAAACTGCTTAAAAAATGGATTTCCTGATTGCCTAGCCTACTAACCTTGCTCCATTTGTGATACTTGCACTGTTTTTTTCCCACACCTTCAAAATTGCCACCGAAACATTCAACTTTCTGTGGAACTTTCCACTATCGGTTTCCGAATTGCGAACACTGGGTTGGAAAGTTCAGCAACTTTCTGAGGTAATGTGAAAACCATTGGAAAGTGATTCTGACCTTGCTTTCTAGCTCGCAAAACCCTCCTCTGACCTGATTGCCTAGCCTACTAACCTTGCTCTGTTCGGGGGACTTTTGGACCCATGGGACTCTGGTTAGATATTTTGGCTATGGGGGTATTTTGTCCACAGGGAAAATTTAAGATTTTAGTCCACCTAGAACTTGAGACCAGTGCCTGTCTGCTAGAACAGAGTTTTTTACTCAAAAGCTGATTTAAAGCAAGGACAAATAATCCAATAGAACCTCCATCTTTGGTCCCATGTAGTGACTATTGATACCCTGACAAAACTGAGCAGAGCTATACCGTACTTGCTGAGCTTTGAGTTGATACACATTTACTTCCCTCTCCGCCATTGCGCATACCAGAGGAAAAACTGTAGGAAACATGCATGACCCACTTTGCAGCTTGTCATATGTGATTTCACACTAGTAGACAACCAATTGGCTGTTATTCTGAAAATTCCTTCTCCAAGGCTTTACTGCAAAAAGGCTCTAGGCTACTTTAAAACTCTACTTAATTTTCAACACTATAGGCTGTGGCTGAAGGATAAGGAAAAGCCATCCTTTTTGGCCCCAGCCCTGAGTTGAAGCCTTCCAAGATGCCCTAGACTGCTCATCAAGTGACAGTTTATTTTCATTATTATGTCATTATTTTCATTCATCATTAGGCTACTCATCGTCTGTGCACCATCGCTGACTGATGCTCGGGACTGGTACTACCTCCCCCTGTTTCCTCTGTGTCAGCCGAGTGCATCTAGTGCATCTACTAAAATTTTCTAAACCCCGCAATTGTGTTTATCTTTGAATGCCGCAAGCATAATGGGACTGTGGGAGTCGCTATGAGTAAGGTGTTTTCGATGCACAGAAAGCATGGGTCTCGGTGCTACTCCTAGTGTTATTTGGTTCCATCCCAACAAAGCTCTAAAAAAGTTCATTTGACGCTTCCGTTTTGCACTGTCGGATATGCTATTTGTCAACTCCGGAACGAGGTCCACCCGTTCTGACATCTTCTAGTAACAAGGTGAAGTCAGAGGACTAGGAAAAAGTAGCGATAAAAAGGACAAAACCAGAGTGTAGTCTCCGCAAAGCAATACGTTTTTGGGATCCCAAAACGTATGTGGAGGGACACCTATGACATCGCAAAAATGTCCGTCTGTCCGTCTGTCTGGAAGCACGATAACGCTCGAAGGGAATGAGATATTTTGATGAAACTTGGTGTGAGGATTCTTTGGGTCAATGGTAACGTCAAGATCGTAGATGGGCTCTGTAGCTCTACATTTAGGGATGGGGGGGGGGGGGTTCAAATTAAGGGGCATTTTCTTTTTTTAAGCTATTGAGATAGTTGATTTAGGGATAAGGAGACGTGCTGAATCCGAATACGAAAGTTATTTTGTTGCCGGACAAGTAGTTCACCCGGAATCCGGTGAAAACCGGACACAAAACTTGTCGACCAGTTTTCGGCTATAGCGGTCCTGCACCTTTATTCTCAAACGATTATAGCTCTGCGCACGTGGCCGCCAATCATGTATTGATTCAGTGACGTAATCGAAGGTCGAAGGGGGCGACGCGAAAGAGGCATGGGGTGAATGGGTTTATTTTATAGAGGGTTTCGATAGATAGGAATTGAAATTATTAATTAGAATGCATGCTGATATTTTACCGCTGGAAGATAGGAGGGAGGTACACGGGTAGGCCGATTGGGAGGATTGGTCCTTACTTCTGCCCGATGTGTGGAGAGCGAGAGTGTTTGCGACATCTAATGTGTGATTGTAGGAAATGTAGTAGGAATTGTAGGTATAAGTGAGGGGTTGCTCACTGAAAAAAAATGTACCGGATAAGTGAGGGGCTGCTCACTGGAAAAAGATGTACTGGATAAGTGAGGGGTTGCTCCGTGGGTGTACTAAAGTTGTTTGGCGAGGGGATGGGGTCAGCCGGTCCCAGGTACTCGTGAACCAATACATAAGTTGTCGAGGAATCTGCTGATTTCTGATGTAACACTGTATTCTAGCGGGTGGTAATGTGGTATCATGATTGTCTGATCCGTCCATTGAACTTTAAAATTTTTTTTTTTAAGAAAATGAATTTTTGTGACTATGGCCGAGCCTCATGGGCGAGGGGAACTTGAGGCGTATCGCGACAAATACTGGTGCGTTTAACGTTGCAGATAGTGTGACTTGCATCTGAGTGAACTGAGGTCACCTCTCCGCTCAGTGCAGTATTTTTTTTACTTGTATTGAAAAGTCAAAAAGACGGACAGCAACTCAAAGCTCAGCTCAGTTTTGTCGGGGTATCCATTGTGGCTGCATGGGACCAAAGACAGAAGGCTCTATTGGGTTATTTGTTCTTGGCTACAGTGTGAATGGAGGGCGACATGTAGCCTCAAAAGTAAGAAATATGAGAATAAAAAAAGGTGCTAAGTGGGTTTGAATCCGTGAGCTTCGTGTTGCGTACAACGATACGATAGGGTTCCTTCACGGAATACCGCGTTTCTGCAGTGCTACGGAGTTATGCGCTGATATTTGTGTTTTGAATTTTCACCAACTGCATTACGCTAACAGAGTGTCTCTGCGAGAACGGCTTTTAGCATCTGAAAACAAGTTGATATTAGCGCTTCGTTCTCCGTTACTACGTCTGTAACTTCCAGTTTGGTTGAAACTGTATGAGCCCATCGAGAATGGTTAAAAGTGTGATTGTTCTTTTTCCTTTGTTTGTTGTTCTTTGATTGTCAGTGCTTAATTATGATCTTTGTCACCGGAATAAAAGTATTGAATTGAATTGAAAAAGAGGACACCAAAAATCGTTTGTAAGATCTGTAAAAGGGAACCGCCCCTGGGTGTGCTCGAACCACCAGCCTTCCGGTTAACAGCCGAACGCGCTAGCCAATTGCGCCACAGAGGCGTGCACACCGGAGGCGTCATTCGATACCATGGTATCTGCCAAAACCCAACTAATAGTGACACTGTATCGACACTTCTATGGGTCTACGTAGGTTGCGTTCCACAAACTTAACAATTGTTAACAATCGTTAACTTTACTTCGGATCGGAGCTAACTGCAGCTTTAACGATCGGTAACTTTTCCCAGTTCTACAATTGTTAACTATTTTCGTTACAAAATAGTTAACAATCGTTAAGCTCGGGAACGGAAATTGTAGGTGGGCGAGCTTAAATTTCGAAATCAGAAACGTAGAACGCAGAATGTTAACAACTGTTAACAATTTATTAACGATCGTTAAGTTCCGGAACGCAACCGTAGGTAGGTAGGTTGTGTTCCCCCAACTTACCGATGGCTAACAATCGTTAACTTTACTTTGGGGCGGAGCTAACTGCAGTTTTAACGATCGTTAACTTTTCCCAGTTCTAAAATTGTTAACTATTTTGCAACGATGCTCACCGACCATCGTTACAAAATAGTTAACAATCGTTAAGCTCTTGAACGGAAATTGTAGGTTTCGAAATCAGAAACGTGGAAAGCAAAAAGTTAACAACTGTTAACAATTTATTAACGATCGTTAATTTCCGGAACGCAACCGTAGGTAGGTAGGTTGCGTTCCCCCAACTTAACGATGGTTAACAATCGTTAACTTTACTTTGGGGCGGAGCTAACTGCAGTTTTAACGATCGTTAACTTTTCCCAGTTCTAAAATTGTTAACTATTTTGTAACAATGCTCACCGACCATCGTTACAAAATATTTAACAATCGTTAAGCTCTTGAACGGAAATTGTAGGTGGGCGGAGCTTAAATTTCGAAATCAGAAACATGGAACGCAAAAAGTTAACAACTGTTAACAATTTGTTAACGATCGTTAATTTCCGGAACGCAACCCTAGTGTCGGATTTTGTCCTGTTGTAACGTGTCCATGTAGTATTTTTGCTCGACACAAGATGGACAGACGCTAGGCAGACACGAAACTACTCTGACAGTCCCTAAACCTAACCTAACCCGAACCTAAAAGAAACTGTTACGTTGTCCCTTGAAAATCTGAAGAAAAAACTTAGAATCGCTTACGCTTCAATAGTTACAAATATCAAACATCTGGATCGATTAAATCTTGCAAAAATTTATAACAGTCTAGCTGTCCCCCATCTCCTTTCCCTTTGTCCCATTTGGCAGTTTTTTACAGAATCTCAGAAATTATCTGTCCGCCGAGTGTATTTTCGTTTTGCGAAATTTCTTCTTAGTTATCCACCTTGGACCAGAAATAGTTATTTGATGAGTAATTCGCCTAATCTCTCCAACTTCTGTTATTGATAAACGGCTTCAGGATTTTCGTTCTTCTGTGTCAATGTTGTCTCACCCATGGTCAGCGCTATTTATTTAATCGTCTGATATTTTTTGTATTAAGTGTTAGTGTTTCTTTTTTCTATTTATTTTGTTTGTTACTCCATCTTTAGGGCGCTTCGCCCTCCTTTTGTTGAGATGGGTTATAAATAAATTGAATTAAATTGAATTGATACTACATGGACAGGCTCGTTGTGTCGGATTCTTTTGTCTCTGTAGTGTTCTTCAACGTACTGTCGTTCGACGTACTGGCGTTTCTATGTAGTATCGTTCGATGCGCCGTCGTGTCTATGAACTTACTATAAGTGGCGTTTTTGATCGCTGATGAAATTTCACCAGTAGACAAAGCGAGTTTGCCGATTCTTGCTTATTTACTGTTTTCGATAGCCGATAGCCTTTGGCGTTCGCCGTCGTTTTTGGGTGAGCAAAATGGGATTTTGTTTTGCTGGCAGTGTACTTCTGTTATAACATAAACTACACATTGGATATGTCTACTCGCATTGGACTTCAAAGAGGCTGCTCTCATAACGCATAACATAAAGAACCATTTTCCTCCGTTTTTGAAAGAAACCCCAAATCGTCAAACGAAATCCCAACGTCTACGGCAAAATGCGAGTCCTTGGCCGACCGGCGATGGACAGGAATTCAGGCGATAGACGTTAGCCGATCAGAACAAAAACAGAAATTAAGGTATACAGCTACGGCAATCGGCTTCCGGCGAACGTCAAAAACGACAAAAAGTCAGACGGTTACGCCATCGCCGAACTAACCGGCGATCAAAAATGACACTGTCTATGAACTTACTTGTCTATGAACTTACACAAATAATTGAATTTTGTTTTCTAACTTTTTCAGGTGGGACCCTGTTGCGGGACGAGCGGAAACAAGAGCATGAATTGAAGAAAAGAAATCTCAAACAAGGTGGAAGTGTGTCAACTAGCACGACATGCGTAGGGGAGAAGGCTGATGCCGATGAAGTTTGCGAGGACGCATCTGTGGCTAATGTGGAACACATGAGAGCATCTGCTGGAAATAAAAAATTTCCATGTCACTTCTGCGGGAAAAGCTTTGTCTACCCTTCTGTGAGGGATGTGCACGTTAGATCTCACACTGGAGAGAAGCCTTACTCATGTGAAGTGTGTGGGAAGAAATTTGTCACCAGCGGCAACATGGTACAACACATGATAACACACACCATAGAAAAACTTTACTCTTGTGAAGTATGTAAGAAACAATTCAGCCGTATGTGCGACAAGGTCGATCACATGAGGACGCACAGTGGAGAAAAGCCGTACTGTTGTGAGTTTTGTGGTAAAGATTTTCGATCCCAGATATCAATTGAGGAGTATGTAAGGATCCACACTGGAGAAAAGCTTTATTCATGTAGTATATGTGATGAGACATTCAGGACGCGATTCCAAAAGTATTACCATATGAGCATTCATCCAGTAGAAAAGCCTTATTCGTGTGACGTATGCGATAAAGATTTCGGCAACCCAAGTCTATTGGCAACGCATATGAAACGGTCCCATAAGTCGCAGAGCATTGACTTATCTCAGCCTACGGAAATCAACCTTTCGCGAACTTCTGAAGAAACAGGTAACGCGGATCTTAAGAGCAGCTCCGACTTGCCTCCGTCTTCCATCGTTTGTACGAGTAGCTGGGAGAACATCCCTATTAGATCTGGAATAGTTGCAACACAACTCTCTAAAGACACAGGAGAAACAATGGTTAGGAGCAGCTCAGACTTGCCTTTGTTTTCCATCGTTTGGACGAGTTGCGGGGAGAACATCCCAGTCAAGTCGGAAGTAATTGCAACGCAACTCTCTGAAGACACAGGAAGCACAGGGATTGCGAGCAACTCCGACATGCCTTTGTCTTCCATCGATTGTACGAGTAGCTGGGAGAGCATGCCCATCAAATCTGAAGTAGGCCTAGTTGCAAAGCAACTCTCTGAAGACACAGGGAACACAATGCCTAAAAGCAGCTCCGACTTGTCGTTGCCTTCCATCATTAGTTCGAGTAGCTGGAATGACATGATCAAGCCTGAAGTAGTTGCAACGCAACCCGCCGAAAATACAGAGCCTAAGAGCAGAATCGAATTGCCTACAACCGTTGAAACTAATATTTCTTTCAACCCTTGCAAACCCGTCATTTATACAAGACGAATACCCTCTGTCTCCTCCAAATCAAATATGATTGCATCGCAACTTTCCGAAGAAATGGAAGACATAGAGTCCACGAAGCAGATCGATCCAAGTAAGCTTATCATTAATTCATATATCATATACTCAAACAATGCAAAATAAAGATACGTCAGCTAGCCTACGATGCTTTGGCAATGTAGCCCCCAATGATTGACATAATATGGCAATTGGCAATGTAGCCCCCAATGATCGACATAATATGCAATTTGCAATGTAGCCCCCAATGATCGACATAATATTAATTCTGGGTTAAGAAGGGAACTATTGGGAGGTGAGGTTGTGTTACTTCCTGACATCTTAAAGAGCACGACCCCAAGCGTTATATGTAAAATTTGCAGATTTGTTGATGGTGTGGTGAAATTTAGAGAGAAATGGCGAAGTTTAATTCATGTAAAGTTATTTTGTTTTGTTGTTTTACATGTCTTTTCTTGTATATGGCCTTTGGCTTTGAATACAATTATTATTGTTTTGAAGTGTTTTTGAAATTAAAGAACCTGAACCTGAACCTTAACTTTCAAAAATAAAAAAAAATTATATTTTCGAAATTTTTCAGGTGGGACTCTCTTGCGGGACGAGCAGAGACCAGAGCATGAATTGAAGAAAAGAAATCTCAAGCAAGGTGGAAGTCGGTCAACTAGCAGGACATGCATAGGGGAGAAGGCTGATGCCGATGAAGTTTGCGAGGAAGCATCTGTGTCTAATATGGAACACATCAGACCATCTGCTGGAAAAAAAAACTTTCCATGTCACTTCTGCGAGAAGAGTTTTGTGTACCCTTCTGTGAGGGATGTGCACATGAGAACACACACTGGAGAGAAGCCTTACTCATGTAAAGTGTGTGGGAAGAAATTTGTCACCGCTGGCAACATGGAACAACACATGATGACACACATTAGATTAAAATTTTACCCTTGCGAAGTATGTAAGGAAAAATTCAGCCGTATGTGCGACAAGGTCGATCACATGAGGACGCACAGTGGAGAAAAGCCGTACTGTTGTGAGTTTTGTGGGAAAGATTTCCGATCCCAGATATCAGTTGAGGAGCATGTAAGGATCCACACTGGAGAAAAGCCTTATTCATGTAATATATGTGATGAGACATTCAGGACGCGATTCCAAAAGTATTACCATATGAGCATTCATCCAGTAGAAAAGCCTTATTCGTGTAACGTATGCGATAAAGATTTCGGCAACCCAAGTCTATTGGCAACGCATATGAAACGGTCCCATAAGTCGCAGAGCATTGACTTATCTCAGCCTGCGGAAATCAACCTTTCGCGAACTTCTGAAGAAACAGGTAACGCCTATCTTAAGAGCAGCTCCGACATACCTGCGTCTACGGAAACATATCAGTCGTTGAACCGCGGTAAGCTTATCGTTTATCCGAGACGCCGGAACAACGTCCAGGTGAAGTCTGAAGTAGTTGCATCGCAAATCTCTGAAGACACAGATCCTAAAAGCAGCTCCGACTTGCCTCCGTCTTCCATCGTTTGTACGAGTAGCGGGGCGAACATCCTCATGAAGTCCGAAATAGTTGCAACGCAACTCTCTGAAGATACAGGAGGCAAAGGGATTAAGAACAGCTCTGACTTGCCTTTGTCTTCCATCGTTTGTACGAGTAGCTGGGAGAAAATGCCCATCAAATCTGAAGTAGGCCTAGTTGCAACGCAATTATCTGAACCTACAGGAAACACAGTGCCTAAAAGCAGCTCCGACCTGCCTTTGTCTTCCATCGTTAGTTCGAATAGTTGGAATGACATGATCAAGTCTGAAGTAGTTGCAACGCAACCCTCCGAAAATACAGAGCCGATGAGCAACATCGAATTGCCTACAACCATTGAAACCAATATTTCGTTCAACCCTTGCAAACCCGTCAATTATACAAGACGAATGCCCGGCGTCTACTCGAAATCAAATTTGGTAGCGTCGCAACTTTCCGAAGGAATGGAAGGCATAGAGTTTATGAAGCAGATCGATCCAAGTAAGCTTATCGTTAATTTATTCATTCATACATCATACACTCGGACAAATTTTCGAAGGGAAAAACCGTTCAGGAACAGAAAAATCTCGGCAACAGCCGTTACAGTACTTTTCCATTCATGAACTGAAAATTATCTGAAACCTTTCCGCTCCAGCACAAGTGCCGGGGCACGGATAGTTAGGAAGAAATAAATCTGCCTGGCATCCTTCCATAACTAAAAAATTCGAAATCCAGGTACTTGGAAATCATTCATCTGAAGAAGTAATACCGAGATTCTAACTTATTCGTCGATTTTTGAAAATTCTTTCATTGCATTGTGTGCGAAAATTAAGTATTTTCTTTAGAATACCGAAAAATGCCAGCACTCATTAAAATTTGCAAGTTGAGGCTTTGCCATTGCAAACGAGACATTAAATCCTCGAATTGTCTCAGAATTTGTTTGAACTTAACAGAAAATCGGACATCAAGGACGGATCAATCAATCAATCATTTATTTCCAAATATCTCTTTAAAGTGATAACGTAGGATTGTCAATACAAGAACAAGGTATAATACAGTTGCAGATTAATACACTTACGAAGAGTGAGACTTTTCAAACGATTCTGTGGCTTTTACACTTTTAGAAAGTAGTCTGAATGAGCAGTTCTTCGGACTGGGCAAAATAAAGCACAACTGAAGACGGCTACTAATGCTTTCGAACTTACTGGGCATTTTCAGCTTAGAACAAAACCGTTTGTTTCTACTCGAGAACGGTTGGAAACAGTGTTTCTTATAAGTTTCTTGTTGTTCCACGGCACTGAAGCGAAATCTGTTTATGTTGCGAGAGCAACACTTTGGTTTTGTCCCGGTTATTATGTCACTTGCCTTCCGGCCAAGTGCCATTTATCGATCACTTTTTCGTCGGTCTGTCGGTCGGTCCGGTGATCACGAGTTAGGGTACTTCCAGATGTGCTACGACGATGAAACTTGGCAGGCATCAGGGACCCGAGCAAACTGACTTGAAAAAAGTCACTTCCCCCATTCTACCACCGTGGGGGAGTGGATGGAGGGGGAATCCGGAATTTTGAGGCATGCGTAACTTTCGGACGGGTGATGGGATCTGAATGAAACTTGATAAGTGGAAAGAACACATGCCTCACATTTCCGTTCTATGTCTAGATCGGATCCGACAACTTTGGGGGGAGTTGGAGGGAGGGGGTGTGAGGGCTACCGCAAATATCATGACAGGCCTAAAGTGGAGGGATCAGGATGAAACTTGATGGGAAGAACATGCACAGATCCTAGATACGTTGTTGACGTAACCGGATCGGATCCGGGCACTGTGGGGAGAGCTAGAAGGTGGGTCCCTGAATTCCGGTTATCACGGGTTAAGGTACTTCCAGATGTGCCAGGACGATGAAATTTGGCAGGCGCCTACCCGACCATGGGGGGGGGGGTGAGGAGGGAGGGAAAATCCGCGATTTTTAGGCAAGCAAACTTTCGAATGGGGCATCGGACACAATTTTGTGCGATGCACAACTTTTGAACGATTGGTCGGACCCGAAGAAAACTTGACAACTGACAAGAGGACATGTTTCTGATCAACGATATATTTTCATAATCCCCAAGGGCCGATGATCATTTGTACCTCAAGTATATGCTTACAAATGAGTTTTAGCCCCCTTAAATTGCATATATCTCTTAACTTCAAAGTAAAAAAATACTTTTGACCAAAAGATACATTTTTGTGACTCCCAAGGGCCCATGATCAATTCTGCCTCACGGGTTTTGCTTACAAATGACTTTCTAACTTACGTAAAGCGCCAAATATTCATTGAGCCCAAGCTGACTTTGAAACATATATTCAAATAATGCATAAAACGAATATGTCAGCTACTATGCTTTGGTAGGGAGGATTGCAGGTTTGTTTCCTTCCCCGAAGTTGACCCTGAAGATTGACAGCCTGACGAGGACCCTTGCCAAAATGGCCGAAATATCGCTGATGAAGCATCGTAGCTGACGTATCCGTTGTATACATGATTTGAATATATGTTTCAAAGTCAGCTTGGGCTTAAGGAATATTTATTAATGTGCTAAATATGTGCGGCAGTCTTATTTTTTTTTCCGAACGGAACAATCCTGTACAGTACCGTAATTTAATTAAAGCTGAAGAAAAATTTCACGCTTCTTGCTAAAAAAAAAAAAATCCGTATCCCAGCATAAAAATAAAAACAAATTGTTCAGATGCTGAAATTTCCTGTTGCTGGACGTAAATTTTCTGAAACTTAACGGAAAACTTCCCGTTTCTTGCTAAAAGAAAAATTCTGTATCCAGCATAAAAATAAATATTAATGGTTCAGGTGTTTAAGTTTCCTGTTGCTGAACGTAAATTTTCTGGAGCTCAATGGAAAACTCAGATGGAAATTTTGGCTTGAACAGAAATATTCCTGTTGACAGACGGAAATTTACAGTACATGAACAGAAAGATAAAGCAGAGTAAAATAACTTGTCGCATACGGAAAACGCCCGTCTCGGAACGCTTATTTTTGTGAATGTACTGAAGTTTCCTGAACGGCGCGGGGAGAACCTAAATCTTATTTGTCTTTCAAAACGGAATAATCCTGTACAGTAACTTAAATTTTCTGAACCTCAACAGAAAAAGAGCTACGAGTTCATATGGCACTTGTTACGAGTAGGTGGTACAAGAAAGTAAAAGAGAACTTCACAAAACACCCCGCCATCCAAAAATACGGTTTGGACCTAAAATTAGGATATCTAGTCCATATCCAATCCATCTCCAACCTTCCAAGTTTCAACCCAAGAAATCCACTCGCCATGTCCCTGGACGTGCCCAAGATTTCCGGTACCCCCTTCCCATTCCCCAATCCCCAGATACCGCGGCCGAACCTGGTCTGGACTCTTGGATCATCTGAAGCATTTTCTCTTACCACCTATCTTTCACTCGAATCTGAGCATTTTTTTGTCAAACTTCCGGGAAATCTCCTCCTCCTTCCACCCCCATCATGGTCGGATCCGGTTCTACCCTTAAAATATGTCATCTAGGGCATATGATCTCTGTATCTTCCAAGTTTCCTTCAAATTACTCCACTTGTTTGACCCTTATGCGAGCTACAAAATTTCCGGGACTCTCCTTCCAACTCCGCCCACCGTCCACCGTGAATATGACTCGGAAGCATAAAATGTCGCATCTCTGACTTATCCTCTTCCCGTACATCAAGTTGACTGCCCATGATGGTCGGGATCGGGGAAACGACTATTCTCAAGTCAGTCTGTTCGGGTCCCTGATACGTCTATCGTCCTACCATAAGGAAATTTCCGAACTTGCGGGATCGCCAGAATTAAGCCCCCCCCCCCTCCCCCACAGTGTTCGAATCTGGTCCGGTTATTTCAACGATTTATCCAGGATTTGCGCTGGTTCTTCCCACCAAGATTCATCCCGATCCCTCTACTCTAAGCGTTTCCCAAGATATCCGGTTCCCCCCTCCGACTCCCGCCAGGGTCACCGGATCCGATCTGGATTTGAACTGGGTCGTCTGAGACTCGGCGTTTTTCCAAATATCAAGTTTCGTTAAGATCCGATCACCCGTTGGAAAGTTATAAATACCTCAAGATTCCGGATTCCCCTCTCATCCACTCCTCCCCGGACCTGACATGGAACATCTGAGACGAAGCTCTTTCCACTTTCCAAATTTCATTCAAATCGAATCACCCGTTGAAAAACTGCCCGTGCCACTAGATTGCGGATTCCCAATCCCTCCACACCCCCACGATGGTCGGATCGAGGAAACGACTATTCTCAAGTCAATCTATTTGGGTCCCCGACACGCCTACCAAGTTTCATCGTCCTAGCACATCAGGAAGTACCGAACTCGCGCGCTTACTAGAAATTCGCACCCCCCCCCCCCCAACTCCCCAAAGTGCCCGAATCCAGTCCTCTTATATCAATGACGGATCTAGAACTTGTGCTTGTTCTTCCCACCAAGTTTCATCCAGATCCCTCCACTCTTAAGTGTTTCCAAAGATTTTCGGTTCCCCCTCCAACTCCCCCCAATATCACCGGATCCGGTCCGGATTTAAAATGGGGCGCCTGAGACACGAGGTCTTTCTGTATATCAAGATCCGATCACCCGTTCGCAAGTTAAAGATACCTCACTTTCCGGGTTCTCCCCCCCCCCCCCCAGATGTTCAGATCGGGGAAATGACTATTCTCAGGACAACCTGTTCTGGTCCTTTACACGCCTGCCAAGTTTCATCGTCCTAGGCACATCAGGAAGTACCGAACTCGCGGGATCACTTATAGAAATTCGGATCCCCCCCCCCCAACTCCCCCCACAGTGAACTCATCCGGTCCGGTTGTTTCAATTAGGGCTAGGAAGCTAGGGCTCGTGCTTGCTCTTGCCACCAAGCTTTGTAACGATCTCTCCACTCTAAACGTTTTCCAAGATTTCCGGTTGCCCCCTCCAACTCCCCCCAATGTCACCGCATCCGGTTCGGATTTAAACTGGGATGTATGAGACTTGAGGTCTTCCTATGTATCAAGTTTCATCAAGATTCGATCACCCGTTCGGAAGTTAAAAATACCTAATTTTTCCGGATTCCCCCTGCCTCCAGCCCCCCCCCCCCCCAGTGGTTGGATGGGGGAAAAGACTATTCTCAAGTCAATCTGTTCGGGTCTCTGACATGCCTGCCAATTTTCATCAGGAAGCACCGAACTCGTGGGATCACTAGAAACTCGCCCCTCCCCCCTAACACCCCCAAAGTGAGCGGATCCGGTCCGGTTATGTCAACCACGTATCTAGGACTTGTGCTTGTTCTTTCCACCAAGTTTCATCCCGATCTCTCCACTCTAAGCATTTTCCAAGATTTCCGGTCTCACCCTCCAACTCCCCCCAATGTCACCGGATCCGGTCTGGATTTAAGATGGGACGTCTGAGACACGATGTCCTTCCATATATCAAGTTTCATTAAGATCCGATCACCCGTTCGTCAGTTAAAAATACCTCATTTTATCATTTTTTTCGGATTCCCCCTCCCTCCACTCCCTCCCCCCAGATGGTTGGATCTGGGAAGCGACTATTTCTAATTTAATCTGGTCCGGTCCCTGATATGCCTGCCAAGTTTCATCGTCCTAGCTTATCTGGAAGTGCCCGAACTAGCAAAACCGGGACAGACAGACCGACCGACCGACTGACTGACGGACAGAAATTGTGCTCGCTATATGGCACTTGGCCGAAGGACAAGTGCAAAAGGAAAGAAAAAGGACAAGTGGCCGAAGGACAAGTGCCATAAAAATTGCCGTTTCTTGTTAAACTGAAAATTTCTGTGTACCAGCGTAAATATGTATGAAACAAAACAGAAAACTTCCCGTTTCTCGCGAAACAGAAATGTTCCGTACGCCAGCGTGAAAATCTGATTGAAATTCACGGCTCGCGTACGGAGATTTCTGAAATGGATCTAAATGGAAATTTCAGCTTTAACAGAAATATTCCTGTTGGCAAACGGAAATGGCAGGCGGAGTCAAATAACTTGTGGCATACGGAAAACTCCCGTCTGGGAACGGTTATTTTTGTGAGTGTATTCTCAAACAATTCAAAAAAGGAATACGTCAGCTAGCCTACGATGCTTTGGCAGAGATATTTCGGCCCTTCTTCGCAAGGGTCCTTGCCGGGCTGTTGAACGTCAGGGACAACGTTGGGGAAGAAACGAAGGAATTCGATGGGGGATTTATTTCTGGGGCTCCTGGTCTAATGTTTTTGGGTAAAAAGGATGTTGGGGATGGATAAAAAGAATTTCTGAGACAAACATTGATTTATATATGATTTTAAACTGATTCGAGAAAAAAAAAGTCCGTTTCATTGTGGTTAAGATTTTTTGTTTGTAAATAATAATAATGTAAAATTAGGTTAAAAACGATTATAAATATTCTTTGAGCCCAAGCTGACTTTGAAACATTTATTCAAACAATGTTTACAACGGGTACGTCAGCTACGATTCTTCATCAGCGATATTTCGGCCCTTTTTGGCAAGGGTCCTCGTCAGGCTGTCAATCCTCTGGTTCAACTTCGGGGAAGGAAACAAACCTTACACACCTTAAACCTTACAGGTTTGTTTCCTTCCCCGAAGTTGAACAAGAGGATTGACAGCCTGACGAGGACCCTTGCCAAAAAGGGCCGAAATATCGCTGATGAAGAATCGTAGCTGACGTACCCGTTGTAAACATTGTTTGAATAAAACGATTATAATTAACGAAAGTGAGAAGAAAATAGCCCAGACCGATTCCGTCGCATGAATTTTTTTTTAAAAACAAAATCGAATATGGAGGTATTTCCCGTGTTCTCGCTGTTTTCCGTCAGCGAGGAGTGACTCCCTTTATTCTCGCCGTTCCCATCGATACCCGAGGAGTCCCCGGAAAACGGCGAGAATTCGCCTTTCGCAGAGTCGAACTAACTTAGTGTACTCAGATCCAAGGAAGAAGAATAACCGGTTTTTGGGATCCCGAAACGTAAGTGAGGGCTTGCACATGTTTTTAACGTAACAGCTTTGCCACAGTGTCTCCTAGCTTCTTCATTCCTCCCAGTTTTTCGGCTAGCTGATACTTCACATATTAAGACCCAATACTTCACTTTTTCTAAATGGTTGTGTCGCTTTAGCAGATATGAGTTCAATAATAACATGATGGAGACTTATGGTATATAAAATCCTTTTGAAATTATGTTGAAAAAGCATGAAAAGTTTAGACGTAAGTTGCAAGAGCTCAAACATAATTTGTCATCTTTCCTCCATGAGTTTAAATTATTTTTACTGATTTTTTTTTGTTTAAATTTTGAATATTTAAATTTGAACTTTTTTTCCTTCAGTTTTTGTCATTGTTTGCGGTATTTTATCTGCCTTCGCCATTTTCATTGGTTGTTGTTTATTTTAGTCGTTCTGATAGATTAGAGTTTGCTTTAGTGTTGGTTTGTTTTTGCGTATTCATATAATCACTTATCTTATTATCATCAATTTTGGTGGATCAATAAAACATCAATCAATCATCAATCAATCGTAAAAGTTGTCCGTCTGTCCGTCCGTCCGTCCGTCTGTGATCACGATAACTCTCGAAGGGAATGAGATATTTTGATGAAACTTGGTGTGACGATTCTTTGGGCCAGAGTAAGGTCGAGTTCGTAGATGGGCCCTATAGCCCTATATTTGGGGGTGGGGGAGGGGGTTCAGATTAAGGGACAAAGAAATATTTTTAAACAGCTAATGTCGATTATGGGGTAAGAAGACGTGCTGAGCACGATGGTGAAAATCATTTTCTCGCCGGACAAGTAGTTCGTCCTGTATCCGGCAAAAACAGGAAAATATGTTAAAAGCAAAAGTTTTATCTGAAGTTGATTAGATGATAGACTTAGGGGTAAGAAGAGACGCTGTGTCCGTATATGACAATCATTTTTTACCAGGACAAATAATTAGTCCGGAATCCGGTTGTACCCGCATTTTTTTTAAGTCAAAGTTTTATTTGAAGTTGATTAGATATTCTTTATAGGGATAAAGAGATACGCTGGATTCGTTTCTGAATTTTCTTTTGTTGCTGGACTAGTAGTTCGCTCGAATTCGGGCGAAACCGCAAATTTGACAGAAGTAAAGCAGGAAGTTTCGGTCAGTATCGTCAAAATAGATATAGCTTATAGAGGTATAGATAGATAGAAAGATAGAACATCTGAACTTGGTTTTCTCTGATGATTAGCCTGGCGAAGACTGGATCTGACGAAGACAAGGCCCAATTGTCTGGATCAAATCTTAGATTTTTGGGATCCCATCGACACCTTTGGTCTTGTTCAGTTTAACTTTAAGGAGAAAAGTCTGTTTGGGTTAGGGAACTTGGAAGGTTCTTGGTGATAGTTTGGAATCACAGAGAGGAATCTATAGGTTATGCTTTGTTAGAAGAGCTGTTTGTATGTTTACTGTATGGGAAGGCGCTCGGGCTTAAAATATATCCCGTCGAGTCGAGCATTCCACCCTTCTAACTATAGTAACTAGTAGTCACTATTCTCGTTGCAGCCCCCTGAAAAGTCACTACTCTGACCATTCCAACCTTTTCGAAATAGTAACTATTCGCTTAAAGCCATGCTTCACCTTCCAGATTTTTCTTCCGGATTCCAGACAGCCTTTTTCGTCGAGACGGATCAGGAAGTTGAAGCCAGGCCTGGTGAAAAAAAAGTAAAAAAAAAAAATACAAACAATCTATAGTTTGTCGGAGTTGCGTGACCGTAGTCGCTTTTAACGTTCCGGTTTCGGTCTAATGGCGGAAATATTAGCGCCGTTCCTTGTCACGGGAGTTCTCACCGGTGGCCTCCGGTTATTCTTGTAAGGCGTTTTTGCATCCACCAATGACTACCAGTCTTATAACCCGTTTTTGAACTAACCGATTTCAAACTTTTCGTCAAAATTTGACGGGGTTTTGCGCAAAACCCAGGTTTTAAGCCGTTTTTGCACTCACCGGTGACTGACTACCAACCGGTGAACCAAAAAACGCGTTACAAGAGAAGAACCGGAACCGATGACAAAACACCACCCGATAAAAAATTTATCTCAAAATAGTACTATGAAGTAGTACGAAAAAGTTGCGTGCAGTACTAACGATGCTACTATACATGCTTCTACTTCAAGGCTACCGTGTTACTGCATACTACTATATGCTACTATTAGCAAGACTGGATTCTACTATGGCAAGACAGGATGCTACTGGATACTACTACATAAGATTGGACCAGTCTGAGGCACATTAAATGATAGTATTCTTTGCTATTACATAGTATTGTATGCAACGCTTTCATACTACTACCATACTACTACGCAGGCTACAAATTTTTCATCGGACAGAGAAGCAACGGGCCGTTGCATCAGGAGTGCAACGAACGCAGCTATTATCGGAAATATGAAATATTTCTCTTGCACATCGGCTATTGTTCTTGAAATTTTATTATTCAGATTGAATTATTATCTTATTAATCAGCTTTTTTTCCAGATGCAGCGCTTCAGTGTGAGATTGAGGTTGACAGGGAGGGGGATGCAGAAGTTGGCGAAAACGTATATGACAGCTCATATTCCTGTGAGGTATGCGGGAAGAGATTTGAGTCACTGCATACGAAAAAATGGCACATGAGATTTCATACCAGAGAAAAGCTGTACTCATGTGGCGTATGCGAGGAAAAGCTATACTCTATCGGTAAATTGGCCAATCACATGAAGATACACTCTGGACAAACACCTTATTTATGTGATGAATGTGGTACGGGTTTCATAACGCTTGACGCAAAAACAAAACATATGAGTGTTCACACAGGACAAAAGCCTTACGTATGCAGTTTATGTAATAGGAGATTCACGACTCAACGAGAACAGGGAAGGCATATGCGGATTCACACGGGAGAAAAGCCGTATTCATGTGATGTGTGCGGTAAGAGATTCAGACTCTTAGGCCCAAAGAAGTTACACGTGCTTACTCACACGGGAGAAAAGCCATATTGTTGTGGTGTATGTGATAAGAGATTCCGTACTAAAGGCCAAGAGGCAGTGCACATGAGGACTCATACGGGGGAAAGGCCGTATTCATGTGATGTGTGCGGTAAAAGATTCGGGCAGTTCACCGAAAAGAAGGCACATATGCCAATTCATACGGGAGAAAAACCTTTTTCTTGTGATGTGTGTGGGGAGGGATTTGTGTCACGCTATAAGAAGAAGCAGCACATGACAGAACATGTGGATGCGACTTCAAAGTGACGCGCTCGATTCACACCTTCGTCAGGTCAAAAGGGGTTGTAGTGTAACTCTCCGAGGAGACAGAGCTATCGGTTTTTTTCGTAAAAATGGTCGATTTTTTTCGTAAAAATGGTTGATTTTTTTCTTAAAATTCGTATTTTTTCTTAATATCTGTCGATTTTTCGTCAACACAGTCGTTCTTCTCAGTAATCGTTTTTTTTTTTATATTATTTATCTTCGGTAAAAATGACCGAATCACTATCAACTAAAAAAGTCCTAGTTTTCTAATCAGTAAAAATCAACTTCTCGATCAAACATGAAGTGGTTGCATTGCAACTTTTGGTAGTAGCTGAAGAAAAGAGCATATTGGTCGAATCCAGGCAAAAAATAATGTGGCTACCCGATGAAAAATTTGTAGCCTGCGTAGTTGTATGATAGTTGTACGAAAAAGTTGCATGTAGTATTATGTAATAGCAAAGAATACTATCATTTGCCTCAGACTGGTCCAGTCTTAAGCAGTAGTATCCAGTAGCATCCTGTCTTGTCATAGTAGCATCCAGTCTTGCTAATAGTAGGCTAGCATACAGTAGTATGCAGTAACACGGTATACTTTAAGTAGAAGCATGTAGTAGCATTAGTTAGTACTGCATGCTACCTTTTCGTAAAACTTCCTACTACTATTTTGAGATAAATTTTTCGTCGGGTACCCCCCTCCCCTCGCACACAACCCCTCCCCTCCCCCAGGTACCAAAATCCTCTGGGTGACAAAACCACCCACCTAAAACTTTATGCTGTTTATTTGTAGCCGGAGGCCCTGGTGGTTATATGGCATCGTGAACGTGTACTCAAACGAAGTCCTCTTTCATAACTGTGAAGCTTGTTGTTCGATAAAACCCGATGAAAAATTTGTAGCCTGCGTAGTTGTATGATAGTTGTACGAAAAAGTTGCATGTAGTACTATGTAATAGCAAAGAATACTGTCATTTGATGTGCCTCAGACTGGTCCAGTCTTAAGCAGTAGTATCCAGTAGCATTCTGTCTTGCCATAGTAGCATCCAGTCTTGCTAATAGTAGTATGCAGTAACACGGTAGCCTTAAAGTAGAAGCATGTAGTAGCATCAGTTAGTACTGCATGCTACTTTTTCATACAACTTCATACTACTATTTTGAGATAAATTTTTCATCGGGTATCCCCCCCCCCCCCTCGCACACAACCCCTCCCCCCCCCGGTACCAAAATCCTCTGGGTGACAAAACCACCCGCCTAAAACTTTATGCTGTTTGTTTGTAGCCGGAGCCCCTGGTGGTTATATGGCATCGTAAAGGTGTACCCAAAAGAAGCCATATTTCATAACTGTGAAGCTTATTGTGCGATAAAACCCGATGAAAAGTTTGTAGCCTGCGTAGTTCTATAATAGTTGTACGAAAAATTTGAATGTAGTACTACGTAATAGCAAAGAATACTATCATGTGCCTCAGACTGGTCCAGTCTTAAGCAGTAGTATCCAGTAGCATCCTGTCTTGCCATAATAGCATCCAGTCTTGCTGATAGTAGCATGCAGTAGTATGCAGTAACTCGGTATACTTAAAGTAGAAGTACTGCATGCTACTTTTTCGTACAACTTCATACTACTATTTTGAGATAAATTTTTCATCGGGTACCCCCCCCCCCCTCCCCGGTACCAAAATCCTCTGGGTGACAAAACCACCCGCCTAAAACTTTATGCTGTTTGTTTGTAGCCGGAGGCCCTGGTGGTTATATGGCATCGTAAATGTGTACTCAAACGAAGTCCTCTTTCATAACTGTGAAGCTTTTTGTTCGATAAAGCTTGGGCGAACATTTCTGTTGAATCAGGAGTTGTACGGTAAGGTACAATTTGTATCGACAAATATAATGAGGGTTTTCGCGAGCTGGAAAGCAAAGTCCGAATCACTTTCCAATGGTCTTCGCGCTACTTCGGAAAATTGCCGAACTTTCCAACCCGGTTTTCGCGCTTTGGAAACCGAAGCAACTTTCCCGGAAAGTGATTCCACGAGTTTAGTAGAAAGCTCCGCGGAAAGTTGAATGTTTCGGCGGGAATTTCAAAAGTGTGGAGAAAAAACAGTTTAAAGTGTCACTAATAAAAAAAAAATGGCAATCGTAATTAAGGTGATTTTGATGGGATATATGAAAATCAAAGAACCGTTAAAGCACAACTCTTACTAGAAATGATCTTTTCCCTATAAAATGGATCAGAAAAAAAACTTTTCGAAAACACCATTACTTTCGACCTGAAACTAGCGATTATCTTGTTAGCGCTTGCCGAATATGTCCAGCCTTCCTGCTTTCCGACGCGGCGGCTAGGCGCAACAGATTTGAAAACTGAACATACATTGGTTAAAAAGTTGGAAAACTAAGTAAATAAAAGAAGTAATAAACAGAAGATTATCACATCCTTACGTGTGAAAGAGTTGTCAGCGGACAATGAAGATTCCAGCAAACTTTTCGTTGGGTGACGGGAAAACTCGGCAAGGCCGAAAAAGCGCTACAATTCGTAGTTACGAAACGAAACAATGGAGAAAGATGGGGGTTTTAGAAGCTTATAATTCCACATGGGAGCTAAGTATATTATAAAAGGCAGAATAAGCAAGAGGGGTCCTTTAAGTGAACCATATTTAGTCGAAAAAGTTTGTAAATCAACATTTTCTCGGCGATATCAGCTTTCCATGCGTTTTCGCGATCAGTCCAGCGGGAAAGTGGAAAGTAATTCCAGGAATCGCTTTCCCACCGTTTTCGCGATGCGCTTCGCTCGCTGGAAAGTGATTCCGAGATTTCGCGAAAACTCTCCTATAAAGAAACCTCATGTTGCTTAAAAGCGTTAGGTTGAAAGGTTCGGATCCGAATCCGATTCCAGGGCTAGGTACGATCCGAATCCTAATCCACCATTTCATGCTGAGGATTCGAGTCCGACCTTAACAAAAATCACATCATGTACGTAGGTTATGGTTTGAAAATCAGAGCCGACAAAAAGCACTGATATCTAAGGTAGTCAGATAACGCGATATATTGCTGAAAAAAAGTTGGATTGACAAGCAGAAGATTCGAATCCGACCAAAAAGACGAATCCTAGATTGAAATCCGTTCCGGATTCGCCCATCTCTGCATGCCAGTGGCATCAGAAACAGAAATGTACTTTGTAATGTGTTATACATATTATTATACATAGTATTATACATATTATTATAGTATGCATTTTACTTTACACTGGATGGCCCATTTTGTTTCGCCAGACAGCTCTGTGGTTTATAGGGTAGTCTTAGGATCTCAAAAAGGCATGATGATCAGTGTTTCCACAGAATTTGTTGTGTTGTGTTGTGTTCACTGATTCTAAGGTTGCGTTCCCCCAACTTAACACTTGTTAACAATCGTTGACTTTACCTCGGGGCGGAGCTAACTGCAGTTTTATTGATCGTTAACTTTTCCCAGTTCTACAGTTGTTAACTATTTTGTAACGATGCTCACCGACCATCGTTAAAAAATAGTTAACAATCGTTAAGCTCTGGAAATTGTAGGTGGGCGGAACTTCGAAATAAGAAACGCGGAACGCAAGTTAACAATTGTTAACAATTTGTTAACGATCGTTAAGTTCCGGAACGCAACCTAAGAGTAGCTTCGACTTGTCTTTGTTGTAATCACTTGTAGATGACAAAAATGAAACAGTTTCTGATGAAACACAACAACAAAGTGGGGTCTTTGGAAGCTAAAGGGTAAGAAGAGAACTGAAAACACATCACCTAAAATGACTTTGAGCCGGAATTTTACCGGCGGGCTGCCGCCGCCGACTCCAGCGGTGGCGCGCCAAAATATTTTCTGGCGGCGCGCCGGAAACTTTCGGCGCGGCTTCAGGTCTCAGCCTGCCTCTTTTCAGTGACGGTAGCATGTGATATTTGGCCGCAAAAATCTGTGACATTCTGACACCTACAATATTCGGTTACTAGGTACTAGGGATCCCACTCCCTCGTTCTCACGGGTCCCCATTTGTACGGACGGCGATTGTTCCGAATAATATTCCTAAAAAGTAACCCCTGTCGGATTCGGTGCGGAGGTAGGTGTCGTTGGTTTAGTAAAACATGTTTTTAGGAATGATTAATGGGTTTCTAATATTATCATTTAGTTTCAAGGACCCCTCTTGCTTATTCTGCCTTTTATAATATAGGCACTTAGCTCTCACATGGGATTATAAGGCTCTAAAATCCCCACCTTTCTCGATTGTTTCGTCTCGTAACTACGAATTTGTAGCGCGTTTTCGGTCTTGCCGAGTTTTCCCGTCACCCAACGAAAAGTTTGCCGGAATCTTCATTGTCCGCCGACCCGCTTTTTTTTCCCGCTTTTTAACCAAGGCACATTCAGTTTTCAAATCTTTTGCGCCCAGCCGCCGCGTCGCAGAGCAGGAAGGCTGGATATAATCGACAAGCGCTAACAATAGAATCGCTAGTTTCAGGTGGAAAGTAGTGGTATTTTCGAAAACTTTTTTTTTCTGGTCTCTTTTATAGGGATCATTTCTAGTATTCGTGCTTTAAGGAAAGGACATCCCGTGGCATGATATCCTGCTGGAAAATAAAAAATCGTTCCAGCCTTTATGGCAAAAATCCAGAATTCGTGACGTCATGCGTAGTAACTACGGTAAGTAGGGTGGAACACTATCTTTGTCGGCGTTAGCCATGGCGTGCAATTTGAAAACGGCCCGCCGCACTCCCAAGAGGAAACTCCCCAACCCCTGCTGTTTGAATGCCCGAAGAACTCCAGTGGAAGAGACAACATCACCCTTTTCTGCGAGAGAAACAGGATCGATCACAGCTTCGAAAGCATAAGAACGACTCCGTTGTCCAAAGCCCAAGAAAGAATCATCTACAGTGAAATGATCAAGATTCTCCGACCAATTGAAGCCATTTAGTGCGAAAGCGGTAACCAGAGCAAAATAACACTAGGCTCTGGCGGTAACCCAATCGAAGCAAAAGGAAGGCGGAAAGGCAGCTGCAGAACGGCGGAACCCAACGCCATATTTTGAAGGAAGGATAAACGGCGGGGCTTCGGGGTCTAATTGCAAGGTCTTAATTTTTTAGGAGAGATGTAAAGTATGTTTTTTAAGCTAAGTTACTTTTTATTATGTACATTCGAGTCAAGTAAACAACCTTATTATCGTATATAAATAAATTATTTTTCTTGTCCGTTTTCTTTCGTCGGAAACAGGAATTTTTGAAAATCCAGTTTACAACAGGCGCGTAATTCGAATAGAATCAACAGGCTTGTGTCTTCTGCAGGCGTGATTAACAATTAATAACAATACATTTGGTGGCGCAGAGGGCTAACGCCGCTCGTCTTTACTCTTCCAAGCCTAGTCAACAATTAACCCAGGCATCCAGCCCAGCTACACCATTGAATCTTTGGTTCAAGAACTTGTGTCCTTTCCAATATTTGTGGATGGAATGGGTGGGTAAGTGTACTCTTTGTTTGGAGGACTTCCTGAGTGACAGTCTGTTAGACCATGAGTTACAGTGTTACGATACGTAGACTATGCTGTTTTCATAAAGCAAGAACCAGATGAGTTTCTTGATGCGCTATTGGAACAAACCGATATGCCATGGTTATACTCTGATTTTAAGTAAAGGTATTGTTCTTTGGCAACCTTCAACAGCCCCCAAATAAGCATACAGGAGGGGGCGCTGTCTAGGGAACCGGAGGTGTACTTTAATCTTTATGTCCTATGTGCTATGGCAATGCTACAGAACTGGTAGTTCTCACAGAAACTAAACCATATGAGCTGCGATCCTGCGATCTGACATCATTGACTTATAGAAACTTGTATTTGCTGGCTCCTGTTTCAGAAATTACATAGCTGAAGCTTGCTGCCTTGTGTTCCGGTAGTGTCTAGGACTACTCTACATGGTATATAGAACTCAGGGAATAGTTTGGATGAGAGCTAGGATGCCGGCATTGACTTAGAGAAAATAACATGGGAAAAAATCCACTACTGGAACCCATATATTGAGTGCTATGGTACCGGTAGCCACAACTGTTTGGTTGAAAATGACCAGCTCACAGGCACAGATGGCTATGGGCAAGGGTTCCAATAGTGCCAGAAAATTAAAAAAAAATTTGAACTCACGGACCCATGTCAGTGCAGACTAGGAAAACGGAAGTCAAAATTTTTAACTCATGGAAACCAACTCTTGCAGGCTAGGGTTCCTGTTGTAAAAAAAAAACGAACTCGTTAGAAGCATTTATAAGTATTAATCACGCACTATCAAAACCCTAGCCCATAGCCATCTATGTCTGTGAGCTGGTTATTTGCAACCAAGTGGTTGGTTGCTACCGGCAGTGGCATCACTAGCTGTTTACCTTTCGGGGGGGGGGGGGGATGTCTGGTTTGTGCCGATGGACTTAAAAATGTGCCGAAGGACTCAAAAATGTTCAGACTTAACCCGCCATTGCGCGAACAAGTTAAACTAAGCGCCTTTTTGTGCTATATAAGTTCCAATTATATAGTTTCTGGTATCACCTGCCGCCGCCCTAGCTTCTGAGTACATAATTTTGTGAGACTACCGGACGAGAAGATGGTACGATGAAGTTTCCATGAACTAAGCGCCTAATCTGCCTTTTTTTGAAAATTTAACTTTACCTACCATACAAGTTCTAGCTTTTACAGACCGCCACGAATTTCAATAGTTGCGTTTTTGCTGATACCATGGTATGTGTTACCACGGTCTAAAGTCGTTTTTGCAGTTATCGGGGTATCTGATACCACAGTCAAAAGGCGTTTTTGCAGTTATCGTGGTATCTGGCGAGTTATCGTGGTATCAGATATTCAGATACTACGGTCCGACCGTGGTAACTGGCCGTCGGATCTGAAAAGTCATCTCACTTTCATCAGATTTTGTCAGATTGGTGAAAAAGAAGTTTAGCACTTAGCGATGTAACTGGATATCTGTTTTTCTTTTGGGATGAATTCGAAAAGTGCAATTTCGGCAATAGTCGTTTTTGCAGTGCACCGTGTATCAGATACCACGATAACTGCAAAAACGACTAATTGCAGATCCAGTTATCGTGGTAACAGATACCATGGTATCAGCAAAAACGCAACTAATCTAAAAAGCCAGGTAAATGAAACACCGTTCTTCCAAATAAAGAATATTACAAAATGCACCGCAGGCGAAATTTTGTGTAAGCTAGCTGTAATGCATCAGTTGAGATTATTCCTTTGGTAAAATTTCGTATATTAAAGTTCACATATTCGGCTTTTCATTATAGCTTTCGCTAATAAGCTAAAAAAATTCCTTTTTCCGGAAAAAAATCAGCTATAGTACCATACAGTTTCCTGCTTTTAACTTGTTTCAAACCCCAAAAATTTCTGTTCTAAAACGAAAACTAAATTATACAGCATTCTTCCAAATAGAGAATACTACAAAATGCGCCGCAGGCGAAATTTTGTGTAAAACTAACTGTAATGCATCAGTTGAGATTGTTCCTTTGGTATAATTTCGTATATTAAGGTTGAAATCTGCCATTTTCCGGAAAAATTTAGCTATAGTACAATACAATCCCCGGCTTTTAGCCTGTTTGAAACCCCAAGAATTTCTATTCTAAAACGAAAAGTAAATTATACACCATTCTTCCAAATAGAGAATACTACAAAATATGCCGCAGGCAGAAATTTTGTGTAAAACTAGCTGTAATGCTAACTTTGATGTAAATTCATATATTTAGATTCACATATTTGCCTTTTCGTTTCAACTTTCGCTAAAAAGCGAAGCTTCAAACGACTGTACCCAGAACAAGTTGAACTAAGCAACACCGGCGATATTTTATTAAATCTGTATTTTTTCCAGAAAAGTTTGCGCCCGACATATGTTTCCAGAATTCGATCTTACGTATAAAAAGACCTGATGTGCTGACAAGAATAAAGAATTCAGAATTCTATTTCTTCTGTGTTTTGCCCAACAAGACTGTAAAGAACTTTATTTTTTATGTGTAAATAGAAGCCCATGTACCGACGAGACTTGAACTTCCCGGGTGCGCCCGACAAATCTTTGCAGGATTTCATTTCTTGCGTATAAAAAGAACCAGATGTGCAGACGAGTCGACCAAAGCCTGACAAAAGCATACAAAATTTTATTTCTCCTGTGTTTGCCATCCGACGCCCGACAAAAGCATAAAAAATGTATTTCTTCTGGATTCCTTATTTATAAAAACAACTCGATCTGCCGACGAGAATACCGAGGCACGACAAAAGCATGCAGGATTCGATTTCTTCTATGTTTTTGACCGACAAATGTTTGCAGGATTTCATTTCTTGCGTATAAAAAGAACCCGATGTGCCGACGAGTTGACTGACGCCCGACAAAAACATACAAAATTTATTTCTTCTGGATTCCTTATGTATAAAAAGAACCCGATGTGCCGACGAGGATACCGAGGCATGACAAAAGCATGCAGAATTTGATTTCTTCAGTGTTTTTCCCGACAAATGTTTGCAGGATTTCATTTCGATGTGCCGATTCGTCCGACGAAAGTACTTTCTCAAGACCTTTGGGGGGGGGGGGAGTCCCCCCCCCCTCGCCCCCCATAGTGACGCCCCTGGCTACCGGTACCTTAGCTCTCAATATATGGGTTCTGGTTGTTGTTTTTTCCCCATGTTATTTTCTCTAAGTCACTGAAAATCACGGCATCCCAGCTCGCATCCAGTCTATTCCATCAGTTCTATATTCTGTGTAGACACTACCGGAATATAAGTTCCAATTATATAGTTTCTGGTATCACCTACCGCCGCCCTAGCTTCTTAGTACATAATTTTGTGAGACTACCGGATGAGAAGATTGTACGATGAAGTTTCCATGAGCTATTACTATTAGCTATTACAAGCCAGCACATACAAGTTTCTGTTAGTCAATGAGGTCAGATCACGGAAGCGTAGCACTTCTGGTTTGGTTTCCAGAGAACTACCGGTTCCATAGCCTGTAGGACACACAGTATGGCTCCAGGTTCCCTAGACAGTGCCAGGATAGTTACCTATGTCGCTGGAACAAAGCGGAGAGGTAGTTTCGGAAAACATGCGCATGGATGGCTCTTTTAACTTAGTACGGCGAAGGCTCATAGATGGCTCTCAAGAATGAGAGGATCTTAGCACGAGAACCAGAAAGCGAATGTAAAACAAATTGTAAGACATATGTTTGCTTATAAACAATCAAAAGTTTCAGTTATACAAATTTTCCATTTCCAAGCATAAGCTCTTTCTGCAAACATCTAGCTTTTGTACCTTAGCCATGGGTGTCCTGGGGATGAACGCCGAATGTACAAACATAGAACTGAAGCTCAACTATCTACCCCTTTGTAATGTTACCTCATCACAATCATCAGGATGTCCCGGCCTGCAGTTATTTTCGTCCCTACCGTCTTGGACGATTACGGTTCGGTCAGATGATCAGTGCTTGTGAACTGGAATTCCTGCCAGTATTTTCGATGCTGTGTCTGGGATGATTATAGATTTCAAACAAAAATCTTTGCTGGGAAATTCTGTTGCAAGTCCCCCTTATAAGCTTTTTGGGAGTAACAAGTGGCATCCTTTATGTCTGGTTCAAAGACTGTCAGAGAGAGGATGCAAGAATCAGCGTAGTGCCACTATGGGCTTTGATGTAAAAACTATAAAGGACATAGTGAGAAGTAGTTTCATAATATAAGCTGGACCTGACTTTGAATAATCAGTGAAATATCCAGGACTACACTATGCAGGGTCAGATGAAACCCTAAAAGAGCAATTATATTTTATTTTTTCTGGTCGTGGACGGTTCGCAGCTAACCCCAAAAGTTTATGTAAGTCATCCCACGGATGACGTATATCATAAGTAAGAATACACGGACGGAATCCAATGTAGCCAGTTATTCTCATCTCATGTTTTTCCAACGAACAACCAACTTCAAGGACAATTTATCAGCCTTGGTAGCGTAGCGCTATGTAGTCATAGTATCCAAGACTCAAGAGGCTGACGGAAGCCAGGCGGGAGAAAGGTGGGAATGGGAATGAAATTCGCCGCGCTGCGAGGTCTTCATGCCGGATTACGGGACGACTGATCTTGCCCAGCGCTCACTGCTCGGAAACCATTCTTTTAGGTGTATTTTTTGTCAGAAATACCCGCGATATTATGTCATTTCCGAGGTCACTGTGAAAAAGGAACGTTGGGAGAAAGGAGTGGGAGGCAAACAAGCATTACTGAGCAAACAGCCAGATTTAACCTTATACACCTTGAACCAGCTCACCGATGAAACGTCCCCATGACAAAACATCCCCGTGGCGAAACGTCCCCGTGACAAAACGTCCCCGTGACAAATCGTCCCCGTGACAAAACGTCCCCGTGACAAAACGTCCCCGTGACAAAACGTCCCCGTGACAAAACGTCCCCGTGACAAAATGTCCCCGTGACAAAATGTCCCCGTGACAAAACGTCCCCGTGACAAAACGTCCCCGTGACAAAACATCCCCGTGACAAAACGTCCCCGTAACAAAACGTCCCCGTGACAAAATGTCCCCGTGACAAGACGTCCTCATGACAAAACGTCCCGATGGCAAAACGTCCCCACGGCAGAGTGTCCCCATGGCGAAACGTCCCCCTGGCCCGTTCCCGTCCACCTGGCAATATTTCCAGCCCATTATAGTGTGGAAAAACCGTTTCTAGTAACAACTGTGCTCTTAAGTTCGCTTAGATCATCAAGTGCATAATCGATGTAAAATAACTTCAGACTTTCATTACATATGCGGGAACATTCCTTATAATCAGGAAAATCAGACATGGGACCGGTTGCGTCATAAATATATTGTTTCCACTTAAAATATATAGTGTAATATGACTTTCAATGGACTCGTAACTGATCAGTTCTAGGTCGTTTGAAGCAACATGCACAATCTGAGGAGCACCAATATTCTCCTCAGAGAAAGGGGAAGCCCGCTGTGGCTCCCAAGAGAGTCAAACAAGGAGAATGCAAAATTTTGTGTAGGCCTAGTGCCATTATGGTGGATAAAATGACATGGAAAGCGAGGAAACGAAAGCGGGTGGAACGATTAGTTAGGTAGAGAGACACAGTAAATCTAGGTAAGACGGGTTTGATCCTTTAATAAAGTCCTTTAATAAGAAATATCAACAAAGTAAATATCGAACAAAAGCGAGATCAATGAGTTATATCGCAGAGTAAACTAACACACAAATAAACCAATTAAATAAAGGATAAAACGAAAACTGACTAACTACTAAATCTTTGCGCTTTCTTTAAAGGACCCCTCTTGCTTATTCTGCCTTTTATAATATACTTAGCTCCCATATGGAATTATAAGCTTCTAAAATCCCCACCTTTCTCCGTTGTTTCGTTTCGTAACTACGAATTTTTAGCGCTTTTTCGGCCTTGCCGAGTTTTCCCGTTACCCAACGAAAATTTTGCCGGAATCTTCATTGTCCGCTGACAACTCTTTCAAACATAAGGATGTGATAATCTTCTGTTTATTACTTCTTTTATCTGCGTAGTTTTCCCACTTTTTAACCAAGGCACTTCAGTTTTCAAATCTTTTGCGCCCAGCCGCCGCGTTGGAGAGCACTAAGACTGGATATAATCGGCAAGCGCTTACAAGAGAATCGCTAGTTTAAGGTGGAAAGTAATGATATTTTCGAAAACGTTTTTTCTGATCCATTTTATAGGGAAAAGATCATTTCTAGTAAGAGTTGTGCTTTAAGAAATGGCTATAGCTGGGAACAACACTGGTTTGTTTCTTCGCTATCGGTGAAATGCTGAAGTAGCCAACCCATTGTGGTTTTCGAAATTTTAAATTCCAAGAACATTGATCGTCTGAACTGACGACGGAATCAGTCTCTCCCAGGCGTAGCTATCCCTCAGCGATGAACGGGGACGTTTTGCCACGGGGACATTTCGCCAGGGGACGTTTCGATTGGGGACGTTTGCCATGGAGACGTTTTGTCGTCGGGACGTTTTGTCATGGGGATGTTTTGTCATGGGGATGTTTTGTCACGGGGACATTTTGTCGGGGGTGTTTCGCCGACAACCCCTTGAACCGAGGGGATGCCCACTCTCGAGTTCACGGTACATCAAGTGCCGCGATGCCCGGCAGGTGCCGACACCGGATAACAGCCAGCGCAGGGTGTCTCGCAATAGAACATTATAATAACACTTTACTAACTATGTCGACTGCAAAAAATAAATCCCAAACAGCGAGAGCCGCCATTTCACTGAAACCTTAATTTCGCGTCGTTTTTCTTTCTTTTTTTGGAACAGTTTTGTTTGACATTTCGTCGGTACTTTCATATAACTCTGAACAAAAAACATCTTTGTTTCAGTAAGTTTTCTGCGGTTATCCTGTCGCTTAGAACCTCGTTGTCTCAAGATAATTTTGGCCTCCCCTGTTTACAGTTTGAGCCGGCATTTTTAGCCAGGATGACTTTAGTGAGGACTCTAATCTCCCTCATGGCATGGGAAAGTTGAATTTACGGCTTTTTGACCCGTCGGCATTTTGGACGATCTCGGGGTCTTCAACCTCATTTGTGGGGGGCTTCCGAATGAAAGTAATCATTCGGGGGAGAATACTCCTACTGCATAAGGTGTAATAGTTTCCAGTAAACCGTTTAGACTAGTATGCTCTTGGGAGGACTATGTCAACGAGCATGCCTGGGTCGATCGAGTGAGTCGAGAGGAGAGGGGAGAGAAGGCAGACTGCTTCTGCCCTTGTGAAGAGCAGGGGCAGGACTGTCCCAAGAGCATACTACTATTTGTGTGTCTATTTAGTTTTCTACTGCAGATTAGCTTACTCTTTTCTCCTTATTTCTTCTGAAGACCACGAGCTTATCGACGAAACATCCCCGTCATAAAACGTCCCCGTGGCGAAACACCCCGTGACAGAACGTCCCCGTGTCAAAGCGTTCCCGTGAAAAAACGTCCCAATGACAAAACGTCCCAAACTGACAAACTACTACATCTTTGCGCTTTATTTAAGAAATGGCTATAGCCGGGAAAAACACTTGTGTTTGTTTCTTGACTATCGGTTAAATGCTGAAATTTTAACTGAAAAGCAAAATTATTTTGGATCATTTAACTGAACACACTGAATTATTTGGGCTAAGGGTTTTTTTGATTTTCCACTATCTGCTTTACTAGGGACTCGATAGGTCTCCGCTCACAAGACAAGACGAAAGGTTTCGATGCGACCCCAGAAATTTAATACTTGATCCCGACAATTGGTCAAATATCTGGTCTTCGCCAGACTCTTGACCATTTTTCCATTAAAATATAGAAACAGAATAAAGCCACTGGCTAATCCTCTGAGAAAACCAAGTTCAGATATGGGTTCAGCATGTGTAAGTAAGTAAGTAATTTATTTATCACCCGCCATTTTGAAAAGGCGGAGTAAATGAAGAAAATAAAGAAAATAAACAAAACACATAAACACACATATTATTTACATTATTATTATTCACACATGTATTTACCCCTATTCTTCATATCTACTTTGACGAAATTCATCATAACTTCCCTGCCTTATACTTCTGCCACAATTTCGGTTTCAGCCGAATTCCGGCCGAACTACTTGTCCGGCAGAAACACAAAGCTCAAAAATGAATTCAGCACATCTCCTTACCATAATATCGAATCTCTAATCAACTTTAGATAAAACTTTAACTTTTCAGAAAGTATCCGGTCATATACGGATTCAGCATAATATCTTCTTACCCCTAAATCGAACATCTAATCAACTTCAGATATAACTTTTTACTTTTAACAAATTTTCCGGTTCTATCCGGCGAGAAAATGATTTTCATATTCGTATTCAACATGTCGCCTTAGCCCTAAATCGACTATCTCATTAGCCATAAAAAAATATTTTTTTCGCTTCTTATTTAAAACCCCTCCCCCACTCCTAAATGTTGGTCTACAGAGCCCATCTACGAAATCGACGTACCCCTTGACCCAAAGAACCCTCACACCAAGTTTCATCAGAATATCTCATTCCCTTGGAGAGTTATCGTTCTCACAGACGGACGGACAGACGAACAACTTTTACGAAGTCATAGGTATCCCTCCACTTATGTTTTGGGATCCCAAAAAGATGCGTATAGAAGAAGAACCGGTCGTTGATGATTAAAGATCGTACACTGCCTAGAGTTCAACGAACGCGCCTAATATCGTCATGCCCTCTTGATATTCAGTAAGTTCAGAGAAAGAACATATCAAGGCATCGTAATTCTAGACATATCAAGGCATCCCACCCACTGATGAAAATACTCCCGTCAGACAAGGGAATATGCAAGGATGACAGATAAGTAGCACATAGGCCAGGTGGAATGACCACAGACAGTAAGACAATCATCCTCCAGTAGTTAGACAGATCTCTGGGTAACAAATGTCTGCACAACACACTAGAACAACTATGCTCTCTGAGAATGTTTTGTCTTTATTTTTCAGAAAACCAAAGTTTCATCGTCGCAGGCGATGGAAAAGTTAGGGTTTGTCCGTTGCCTTACAACTATACTTGCAAACCAAATCCCAGTTAAAGAAACCAACACTGACCAGCATTTAGGAATCTTGAAGTATACGAGAAAAGAAATGTACCATATCCCGCATACCCTAGACGTGTGACACTTCACGAACAACTGGAAAAAAAAAAATCATCAAAGTGGCGGTGAAGAAGGGGTGTGCAAAGCTGAAGGATTGGCCGAGGTAAGTGTAAGACTCTTTAATTGCCAGTTTGTCTGAGTTCGAAATCATTTCATCATCCTACCCTACTGATGAGGGAATAAGACAACAGAACAGAATCAGTGAAGTGACGACAAACTTTCATTAAATGACCCATCGTACCCATAGCCTAATGTCAATGCAAACCCAGTTCCGTAATAGCATTTATTAGTTTTTAAACCCAAGATCCAAGTTTCATATAAAACATTTCTTAACCCGCTAAAGACACCTCACTAATCTTTGAACTTGCTAAGATTCACTAGTTTCCATGCGCATTGTGATTCCCGACAAGTGTTGCCATCTGATATTATTGATGCGCGAAACCGGTTGTCTGAATTTTGCCGAGATTATGCTAGAAGTCAATGGGCCTGGAAAAGGCTTCATACAGCCAAGGCCGTCGATAATTTGTTAAAAACAGAGCTTAGCTGTACAATACTCAGATAGTTTCGAGTACTGTACTGTCAGAAGTTTCATAACCGACAACACAAGGATGCGCTGTCAACACTTATGTTATCTGTTGCGCTTGAAAACGTTATGCATGAAATGCTATGCATAACAAGCATTGAGAGAAAGAGCATAAAAAAGCCAAAAATGTATCTGGTGCCTTTTTTATTTGTCGCCATGATGTCGGAAAATTAAGCAGATGCATTTTTGGCGTTTTTTCGGCTCGTCTTGGCAATGCTTGTCATGCATAACGTTTTCAAACACAACAGATAACATCCCAAGTGTTGTCTGTTGAAACCGCGCAACTGCGCACCCTTGTTGTCTGTTCAGAAACTTCTGACACTGTGGAGCATACACAGTAGAAAGTGTGAGGTGTGCTTTAAGCAATAAAAAGATCGTTTTTCTTCAGAGCAACGGTCAACCACATTTACTGGTGTGCCAAGTCTCCAAACAGTCAGGAAGAGGTTGTGGCTAAGTTCCAAAGTATGGTCAAGGAAATGGATCAAGGGAATCCACAGACATCCAAACCCTGCATACCCTAAGTGCATCCATGGTCTTCTAAAGACGAAGTACGCGAAGTACAAATTGGCCCTGGGCAAGATGACAATCTCTGCAGTTAGCATACTCTCAAGGATAGGAGGCAACACATCGGGTCTCGAATCCTACCATTCGAACTTGAATACCTTTGCAAGCAAAGACAACGGCTACTCATACAAAGGAATGAACGGCAGGTATGCTATTCAGTTTCATTTCTTTTATACTTCTCTCAATTTCTGTCCTTTGTTATTTTTAGTTGGCAAGCAAAAGCAGATGAATCCAACCCCCACATACAACGAACAATTGGTGGTGTTAAAACACCTGACTACCAGTTGTGCAACTATGAATTACAGCTTGAGAAAGAAGACTCATATTTCTTCATAGCATGCACCCTGAAACATCCACCTTTTCCGGAAACAGGCCAACAAAAGAACACCCATAAATCAAAGACTGCTGACTCCTGGTAGGCGCAGCCATAAAAGCTTTCTAATATTTACATAACAGGATCATCGTCGTTCACCATAATGCAAACTGCCAGAAGGATCAACAAATCGACTCTGATGGAAATCTCAAATTCCGTCAGTACTACTCGAAAGCAGGTGGTGGAGCTCCACGGGCTACTGCAGCTAAAGTCCCATCCACATTCCGTAAGTAGCCTAAAGATACAGTCTTTACTACTTTTAGCTGTTATTACAGGCAGCAAAGAAAATTAGAACACAAAGGCCCCACATTAGCGTAAGTAAGATCAAAGTGCGATTAGACCAAAGGCCATTTGCTGCGGCCGTGGCAAAATGTCGGTAGCTCCATACGATTTTACGATCTAAGAATTTCTACACTGTAAAAACTTTCTCCGAGTAAGGATTAGAGTTAACTGCAGTAGATAAGATAGAAAAGATTAATTTCCGTAAAAGCACAAAGGGCCATGGAAACAACAAAACAGCACCTACACGAAACCGTAACCTCAACCATTATTTACAAAAAACTTTCCCTGTGAATCATGGCTACCTTTAGGAATCTTCCCAAATTTTTAACATCTCTAAAACTTCTACTTTTAAAAATTTGTTTAAACCTCTCCTCCCCCCAAATCATTTCCCAAATATTTCCTTCCTCAGGTCTTTTAGCTCCTGACAATCGCCCATTAAATGGAAAATACATTCATTTATTTTACCGCACATCGGACAGAAGTAAGGACCACGAAGCACTCTAACCTTCCTTATTTGCTCCTGGTATTTAATATCTCTTATCTCTACTGGCATAAGATTGATCCGAATTAGAAATAATCTCAGTAGAGACAAAATTAATCCCACTAGCAAATACTACAAGATTTTTTTTACAGTAGTTGCGTTTTCGCAGATACCATGGTATCTGATACCACGGTCTAAAGTCGTTTTTGCAGTTATCGTGGTATCTGATACGACGGTCAAAAGGCGTTTTCGCAGTTATCGTCGTATCTGGCCAGTTATCGTGGTATCAGATATTCAGATACTACGGTCCGACCGTGGTAACTGGTCGTGGTATCTGAAAAGTCATCTCACTTTCATCAAATTTTGTCAGATTGGTGCGAAAGAAGTTTAGCACTTAGTGATGTAGCTGGATACCTGTTTCTCTTTTGGGATGACTTCGAAAAGTGCAATTTCGGCAATAGTCGTTTTTGCAGAGCACCGTGTATCAGATACCACGATAACTGCAAAAACGAGTAATTGCAAATCCAGTTACCGTGGTAACAGATACCATGGTATCAGCAAAAACACAACTAGTGTGTGGTTTAATAGTATCGTAATAGCCTATTTGGAATTATCCATACTAGCAAAACCAAGACGGACAGTCCACTAGCAAAACCAAGACGGACAGACCATTGGACGGAATTTTTCGGAATTGCGATCTTAAAATTGAGTCCATTTGAACATTAACGACCGTTTCTAAGTTAAATAGAATTGCAAAATAGAATGTTAAATATTTAACACAGAAATTCTACAGACCTGAAAAGAAATACACTGCAGCATTACGTCCCTAGATCAATCATAAAGAATGTGAATCTCTTATTATTTAGAATAAACGACTACAAATCTTTTGATCTGAAATAGTTAGCAATAGCAGATTCTTAAAATTTAGATGGGTTTAATTTTTGTCTCCAGCCGGTTGTTGCAATACCCAGTTAATACCCAATACCCAGTTTAGCCTACAGTCAGATGATGCTGATTGATTGCCGAATGAATGAATGCAGCTAACATTAAATAGGTCGTATAAACAGTTGAAATTTCAAACACAGCTTCTAATTTCTCAATTCTCAGGGCTCAATTTCGCTTGCGTTTAAAATTCGCTCCGGTAAAAGTAGAATATTTTAGTAGCGTGCACACACAGTCCGAATTTCGCAGTCCGGTGCGAATTTCCTTCACAGCTCCGGAATTTTGACGCATCGCATGCGGATTCGGTCCGATAATTTCGTTCCGATTTGAGTAGAAAATATTCTACTTTTACCGGAGCGAATTTTAAACGCATGCGAAATTGTGCCCTGAGAATTGAAAAATTAGAAGCTGTGTTTGAAATTTCAACTGTTTACACGACCTATTAAATGTCAGCTGCATTCACTCATTCGGCAATCAATCAGCATCATCTGGCTGTAGGCTTAGCAGTGGATTTTTCAAACCTGTGGCCAAGTTTCACGTCTGAATTTCGTTTTATCTGAAAAACCTGTCGGGCATCGTGACGCGAATTTCGTATGCGCGTTTTCGCGTGCAGAATCTTACCGGACTGTGTGTGCCCTTAGCTTTTCTACTCAATCGGAACGAAATTATCGGACCGAATCCGCATGCGATGCGTCAAAATTCCGGAGCGGAGAAGGAAATTCGAACCGGACTGCGAAATTCGGACTGTGTGTGCACGCTACTTTAGTTCTCAGCTTGTAAAGTGGATTCGGTCCTTGGATAGTCGGTCCTACAGAGCTTGTCCACCAGATAACAATAAAATAATAAATAATAAAACAAATTGATTTACGAAGATCAAACTGATTTACGAAGATTCATCAGTTTCTCATATTCCGCCTCGTCTTTTTATTTTAATCGTCCGTCAGATTAGTGACTGGAATATTGCAACACTTGTTTATCGTTATCTTTTAGAAGATTCACTACCTGCTGATTTTAAAAATCTTTTTTGCCTGAACAGTCAATTTCATGACTATAACACAATACGGCGGTCCAATCTTTCTACCATTTGTTATCCTTCTAAAAGGTCTAGCTTTTCTATTCGTCATACAGGTGTAAAAGTACGGAATTCATTGCCTGGAACTGTTAGAGTGGCCGAAGATAGGAAAGTTTTTAAAAGATCCTCAAAAGGATTTATGTTGTCTAGCAATTATATTTCTTCTGTCTGATGTAATTGATACATTTTTGTTTCTGCTCGGAGGAAGATCTGACCCATGTCGCAAACCTTTTTTATTTTTCAGTTTTTCTTTAGTCATATGTCTGTTGTCGTAAATTCTCGTGTTGTCCTAAAATTTTAGTGTTGATGTGTTATAGTTGTTCGTTTGTTTTTTCTTTACAGTGCCTTAGGCTAGAATTGTATTAATAATTTTTGCAAACCCATCAGAATTAGGGAAGCGTCGTTTTTATGCCACTGACATGTCTGATAACTTTGGGAAACACCAGGTTTATTTATATTTGCCATTAAACTTGTACCTTACTTAGATCTATAGGCTACCTCAATTATTTTTGGATTTGGAACTTTCAATCAGTGTTCCTTAAACCATTATGGGTATACCTATCATTTCTTATCTTTGTTTATGAAATGTGCGAGAACGTTTCACGTTTCTTAGTTTTCTTATTTTTTTTTCTGGAGAACTATCCCCAAAATTGCAGAGAACTGCCATGCTTATCATTTTCTCATAACAAGTTAAATTTATAGTGGATCCTCTGTTTCGCCGAAAGTTTTGGTTGGAACTTAATGAAAGTGGAGAGGCTTGTAGAAGTTCTGTAGTTAACGGCAATTAGCCGCTGCTCGCAACTGCTGTGTGAGACTAGTCAATAGTTGAGTCATGCTAGTTAAGAGTTGAGTGGAAAATCAGTTTAAAACTTCTTAAAGTTTTGGTCGGATTTACTGATAGCAGGGGCGTTGCTAGCAAAAACTCGAAGGGGGGGGGGGGGGGGTGTCAGGGCCGGCTGCCGGCGCCCTGCTGCCCATTCTAGCTTTTCGTCGCACATGTGGTAATAAAACATGCAAAACCTTGCAAGCGTTGAAGTCTGAAGAAGCCAAGTAGTATCTACGAGCTCAGGGACGGTTTGAAGGGCTTGGGCGTTGGAAGTGACTACTTCAGAATATACGAAAGATTTCCAGCAAGGCTCAAGAGTCATACCAGTTGGAAACAATACCCAAGAAACACAGCATTGCATGCTCGATACTGTGCGAAATTACAGAAACTTAAGGCCTTTTTCCGCGGCACAGTTGTGGGCCACACACTTCTGAGTGTTTGTCGCGGAAACACGATTGTATGCCACACAGTCGAGCCACTAGTTGAAACTCGCAGAAACGCCGTTTTGTCTATTTTTTTGGCGGTAATTTCAAATATCTGAAATTGAAATAAAACTCATGTTAAATCTCAATAAATAGAACTCCAGGCTTATTTCCTTACCTTTCTGTACAAAAAGCATCTTCAGTTTTAAGTCTACATGCTTGAAAAAGTAGTTAGCTTTATTGTTTAGACACTATTTTGCTGCTTAACTTGAATTTCCCGCCAGAATCGACCCACAAAATCGACAATCACCTCGTCAGTTGTTTGTCGAATTTGAGCCACAAAGCGAGCCACGAAAACCTCGTTGGTCGCGGAAACACACTTGTGGGCCGCACTAAAGACCGCGGAAACACTTTTTTCGAGCCACAGTCGACCCACAAACTTATATCAGACATAATGAAAATGAGCGCCACAGGCGAATGTTTAAGTAAGCTATGACTTCTTTCGGGCAAAACGTTACTTCCACCAATAAAATCTGGATTTTAAGGTGACCAAGCCCCGAAATTCCAAATCCAAAACACGACGAAAATGACGCGAGCTTCCAGTAAATAGAGCCTACAAACAAATTTTTCTGTGAAATTTTGTACGATCAGAATACGTCTTTTCGGATCGAAAATGAAATTATGGGTCACTTAGCAAGGATCTGCCCGTCTGTCTTTGTTCATGACGAATCCAAAAATGTGAGCCTTTTTGCTGGAAGTTGGTAATGTGCTTCAGTTTGACCCTGTGCGAAAAAGAAGTACGGATTATCCAGAAAAAGAACGGAAACAGAGCAGACTTGTTCTGAGTTTCCAGCTAAAAAACAGAATCAAAATCTAATGACATGTTGTAACAATCAGGTCCGTCAATACACCGTCGCTCATTGCTCACGAATCCGATTTATTTTTAAACTAACTCGCTAGAAACTAACGAAGTCTTAAAAATTTACGCCACAAGCAAAATTGGACTGATTTTTACACGAATTAAGAGATAATTGTACATAACAGATCGTGTTAGGACTGTCAATCTGGCAAGCTCGAAACATGCGGCTGAGAATCCTATTCCTGATGTCTCAAACGCTCGAGAACGCAGAACGGCCGAGGTCCGAGGTGGGTGTCAACTCAGTTTTTTGGTAACCCTGAGCCTTTTCAAAATGGCGGGTCATAAATGAATTACTTACTTACTTACTTAATAAGCCTTATTACAAAACGTTCAGCGATCTGAGGTTTTAAATTAATTTTCCACTCAAAACTGCTGAGTGAAGCCATTTAAAAGTTTTTTTTTTAAACTTTTTTTTATAAAACTTTAGATTTTTTTTTTTTAAGCCATTTTTGTGAAAGTTTCAGTCGGAGTTGAAAGTGGAAATGCTAACAGAACTTGGCGCTCTCTTTCCAGTGATATCTCCTACAAAGTTAAACACGTAGAAATAAAGTCGCAGTTAACAGCATTTAAATATTTCTCTTATCGCTTAACTGTTGAGTGAAAAGGTCCGCTGAAAACTCCTAATGACTCCTAATGACAAATAAGAAGCTTTAATTAATTTATAACATATAGTGCATTTATAAGCCATTTTTATCCACCTACTCAAAATTACTTACAAGAAGCTCTTATAAGAAGCAGTGCCTCTAATTCCACTCCAAACCAACTCAACCCTCCCAACAAAAGGACGTATCGTTTCAAACTCGTAAAGCACGTTTTCAAGCAGGGATTCAACATCAACGAAAATGTTGACTCTTTTTGTCCATTATCGACAAATGATTGAGAGATGAAGACAAATAGCAACGGAATGAAAGAAGATTGTGGACCCATAGCAACTATCAATCTGTTAAAAGATGTAGCTTCAGGATAGTTCTGAAATGCTAAAAGTAGTGACAGAGGCAGGCCCGTATCCAGGAATTTTTTTCGGGGGGGGGGGGGGGTTGCCTGCAGATCGGACAAAAAAGTACAAAAAAGACATAAATCAGAGGGTAATGAAAATGACGCCTATAAAAATGACTATTTTTGTATGTTTTTTTTTGGGGGGGGTCAGCCCCCTACCCCCCCCCCCCCCCTGTATACGGCCTTGGACCTGCTTGAAAATGAGGATAATGATTTGGGCTACCGGATGAAAAACTTGTAGCCTGTGGAGTAGTATGGTAGTAGTACGAAAAAGTTGCATGTAATACTATGAAATAGAAAAGAATACTATCATTTAATGTACCTCAGACTGCTCCAATCTTAAGTAGTAGTATCCAGTAGCATCCTGTCTTGCCATAGTAGCATCGAGTCTTGCTAATAGTAGCATATAGTAGTATGCAGTAATACGGTATCCTTGAAGTAGAACCATGTAGCAGCATCAGTTAGTACTGCATGCTACTTTTTCGTACTACTTCATACTACTATTCTGAGATAAACTTTTCATCGGGTAAAGAGTGAGAAGTAATCATTCATTGCATCCTTATTTGGTGTTTCTTTCTGTTGCAGGGCATCGAATTGGAACCTGGAAATTCCAGACTTCCACGAGACGTTTACGGGTACACCCGCTCTCGGCCCGACCCTGCGACCCACCGGACCCCCGACCTGGGGGTCGTGAACCATGACAGCCACAAAGATCAGGAAGGAGTCGCTGATCATTCGCCGCTTCTTTTGTGGCTGCCAGTGAAGGGCCTGCAGAAGGGCGATGCGATCCGGCTCTGGAGCAATCTCGAACATTTCGGGGTCGTTGCAGAGGATGACCTCCTTCTTGTCGAGAAGAAGAAGAAGATGTTGGAGGTTCTCGGGGTGACATGCACCACCCAGAAGTTCCAAAAGTGGTGAGTCGCGTATGAAATTAGAAGTTGTCCGATTATTATTATGTTATAATTCTAATAATTTATTTAAAACCCACTGCACAAAAACAATGTGAAGATAGTGGAGTAAAGAAGAGAAGAAACAAATAAACAACTGAAAAAACACTAATACAACAAAATTAACACAAAAAAATCAACAGAACAAACGGTCCGTGGTATGGAGTAAGCCGTTCATATGCTTGTCCAGATAAATTTTTATGAAGCTCCTGGAGTTTTGCCGTTATATCGGGTGCTTCGTATTTTCGGATTTTTCTCCGATTTCGATACGATATATGCAAAAAGCAGGTATTTACAATATTTGTAGTAACATATACGTAGTTTACGTATGTCACTCTTTTTCGATAGAATAAAAGTGCCAGAAAGATAGAGTATAGAGTTATGGCAAAAAACTGAATACATAGAAACCAAAGCCTTACGGTTATACTTAAACCGGTTTGACACAGTCTTAGAATACCCATTAATCTTTTTATAAGCTTCAGATATTTAAGACTGGCGAAAGAATGAAGTATTTTTACAAACTGTTAAACCAAGCCACCGAAAGTTTTCAGCAGAGGGAATGGATGTAGTTTTGATACATTATGAGCCATCCCTATTAGGCACTTGTCCCTGTTGTGCAACTCAGTTTTTGAACAAATAGGTATTTACATCCTGATGATATTTGATAGAGCAAAACGGATACTTCAGCTGAATTTTATTAGAGCTACATTTCGGCCCTTCTTGGCAAGGGTCCTCTTCAGGCTTAAGCTTAGAGCCTGAAGAGCTTAAGCTTAGAGCCTGAAGAGCTTAAGCTTAGAGCCTGAAGAGGACCTTTGCCAAGAAGGGCCGAAATAGAGCTCTAATAAAATTCATCTGACGCATCCGTTTTACACTATCAAATATGATTTGCGGCCAGCATGGGCTGAAGGAATATTGATACATTCTGATGATTCTGCCTTGTGGTCGGGATTCGATGCCGAGTTTCATCGTCCTAGCACATCAGGAGGTACCGAACTCGCGGATCACTAGAAATTTGCCCCCCCCCCCCCAACTCCCCAGTAGTCACCGGATGACATGCCTGCCAAGTTTCATCGTCCTAGCACATCAAGAAGTACCGAATTCGCAGGATCACTAGAAATCGTACCCCCCCCCCCCCACCTCCCCCGCAGTCACCGGATCCGTTTCGTTTATGTCGTTCACGTATCTTGGACTTGTGCTTGTTCTTCCCACCAAGTTTCATCCCGAACCCTCCATTCTAAGCGTTTCCCAAGATTTCTGGCTGCCCTCTCCAACTCCCCCCAATGTCACCGGATCCGGTCCAGATTTAAAAAGGGACATCTGAGGCACGAGATCTTTCTTAGTATTAAGTTTCCTTTAAATGCAATAACTCGTTGAGCTTGCGACTAGATTCCGGATTCCCCATCCCTACACTCCCCCACGATGGTCGGATCGGGAACACCTTCTTCGGGAAAGACCTACTCGACCGCACGTAGACACACATTTTATACGTTTTCGCATCGAAAAAGAATTGCTGAAAGAAGTATGCTGATGAAACATCTGCGATAATACAACACATTAATTTGGGTAATGCAAACATGATTGCATTGTTCTGTACCATGTTCAAGTTCAAGTTCAAGTTTTTTTAATTATACACAAAAATACAAATACATGACACAAGCACTGTGGAGAACACGAATTCGTACATACAATGCTTTTTAACAATTTTACTATTAATAACAACAGCGTACCCTATAAATCCAACAAGAATAATATAATATAACTTAGTTTATCTAACCTGTATAATATCTTAATTTAAATGACCTGCCATCTACCAAATAAATAAAAAAAAATAGAAAACTACCCTCTTGCGAAAAATAAACAAAAATGACAAAATGACAGCAAGCGAGAATGCGTACAGCATAAACCAACCACACACGAAACAATCATTCAATTAACCAACCACACTCTAATAAACACATTCTTATACAATAAAAATTATATTGCAAACATAACTATTATAATTTTTTAAAATTAAGAATCAGTAGTACTTTGAGTCGGGACCTGATAAGCGATGGACTTCCTTCCAACCATTCTGCAACATCATTTTTATATTTTTCCCACACAGATGGTATTGTATATCGTAGAGAAAATCTGGATCTTATAAGTTTGGATCTTATGTTATCAGGTCCATATAAGAAAAATATGATGGAAGCAGATGGCAATCTAAATTTACTTTAAAAATGAACACTTGCAGAAATAGCAATAGTTGCACTGGAAGAATATTAAGGAGAACATACAGAGCGTGTTCCACCCTCGTACCAATAGTAACTATTAGTTACTAAACCCGTTCCAGCCTCACGAAAAGTTACTACGCTGACCGTTCCAGCCTTGTCGAAATAGTAACCAATAGTAACTATTTGGTTACCGTAAGCGTAGTAACCACGAATCTCTGTCACGTGATTGGTCGGATTCACCCGTGGTATGATATTTCGCTGGAAAATACAAAAATCGTTCCAGCCTTGACGACAAAAAGGCAGAATTTGTGACGTCGTACGTGGTAACTACGGTAAGTAGAATGGAACACGCTCACAGTGTTTCTGTCTCAGACTTTCCCGGTAATTTACTTGGGGCAGGGTCTGTTGTCAACAATCTCTGGCCTTGGTTGTTATGTCGGGAATTATACCGGGTTCTACCTCGATGTTGGAAATCGTTCCAGGGCTGGGTTTGATTGTCCCTGGTACGGTTCTGGGAATAATCTGGTTTGGTTATTCTGTTGGGCTCCCCTTCTACTTCTACAAAATCTGGCAATATGGCCGATTTTTCCACAAGCATAACACTGTCTGGGGAGGCTTTCATTTTGACCCCTGCGATCATAGGGACTTTCGTTCCACCCCTATTGGCGTTCACTTTGGCGGGACCTCACAAAGGTTACAGTCTTTTTGAACGGGGGAGTTCTACGAGGGAAGGGTGAATTTTCACGCGAGACCTCTTTCGAGCTATTAGACGGGTTTCGCTGTTTTGACGATTCTCCTGGGCTATCCACGAAATTGACGGACAGTCTTTGCTGGGCTTTTATTATTTCATCAATTTGTATCTCGTGCTCAACGAGATTGATCGCGGCATCTAGGTTTGCTGGTTGTTTAGTCAGTACCAACCGTAGTAATTTTGGAGCTAACCCCAGTTTGAAATTTTCGAATACGCTGCTCCTAAACTGGTCGTTGTTTTCTTTTCCTATCTTTTGCGCGGTGGCGACAGCTACTCTGTCAGCGAATTCCCGAACCGATTGATTTGGCTGCATATGCACTATTTCGTATTTGAGCTTCTCTTTCATGCTAGTTTCGGCGAAACGAGTTTTAAATTTTGCCAATAACTCGGCTGGTGTCGCAACTGCTGCATCCCCTTCCAGCGTCTCAAGAAATGTTAGCGCCGCGTCCTTCAATCTGAGGTATAACATATCCCTTAATTCCGCAATATTCTCAACCCCTGCGAATGCAATGAACTTGTTGAGGGTCGTTATAAACTGGTCAATGTCTGTGGTACCATTGTAAGCTGGGATTTGGTTTGCTAGCTCAGACTGTAGCACGCGGTACTCACGGTTTCGTTTTTGATCTTCCGTGACGTTAGCCATGTTATGCTAAACAAGAATGATAAGCCAAAAATCAGACACCTCCAAGAGCCTGAGCTGCCACCAATTTGTAACATCCCACCGCTGTCACCAATTTGTAACATCCCACCGCTGTCACCAATTTGTAACGTTACGTTACCCTGTTATATGTTAAGCGTGTCCGAAGACCTGAGGCGGGTTCTTACCCTTGGATGTGTTCCGACCCTTGCCTATCAAAGCAGCATAAATCTACAGTATGGCTTTATTCATAAGGTACCACTGACAATGTATCTTTAGACTGGTACAAAACCTTAATTACAGAATCATAACACTTACTTATACGGTGGTCGAGACCCAACTTCCTAATCCAATGTAATGCGCTGATTACATACTCCGAATGCTGACTCCGAATGCTGACTGCCTTTTCATTTCCGATACCCGAATATTTATACTACTTTTCCTCCAGAGGTCCTTCCAATAGAACATTAACTTATTAGCGAACTATTAGCGGAAAGAACCTCTGGAGAGAAAGTCCATAGAGCTCCCTCTAATAACACATTAACTTATTAGCGAACTATTAGCGGAAAGAACCTCTGGAGAGAAAGTGCGTAGAGCTCCAGCAAGAGAGTTCGGAAATAAAGGAGGCAACTAAGCTTAATGTCATACTTGCTAACGTTATATCGAGTACCACGAGGTCCCCCTCTTCTCGAACTGGAGTACAAACCTTTTGCTTTACAACAAACGTAAAGAGACAACAGTTATCCAGTAGCTGAACCACAGAACATAATCGAGACTGCAGTTTTAGTCTGGTTCATAATCCGCTCTGGGTATTTATCACCCCTTTTGAATATACACTTTTTACAATATACACTATTTCACTTAGATTAGTTTCATCAAAGTTAAAAATGTTGGATTTGGTTCATCTTTGATCGTTGATTCAAGGTCATCAAAGTATTCAGTAAGGTCTTGGCGAGTCACTTTTCCTTTCTTTCTCGAATAGTTTTGGCACAGTCGGACTGCTAGTTGGTCTTTGTGGCGCTTCAAGAAGGAGTCAATCCATTCACGACCTGGGATGTTGTTTTTGAAAGCGTTTACCCTTTTTCCAATGTTGTCAAGGTACGATGCAACTATCCATTGCATATCTGATTTGTCGAAGGAAAATCCCCTTTCTGCAGCAATTATAATGTTTTTCACAAGAACCTCTTCGTATTCTTTATCAATGCAGACAGGATGCCCAACTTTCTTTGAATGCCGATTCTTCATTTTGTTCTTCAGATTGCCAACAGGTGTGTTGAATCTTGTAGAAACATCACGATAGCTTGCTCCTTTGAAAGCTAAGTTAAAGCTTCCTGAAAAGTATCTTCGTTGTAATTGGCATATGGTCGACTCCCAACCTTGTGCACATAAGTCCGGGGCATCTTCCTGAAAGAATTATATTTAATTCCAGGTACCCCAAGTCCAAAGGGACCCAAAAAATCCAAATTGCAGATGAAAAGTTTGACAACGGTAACATTGAACGCACGCGGGGAACTTTGAACATGCACCACCATGCGTTCAAAGTAACCCCATTTTTTTCCTGAACTTGGAGGGACTTGGAACTCTGCTCGGACCATTGCAAACAGCAAATCGATAATAGCCTGGTCTTAAACGTTCTATATTTTTCTACTAGTTTACCAAATTACAACGTCCTCGCACATCTCTAAAAATATTTATGTCACTTTTTAAAAACTGCACAAATGGTAAAAAATATTACTTACTCATCAGCACTAGACAACGACGATGCACGTGGCAAACTGAAGAATAAAAAAGGTGGATATCAAACCTGATGTTATTCCAGTTTGAATGACTTCTTGTGGGTGATATACAGAGATTGTATGTTTGGCCAGTAGATGCCACACGGGAGCTACTGTTTTGTTCAAATTAACCCGCAAAGTTCAAAGTAACCCCCTCGGACTGTAAGAAGGCTACCGTACACGGAATCAAAAATTCCTTCAGAGTGAGACCTCTAAATTTAAAAATTTCCGACTCACTGCTAAGACCTTCAACCGATTCCAGTAAAGCTGAACGACTACGGGTAGACGCACCCGCAGAACCCAAAAAGAAGTAAAATTTGTCCTTCTGAAACTAGATACTATTTGATTTGACCGTTGTCACTGATTAATGACATACAGTTTATTACCCAAGTATCTGGTACAACGTTCTTTGTATAACTGAATCGATTTCCACCACATCTGTACTCTAACCTAAATGAATGGCTATTTCTCTTCGTACTGGCTGAGTTGAATGGATCGATGAGTGGTTGCTGACTCTTGACCGTTACAACCGTATTTCTTTATTTTGAGATCGAACCCGACGAAGCATAGTTTTAAAACACGTATTCCATAGTCTTCTAGACCGATCAAGAAACCCCCCTTTTTCTCGACCTTCATGAACCAACGCTTTAAACTAGTATCGTGCAGCTTCAATCAATGGCTTCACGTAATCATTCCAACACGGAACAACACTAAAACCACGTCGTTGGGTTGAACTTGTCGTTGGAACTGATTCGGCAGATGTTAACAATAAAATAGCACATATGCTCTCAAATACAAAAATTATACTACTCTTATGCGATTGCTGGCGGCACAAAGGATCTCGACCCACAAATTCGGGGTCACCTAGATTAATACTTTCTAGTTTATTCCTAACAGAATTTCTATAATTCAACAACTGAGCTTTAGTACCGACTTTCAGTCAAATCTTATCAGAAAGCAACGATGCACCATATGTACTATCGGTGACAGGGTTGCCAAATGCGCCTGTCCAACGTGTGCTATTTTTCTCGAGAACAGGGTGCTACATAAGTGCTACACAACATTTTTGCTAAATATGTAATTTTTGCGTAATCCTGCTTGGTGATGATCAGTTAACTTTTGATCGCGTTTTCGATCGCACAAAGATTACAGCATTTCTACGAATACCTTTGTTATTTTCGCTAAAACATTGTACGCTCATGCGTAATAAGCTGCGTGGCGCTTAGAGTTGCCACCGATAGAAAACATTGTACTCTTTTTAGTCCAGACAGCCGTTTTTGTCGAGATCTATTTTTCCTTATGCAGCATACGCGGCGCGTTTCGAGTACACTACGGCTGCGGCAGTGCAGAACGTCTTCTTGCACCTTCTTACTCATATTTGAACTGTTTTCGAACCAGTTTTACTATAGCTGTCCAGTTTATGAAGTTGCAGTTGCACTGCATTACACACTGCATATAATTCGATAGTAGTTTACGCTAGTTTCGAAAAGTCTTTATCTTTCAGTGAACTGAACTTAGTGAACTGTAGTCGTTTTTAGAGGCAAATTTTCCGAGGCGAAAGGTTTTTTCTAGCGGAAAAACAAGAGAAAAATATTCTCGGTTTTGAGCACTGCGTGAAGCATGTGGTCGAAAGAAGGACTAGGCAGGAAAGAGTCTTTAAGGATGCCCAACTTTTTTTTTATCCAAATCACTGGTTTATTAAAGAAATCATTTTTGATTGTGCTAGGTTAAAGAAAGATCATTGTCGAAAAAAATAAAAATGACTCTTGAATCAGTCGCAAAAATCAATTTCCTCTTCCTCATTTTGATCGACGCCAGCTGCATTGATATAAATGAGATTTACTGTCGTGGATCTCGATGCTCCCTTTTACTTCTGGAATGAAAGACGATAACTTGTCGAAGACCTTTTACCCATTTAAGAGAACTTATCAAACTAGTAAAGCTCAGCAGAAGATCCTCCTCCAGTCTTTTTAAATCCCCTCACTTGCTGGGTCCTAATTGTTGTTTCCCGAAATTGTAGCACCTTCATTTCTCTACATTTTCCGAAATAGTGCTACATTCCCTGGTCGTGCTACGGTGGTACATAGGCAAAAATAGTGCTACGATTACCACTACAGTGCTACAGGTGGCAACCCTGATCGGTGACAGGGTGGGTAGGTCCTGTTTCTATACCACATACAAGCGGGAAATGGTCCGACCCAATCACATCCCAATCAAAACAGTTTCTACCAAGGATTGGAAATGTTAGCAGAACTTCACCCTTTATATGCAATGGTTCAGCAAGGGTTGTAGCCCCAGCTGAAGAAGCCGTCTATTGACCACTGAGCTTGTAGTTAGCTCCTCCAATGTGCTCTCGCTGATAAGGTTGCATTCCGCTCCAGTGTCATAGAGTGTTGAAACAGCCTGGGAACCTAAATGCAAATCTACGAACGAGAGGCAAGACGTTTGACGGAGGCTACATACAAGACAAGGGGTTAAAGCAGGGAGGGATGACACTGACGGGGACGGTAGACCAGGAATTAGTTCTGGGGTTGGTGAGGTTGGCTGGAATGGGGCACATTCTCCACCCCACTTGGATTGCGCCCGTTCACATTTAAAGAAGCTTGGCTTCGACCCATACTCTTCGGCCCTCCAAAGGTAAAAGTACGTATCTACACTTTTCATTATTTCGATAAATCACGGCTCAAAGTTTGAGTACTTTTGAGAGCTTCAAATACGGTTTACGGTGAAACTGGACACTGGCTAATTCTGGAAATTAGTTAAATAGGTAAACAAATATGGGGATTTCATATTTTTAAGTAAAATTTTCTATTATTACTGCCCCGAAGCCTGAAACAGTAGATACGTACTTTTACCATTGGACCGTTACTCATATAAAGAGGCGCTCTCAAAAGGTAAAAGTGCGTATATGACATATACGTACTTTTACCATTGGACCGTTACTCATATAAAGAGGCGCTCTCAAAAGGTAAAAGTGCGTATATGACATATACGTACTTTTACCTTTGACTCGAGACTCGAATTCGAATGAAGTCCCAAAGGTAAAAGTCTGTATAAAACATAAAACGCACTTTTACTCTGCCCAAAACCCCGTATCTATGACGTATACCGAAGGTAAAACCACGTATGAAGCATGTACAACAAGTCATTTTTTTATTCAAATAATTAGAAGTTAAAAAATAAAAAAAATAAAAAGAAATCACTGAAATACTGCAGGCAGCTAAGAAACACAGCCGTGCTTCAGCAAATCGACAGAAGCTGTTGATGAAGGCATAGTGCGCCAAAATGTACGGCGATTCTCATTCATAAAAGGTACAAGTTTTTCCAAGATGGCCTTTTTCTTTTCTGGCTTTACCCCCCTTGCGCCAAGAATCGGATCTGGCAAAGGATACTTTGCCTCTTTGATTGTACTAACCAGCTTTTTTGGCACAAAACTTAGACTCTTTTCTTCACCCTCAGGGCTAGTTTTATAGAACAGTTCTGTTTTTCCCTTCTTAAAACAGACCTCACTGAACTCATCAATGGTCACGCCCAAGTTCTTCATGACGATGCCAGGAGCTTTTAAGCTTTTCCACTGGCAAAAGTCTTCTATGTCCATTTTCACGGCTTTCGTGAATTTTCTACTTTTTTCTATGGTGTCGCACAAATCCTCAAAGTCAAGAACATCCCTTTTTCGAATTCGAGACTCAATCGATCCGTGTATGGAGTCAGCCCCCATGTGCGTATGGCCTTTCACTAGATACTTGATACGAATCGTTTCAGGTCCTCCTTCACTGTTGACTATCAGTACAAATTCACTAAAAATTGTCCAATTTTTGTTCTGGGCACAGCAATTGTCAGTATAAAAAATGAAGTGCAAGATATCCCTATTCATCTTTAAGACCTTGTGGAAGGCACTACCTATATCAGGTGCATCACGTCCTTGTCGAGATTCGTTCCAAACAACGCAAAGGTTCTGGTTTTGTTGGGTGGCCTTAACGGGGGCAAACGTCTCATTAAAACACACGAGTCTTGATAGAAAAAAGGCCTCCTTTCTGCTGTGCATGATGGGAAGCAATAACACTTTTTGTAGGTCCACGGTGAACAACATGGTAGTTGAATCTTTTTCGTATTTCTGCTTATCTTCAGAAAATGCTTTTGAAACCTGTTCAACAAGATCTCTGTGCTTTCTGTACAGTTCAGTCTCTTTCTCGGTTGCCTCACCATTTGTACCAGGAGTTCTCGCAGCCCCTACTTTCTCTTTTAATAGTGTGCAAATGTCACAGCTGTCACTTTGGGGCATGCACAATGATACTTTCATACCATTAAGAATCTTCCTATATGTCTCATCACAGATTTTATTTGCTGGATATTTTTCCATTAAAGTCTTCTGCCATAAATTTGTAGCTCAAATCACGAGAAAGGTACCGAACATTTGGAGCGTGAGCTCGACGATAGTGTGGAATTGCTGGCTGAAAGCTTTCAATGTGCTGCATCACAAGGCTTCGATCAACTTTGTTTGGTGGCCCTGCCACTTTATGGCCCCTTCCGTCCTTGAGCTCATTCCAAAGAGCATCCCTTTCAATTTTTGACTTGATTGTAAAAATCACTCTGTCATTCTTGCCTAATCCTAGACAACCAAGGAATGTAGACTTGCAAACTGGCAAGTTTTCAACTTTTGGGGTAAGTGTGGGGTCGTCATTCGAATTTCTGGGAAGGCTGTACCTAACTGTAGTTTTTTTTCTACACGCAGCTTCTGGGGCAATAGTCCTTCTTTTAACTGGTAGGAATGTCAGCAAAGAAGCGAGCCACATTTGTCTTGATTTATATTCTTTGCTCCAACATGTGTCATAAATTTTCCTGAATTCTACACTGGAAAACTTCAAACATGAGTTTGTACATTTGTTAGATTTACAGCCAGGTTCGTCAGGAAATGGATACTTCTTAACATCTCTTTCAAATTTATCTTTTTCTGAGCGAACTCGTTTTGGAGTAAGGTCAACAATAGACCTTCCTTCTCCTCCACCATTTTCTTCACGTCTATTTTCTCTATCTTGTCCCACAGACCTTGCTGCTACAGCGTCAATTACACACATGACATGGTCTGAGGAATCAGGTTCACAAACAGCATTGTTGCTTTCATTAGATGGTTGATTGTCCAAATTTAGCTGGTCATCTTGGGTCTCATAAGCTGCTGCATCCGAAGCCGAATCTTCCAAGGGCAGGAAAGGATCGGTAGGAAAATGGATCAGATTGTACTCTGGATGATCTGATGTAAGATCATTACTGACCGAAAGAGGAACTAAATCTGTAAAGAGCTTTCTCCTCTTCTTCAAAGTTGTCTGCCTTTCATCATCAGAAGACCCAAATGTCCCTTCAACGTCCTCCCAGTCAATATCAGACTCATCACTATCACCTCTACTTAAATCTTCTTTTTCGAATTCTTCATCAGCAAAGTGTTTTAACTGTGCCTTAGTTTTAGCTTCTCCATCAGTGGTGTCCCTTGATCGAGAATGTCCAGAAAAATTGGGTGATATGTCTGTTGTTTGATTTATCTGGATGATTTCTGGGGGGGAACAGGAACTAGCTCCTCGTTGCTCTTCACTGGAAGATGGCAAGTCGGTATTTGAAGTTGATGCCTCATTTGTACTTGCTTGACATGCCAATGTCCTGAAAAATTGGAATTCTAAGAACTTGTTATCAACCTTGATTATCTCAGATGAAAGAGGGGGTTCTAGGGCTATTTTGATACATTTTTTTTTGTTTCTAAGGTAAGCAATATTTAGAGGCCCTCAATTTTTTCTCAATGTTGTAATAGTTGACCAAACTAATCCCTGATTATCTCAGATGACAGAGAAGGTTCTAGGGGTTATTTTGATGCATCCCTTGTTTTTTATTTTATTTCAAAGGTAAGTCATGTTTGTAGGCAATACTAAAAAAATGGCTTTAGGTGGTTGGTTGGTAATTTGGTATGACGCTGCTCTCCTGTACTAATTCGACAGCTACATAGCTAGCTGTGTAAACTGGTTGTAGCGGGTCTGTTGTACCTACCTGGTAGTACAGATGGGGTTTTACCAGAGGGTTTAGGCCTACTTGGAGAAAAGGTTCCAAAATAGCATGAAGCAAAATTTTCTTACCTTAAATCTCTTTCCTTTTGTATAACCAACGCTCTCTGTAAATTTAGAAAGCCTCTTGACATTCTATGCCAGTACTCTTTAATAGCTCAGAGTTGCTGGTTGTTCAGCTCTGCTCTGGTAAACAAACAATGATGATTGTGCTGAATCATGACATATACGTACTTTGACCTTTGGTTTCCTTTCTCATTTTAATGTGCCGGCCAAAGGCAAAAGTACGTACCAAGGGTGAAAGTACGTATCTACACAGATACGTACTTTTACCTTTGGATGCGCCCAGAAATTTTTCAGATACGTACTTTATCCATATGCTATTTCCGTTAATATTTGGACTAGAGCCTTCTTACATATACCATTCGATTCAGCACATTTTTTTTAGTATGGTGGTGGCATTAAGTCGAGAAGTGAAAAATTGTGCATATACGTACTTTTACCTTTGGAGGGCCGTCTTATCAGGGCACCACTGAACTCTGCGGCCAAACCTTAGTCAAAATGTGCAGACAGGTTCACCGTTCATCTTCAGTACTTGGCGAATTGATCCGGGAGCTTAGCGATTATTATACCCTTGATACGGACCCTGGCTCCTCGGGTATCCATAACCCTGAGGTTGTCTAGGCCTAAAGTTATTCTGATATGAACCTCTAGGCCTAGAGTTGTCATACCTTGGGCGGTAGTTTTGCCGATCTTGACCGTAATTTTTGCCCTTGACCTGTACTCAGACTGGCCTTGGCCGGAGCTCTGAGGTTGTGATGCAAAATTATGACTGCCTTCCCTAGGGTGTTTGTCATGAGCGGGGTTCCTGCAATCCTGTGGTTGGGATGCGGGAGTGAACGGGTTAGGCTTAGAGGGTTGGGTTGTTAAGGCATTGACGACCTTAACTTGAGAGAAAGACTGCTCATGCAGTTGTCTTTGAGTTCGCTCAAAGCTCACCTTATGCACCGCGATACCCTCGGAAATAGAACGGTCCAAAAGTCCAAAGTGACCCAAAAAAAACAAATTGCAGCTGAAAAGTTTGGCATTGGCCATAGGGGCTGATGACCGGCAGCTATAACGCTCAACTAAAAAATCCTTTTCTGCTCTTCAAATCTTGCGGGACCGTTGACCCAAATGAACCCCAGGCAACTGAAAGTCACTATCAAAGTTTGCAACATTGACGTCCAAAGCATTAACACACACAAAACAATACCCACTACCTAATTCACTATACCGCTCAGCTGTAGCGTTAACTTTTTTTTAGCAACTTGTCAATTATTACCTCAACATCACCCCCACTGTAAAGTGTTTCTAGGTAGGACACAAGTGCTACTTCACTGTCTTGATCATGGAGCCTGAAGCGAGCCGTTTCCACAAGCTGAACTCGTAAGCTCGATCGTTCTTGAGATTGGACATTTAGCAGCAGTGTTGCCAGGAATCGCCTCAGTCATAGAATGTGCTTACTTGGACTCTGGAGGGCTGGTTTTGGGCTTGCCAGATTGAGGGTGTATGACGGAGATATCTTCGAAATGCAGATTTTAAAAGTTGAAATATCTAAAAAAGAAAAAAGTTCCTTAAGATCGATTTACTGGAGTTCGCAGGAATCATGGGAGAGAGGGGGTTGGGGTAGACTTTATCCTGTTGACGGGGATGGATTAGAATGAATTTGCTTACATGGTTTTTATCTCCGGTCACGTATGCACCTTGTGCTCCACTGCCATTTGTTGTATAATTTTTCACCTTTACAACTAACTAACGGCACAATTTACTTACACTAAGTGGTGACTCGAAGTTTGACTGTGTGGGTCTCGACAAAACGTGCTCGCTCAGAAATAACATATGCGCAAACCATTTCTAGGGCTTCTTGTCCTTCACAGCCGCCGATCCACTTTTTGGCGCCAGTTGCGACCGTTTCTCTCTCAGAAATCCATCATTTAAGCACCTCCAGTATTTCGACATTCTTTGAATGGAATAAATAAAAAGAAGATCAACTTTCTTCATTTATCTTATGAAGTTGGGAGCATATCCTGGCAAAAACTAATTTTCCAAATATTCATTCCAAAGCAAAAGCCAAGTTCTGAGGCAGAGTATGTTGAAGAATGTTTCATACTACTATAAAACAGATTTTAATTCACAATTTAACTTTATGGGATATCGACCCGATGAAAAATTTATCTCAAAATAGTACTATGAAGTAGTACGAAAAAGTTGCATGCTGTACTAACGATGCTACTACATGCTTCTACTTCAAGGCTACCGTGTTACTGCATACTACGATATGGTAGTATTAGTAAGACTGGATGTTACTATGGCAAGACAGGATGCTACTGGATACTACTACATAAGATTGGACCAGTCAGGCTACAAATTTGTCATCGGGGAGGAAGTCCGATACAAAAATTGTTCCTCAAAGTGTTGAATATCCCCCCCCCCCCCCAGTAATAAAGGAGAACAGATACATATGCACACTATGCTCACGCTGACAGCATACCCAGTCTTTGAGTATGGTAATAAATACAGAGGTTAGTTTTAGTTTATCATATTGTCTTGCAGTAAAAGTATGTTACTTTAGATGTCTCCTAACTCTCAGTGGTTTTGTATGTACAGTAGCCAACACAAATTTAAGTACAAAAATGTCAAGTCAATCAACAATATTTGGCCCAGCAGGACTGCTGAACAGGACAGAAATTGAAAAAAAGAACTTCACAACAATACAAATAACACACAAAACAACAAACAAAGATTAAGAAATGAAAATCAAATAGAGTCAAAACTTTCATGTAGGCCTAATAAGGGACAAAGGACATTCGCTATTGTTCTGAATGTTTTGTTGACTGGGAAAGAATCTTACGTCTCATCAAATAATAGTTTAATTCTTTAAAGCTACCACTCTTTATTTCTCTGCTACTTCTACTTACTGTTCCAGTCAGGTTATGTAATCAGTATACAAGAATTTGAAAATCAAAATGAAATCTTCTTTTGTTTACACAAAGTATGAGTAACATACTAATCCCTGACATCACGCCCCAGTGCTTGAGCATGGTTATACAAAAAAAAGGCGGAGTGTACTGAATGGCCCCTATGTAAAAGCAAAGAATACCATCATTTAATGGGCCTCAGACTGGTCCAATCTTAAGTAGTAGTATCCAGTAGCATCCTGTCTTGCCATTGCAGCATCCAGTCTTGCTAAAAGTAGCATGCAGTAGTATACAGTAACACAGTAGCCTTGAAGTAGAACCACGTAGTAGCATCAGTTAATACTGCATGCTACTTTTCCGTACAACTTCGTGCTACTCTTTTGAGATAAATTTTTCATCGGGGCGCAGTCTAGAAGAACTTGGTACCCTCATGCCCAACACTGCGCATGTCTAAATTTGGCATACCATATTCCCCTACGTCCCTACTGGATACAAGCAGGTACTGTAATCTAACTGTCACCTACCTCACTACAAAAGAATTATAACTGGTTGACAAAAACGAAAATGTAGTCCGAAATTTTATTAGAGCTATTTTTCAGCCCTTCTTGGCTCACAGTCCTTTTTAAAAGTTCATTTTCCATTTGAGCCTGAAGAGTAGCCTACATACTTGACAGTGCAAAACGGATACATCAGCTGAATTTCATTAGACCTATATTTTGGCTCTTCTTGGCACAGGTCCTGTTGGAAAAACAAACTAAATGTGCAAAATTCTGAAAGCAGCCACCTTGGACTGATGGAATATTTAGCCTCAACAGAACACCATCTTTAAAGATATGATGTATCCGTTTTGCGCTGTCAAATATGATTCGCAGCGACTTCGGGATGAAGTAATATTTAACTACTGCAGTAAGGACTGTATAGAATTTTTCTTTTAACATTTTTGAGGCCAAGCTTCAGGTTATTAAGTATGTTCGTGGTTGGGTACAGTAGTACAGGAGGGGTATCCAACCTCGAATTTATATGACTTCAAACTTTGCATAACCTTACAAGGAAATTTATGTGCAGTCCAAAACAGGTCCTGGGTCACTAGGGTTTCCTTCTTTACAGTCAGGACCTTTTTAGTACTTGATTGAAACTTCCTTCCGTCCCTTTTAGGCCAGGTTCGAGTTTGCGTAAATTCAAGGTTGGATACTACTCCTGTACCCCAAATTTAGCAGAGGATAGTATATACCTGCATAGCCACAGGGTGTGGATAGGTAACTCAGGACAAGTCACAAAGTTTGTAAGTTATAGGAAAGGCAAAGCTTACCATCTACACCAGCTTCCACTGCAACCAGGCCTTCAGCACAAGGTGTTGTTTGCAATGGGCTTCATGGTTCTTGCTATACAGTATGGGCTGGCACCTCTAACAGCTAAAATTAGTTTTTCTGTCAGCTCCATTACTTTTGTTATTATTTTTCTCTTCTTTGAAAGCCAAAACGACACATGCGTTATGTCGTATTTAGTTAAAATATTTCAACGCATCCGACACTGCAGCAAACGGATGGTTCTGCGTCTTTTATCGTACAATTTGTGTCGTTCGTCGCAGGTTTTTGCGCGAAATCGCAGCAGTGTGAACCTAGGGATAAGCGGCTAAAGTACAGTGAGATGATAGAAGTCGTGCAATCCTGCATTCAAGGATGACGAAAATAAAGGCAGAAAAGGGCCGTTGGACTGAACATTAAAACGTTTAAAGAAGGAAAGACGTGCTTCCAAATGTTTTTACTCTAGGTTTAGAAAGTCAGTTAGAATATCCGTCTCTGGCGAAGTGGGAAGAAAGATTTACTTTTTTTTTCACACAAATCATTCGTGTAATATCTATGGTAGATTGTTAGTGATGAAAAAAAAACTGTTAATAGGTTAGATAGTGAAACATTTAGCCAGCTACCCGAGATAATGATATATAGTTTGACCAAAATTAATAAGTTGTTATCTCAAATGTAGACGTTTTGAATGATGCCATACAATTTTAAAATTAGGAAGTCCTTCAAGCCAACTGTTTTTCGCAACTAACCAAGAACTGTTAAGAACTGAATTTTGTGTACAGAGTACAACTTAAAAACAAAACATAACAACTACATTAGGAAATCCTTCAAGCCAACTGTTTTTCGCAACTAACCGAGAACTGTTAGGAACTGAATTTTGTGCACAGGGTACAACTTATAAACAAAACATAACAACTCTTTGAGTACAGTTCGCCAGCTATGCCCAAATTCGAATTTGAATTAATGTAAAAAGATGATAATGAAAAAAAAACATGACGAAAAGGCGGACTGTTAATAGCATAGACAATGACAAATTGAGGCAGATGTAAAGTGCAACTATCCGAGATAATGATATACATTTTTTACCAAGAATAATAAGTTGTTTGTTATCACAAATTGATACGTCTTGAAAGATATCTTACACTCAGCAATCATTAGTTTAAAATCAGGACTTTAGAGCCTACTGTTTTTCGCAATTACACGAGAGTACAACTTAACAACAAGACAGTAACTCATTGAGTACATTTCGACAGCTAAATACCCTAAACTGTCCAAGCTTAATACCTTTTCTAGAAGCGATTCTATACAGTCCTGAGAAGACCAAAATAAAATTAGTAATTTTCACACAGATCCTACTGAATCTGAACTAAATGCATGCAGGTTAGGTCTACCCTTCAACGTTCAAGTTGCTTAATTGCTCCCTCGAGTCATCAAATGCCGCATTCCCTTGGGCTTCACCGTCTTTGTGAAGGGTCGTGAAAACACAAGCTTCATATTGCATATCTGACCCGAGATTGAAAATTAGTTTTCATTCATATAATCCTCAGAATCAGCCCTGTTTGAACTTCCCGCCATTTCTGACTGCTTCATCACTTTTCCCCTGGAGGTAACACTTAATACTGCAAAAGGCAGCACGCGAAGCTACACCCCCGATACATAAGATCGGACCAAAAGAGATCCAAGATGCTGACATCGAGGTTATGTGAGTTCTCAATTCTTCCCTTGCTTATTCTTGGTAACAGTAAGAATAAAATTTGTAACGAATAACGACGCCTTCACCCTGATTTCTCCAACAGCGAATGCGAGCTACAAGCTGTCACTCATAGAATGCAAGTTAATCGTCGAGATCGTCACCTGCAACCAAGGCCGTATCCCGGGGGGGGGGGGGGGGGTGTACCCCTCCCCCCCCCCCCCCCGAAACATACACAAATAACCGTTTTTATGGGCTTTTCCTTCTGATCTTTGTCTTTTTTTGTACTTTTTTGTCCGTCCCGCAGGCAAATCCCCCCCCCCCCCGAAATAAATTCCTGGATACGGGCCTGCCTGCAACCCCAGTGTATGTCTCGGGATTGATAAGCTTATGGCTGCTGAAAATAATGCCATCTATCCGCTAGATAGACATGTTTTAAGAACATATCAAATTCCTACATCGTCTTACAGCTACAGCTGCGACAGTTTTATAGCCAGAATATCAGCCAGAATATTCGTCGACTGTACTTTTGCATATTTAAGTCAACCGCATTCCATCGCGATATGAAGGAATCAACATTTAATTTTGTAGAGAGCTTTCGAAATACTTATTTAATTTTGTCTTCCCAAAATATTAACTATGTTCCCGTGAAACCCATGAACGATCTTCCAGAAAACTCTGTAATAACATTCCATCTGACTATGGACTCGTTGAAGCTCGGTCGAGAGCAATGGCATTGATTTGGAAAAATTCTACTCATCTTATGCAATCTATGTTTTGGATTTTCTGCTCGTTCAGACACACATCAAAGAAAAGCCGAATCTACGACTTTCAACATCCTTCAAATCACCTCCAGCAGAAGCTCTCACTTTAATAACCTATAACGCACTCGAAGTTAATTATCAGAGGGCAGTAACCCTTGATTACTCACTATGAACTCAGATGATCTCGAGTATTGTCATGGGAAAGATAAATATACAAGAAAATTACTCCACTTTGAACTGACATCGCACCAACTCAGAGAACCATCATCGTCGGTAATTTGGAACCAAGGAGTGCACCCGGAAACGACTGGATCTATCTTGAAATTAAAAAATTTCAAAAGAAACGAAAATGACATACGGGTATGTTACTAAAGTTACTAAAGCAATTTTGCACTCCTTTATTATTTTCTACAAACTTGCACCGGTGGAAGATCCGGACAAGTTTACGATACTCAATAGGATATGCTTGGTTAGTCACTAGCCTGCCAAAACTGTCAAACAAGAATATTTCTTAGGAAATATTTCTGGAGTGAGTCACTCGGTAGTACCAAGCGAGAACAGTCCTAATTATTATTCCCAGGTATTGGTGAGTGGCTCGCTGTCTTTATTTTAGGCTTTCAATTCTTCTTGGTTTGGTTTTAATTTTCGATTTAATTTTGGTTTCGGTTTTGTTTCGTTTTTCTTGGTTTTTGATCTTCATCCTTGTTTTGGCATTTTTCTCGAAATTGTCTGTCTGCGCTGGAGGCGGGTGTCCTCCCGAAATGTTCTCTTTTTATTCCAATATACCCATTGGCCTTTACAAACCCCATTTTCGTCGGTTTCTTTGTTGATTTTTGTGTCAGATCCAATGTCAGACTAATGTGGTTTACGAAACTATCATTGCTTTTTGAGCAGTCGCTTTCAGTGTATTTCGGTCTCGTGATGTGCAGATGTCGTCAGCATATAAAGATAGCTTGCATCCTAACACTTTTTCGAGGTTGAAATCCCTGCAGTACATTAGGAACAGCAAAGTACTCAACACACCGCCCTGAGGGACTCCCACATTTTCTTTCTGAACAGGACTAGACTTCACATCTCCTACACTAACTTCTGTTTCTCTATTGAAAAGAATGGTTTTATCTGTTCGACTATACTTCTACTAATACTTAACTTTCTTAGCTTCTCTGTTAATATATCAATCAATCAATCAATTTAATTTTTAATTCGTGATATTACACATCACATAATAAAATTACACTAACACATGAATTTTCTTTACTAAATATATACAATCATTTTATCCATTTGGTGGCTCGGGGCAATAGCACAGTCGACGGAAAAGTCGGTAGAAATGTCCAGAACGGCATTCTGCATTCTCACTAATTGCCTTTAAAAGTGGATTATCGGAAACATCTAACCTTGCAACAAAACTAACTATCGCTTTTCGTCTCATAACGTCAAAAGATTCAGTTTCATTTTCTAAAAACATTTGACTAGCAGAGTAACGTCTATTGTATGAAAGGAGATGACGGAATGCATTTTTAAAACAAACTTTTAGTTTACGCATCGTCGTCTAAAGATAGTTATCAAAAAGTGGGAGACAGTATGGTTGTGTGCAATACGTCTTAAATAAAAGAATTCTAACCGACACAGTACAAAATTTAAAATTACGAATTAAGTGGTTTGCACGCGCGCAAAGAGAAACTGCTGAATCGTCATACAGGTCATCATCAAAAAAATAACCTAAGTACTTCACTTTGTGCAGGATCATCAGGGATTTAAAATGTTTCGGGATATAAATCATGTAATTGCAAATCGCAGAATTTAAAATAATGTCATGCGTCGCTGCATAATTTGCGCAAATCTTCAACAGGAGATTTAATGCGTTCGCCGACGGCGCCATTAGAACTATGTCGTCAGCGTAAGCGATCGAGTTCAAAAACACACCAGAGATGTTACAGCCTACACGGCTCTCCATTAATTGTTTACAAAGGTTAGCAGCATGAAAAGGAGCGGACAGTTTTGACCCCCACTTCACACGAAACTCCTGTTGAACATACCAATTTGAAAGAAAATCAACCAGCAGCTTTGGCATACCCCTTGTTCGTAACTTTTCAAACAACAATTCGTGGTTAACACGGTCAAAAGCTTTTCGTATATCTAAAAAACAAGTGAAAACAGGACTTCCAAGACCCAAATAATAACACACAGTTTGCTTAAATGAAAAAATACAAAACTCGGTGCCATGCTTCTGTTTAAAACCAAACTGATTAAAAGATGTCTTTAAAAAATCAATAGAATGTTTCAACAACAAATGCTCAAGCAGCTTCGAAAAAACTGTTGTAATAGCAATGGGGCGGTAAATATCTATACTTGTGAGTTCCCCGCACTTGTTCTTTAACAGAGGTATGATCGTAACCTTCATCAGGTCTGGCGAAAGACAACTGTGAGCGAATGCGCAGGTGAAGTATACTGAAAGTAAAGCGCAAAGGCGCTGCCGGTTAGTATACTTAATATGCTCGGCAGACAGACCGTCATCGCCGGCTGCTTTGTTCGTATGGAAAATGTAAATCCACTTTCTTGAAAGCAGATGTCATGTCTAAGAATGCGACCATTATGTCCTTTCCTTGTTTAAAACCTTGTTTTATGTGGTGTTCTAGCCTAACTAAAGCATCTGTTGTAGTTCTATTTGTTAGAAAACCCATTCGCTCAGGTTGAAAACTTTTTGAAGACGATTAGAAGGATCCTCTTCTTTATCAGATGTTCCAATTATTTTCATATACATGATGTTAAGGCAAATGGGCGGTAAGAATCTGGAGATTTAGGGTCCTTTTCTGGTTTTGCGATTGTCGTTTCTTCCAGATATTCGGGATAAGTCCTTCCGAGACCGGCCTGTTGAATATGTTTAATACTACTTCTACTACTCTTGGAGGGAGATTTTTCAGCATCTGGCTATGGATTTTGTCGGGTCGGGAAGCTCCTTTACCTAGTTTTTTTGCAACTTTTTCCCAATCCTCTAATGTAAATGGACTTTCTTCG